>JAVXUO010003001.1:1200000-1800000 GCA_033065855.1 Escallonia rubra | reverse complement strand
GTATAACACCTATATTGAGGTTATATAATTTGCGTACATTTATACATTCTAGTCTTACAGACTTTTTATTTGTACACATGCACAATAGTTTAGAAGTAATTCGACCAAATGCTACTCACATATAGCACTCGTGGGTACATCAATAATACATTCATGAAAACTGTATAATTTAGTTTGAGTAGTGAGAGAGTATTAGATAAACAAAAAACAATAATCAGAATTCTCTTGTGAATTAGAACTAAAACAGCAAAACATAGAAAATGATAAATTCACTCCAAACTTAAGCTCTCCCAAATTCCAAATGGTTTTAGCGGCACTTGTTAATAACACAATTTAACCTTTAAAGACATTAATGGAGTGGAAGAGTATAAATCCCAAAATATATACCACTATACCAGGAATATCCAACTTTTTAACTTTAATGCTTTAACAATGTCATGTTGGTACCACAAAAAAAATTTCATGACAAATATGGGAGGTGACCTAGGTAGCACGGACACGGACACGGTGTCGGACACCGACACCGCACACCGCAATTTCCAAAAAATCAGATTTTGGACACCGCAGGACACCGCTATTTTTTAATATATTTTTTATTATATATATATATATATATATTTAATAAATATCAAATATATTCTACAATCTAAAATAACAAACAATAATGAAAAACTGTCAAAATAAGGAATTTAAATACAAGTCATAATTTATTTGGTCAATATTTATTTAGTCCAATGTACTGGAAATGCAACGACAAAGGGAGAAAAGAAAAGAAAAGAAAAGAAAGAAACGAGAGGACAAAGGGTGAAAAGAAAAAATAGCAGGAAGAAAAGGAGGGGGAGTGACGACAAAGGGAGAAAAGAAAAGAGAGAAACGAGAGGACTGTTCTCAGGAAAGAAAAGAAAGAGGACTAGAACAGGAGACGAGATGAGGATAAGAGAAGAAAGAGACTTGTGGGTCAGCGGCGGAGGACCTTCGGCGAGACTCTGGCGACGACGGCGAGACCTCTGGCGACGGCGACTCTTCCTTCGGCGACTGTAGCCGTCAGATCCGTTGGCTTCGGCTTCGGATCTTCGTCGACTGAGCTCCGGCAACACCAGCGACACCGGCGACAGCCTTGATGTGGTCGGCAGACAACAGACTCGAGGTGAAAGAGAAGAAGACGGCCGTGAGGTGAGAGAGAAGACGGTAATAGTTCAATAAATCTGAAATTGGCCCCAAACGTTCCGACATTGCCGATTGCCGTGTCCGACACTCCTCGGTGAAGTGTCCAACACGGTGTCGGAAAATTAAGAAGAAAAAAAAATCCGATACCGATTGGCGGTGTCCGACACGTGTCGGGCGGTGTCCGGAGGGTGTCGGGGTGTCCGTCCGTTTAGGACACCAAACCTCCACCTAGGAGAGGTGTCCGTGCTTCAGAGGGGGTGACCATGGTCCCCCCTGGCCGTATTGAAGGTCTGCCACTGGTTATCCATGTCCTGAGCTACATTGTCAGACCTGTATGAGGAACAGCACTAGAGGAGAACAGTGCATCAGAAAGCCCAAACAGTAAAGGCCAAGGGAGAATTGGGTTAAGTAGGTAAAGCTGCCTTGCCTTAATAGACCCTTTGGAAGGCTAGGGCTAACATCCCAAACCAGTGACCCATCTGAGACCATCAAAGCTGAGGTGCCATGAAGGTGGCCCGTTTTGGTCCCCAGGGCCATGCCCACAACAGAAGCAAGCACAAAGCACAAAGATGCTTCACACCTGAAACCAGGGCTCTGCACATGTAGGCAACCAGCTGACTTGAATTATGTTGTTATATTTTAGCAACATGTGAACCAAAATAATGACACGTTTCGTGCTCAATCATGACTCCTGTCGCTGACTCTGCTCCTCTTCACATTCAGCCTCATAAGGCATTTCTAGCCACCGATTATAGGCCCCACAAGTCATGCTCGCATCTGGGACGAACGTAATGCTTTTCTCTACAAGGGCAACAATACTCCAGGAGTTATCTTCCACATAAGTTCTGCCCCTTTGATAAGGACACAAGAATTGTATGCAATGAGAGTCGTGTGTTCCAAATGGCAGCCGCATGTCAGTCAGTATAATCTATGATCCGCTAACCTAAAATTGCATGGACGGTTTAACATATATTCCCTTTGTCTGAAATATGCAAGGTAATGATAGTATGATGAAGTGAACACTGTTGTAATTTTTTGTATAACATAGGACAAATATACAATCAGAAGGTCAAGTAAAAAGGGTGGGATAGATAGTGTCATCCCATGGAGTTACTTTTTCCTCACTTAACCTTTTTCTCAAATTTCCATCATATCAAAACTTATTCGCAGAATCTAGGTTATGACGAAGATATTATCTGAAGTCCAATTAGAAAACAAATATGCAAACTGTATCTGTACGTGAACCTAGTCGGCCGCAAGTATTCAGGGACCAAAATTTAAGCAACCTAAGAGTTTTCCAGCACAAATAAGGTTCAAGATAAGGACACGGCTTACTTGCTTGGTGGTAACCGGGCTCGACTGCACCTACACTCACAAACAGAAACTTCATCTCCCATTTGATACCAGTGCAAGTGTTTTACCTGAGAGAAATTTTATGAGCATATAAAAAAAATTCAAAAGGCCTAACAAAATTGCGATAGTTATGTTACATCCATCCACTCATGCACAAGTAGCTATTTCTGAATTTTGAACAAGAATGCATTTATCATATAAACAGCAACTACCTTAATAATACTACATATCTAACTCCATGAAATCTATAAAAGCTTCAGAATATCCTTCGAGTATGTGTTAGAAAATAACCTCTTAAAAATTGGCATGAAAGTGGAATTAGCATGTGTGCAAACAATCATGTAGAAGCAGTTGACATAAAGCCATAAAGGCAGTAAGAAGAGCCAAAGTCCGCATTGACCATAAACGATTTTTCTCTAGTGGCTGAAATCTAAGGCATGGGATCGTATGCAAGGCCACTGAAACTCCAAACCATGTTTCAGTGCAAAATTTAAACCAAGCCATGTGCCAAAACCCCAGATTGGCTATCAAAACTTCTTTTAGCTCAAGTGGGTGGTTCCTGACGACATGTTATGCACTACATTTATGCATGAAGCACCAATACTCAAACGATATTGCACAAGGACTAGTTGATCAACGTATATAAACGGTACACAACATGCAAGGCCAGTGAAACCCCGAGCTTTAAAAACAACTAACAGATTCTGACCGCATATACATGCTAAAGCCGAAGTGAGCTATGTACACAAAAATGAAATACTAAGACATAAAAATGAGCGCAATGCAACAAGAGCGACTCCCAGGATGCAGGACCACAAACAAGCCTTAGCTATCAGATAGCACCAATTACGGAAAGGATATCATAGATAAAGAGGCATATACATAATTTAGATTTTAAGTAGGCATAAAAACTCTGAGAGGGAGGTTATAAGCACCAGCAATGTTCTGTGCTTCATAATCACATGGGTCTTTAAGCCTCTGTCATTGTAAACAAAGCAGGACCCTTCTTCTGTGCTGGTCCCAAGCCCAGCTATAGTTCCCAATTGGATCTTAGAACCATCTGCAACACCCACAGAGGAGTCTCTACCGACGCCTTGACCAGCATAAGCATATTCATGTGAATTAAGATAAACATGTATGTAATCTTGAGAATCTTCATTTTGTATTCCATTAGAATTACTTTGAGGAGGGACTCTAGTGGCCATAGCAACCACCCTCCCTGAAACATGCAATTCTAGATCCTTATAGGCATCAGATATATGGTCATCAAAACTTTTGGTGTGCATCTGACAGATTTTATGATCAGCTAAGCCAGGATTCACTTGGGACTTCCCACTCTCAGTAGATTTGCAAAACCTTGAACCTCCAGATGCAAAAGATGTCAACTTTTCAGGGTATGTGTGTGATAGTTGAGGAACCTTGTCAGATATGCATACCATCCCAAAAAGGTCTCGCCCTGAAACAAAGTGCAGCACCTCAGGAGTGTCATATGCAGACCTTTCCTCAGCTTCAAAACAGTTGGGAAGGAGATCCAGGGACTCAATCTCGGGGCCATAGTACGCTGCATGAATGGCAGAATAAAAATCCCTTTCGAGTACATCAAAATAGCCTGATCCAACAACCACCCCTTTTTCAGACAAAATGTCATTAATAGCATATCTATACCATCTCAACCACTCAACAACCTCCATCTCCTTTATTGCTGCTCTAGGGCTTTCATATTTATACATTATGGAACCTAGTCGAGAATGTCTTTGGACAAGTGTTCTTTGAGATAACAGATACCTGTCATAGTGGGCTCTCTTTTCTGAGTCTGAAAGTATCTGCATTGCATGAACAGTGTTGCTCAACATTTGTCACGAATGATCATCGTATGCTATATGTTCAACTTGCTTTTTCATGACAAGAAGTTCAACTTGCTTAGTTTGTCCTTAGAATCGTCTCTCTTTCTGTCATTTTACTGCTCGTGTCTTTTCTTAATTACTTGATAACAAGCATTCACGTAATTTACTTCTGCAAAGAATTGCAATATAAAACCAGATTGTTAAGTCATTTTCTTATTGCAATACTATTAACATTATTGCATTCTATAACTTTAAATTCCTCATTTCAGATGCCAAGAACCCCTGTAGTCCGTTCAGATAGATTTTTGGCTTTCTTGGGAGAGTTTAAGTCTTTTATAGTTTGTTGCACCTCGTCGACATTGCTGCCTAAGAGGGAAAAAATTGCATCTGCCCACAATCCCTAGTGTATATATGCAAGTGTAAGACAAAAGAAAGAACATCAAATTCGCCCTAAATAGAGTAGATTTTATAGTACTTTACCACTGCCACTGCACCACTGCCATTGCAAGAGGCCAGTCTTGTGCCATGACTAATACTTTTAAGTGTGCACAATATAATATGAAACAATACAAATGCGAATTGTACTCCTGCCATTCAGTGAATTTCCCTCTTTCACTTTTTCGTGAAATCCAAGAATATATTCAGTATATGGAAAAATTGAATTTACCCATCCTTTAACCCTAGCTTGACTTGCCAAAGGATACTTATGTAGCCTACAACTGCTATCTAAGTTCAATTCAATGTTTGCATATTCTAGGGTTTCACAAAAAATCGGAGGGGAGAATCCAAGGTAATGGAGAGTCTTTCTTAGGCTTGAAGTTGATGAATTTACTCCAAATGTGAACAGTTCCACTCCAAGTGGCTTTTAGTGGCACTTGTTAATAACACAACTTCAACCTTTAGAAACAAGTGTGGAGCGGCAAAGTTGGAGTGTATTTATCAAGTCCCCTTTTCAAGTGCACAATTGCTTGCACATTCCAGCTTGAAATTTCGACACTTCTTGCAGGTTAAACTGATATTCACCATACTCTCCAAATCATCTCAAGTCTTATCAACTCAACCACAAGGCAATATAAGTTTCTATCCACACCATTAACAAGTAAAACTAACTGCAAATTTGTACGTGTAAAACCAAGTAAATTCAAATCGATTAACACAAATTACGCAAGTACATTCATCCGAACGATCAAAGACAATACCTCGTAAGCCGCGAGGATTTGAACGAATCGGTGGGAGGCAGAGGAATCGTCCCGCGAGGGAGCGAGGTCGGGGTGAGTTTCTTTGGCCAGTTTACGAAACGAGGCTTTGATCTCGGTGAACGAGCTGGTCTCGGATACGCCTAAGAGCTCGTACGCGTTTCTCCCGGCGAATTCCGAAAGATTCGACTCGGTGCGGGTGCTAAGACACCGGTTCCCGCGAAAATCGGGATGCAAGCTTTTACTGAGATTAGAGCGGGGCAGGAGCGAGAGGAGTTGGCGGTGGCGGTTGTAGAGGGTGAGGAAGGCCATCTTTTATGCTCTGTTGAAGTTAGGAGAGTGTCGGGGATGGCGATACGGGGAGGGTGAAAGCGCTGCATTTCGAGAGAAGAAATTTTGCGACGAAATAGCCATTACCAAGTGGTGCAAGAAGGAAGTTGAGACGTGGCAGCACGAGGGTTGAAGCTGTATTTGGAGGGGACTAGGATCAATCAACTGTACTAACACACAGAAATAGAAACATGTCACTAATACATTTTAGGATTTTATTTTAGGATTAATTAAATGAACATAAAATCCCATACTGAGTTATTTATAGAACACCCCAGACTTTAATTTTAGTTCACACTGATATAAATTTGGGTAAATTACACTCGGCACCTCTGAGGTTTACCTTAAAATACACACGGATACTCCTGACTTTTTTTATTACACTCCGCTCCACAAATTTCAATTTTCCTGACGGTGTTAAATGTGTGACGCATAATGACTTTTTTGCCCTCATATATTACAAACACTGTTGTCTTGGATTTTGGAGCGAAATTGAGAAATCTCGGCTACAGATACCGCGGATCGGATACATCGATCTGAAAGCTTTTATGGCCCTAGAAGGGACTTTCCTAAGGGAGTTAGGTTGGAGAAGGATAGGTCACGCCGGGAAGGGAGTGTTTCGTTGTGGCGGAGATTTCGACATCATAATCTGGTCGCTTTCTGATTGATCTAGAACTCTCTTGATCATCCTCGATCCGGTCATATCTCGACGAAAAAGTAGCTACCCCCCCTTCTTCCCACTTTCAGGCTTGTAGTAAAAGCTCATGTGAGACGACGAACGGTGCAAACCAAAATCTTCATTCCTCATTCTCCAATCTTTAATCACACCCTTCCCCCAATGGGAGTCAAGATCCTCGCTTGACTTCAATCTCTTCATACTTTTTGCACATTAAACCCACAACAGCCTATCCAGCTTCAAAACCCTAACTTTACAGCCCAAACAAAGATCAGCTCTTCGAACTACTCTCCACCCCTTTGATAAATTAACCCTCAAATCAGAATCACTAAATCAGACTCACGAAATGAGCTAAAAAAATTCCTAAATTCCAGTAAGAATCAAATAATCGTTACCATACACAGATCTCAATGGTTCCATTTCCAATTCACGAAATACAACTAAAAAATTAACCCAGTCGCCTAAAAGAGCACAGAGGAATGTTAATTCAGCTGCGAAGACCTAATTTCAAAATATTCGGTGAAAATAGAAAAATTCCCCGAACACGAGTGGCCGGAGAAATGGTCGCAGAAGCTCCACGGCGAAAGGGCGGTCGTCGCCATAAGAAAGGGAAGAAAGAAAGAAGGAAGAAGGGTCTGTAGAAGGGAAAAGAAAGAAAAAGAAAAACCCTAAAGGACAAGATTGGTTTTGAATCAAGAAAGGGAGGGTAGTTTGGGTATGAAAAAAGCAAAAAGTGGTGTGTCAGGGAATCTCCAAACGGAGTTAGGCAATCCGTCAGTTTTGTGTAGTTTCATGAAATGCGGGTACAAACTACAAAGAGCGAAGTGTAATAAAAAAAGTTAAGAGTAGCCGTGTGTATTTTAGGGTCAATCTCAGGGGTGCCGAGTGTAATTTACCCTATAAACTTCTATTTTGAGCTCGAGACACTAATTGAGAGAAAAACTTGAATGTCAGTTAAAACTTTAAAGATAAATGGAGAGTTCACCTCCTTCATCTAATCTAACTTACCCTTTTCATAAACCACTTGCCACCCTCTTTCCCCAAACTCAACCACCACCACGTCTCAGCCATGTCATTATCGCCAACGTTTTTTCCCAAATCCAGCCACCCAATTTCCTCACCTCCTTTCCTCCAATCACCATCTACACGTGAGTTGAATTTTTCCAATTGCTCAATTTGGAAATCTAGGGTTTGGTTTTGAATTAGGGTGGCTTTAAATTCTTATTGAGCAATTGGGCTAGTCCTTAACTAGGAATCTCTTCTACATTGGATGATGGGTAACAATTGCATATATATATATAGAGGGTTCCATTATTTCATTGGTGGTTAATGGTGGCGGTGGTTGATATTACGAGATTGAAGTCGGAACCTTAAGTTTAGACAAGAGAAGAAAGTGGGAAAGAAGAAAATGTGGCCGCACAAGGTTTGACTTTGATAATGTGACTGCTACATATATTCGATTGTGATGATGGTTGCCACTTAGGATTTTGCTGCAAATTTTTGAATTTGCCCCTCAAGATTAACAGACGTTCAAAAAGTTTAGGTTTTTTTTTCCGTCAATTGATGTCTGAGCTACAAAAATGGAAGTTTGGGATGATGGAAACCAAAAAAAAAAAACTCTTGGATATTCAATGTAAATGATCTCAAAGTATGGAGTTTTATGTGCATTTAATCCTAGATTTTAATTAGAAAGGGTTCGCATTACAAATTTCAACAATAGGGACAAAATATTTTTGTTGATAATTTTATTTGTAAAGCTATTATAGGAGAAACGTTGTACTGCAAATGATCCTTATCCTTTCATTTTTTGTCGGAGAAGTATAAATTTCACTACAAGTTTTTGTTTTATTGTAGATTATCTTGGAAACAGGCTCGGAGAAATAGACATGTCTACAAAGATGAGGATTACGTGTACCCGGACAACCCTATAACTTGAGTCTAAGACTTTTTTATTTGATTTCGATTCGATAGTGTTAAAACAATTTTATCTATACAGATGAAAATAGGATCAAAAAATAGGTGGATGTACAAAAATTCATAATTTCATGCACATTTGTAATGTGGTTCTTCCTCATCTTCCTTTGTCTTAGCACGAAGAAAATCAGTAAATCTATTGATTCTTAAGTGCTTGGATGAGAGTTTTTAACATATCTAGTGCATCGCTTTATAATTTCAAGTTCTTTTCATCCGTATGGTTATATTACTGGAAGAAAATCTCAACAGTGAAAAAATCAAGATGAGTTTTTTTTTTAGAGAATGAAGAAATATATACCAACACAAATATATATATACAATAATTACATCACAACGTCGATCTCTACACTCCGGCATAGTTGGCATAGTTAACATCATATGTAAGAGGCACATGAACCCGCATAACAACCAAAAAACAAAACACCCACGAAGGCACTACATCAGCAAGAGCGCAAATCACGGAGGTAAAACTAGCTTAACATCAGCAAATAATTCCTACTTCACACCTCGACCTGATTTGGATGCAAAAAGCGCCAATGTTGGGGAAAGTAGCAAAACCCGATCAGTGCCACGAGCGATATGCATGGAATGCACCTTACAAATACTGTCAGTTATGGTAGACAAAAGACGGTCAAAAGCACCACATGCGTCAGTTCTGTCCATCTATACAAGCAAATAAGAGTGAGGAACCAAAAAAAAATATATGTGATGACAGAGATGTCGAGATAACCAAGCAGTAGCTTGTACGATGGTATCAATAGTTGCACAAATATCATTGGTTGAGGAAAGAATAAGCCCCAGTTGGAACCCACGTTGAGCTAAACATAACCATCCCAATACCAAAGCGCCAGACAAGACAATGAGAGGCGATGGGGTTGACTAGATTGTTCGGATCAGTACGTGAGGAAGTGCACCTCGAGACTGAGACGGCACAAAAAATCGGGGGTGATGGCAAGGAGTAACAACAACGATTTGAAAACAATAGAGGAATTAACCGGTAGAATAAATGCTCAAATTGCACTAGAAGTCTATGATAACGCAAAGGCCACTTAGTCTCGATGTTTCATAAACATTGTTGGAAACAAGGAACGTCCCTGATATTGGACAACAACATTTGGGTTTGCAACAACAATGCTCACTGAAGAAAACTGTTCTCCGTTGAAAAGAACTACATTACGTCCACACCAAATGGACCAAAGTAAAGCTACGATGCCCATGAAATGGTACAGATTCGAACTAGTTCGAATGATTGACTTAGAAAAACATAGCACGAGCCAATCTCTGACCGAAGAAACTCTAGGATCAGCTTCTATACCCAAATGACCAATCCAAATACTACGAATATAATTGCACTCAAGGAAAAGATTAGTTTGGGTTTCGGGGCAAGTTAAACAAAGCAGGCAGTGACCAGAAGTGTGACTTTTTTTTAAAAGGGCAGCAGACACCGGGAGTCGTTGGTGAAAAAAGGCCATAAAGAGATATTCTAAGCTTTCCGGGATAGGTAATTTCCAGAGCTTGCGCCATACTCTAGAAGGCAAGGAGCTGACGAAAGATGAACGATGCGTGGAGTAATGCGCTAAATGATTATAAGTCTTTCTTGTTAAGAAGATGCCATTCATGGTGAAAGGCCGTGAACAAACATCCTTTGAACCTGAAGGCAAATTCACGAGATGTAGGATGAGAAATAAAATATTAGATGGGAATTTATCAAACAAAATGCGTAGGTTCCAACAAGTAGAATTAGCGAAGAACCAATCTGAGATGTGTCAATGCTCATTATGCTTTGTGCGAAACAACTGAAGTTTTCTTGGTAATTTCTGAGGCAATCGGCCACCGGTCCATCAAGACAAAAATAGAGCGGCCATTTCCAAATTGCCGTTGTAGCCCGTGATTAAGTGCTCGTTGCCCAAGTCCCAACCAATAAACTTCTCCAAATCTATCACCCATGTTTAGAGTTCCTAGCACTAAGGAAACTGCTTTGTAGAAAGTATTTACCTTTAAGCACTTGAGCTAAAAGATTATTTGGACTTTCCAAAATCTTTCAAGCTTGTTTAACTAAACCTGCTCTACCTTTTTAACTACACCCATCGATAGAGTGGATTTTGCCCCTGCTCTACCTTTTTAACTAAACCCATCGATAGAATTTCAGAGCACAGGTAAAGAGAAAATGCGATAACGAATGTGGCGAATACCACATATGGGCTTGAAGGGCGAGGTCGGAGCACCATTAATGAGAATAGACTAAGAAATTGAACTCACACATTGAAAGATGAGGTTCACCCAAAATTGCGAAAACCCAGAGCTCAGAAGCACCTCCTGAAGGAAGAGCCAGTTAACCCTATCAAACACTTTACTCATATCCAATTTAAGGGCTATCAGAACCACATTCCCTTTCTTTCTCTGATGCACACACGCAGTAAGTTCATGTGCAAGCAGGACGTTATCCACGAGGCAATGTCCAGAGACAAGCATTCTTATAGTTTGCGATAATATCAAACATAATAGGCATCATTCGAGTGACAAACACTTTATACATGATTTTGTAAAGCTAATAGGACAGAAATCACCCGTAGATTTCGGAGGATACTTCTTCAGGATTAGAGAAATGAAGGTGCGTTAGCCTCAATAGGCATAAGGAAAGACAAAACAACTCGAGTTAGAAGCGGTCCGATAAGGAGCCAACAACGCTGATACACCAGATCATGTATGCCATCTGAGCCCGGCGCTTTTAATTTTCCTCATAAAAATATTGTCTTTTTGACTTCCTCTGGGGTGAAAGGTTGGGAAAGAATAGATCATTTCGTGTCAGAGATGATTCGGAACGAAAAGCCATTCATAAAAAGGTAGAAGTAGAAGCACCAAAGGCAAAGGTGGTTTCGAAAAGGAAAACAAATGCGAGAAGTACGCAACTATGAGATCTGTGACGGAGTCTTCATTGGATGAGATGTTGCCATTATCATTTTTAAGAGAGATGGTTTGGTTTGACTAGCGGTGAATGATAGTAGAGGTATGGAAGAGTTCGGTAATGAGATCACCATGATCAAGCTAATCAATCTTGGCTCTCTGAGCCCAGAGTATTTCTACACATTTCAACAAAAAATCTAACCTACGCTGGAGAAAATATTCTTGAGGACAACCCTCATGTGAAATTTGGGACTCTTGTTGAAAGAATAGCAGGCTTTGCCGGGAATCAATAAATATGGTCTTTCAAATTACTGAAACTAGTCCTGCTCCACTCGAACAACACTTAAAATTTACTCATTACTTGAAAAAGATGAGACCCAGCAGTCGCGACCACCCAAACATCCCGGATTACCGAGAACACCTGAGGGGATGAAAATCACATGACCTCAAAACGATGAGGCAACTAGAACTTGCGACTAGATCATGACTCAACAGCTGACGATACAAAGAGCGCGATCGCTTGGAAACATGACCAGAACCTTCCGAGTCCACGTCCTCATAAAGACGCGGTTAGTTTGGGAAGTTTAAAGATTCCAAATTAAATATGTTTTTCAAACATAGCTGAACAATTGGACTAGCTGGACAAACGACAATGAATGATGTAAAAGTTTATGGAGAAAAAATAAACAAGATTTCCTAGTAATCACCGTGGCAAATAACTCCTCTAATCTGGAAAATCTATAATTATACCAAGAGTTTGGGACTATTAAGCACGTAATACTTCAAAAGAACAGTGTCAACCCTGAAAGAGCTGAAGAAACTTAGATGTTTGAGCTAAACAATCTTTTTATTAATTTCATAATTTTGGTATCAAATGTTTCAAAGTTTTTGGTTCCATTTTCTAAATTAGAAGACAAACTTACGTGATTCGCCACGTACAACTTTTAGCACGATAAAGGTTTCATCTTTTTTAGTTGATAAAGTTCTCTTTATTTCAATAAATGTCAAACAATACAATCTATGAGATGCATACCACTGACATTACAAGAATAGCTCTAAGTTGTTAACGTTATTCAAGAATGTTCTAAATTTTATAAATTTGTCCGTTTATTGTACAATTTTAGGTATTTTCTTCCAACTCAAAAAAGCCGGCGAATGGAGAGAAATTCCCTGGTTCTATAGCATCGTGAGCAAGGGATATACCACCCACATGCAAAGTAGTTTTCCCTAGGAGGCCAAGGATAAAAGGATAGGATGACTAGAAGACAGTGTAAATGAACACACGCAGATCACAGAGGGTAAAAAGAGTTGGATTATGTGCCTCGTGTAAACTGCTTGAGACGCAAAAAGGATTGTAAGAAAGGTTTTTGGGATTGATTGTAAAGTCATTAAACCAATTTTAAACAATTTCAAATGCGTTTGTGTAGTGTTTTGGGTGGGGGGGGGGGAATGGTGTTTAAAACACCTCCAAAAAAAATACAAAAAGTGTTTAAAACCACAAATCATAGTTTATGATTTAAAACTATTATTAGCGAAACATGTGTTGACTAATAAATGTACTAAATTATTCTCTTTTTAAACAAATGACGAACAATGGCCTTTTTGAGATTTTCTTTTTGGGTCCTATTAAAAAAAAAAGACCAATGATTAGGTGTTGAAAGATAATGATAAGAGCACTATCTAATTATTACAAAAATTGTTGGGTTGGGGATGTGGGGAGGGAGGGCGGAGCTATATATATACCAACTTTTTGTTCTTTACACTTTCTTTCAAAATTAATTGTTGCTCGGTTTACACTTTTACAATCATCATTCTTTTATTCAGAAAACATTTAAGGAGATAAGGGTGAAGAAATAGCGCATTATAGTTTGCTTATTTTAAAAATTTTAGCAGGAAAAAAAAAAAAGAATCTTGCATGTTCTTTGATCACTTTTTCACATTAAAACTGCTTTTTTTTTTTTTTTTTTTTATCTAAATGCCTTCCACAATTTTCAGTTAGTGTTTCTGTAACTTTTGGCACACAAAAAGTGATTTTGCTAACAACTAATATAATTTGTTTCTAAAAATTATTTTTATTTAAATTTAACTACCTTTTTAGAATGGATCTCAAACAGACTCTAAACTAGGAAAGACTTAAAAAGAATTATTATTTTTTAATAAATGAAAGAAGCATTTTGTGAAAAAGGTTTAACAAATCCGTACCCCAACTATTACATACTACACACACATAATACAGCAGTGACAATTAAAAACCAAATTTAGCTGAGGCTTACCGACTTCATAATTAACCTTCAACGAGGACAAAGGAAATAGGCATAGCCCAAAGAAGTGAAACATGTCACCTCATATATGAATAATCAAGCTGAGATCGACAGTGAACGAATCTTGGCAGGAAAGTGGTGCATTCAGAATTATATGGGAAGACCGCCAAAGCATGTGCATATCTGGTACGAAGTCTTGATCACATTAAGTTTTGTGTGCTAGTAATTGCTTTCTATTAGCTGTTCATGTGCTCAGTTGATGTGCCCGTGAGGGGATAACCAGGGTTTTACTGATGAGCGGAGTTGTTAGACCACTTCTACACGTTGGCAGGGACAAAAGTGTGAAAAAAAGGTTAAAATCCAAACATTGCTTGTACCAAAAAAAATGGAGTGAATATTAGATGATTTTGGATTATTGGTTTCGATCGTTTATGACTGTTGGGAGAGTAGCTTATACGATAGAATGATGGTTTAAGGTAATCAACGTGTTATTGTAATGTATATCCATCAATCTTATATGATCAGAATCGTTAAGGGTGTGTACACTAGTATGTTTTTTACCGAGCTATAACCCTCGTCCCTTTCCAGCCAACTCATGAAGCCAGATCTCCAACTAAACAATTGTTCCTGGACTCCAAATACCAAGTTAACTTCTAGCTGCTTCGATTACATGAGATGAGAGTAGCATTACTATGATGTGAAGTGTGGACTATGCAGATAGCTTCATTTTTCCTTGTTGCCTTAGCCAACAAGGCCAAACATCTGGTACATGGGTTGCGTTCTCAATTCTCTGTCAGAATAGATAAGTGACACTTCACAATCTTCTCTTTATGCCTTTACAGAACAGGGAAGGTGAAAGATTCATCAGTTTCCCACTTGTCATTTTGAAGTGGACTCTTGGACCACTAATCGAGTATCATCGACATTGATTAGCTAGTTTCCTGCAGCAATTATTGAGATCATATTATCTGGTCACTAGACAATATTGACAACCCAGTGGAGACGGATGAGGTGTGCAATCAGTCTTCCATAAGTTGCCAGTTACGTGCTATCACAAGATTCCATTGGATTGGTGCCATAGTCAGAGTTTCATATTAGCACTGGGTTGACACTAAAGACTTCAATGATTTGATCCTTTTGGGGGTCCATTTCTGTCATCCAACTTGCACAATGAATATTCTGCATGAATTGAGGAAGGGTTCAGACATCCACGAGAGGAGATAATGTGAGGACCATACATGTTAGTTTATGTAAAGTATGGCATATTGAGTCCAAGACACAAGAGTTATTCAGTTTGGTTCACTGATATAGTTTTATCAGAAGCAAACAGGAAGAGGAAAATGCCAGCCACAGCGTTTGGCTGTGGATTGTTTTTTTTTCGGATTTCTCATGTCCATGACATTGGATCATAATATCCCCTTTTTTGGGATTACTACAAAGATAAAATCACAGTTTATGTCAAGTAGTTGCACTATTGCTTTCTCCCAATACATGTGACCATTGAAATACTCAGAGTAATCCAAATTGTTTCCGGGATCCCTCAATTTTAAAGAAAGAAATTGAAAAGGAAGGGACCACCCATAGTGATCCCTATCTATCTTCAGTACAATACCATATACTTCCTTATCAGAACTAAGAAACAAAATATTCAGTGGGCTTTGATACTAAGAAACAAAGATCATTCAGTGGGCTTTATGAATTACACAACTCATCATGCAGTTATTATCATATGACTTAAGCATCAGTGTCATCGGATTCTAAGCAGCAACAGGCTTTATGAATATCTCATGCAGTATGAACAGTGCGTTCTCCATTTTTAACAAAAAATTGAAGATTTAAACAGATTCCCATCATTTTTTTTTTCAAATACTGATTTAAACTAGCCGATCCAGCAATCTCCATCAAGTGTCAGACAAAATTTGTTTTGGCAACATGTCACAGACTTAAAGCGACATATTAGGAGTTCGGAAGGAGAGCTAAGTAGCTCAGGTGACGGACTGCTTTCAGGTTAATGAGGATTTAGTTGTTAATGAGACAAAAAGAAAGTCATTGCAGCTTCAAGATCAAAGTTGGTTCCTTCAATCCAAGATTATGAACTCCCAAAAAAGAATGAAAATTGCACAGTTTGTCAAACTATGGAGAGACCAAGCAACTCATGGGCAAAGGGACTGAGACACTCCAACTGCAAGAAATTTTCTAGAGCTTTGCTTGTCAAATCAAATTGGAGAAAATATGCTTACTACTCTATTGTTATAAACAAATTGCCAGCAGGTTGTGGGGTTGGCAGGAAATGAAGCTCACGAAAGATCAAAAAGGATGCGGGGTGAAACACCATCACGATTGGCAGGTGGAACCCGGTGGCTTTCACTTTTTGGCCAACCAAACCTGGACAACGGTGGAAAAGTTAATTGGCTGATTGCCTAATAAACACAACTGATCATACTCAGTTGCATACAGTAGAATTTGTAGAGTCCTAAGTATTCTATATGAAGTTTACTTGATTATTTCACGTGTACGACACGACAAATGCATATTGTTTATCTCACTTTGAAATAAACAAATAAAAGATCAGAGAAAAGGACATTAGAGCTCACCTCTTTTGTGCTAAGGACATAATATGAACGGTGCACAAAGTCCGACAAAGTTAAATCCATAGCCAAGAGGGAACCCATGACAATCACTGTAAACATGGAAATTGGTTTCTCATTTTAGGAGTCAACATCTCAATTCTGATTTTCTTCGCTATATGGAAGAATGTGCAGTAGGTAAAAAGATATGTATGGGATTAGTCCACCCATTTAAACTACAGTCAAAGAATAGAGAAGAGTTCCATTTTGTACTTAATGAGACTCGGAACCCATGCAAGAGGAAATGAGGATGATAGCTAGTTATGATGTCAGATTTTCCTCACTGACACGTGAAAGAAGAAAATCATACACTACAAATATAAGCATAAAGTCAAGTTTTAAAGTACCAAGGCTGGATGCATGGTACTCAACTATATATATATTCACATAATCTAGTTTTGAAGTACCAAATCTAGTTTTGAAGTACCAAGGCGGATGCATGGTACTCAACTATATATATATATATATATATATATATATATATTCACGTAATCAAGTTTTGAAGTACCAAGGCTGGATGCATGGTACTCAACTCTATATATATTCGCGTAAGAAAATATTTTCAGTAACTTTTTTCTTACACTTTCAGTGACAATTATTATCAAAAAAAATTTAACATCACTAACTAAAAGTCACTAAAAACATTTAGAGACGATTGATTATCGCTATATAGGGGATATGAGAAAAATTCTTCCAACCGGAGTAACAGTCAAATTTTTTCATTCACATAATGTAAAATAATTTTATGCATTTAAGACTATATGTCACGGCCTTTTAAGATTGTCGGACATAATGTAGGATGATTATATGCTTCTCTTAGTTATAAGAATTTTTTTTGATCTAACAATTCTATATATTCGGAAGTATGTAATGTTTAATGGCCCCAAATTACACCGCGTTCATGCCACTCATTCTGCCTGATGGTTGTCGATATCAGGTTCTGAAACGCTGAACGCGCTTTAAGCACACAGCCGAGGGATACAAATCCCGTGAATAAAGGTACTTAAAACTCACCCTTCATGAGTACGTTTTGACATAGCCAGCCTTCCTGTGTTGATGGCTAGCAACTGTTGCACACTTGTACTTACACTAGCCTTAGCACGTGATCCTTGGTCCATTCTGCCAGATACCGTATACATACAAGCTCAATTCCTGTACTCCTCCTCGCATTGGGACTACCCTTTTGACCACAACGGAGGGGAAAAATTGCTACGGTTGGTTGGCAGGTAGAACTTCCCCATCTCCCTCACACTCACCCACCTCCCCAAGAAATAATCACTCTTTTGCACTGACCCGTGAACCATAACGCGTATTCTGTAAGATTTTGTCCCGAGACTCTCCACAAAATTAACTCTTACACCAAATGCTTACTGTAGAATGCATGAAGTACTCATGTAATGTGTCAGATTTATCTGATAAAAGTATGCTACTATAAACACTATTTTTGAAATACTAGATAAATTTTCAACTATAATCATGTACGTCAAAAATGTATCATACAACAATTTCTTTTTGATGAAAAGACGATTTTATTCATTCCAAGTCGGGTACATCTCTGATGATCGCCGGCACTATAAAACTAGGCGCTTCCTCCATCCAAATTACACAATCTCTATGAATGCGAGCATATTTTGCTAGCTAATGTGCGACATGATTGCAAATTCTTTTGGCCCACAAAATTTCATCAGATTGAAAGTGTGTTAACATCTCCTTTGAATCCTCAATCAAGATCCTTAATCTTGACGTATCTTCCTTAATACTTTTGATAGCATTGACGACGGACAACGAATCACTTTTCACTGCTACATCTCTAAATCCGCATTCCATCTCAAATTTCATGACCGTAAAAGAAGCTGATGTTTCTGCCACGGCCTTATATTATACAACAATTTCTGACCGAGGGACTTGGCCATGTTTCTCGTTTAAGTCAATAAGGCAATGACCGTCTATTTGTATTTGGACCCGTTTGCAGGTGGTGGGACGGTACTGCAAAGGCTGCAGGCATACCCAGACCAGAATGAGGCATTCGTAGCTTTACCTTCTTTTTCCTTTTTTCTGCAGAGAACTGAAAAAAGAAATGGTAGCACAAAAGAGAAATAAGCCAGGAAGAAAAACTGAAAATAAGAAGGGAATCTCGAGAGAGAAACACAGGTAGTGGACTTAAAGCCTGAGCACACGTGACCAAAGGTAATAGGGGTAACAGTATCATCGTCAATTATGAGTTGCATGTCTTTCTTCCTGGCCATAATTCTCTCTCCTAAGCTGTATAACTTTTTGTTTTTAACGTAATCAATCATTCACAGAACCAGACAGTCTCCACCGTCCCCACTAAGTGCCCCATTGTTCCACATTCACACACACACTCTATATAACATCAGTGGCTCCTCTTGATCCATTATTTCCTCTTCATTATCAGGGGATTGTTGTTGTTGTTGTTGTTATCACAGAAATGGAGAAGTTTAAGATGCTCACAAATGTGGCCATTGTTGTTCTGCTTCTGGGTGTTTGCAGCGTGTCAATGGCAACAGTCGGGCAGAAGAAGACTTACATAGTGCACATGGCCAAATCCCAGATGCCGGCGAGCTACGACGACCACACTCACTGGTACGACTCGTCGCTCAAGTCGGTGTCGGACTCGGCCGAGATGCTCTACACCTACAACCTCGTCGCGCACGGCTTCTCCACCAGACTGAGCGCTGAGGAAGCCCGGTCCCTCGAGAGCCGGCCCGGGATCCTCTCCGTCTTGCCGGAGCTGAGATACGAGCTCCACACGACTCGGACGCCCGGGTTCCTCGGGCTCGACAAGAACGCCGATTTGTTCCCCGAGGTAAACTCGGAGAGTGAAGTGATCATTGGAGTGTTGGATACAGGCATCTGGCCGGAGAGCAAGAGCTTCGACGACACCGGACTCGGACCAGTCCCGAGTTCCTGGAAAGGGGCCTGCGATTCCGGCGGCAACTTCACCTGCAACAAGAAGCTAATCGGTGCTAGATACTTCGGCAAGGGCTATGAGGCCACGTTAGGCCCAATTGACGAATCAAAGGAGTCAAAATCCCCGCGAGACGACGACGGACATGGCACCCACACCGCCACCACGGCCGCCGGCTCCGCCGTTTCCAGTGCAAACCTGTTGGGCTACGCGGCAGGGACAGCGCGTGGGATGGCCACGCGCGCGAGGATTGCTGCTTACAAGGTGTGCTGGCTCGGCGGCTGCTTCAGCTCCGACATATTAGCAGCCATGGACAAGGCCATGGACGACGGCGTTAACGTTCTCTCCATGTCATTGGGAGGTGGGACGTCGGATTATTACCGTGACAGTGTGTCAATGGGAGCTTTTGCGGCTATGGAGAAAGGAATTCTGGTCTCTTGTTCAGCGGGTAATGCAGGACCCAGCTCATACAGCTTGTCCAACGTGTCACCGTGGATTACCACCGTCGGTGCCGGAACGTTGGACCGTGACTTTCCGGCGTTCGCTAGCCTTGGCAACGGGATGAATTATTCCGGTGTATCGCTCTTCCGTGGTGAGGCGCTGCCTGGTAAGATGCTTCCATTTGTTTATGCCGGTAATGCGAGTAATGCTACCAATGGGAATTTGTGTATGACGGGAACTTTGATGCCTGATAAAGTTGGTGGTAAAATTGTGCTGTGTGACCGTGGGGTTAGTGCCAGAGTTCAGAAGGGTGCTGTGGTGAAAGCAGCTGGCGGGGCCGGGATGATTTTGGCTAATACCGCAGCAAATGGAGAGGAGCTGGTGGCTGACGCCCATATGTTGCCGGCCACGACGGTGGGCCAAAAAGCCGGCGACGCTATTAAGAGTTACTTGTTCTCGGATTCCAATCCGACGGCTACGATTCTGTTTGAGGGAACAAAGGTCGGGATTGAACCATCGCCTGTGGTGGCTGCATTTAGCTCCAGAGGGCCCAATTCAATCACGCCGGAGATAATGAAGCCCGACATTCTCGCGCCAGGTGTCAACATCTTAGCGGGATGGGCCGGGTCAGTGGGACCCACCGGATTAGCGGACGACCGCCGGCGCGTGGCGTTCAACATCATATCCGGCACGTCGATGTCGTGTCCTCACGTGAGCGGTCTCGCGGCGCTGCTCAAGGCGGCGCACCCGGAGTGGAGCCCCGCCGCAATCCGATCGGCTCTGATGACCACAGCCTACACTGCATACAAGAATGGCAAAACTATTCAAGACCTGGCAACCGGGAAGCCTTCTACACCGTTCGATTACGGTGCTGGACACGCGGACCCTGTATCGGCCCTCAATCCTGGTCTCGTTTACGACATTGGCGTGGATGATTACCTCGGCTTCCTTTGCGCATTGAATTACACTCCATCACAGATTAATACTCTTGCAAGGAGGAACTTTACATGTGATTCGAGTAAAAAGTACAGTGTTACTGACCTGAACTATCCTTCATTTGCTGTTGCTTTTCAAACAGAGCAAGTGGGTGGTAGCGGTGGTAGCAGCGGTGGAACTAGCGTGGTCAAGTACACGCGAACGCTTACTAATGTAGGCTCAGCTGCAACGTACAAGGTGTCTGTGTCGTCAGAGAGCGAGTCGGTGAAGATTTCTGTTGAGCCGGAGTCGTTGAGTTTTAGTCAGGTGAATGAGAAGAAGTCTTATACAGTGACTTTTTCAGCTGGTTCAATGCCGTCGAGCACCAATGTGTTTGGTCGGATTGAGTGGTCGGACGGGAAGCAAACCGTGGGGAGTCCTGTTGCCATTAGTTGGACGTAAATAGGGTCTGATTAATTTGTTTAGGTGCTCCAAAGGGAGTGTGGTGTGCTTAATTTTAATCTATAGCTAAATTGGTGTTTGTTAATTCTCCAGCAGTGGAGTTAGTGAAGCTGGATTTAAGCCATTGATGTTGTTATCTGAAGGACATGAAGAATCCAGGAATGTGGGGGGATGTTTTCTTGCTTAGTGTACAGGTTTCTTCACAATTGTATCTCGACAAGATTTGATTTACAATAGAAGGAAATGAAAATGAAACAAGTAGTAGTCTTTGCACAAGTGAAAGTGATTTACATTTGCCTACAAAATGCATCTAAAATGTAGAAGTATGTTGCAATATAGAGAAACAGAAGGGATCTGAGGCCTCCTGAGCAGTAAAATCCCAAAAGTAGCAATTTGAAGCGGGTTACGCGAAAAAGGGAGAGCATACGCATCTAGAAGCATTTATCGATCAAGATCCAGGATTAAGAGTCGCTTCAAGAGTTATGTTATTGGGCAGAACGTAAGCGTCTAGAAGCATTCGAGATTCAAGATTAAAAGTCCCTTCAAAAACTTCTAATTTATCTGATAGGGTCGCTACTTCCATTGCTTTCGTTTATGACACATTCTCGAAGTTTTCTACTACATGATAAGGAAGCTCTAAGTTTGCAGCCTATATTTCAAATGAACCTAGTTCTTAACCAAGGTTAAGCAAGGACGGGAGAGCGTAGGCATCTAGAAGCATTCAAGATACAAGATTAAGGGTCACTTCGAGAATTATCTGTTGGTGAAAGTCAGTCTAGCGACAAATTTGAGGGTGATGCCTCATAATCCACTGATGATCTAGCATTGGACACAGCCTAAAGGGGTCATGAAAACCAGATACATAATTGACCTTGCAATAGTGAAATGAATATGCAACGGTGGACACTGTCCACTTCCCAAGATGGCATATGCCGAGAAGTGAGGACATCCAGTAGAGAGCCTTGGCCTTTAGTAACACTACAAACAGCTATAAAACTCTTGAAATGTAATGCAACAGCTGATCTGAGAGCTAAAACTTCTGGGTTGAACCCTGAGCAGCAGTCAACGTTCTATTGCACAACAAAGGGTTGAAGAGAGGCTTGCTTGAGAACAGTGAAATCATTACATTTGGAGTCGTCAGAGCACGAGGCACATGCAAAAAATCGTATGGCACAGCCTGTTCAGTCCACAACAGTAGAAACCCACTATGATGCGATAAGTTCAACTAGGAAATGCAAAAGCTATCAGCATGATCACGTTGAGAGTTTGATCAGTTGACCCACAATCCAAGGCAATCTGTTTCTCCTGGCCATGAAGGCTTTTTCACTTTTAGTAATCCAGGCCAGTCCAGCATACACTTGAATTAAATTGGGTGTTCCTCAAATTTACTTCATTCATTTGACTCGCTTACACGAAGTCTGGTCGGTGTTGATGATGTAACCTCACATTCTAAAAATACTGAGTAATACTTTCAAATATTGGCCTTGTGACATTCTCTTTCACTATCAATTAATTTTAAGTTGAATGATTTTACATGATATCAGAGCAAGTCGGTAAATCCTAAGCAATTTCTTTATGTTATCGTTGCAATATATTAACATTTTCCATCGATTCAAAATGGTTGGCTGCTACAATCACGGGTGCGAAATATTGCACTAGACCACTTCTGTTCCCATCTCACTGATGACAAATATGCATGATGTATGTTTGGCACAAAGGAAAGAAGTAGTTGCACTCAAGGAAAAAAAAAATTGATCACGATTTATCGGAATGGACATTTTTTATTTTGCTTCGCTCCTCTCTGTTCACCGAATCCATGGCGTTTCAAAGAAGTTTGAAGGACAACCAACACGGCAGTTGAAACTCCATAAATATGTAAAACTAAAACGTCACTCAACAGTTGATCGATCTGCTAGCAAAAAGCTTCAGCTTCGCAATCCGAGTAGCATAGCATACAAGCAGTCAACAGTGAGTGCCAGAATAAAGGGTCGAACCCATGTTAGAGAACAGTGGAGATCACAACTCGTCAGAGCATGCACGAGGCATGTTCAGAGATAAGGTATTGCACGGCCTGCTCATAAGAAGGGACCAAAAGTAACCAGTGGTTTCAGTTCAACCAAGACAGCGTTGAGCATAATCTCAAGCCAATCTGCACTTCCTTTTTCATTTTTGGACGGAAAGTCTGAAATGAGGGCGGGGGTCGCATTCTGTGATGTATGCCACATGGGTTTCCGATTTAACATTGTACTCAATCTGCATTAAAGGCTGCCCAATAAGCCAAGAGATGAATGTTGGCAACACGTATGAGAAGTCCTTGGCACCATCCACGGCTATGGTGATTGTTTGCTGGAAATTGTAAAATGGACAATCATGGAAGATGATCCACATGCTTCCGTAGAAGTAAATTATTGGGTATAGCCGTAATGCGTTGGAAGGGATTCCACAAGGCCGCATCTTTTCCCATGTTACTCAAAGCCAATCATCTCTTCAGCTTATCCATATTCATGTTGACCAAAAACAAATAATTGCCACTGGGGAAAATGGTCATGATCGCGTTTGATTACCTACTAGTCCGGATATCCGTGTCAAGCATGAAATTGTTTTGCTACTGGTCATCGACTATAAAAGTTTTTGAATTGCATAATTTAATCCATTGTAAAATTTTATTAAAAAAATAGTAATTTCATCGAATATAGTCATGTTTAGTTTTAAATCGGGTGAACTTCGTTTTAACTAAATAAATTAACCCGTGAGGTGAAATATGAATAAGTAATGTCCTTGTGCAAGTAGCAAATTCTGATATAGTAACCATATAGAACAAAAATTAAATTTATTTATTACGGTAGAAAAGAAAAAAGTGAAAAAAATAGACTCTACGTACAAATATAAGCAAAAAATACATTGAGATCAACTTGTTACAGTATGGGACATTTTTATTCTACTTGTACAAGTTTCTTTTGAAAGTAATTTTTACATTTGAATGTCATGTTCATAACGTTAACTCAATGCTAATATAATTTTATCACTAAAACTACTATGGTAACAAAAACTCGTCATCATGGACAGGACAACACCTCATGCTCTTACAAGAGGGGATCCAAATGGTACAAGTAGTAATACGCTTTTTCTCCTTTTTATTTATTTATTGAGAAACATGAAATTTAAATTGCTTAACCAGATACTTGAATTACACAACGTATGATGACTCTCCCACTGATATCATTTTGCAATAGGTTTAACAAAAAGATCAACTCATGCTGCCAGATATGGTATGCATGTGGCTGATCACCTGATTGCTTGGCCAGTTGGTCTGCACAAAAGTTTGTTGAGAAACAAGAACTTGCCAAGGACGTTTAAGAAGAGCCCTACAACCAAGAATGAAAATGTCAAATGGCGGGGCGGGGGATTTATCATCTAACAAAAACTGGACGACATATGTGTCGTCAACCTCCAAGATAACTTGTCTATGGTTGTTCTGCCAAGTGAGGTTGAGGCCATTACGAAGTGCCCACCATTCAGCGATGTGGCTGTTTTGGGTTGTGACCTTCCGAGAGCAGCCTAAGATTCATTTTCCGCGCGAGTCACGAATGATGGCGATCGCGCCGACTCAATGTTTACGTTTGTTTACCCTTCCATCGGTGTTCAGTTTGACCCATCCATCTTGAGGAGGATTCCATTTGATATGTGTCTGGGGAGGATGATTGTTCACGCGGTTTATATGACAAACAAGTAATCTTGTGCTAAGGTCATAGTCTCATGCTTAATAGCTTGATGGTTTGGGAATGGAGTCTGAAGGATGGTGAGTTTATTTCTATTGTGTCAGATCACGGATATGAGGAACCCAAAGAAGATGAACGAGGGGATATTCCAGTAGCGGAATGAAGATTGGCCATGGATTTACTCCACAAACAGAATGGGAAGTGTCTACAGCGATGGTGCGCCTTCTTAGGGGCTAAATTTTGCCGGAGCGGGTGAATTGTCGGGCAATGGTGAAGGGCGTGGTCAAGAGTCTCCAGCATACCACAGTTGTGGGGACATTGTTTGATTGCAATCCATCGGAGTACGTCGAGCTCGAACAAGAATGCCGAACTACTTACATCTCCAAAGAAAATGTTGGACTCGGGGGGGGGGGGGGGGGGGTCCCAAATCCAATTCTCATCATCGTTAATGGTAAAGTTATGAGAGCTTAAGAATTTATGAGAGGAGGTGACTGAGCACTCAGCCTAGTCGAAAGGCTAGAAGATTTTATCAGATGGATTGTGACGGAGATGAATCGAGATGTTTAATATATAATTTAAAATGTAAGGGGGCACTAGCATACGGATAACGTGGTTATTCTAGGCCCGGTTGTGGATGAAATAGCTAAGTGACAAATTTTCAGCGTGGCGAGGGATGAGACCGACCATTTGTGACCTAATTGTGCCCATAGGCAGCCATTGATGATACCAAAAGAAGATGTATGATCTGTTTCCCACCCGCCAACATATGATTTTGTTCATTTTATCTCTAGTATGGATGAGGTGCTTCCAAAAACGAGACCCCAAAGGTTTTTCTGTAGCCGTCGAAATAGAGCCATGAGGGAAGTACTTCACTTTGATGATTTTAGCCCATAGAGTATCGGGTTGTGCTCAGATTTTCCAGACAAGGTTCATGAACATAGCTTGATTTATCGTGGTTGTTCTGCAAATGCCCAGGCCCCCAGGTCTTTAGGATGGAATATGGTATCTCAACATATACCATGCCGTTTTTGTTCATTTTTAGCGTGTGTCCCCAGAGAAAATTCTTGCTTATCATGTCAATGTGGTTTGCAACTGAGGTGGGGATCATGTAAGCTTGCATAGTATAAATCGGAATTGAGTTTACACTTATTTGATAAGGATAGCCCGATCAGCAAAAGAAAGGCTCTTTGTTTTCCAGGCAGCAAGTTTCGCGCAACGGGCATTTTGTCCAAGATATGATAGAGTTGATCCTTAACAATGCGACCATGAGTTAGCGGGACTCCCAAATAATCGTCAAATTTGTTCGTGAATGGGAGTTTGGAAGTGTGCTTGAAGAAGTGTATGATGTCTCGGCTGGTATTTTTGGAGAAAATAATTTTTGACTTAGATACATTTATATGAAGACCCGCACAAGTGCTAAAGGAATTTAGCGTGTTCATGAAATTTCTAGCATTCTCCTTTGTGGCTCTGCCAAACAGAAGGATATCATCATCAAATATGAGGTGGGATATACGCACTCCCGATCGTGCCACCTTGATGGGGCGGATGTAATTTCTGTCCTCCGCCTGATTTAAAAGGATAGACAGTTCATTTGAGCAGAGAAAAAACATATAAGGTGAGAGGGGGTCACCTTGACCGAGCCCACACGATGGAGTAAAAAGATTTGAAGGTTTTCCACGCCACAGAACCGCATACTGTACTGTCAAGACACAGTTCATGATTAGATTTATGGTCTCACACAAAAAGCCATGTTTTTTAGAGTACTGAAGAGGAATTCCCAGGAAAGATGGTCGTAAGCCTTCTCAAGATCTAATTTGGCCATAAAAAGGCCGTTTTTCCCTTTTTTCTGCCTGATGGTGTGACGAAGCTGATTTGCAATGATAATGTTGCCGGCTGAGCGACGCCCTTTGAGGAAACTATTTTGATTTGGGTGTATGATTTTTTCAATGATAGGCCGCAGGTGGTTAACAAGGATGCGATAGACTATTTTGTAGCTGGTATTGCAAAGACTGATCAGGTGGAAGTGAGACACCATTTCCGGATGTTGTTGTTTTGGGATAAGACATATATTTCTATTGTTGATGTCAAGCGGGATCGAGTGGGATCGGAAGCAAGCCTTAACAAATGAGCATATGTCTAGGGCGAAGGTGTCCCAGTACTTTTGGAACACCCCAGGATGGTACCCATCAGGGCTGGGCGCTTTATTGATCGTCGTCTCGAATAGGGGATTTTGAGTCTCACTAATAGTGGGAGTGACTTTTAAATGAAAGTAATCACTAGACTCATTTAGGTCTTCTGGAGAGGTACGAAAAGGCCTAGTGTGGTTTATGAAAAGGTTTCGAATTTCATTTTCATCGTTTATCTAGCAATCATTTGAGTTCTTTACCCGACTAACATTGTTTGTAAGCCGCCGATTTATAACATATATATGGAAGAAGTTAATGTTAGCACGGAGCTTCCAAAATTCATGTCCTTGAGTCAAAATAGAATGACAATTTTCTTAAAAATCAGCTTCAAGTTTAAGCAGAAACGGGGAAGTGTGGTTCGCTAAAGTATTTTGTATACCGGCTAATAGAGATGTCAAAAGGCCGGGCGACCCGCGGGCTGGCCAGACCCGACCCATTTTTGGCCCGGGCTAGCCCGACCCTCAACATGAACAGTGACGGCCCCCAACACATTAGGGCTTTGGATCAGGGCTTGGACTAGGCCGCACAATTCTAAGATTTTATCCAGGCCCGGCCTGGCCCTAAAAAGCCCGGGTCAGGCCCTAAAAATGGGCTGGCCTGTTTTTTAGAACCGGCCCTGTATTGGCCCGGTTTTGGCTCTCTTCACATATCTGCTTCTCTTCTTATTCATTGGATTCTATCTATTTTCCTCTTCAGCCTTTCTTTACCTCACCCACCACAATCACACCTACAACCACCCTCCATAATCATCCCTGCAACCAGCCACTACTGCTTTGGCCAACCATCACCGCACCCATGGCCAAACGCCACCATACCCACACAATCAGTTCTTAAGGTTATTTGCAGCGTATTTCGGCTACTGCAATCCGGTGGCAATGAGCCGATATCTCCGGATGTGGGTATTAAGCAAGCAGCGGCGGCGACGATGCTCACGAGGTGGTGACGGCGGTCGGCATCGACGCCATGTCGTCCTTTGAGCAGCGGTGGCCGGCAGTGAAGGCTTCTGCCGTCAGATCCCACTGCCACCATCGCCTACCATTTGATTTAGTAGATTTACATTTGGTTTTTATTAGAGATCTGAGCTGATGAGGTTATTTGGGTGCATTTTCCCTGAGTTCAAGCCCCTCAGATTTCTTGTACTAGTTTAGTCCCTCATTTTATTTTTCAGTTTGGTATAGCATATCGTTTTCCTAAATTCTAATTGTGTTAACCTTGAGACTTGAGTTCATTTCTCTAATGTAAATAAAATTCGTATTATATGGGCCAGAAAGCCCATGAAATCTCAGTTATGGCATGCTTGCGCTGGGCCACTGGTGACGTTGCCTCAGGTGGGAAGACTTGTGTATTGTTTCCCACAAGGACACAGCGAGCAGGTTTGACATTGGGTTTTCAGATCAAGAACTTCTACCCTGTTGAGTATTGACTACATATTTTCGCATGTAATATGTTGTTGTGTTCTACTAGGCTGATTTTTATTAGTATTTCAAATTGTCTTTGAGAATTAAAATGAAGTAAATTTCACCAATTGGATGTTGGTGAGGTTTTGTTGAGCTGTAGGTTGGCTAGCTATAACTTCTTCTTTCTTGAAATAAGAACTTAAGCAGAATAGATGTACCTTAAATCGTTGTGAAATAAATTAAGTCTTTGTCCCAAGTTTTTGAATTAGCTTCTTGTTTTAGAGAATATCCAGCTAAAGATTTCACGCTTTAATCGAGTCTGGTATGCTGATTCCTATGTTACATATCAATTTTTTTTTGGACCTGGGCCCGGCCCAAGCCCGGCTCTAGATATTGGGCCTGGGGCATGGGCTTGGACTTGGCCCATATATCTAGATTTTCAGGCCCAGACCCAGCCCGTTCTTTGTTGGAGCCCGTTGGGCTCGGGCTGGGCCGGCCCATTGACATCTCTCGGGGCCAGCCTGGCCAAGCGTCTGTTCTTTTTTTCCTAAAGATCACATGGACCTTCTCCCCATACTTGTGGATGTCTTTGTATATTGTCCCATCGTACCCAAAGAATACCATTTCTTCAAAGAGGACAAGGGTAGAAAATGGCGAAGACCCATTCCCAAGCCAAAGTGTTCGCCAGACACAGTCCCACGTTTGGCCTTGCTTTCCGCTATAGCTCACACCACTGTTGATGACCGCCACGTACAAGACTCGTGTCACATTTCTAGGAACAACAGAACATGCCTAACCACGTATATATACATGAACAACACGGCCAAGCAAATCACCAACAAAATTGCAGAGTCAAAGAGATAGAGATGGAGAAGAGCGGAGAGCCGATGAAGAAAGGTGGAGAGAGTGAAGAAAAGGGCAAGTTACAGGGGCTTCCACTGGAGAGCAGTCCGTACACGCAGTACAATGACCTGGAGGATTACAAGCGGCAGGGTTATGGCACGGAGGGGCACCTCCAGCCCCAGCCTGGCCGTGGCGCCGGCTCCACCGATGCCCCCACGCTTTCGGGCGGCGGCACCCCTGATTCTCAGGCCAACCGTTCTGCCACTGGTACCATCAACCGCCAAGGCGTCCCTTAGTTGGTTATTACGCGGTGTATGTGTTGCCCATGTAATGGGATTACGTATAGGGCTTTGTTGTAAGGTTTGTCGAACGCGACTATGCTTTACTACTGAAATAACAACTGCTCCAAAGCCTCTCTACTAGTTTCATTTTCATGTAGTAAATGGCAGTATAGAGCTAGGGAATTCTTTGTTGGTGGGTAAAATTTGTAAAAACAGTCGAGGGGCCTAAGTCACATGAATGGTACCCCATCCACTGTCCGCGTTAGCGATTTAAGTTAACGATCTAACTAAATCATGGATGGATAGGCAAGATCTAACATGTGTTTAAGTCTTTTTATCGTTCATTACATTACCTAGCAGTGAGAGGGAAGTCCGGACAATATATAAGGGGGAGGGGTGGAACTAGTAAACTTCAGCGGCCGCAACTTGGGAATTTATTTGCGAACGGTTAAAGTTGGCTAAAGAAAACATAATTTGGTCTGTCTGTTCACGTTGACGGTGTGGACAACCAGATATCACTGATAACCGTAGAATTTGATGGCAATTTTGTTTTTATGCAATGATATCTTTTGAAAACCTAACAATTCCTCGATGGAACTTGAAATTTTCCGAATTAGATACTTCTTACTTTAAGAAGCGGTTGTCCAAGAGATAGGTATTAGGCGTTCGATCAAGGAAAGTGGAATAAGATTGACCCGTTTAAAAGTTGTATGTAGTGCGCGTAAGTTTTCATATACGGTTAATTGCATATAATAACTCATTTAAGTTTTGGGCGACTTACAGAAATGTCTCTAAAAATTGCAAAGCGACTTACAGAAATGTCTCTAAAAATTGCAAAGAGACACCTGAGATCTCAAAAACGTTGCACCCGTCAAGAAAATCATTTTCTATAATTACGTGTGTGGTAAATGTGCCTTTGTGTCGGATAACACAATCACAATTTATGATAACCTATTTATGCCCCTGGAGAGATACAATGGAGCACTGCAAGGCATGGTTAAGAAGAATCCGAGGCTCAACAAGAAAAAGAAAAAAAATAAAGTAAAGTTATGATATGCATTTAGCCCTCAAACTATTTGATATTTTACATTTATTGTTCTAATTTCTTTTTTTGCTCACCCTTTCATGATATGTCTCTTTAGCCAGGTCAATGTCTTCTTCGAGCACAACTGATGAATCAGAGCATGTGTTAAGTTAGAATTTGAATGCTTAGCATAAGAATACAAAAAAAAAATTTGTTTAAAGTTTTCTAACATAAAATTAGTAGAATTCAACTAATGTGTTATCCACTATATTATATAAAAGCTTTAACTAAAACTTTTAATCAACATGTGCACCAAGTAAGATTCATCTTTGAATGCACCAATACCATCAATCAAGTTGAAATCTGGCTTAACTATATATAACTAAATTACTTTTATTTATATATAATTCTAGATTATAGAAATACAAAACATAAGTATATATTCTTTTTATATTGTAGAGTGTTTTTAAGAATATATCAATCAAGATTTCGTCTAAATTGACATGTTGGTATATTGCTAATGTAGAACTTAAAATTGAATTAGTGATAAAATAAGTTCACCAAAAAACAAAGATCCGAGTAAATTGTATTCAAGTCTAAAGTGAGAGTTATTATCACGTCAACGCTGACGCTCTTCTTCAATACATGAACAGGGTAGATCACATCTAGCAGCCTCATTGACGGACTGCCGGTAATGCATGCGACTTGTACAAATGGTTGAATGTTGTCAAAGTGAGAATTCAGAACACTAGTGATGCATAAGATGGCCGCCCATTATATCCAACTATCACCACTTTGCCTGTACCTGTCTCCTTGAATTCTCATAAAATCTTTCTTGTCGGGGATTCAATGCGGAGAATCTAAACCAAGGTGTGAATATGTCAAGTTTAAAGAGAATAGGTAAAAATGGACAATAGGACTATACTTGCTACAATACGATTATTATATAAAAATGGACCTTTTTGTCGTCGAGAAAGAGATGGTTGAATCAAAATAATTTCGTTAAGAAATCATATGTAAGAACCATAGCAATTCGCGATTCATTGGTAAGATCAATATATAGCGCTTACGATAAGTATAAGCTACCGATTCGATACAGATACCGATAAAGATTTTCCTCTAGATTGGGTTGGTGCTTAGATCGATTCAAGCGGATTTATGGAAAGTTGCAAGCTGCACCTCAAGGCTGCTATTATGTCATTCAAAAATGGGTGAAATTTCGGGTGAGCAACTGAAATAAAGTGCCACCAACAGTTAGGAACAAGCTGCTACGTGAAGCTTGGGGGATCAGTGACATTGTGTTTAAGGCCTAGACTCAATGCTCTTCCATAAGTTTGTCTTTAACATGCATATAGGTGCATTGTTTTGCATAGTTTGGGGATGTAATGTGGATAGTTCCATATTTTTTAACAGAAATGAAATATAAAGGACTTTAGGGACAAAAAAAATGTTTATTTAAAGAGAATATTTTTTTACAAAAAAAAGACGAGGGCCTCTAAAATGTCGAGAGTAAGACTATTGGAGTTAAGTTTTTATCTCATACAATTCAAGCGAACGTTTAGGAATGCTCTTCTTAGAGTGTAGTCAATTCAGAAAGTGCGAACTTTTAGGAAGTGTTCTTCTTAGAATGTAGTCCATTCAACCGAACTTTTAAAAATGCTCGAAATGAATCTTAAAGTGTGTTGCCACGTTTGGCGTTTTATCATCGATTAGCTAGTTGCTTTGAATGTATGTTGCAACACGAAGTGCTAAGTTTTGGTGCACTTTAAAATTTTGGCTTCCGACATGTAATTCTTACATAGCTTTGGGAAACAAAATTAGTGAAAACAATATTCGACCATAGATTTTCGAACACATTGTAATCCCCTAAATCTTGCCTATGAACTTTATTTTCTGCTGAGACAGCCACCTGAAGATTATGAAACACAAGCTTTTCCACATGAATCCACATAAATGCTCAACTGTATAATTTGAGGCCATGCCTTTCCTAGCACAGAGGCAGGGCGAAAACAACCAAGTAAAAGATCTGCCCTTTAGTCTATTTATCGCTCACAAGCCTTCCATGTCCAACATGCTACAGCATAAATCTACATCAGAAACTCACATGCTTCTCTGGTAATGATCAGACTCACCGTCCCTCTATTTATAGCTCTCTGAATTTTTACACAGAAGGAAATAACACTTTGGCGCCACTATATATTAATTTGTCAGCGTGTAAAACTTCCGTCATTAAAGAGAAGAAAAAAGTAGAGTCGGATTGTCGTTGGAAGAGGACCATCTTGCTACGCATTTGTTGTCAAAGGCTGTTCAGCGAGAAAAATGGTTTGACATTTTTGCAGAAGACAGTTCTTTTCAGGAAGGAATAACGATAAATTAAATCTTCTTAAGAAGAACTAAAATCAACCAAATGTTGAAAATTTTCGAATGGTTATTCGTTCCAGCTTGAGTGAACTACTTTCCGATCTAAATTTTGGTGAAAACATTTAAGAGGAGCGAGATTAGGGTTTACATAAAGGCATGAAACTCAACCGTGCTTTTTACCTAGTTATTTCTAACGACATACTTTTTTTTTTCCTTTTTCCTAGAAGAGAAATAAAATACTCCGTAAGAAATACTAAAGTTAATTGAGTTTCCTTTCGAGAGCAACTCCACACAAATGAGCTGATACGATTCATTTTTATTGGCATATCTTCAAAAGACATGCATCATTCAATATAGTCCAAGTTTTTTAAAATTAAATTATCTGGTTAAGCTAGCTCATGTATATATTTGGATGTTAGAGCCTGAGATGTACTTCCTGGGAAATGAAATTGAAACATGTATCATTACTCCTTGCTCTGATAATCAAGTTTAGGATTCCTAACATATTTTATTCTGTTTTCCTCGAGGAAGACAGTGCTGACCAGAGCTGTCTCCGATAGTATTCCCACTATGACTTGAGTTCCATTGATTAATCTCGGACACAAGAACAGCATAATGGTATAAAACTAGTCCTGCACTGCAGAGCATGCATAAATATATTGATTGCTCCCCAGTCCCCCCGCCCTACCAAAAGCTCAAAACCAATCTTAGTCCTCTTAAACAATGATTTGAAACGGGGCCATCAGCTCAGGTATTGGCCGCCTTGGTGGCTACAGTCCTCTTGACTCCCAAACAAGAAAAGTACAATTTGGGTCGCCTGCACTGACTTCTCCAGTTCTATGATCCCTTTCCAGCAGTAACTTTTACCTCTTTACATTCCACTTGTCTTTCTTTCTTTCTTTTCTCTGTTTGTGTGACTTCAAATATATGTATCTTATCTTCGTCTTTCTATAAAACTCAATTCCTTTCTTCCCAAGGAGGACAACCCAAAGACAAGATACTGGAGATGGCAAAAGCTGGTGCTGATGAGAAATGGGTGAGTCCGAATCCCGTGCAGAGTGAAGTGTTGGGAGATTTGGTAGAAGAAGAAGAAGCGTTGTCACTGTGTGATATGCCCATTAATGAAGGGAGCCAGCCAAGAAAAGAAGAATTACCAAGACCCATGGACAAAACCCAAGAAGATTTCGTCTTCAGCTCCTGGGGTGGGTCAGTTCTACCCGGATCTGAAATGTGTGCAGCTGAAGAGGTGTTCTTCCAAGGCCAAATTCTCCCATTTCGACGCCACTCTGTAAGTTTAGAGCGTGACTTAACCGGGTTGCGGAAAGATGTCCAGAGCCCGGACCTGCAACTCACAAGGTCCGAGTCAATGGATTATCGTCATTCGAGTGGGTTTAAAGGTGCCACCAGTAGAAGCAGCAGCATCAGTAGTCACCACTCGTCAAGCAGCGGCAGCAGTACGACTACCACAACCACCAAAGGGACAAGGTACAAGCCGAGACAGCGTAATCAGTTTCACTCCCACCCAAGCCCAACACCCCAGCTTCGGTTTTCGCGCATTCCGCAGGGAAATGTCGGTCCAGGCAGCCGAAAATCGACAGTGTGGAGTTTATTCAAGGTGGGTCTGGTACGAACGCCAGAAAACGGTGCTGCCGTTCGTACGAACACCAACACATCGAATAAGAGCTTTGGGAGTCGCAATAGCACCAGCAGTTCTAGTAGTAGCCTTAGCAATGGCAAGAACAACCACAAGGATGCCTTCAACGTCGAGAAGAAGAAAAAGAAGCCGGTCAGATTCTTCGACGCAAGCGCATTATTCGGCGGTTGCAAATGCTCGGCCGCTAATGCGGTCGATTACGTTGTCATCAAGAGAAGCATTAGCGTAAACGAAGAACAAACAAAAGAAGAGGAGGTCACAGACGAAGGAATAACGAAGAATAGGACAAAGCAAGCAATGTCACGTCATCGAACGTTTGAATGGCTAAAGCAGCTTTCTCTCGAAGGTGGTGGTACTGCTCCAGATGTGGCCTAAGATTCGAAAACAATATGCGCGCATGCAGCTATGGCATGCTTGTTATTACCTTTAATTAATTAGCATTCTTTTCGAAATTAACTTTTTGTTTTACGCTTTTTGTTCCATTTCAATTTGATTAATCTCAGGCTCTGTATCCCAGAACAGAGTGTGTTCATCTTTAGCGAGATTGAGATAGTTAACAAGTGACTTTTGGTCGAATCTTGTTGAGTAGAGTAATGATGGAAGGACTGGTGGCCATGAAGGGGGGTGGATATGATGAATAGGTTTGGGCCTTGTTGGGGGGGTGATATTGTCATGATTAAAGTGTGAGGTCTGGTGCTCTCTTTTGTGTGAAGTGAAAATGGCGTTTCGTAAAAAAGCAACCTGAAGATATGTGTTGCAGATGGACGGAAAGGAGATGTTGTGTGGGGAAAGGCATTGGCACGCCAAATGGACCTACAAGGCTCACTCCTGCCTGCAATGCCAGTAGCTAGCTAGCTAGGGTATACAAAATTGTCCCTAGTGCCTAATAAGTGGACTAAACTTTTGCTCATTTAATTCCCATTTGTGACATGTAAGGGAAAAGCTTGTATGGTCGCCGTTATGCACAACGTAGATGTGAATGGTGTGCAGACAGACAGTGACGAGTTCTATGGAGTGGACATCAAATTTCTTCGATCTACTTTTCTAAAGTCCAAAGGCGCAAACTTTGGACAACTTTTTTTTGTACTAAAGCGAAAATATTGAAGATCGAGCCGAAGAGAAATAGGGACCAATGGGCTAAAACGAAATGCAGTATACCTAAAACAACTGAAAAAGGCACGGCGAATACAAGGGTCGCATGACAATGTTTAGCGTCCATTAGTTAAAAACGATAATGCCTAAAAATTCTGACAGAAGGGTCACGTGATATAAACAAAAAATCATAATTTTTATAGCACGACCATCGTGCGCCCCCTTCTTCTGCTAGTGTTTATAGATTCTATTGATCACTTGTGTAGAAATGTGAAATACAATTTCATTTCTTGAATACAACTTACCACCATTAAAGATTTATATAAGAAGAAATGATAGAAGATAAGTAACACTGAGTACAAGATAATCTAAAAGATAAATCTAACTTATCATTATCTCTAACTTCCTAATCTTGATAGATATGTCTTCCCAAGTATTATCCACATGCTTCAATAACTTGTACAGATGAGTGGCATCGCTAAATAGGCATGATATTAGGTTTTCCACTATAGTTATGCATCTTTCTTCGATCTTGAAGGGTATAAAAGGAAAGCGTAGAGCCTATAAGATGGTTGGTTCTTTAATAAGGTTTCTATTATTCTTTTTTTGTTGGATGATAAGGGGTATTTTCGAGTCATCTTTAGCGTCAATCAGGACTAATTGAACAAACCTCCTTAATCACCGTACCGACCCCTTAGAGTTAATTCTCCTGTTATTGTACATCGACCAAAACAAGAAGGAAATTTCATTTTCCTCCGCAGATTTTAAGATCTAAACATAGAAAGATTCCCTTTAATGAAGGCCTAGTTTGACAAAATTTTTTTTCTTTTGAACAGTTTTTAAAAACTGAAAAAAAAGGAGCGTACTAACAATTTTTTTTTCAGTTTAAAAACCAGTTTTTAAACTGAAGAGTGAAAAAAACTCCAGAATCTGGTTTTTTTTTTCACTTTTGGTTTTTTTTTCTTAGACCACCACCACCACCCTCCCACCGCCGGCAGCCACCTCAGGCGACCACCGCCGGCCGCCGGCGACCACCGCCGGAGACTGCCGGCAGCCACCTCCGGCCGCCGGCCACCACCACCACCACCGGCCACCACCTCCGGCCGCCGGCGACCACCGCCGGCAGCCACCTCAGGCGACCACCGCCGCCCGCCGGCAACCACCGCCGAAGACTGCCGGTAGCCACCTCCGGCCGTCGGCGACCACCGCCGGAGACTGCCGGCAGCCACCTCCGGCCGCCGGCGACCACCGCCGGATACTGCCGACAGCCACCTCCGGCCGCCGGCGACTGCCAGCAGCCACCTCCGGCCGCCGGCGACTGCCTGCAGCCACCTCCGGCCACCGGCCACCACCGCCACTCGGGCCGCCGGCCACCACCCCCACCACCGCTACCGCAAACCACCAAAAAAAAAAATGAAAATAAAAAGGGTTACCAAACACCAAAAAAAAAAACCAAAAAAAAAGGGTTAAAACTCCTGTTATTGTATATAAAAAAAAATTTCTTTTCCTGCTTTTTAAAAACTGAAAACCAAAAAAAAATTCCCTTTAATGAAGTCACTTGTCCAAAGGTCCTTTTTTCCCTTCTTTTAAAAAAAAAAATCTTTTTGGTGCCTCTCAACCTGATAGTACCTCTCTCCTTTTCCGCTTTAATTACAGGGAATAGGCACAAAAAGCGTACCCCAAAGAGGGAACATTTATCTGATAGTTCGCTGTCCGGAAAGTGAAACCTATTTATTCATTTGAGCGGTTAAACTGGGAAGCCTGTTCAATTAGAAAGATAGCCAGTAGCCTGTTCAATTTGAAAGATAGCCAGTTCTAACAGATACCCATCCAATCGGCCTAAAGGCATTTAATAGAATCAAAGCCTAAAACCGACTTGGGCCGCCAAGCTTCTCGTGAATTTTGGGACTTGGGACAACAGCAGGCTGCAGCACCAGTTTTGAGCTGGCCTATGTTGTACTAACGGGAAAATTCTCTATTGAACCCAGGTTCTGTAACTGCTATTTTATCGATATTGCTTTTAGCGACTATTATTTGTTACCAAAATACATTCAGCGAACACCTCTGCAATGTGGCAGTGGATCTTGGTTGGTACTAATAGGCCACTACCGTGGTTTTCACTTTTCCTTCTTTTATTACGAGACTCGATTGGTTGATTTAAAAGATTTATAAACTTTTGAAGGATTATAACTCGACTCGACTCAAGTCAACTCACGAAAGATGTACATTGCGCCAATTTTGCGCCTAATCTTCGACATTGATGATCTGTGGTTGTCTCACCTATTCAGTTGCAACTTTCCTTAATTAAAGATATAAAAAAAGTGAGATAGTGAAAGCGTACCTTTTGCATACAATTTCGTTTTTATCCTTATTTTTTAGAAATTCTCCCTCCATGCCTATTATACTTGTCCATACCTTAGCGCTCAAACGTGTATAATGACAACATATTTAATTTTTAGTACCAAACTAAGTGTGAACAAATATATTAACATTACAATATATGCACTCGCCAACTTGTTTTTTTTTAGTATCTTAGAAATTTCAAGGATATTTTTCATGTCTACCAAACATTTAAACTCAGCTTTGGAACCAATTTTTTTCAGAATTTAGATTTTTAAATTAAAAATTGGATTGGAAATTGAATTCATCGTTTTCTTCGAACAAAAGAAAATTTAAATCACAAAATTCTTATTTTCTTTTTGAAAAACAAAGAAAATTGAAAGGTAATAGCTAATTATATACTTAGATTACGATGATATGCTGAGCGGCAACCACGGCGACGGTGGTGCGCAAATAGTCGCAATGTAAGTGGTGGTGCAGCGACTATGACTGTGGAAGTGATGGATGGTCAAGTGATGATAACGATGGTAGTGGTGGCGATGATATTGAGGTGTAATTAGTGGTAAGGACGGTGACAAAAGTGAGAGTGATGGCATTAATGACGGTGGTGACAGTTTTGTGGTGTCCGCAGTGGTGTTGTCTTTTGGCATCGACAACTGCCGGCAACGACAACAGTGTTGGTGGAGGTGGTGGGGCGGTTTAGTGATGGTACCAATGGTAGTGGTGGCAGTGTTACTAGGACGTTATTAGTGACAATGTTAATGACAAAAGTGATGGTAACGGCAACAAAGACGGTGGTGGTGGTGGTGTGGCACCAAAGACAGTGGTAGCAGGGCAGTCCAGTGACTGCAATGACGTTAATGGTGATGGTGGTATCCATGCATCGTTAGTGGTATGCTAATGATTATAGTTGGGGGTGGTGAAATCAGAGACAATGGTGGTAGTGATAATGATTGCGACAGGGTTTGATACAGTGATAATGGCAATAACAGTGATGGTGGTCGCAGCATAGATGATGAGGTTGGTGATGGTGACGACGGTGGTGCGGCACCGACAAATGATGATCTATTAATGATAACAGTGGTCTGGTAATGTAACACACTTAACATTGACGGTGACCAGTTGGTGGTGATGTATTGTATGGCGATGATGATAGTGGGACGGTGAGAGTGACAAGACAATGGTGGTCCAGTGGCAGTGGCTATTGAGGTCCAGAAATGGTGGTAGTAATGACAATAATTGTATGATGATAGTAGTGGCGGTGGCAATAAAAGTGGTGTGGCAGCAACGCAAAAAATAAAAAAAATGGTGAGTTCATTAGTTGTAGAGATTATAGAAAGGGTAAAACAGGGTAAACAATTGTTTTTAGTTCAAGTAAATTCAAATCCCACAGTATCAGCCTTTTTTTCGTCGGATTTTTCACTATACAAACAAATCTGATAAAATTCAATTTCACTTTTTTTTTAATGCTCCAAAAAATTATATTTGATGATTCAAAATGATTCTTTTTTATCAATTCCGTGGCTCCCAAAGCATCGTTGGTGAAATTTGTACCAATGAATGAACTACCTCTTACACACCTAAGGGAAAGCGCAAATTACTCAGCGTTAAATTACTGTTCCAATATGTTGTCACAAACAACACAATGAACATAATGAGATCCAAAATCCAAAAATCTATCGAAGCCAAATAAAAACTTGATCTCTGAAGAAAAAATATTTCTAGAAAAATAACTATGTCACTCCAAAGTTTAAAGACAAGCAAGTACAACTCCAAACCAAGTTTAGCGGTCTTCGTAGTATAAGTTGTTCAGAAACAGAAGTGGCTATCTTGAAACAGAATTTCATTCAAAGTTTCCATCACATATTTTCAGTTGAACTACTGTTTTGATAAATAGGTTGTTTTATGCGAAAAAAAAATCAAGTAATTAAGGGGACGTCAACTTAGAATTTCTTCCTTGAAAATTTTGTGAAGACCCGCCGTTTACTTTTGGTTGGTCAACATAGAAAAACATGGCAATTTTAAAAGAAAATATTGGATCATACGGCAAGGAAATGGTCCAGTGCTCTCTTTACATTAACCCAGAAAAGATGCCTCTCGGAGGGAGCTATCAGTGGACAAACTTGTAAAGGAATTCAAATTTTATATACCACAAAAAATTCCGGTCACTTTCTTAAGTGACCCAATGACTTGTGACTTCAATTCAAACTTATATTTCTTTGCCCTGCCAAACAAGATTCCTATCTCCTGCAATAAACAACATTAGCGATTATGCCTATGCTTCACATGTGTGAACAACATATGTCAGTCCCCTACCAAACAAGCTAGATTGTAATAAATAAATATATGAGTTCCTTTTCTGGAGCGTAAAAGAATTTGAATAAGCGACAAATAGAGGGAAAGAAAAATGAGAAATAAGTAGAGTTTTTTCCCATAATTAATACTGTTTTAAAACTTAATTACCAATATACTCAATTTTGAAACTTATTTACCCGCATACCACACTTTTGGAAATTCCTGTTTGAAACCACGATTTCAAAATAGAAATCGCTATTTCAAACAACGATTTCTACTTTATTTTTACTTTAAACGATTTCGCTGTTTAAAATCGTGGTTTCAAACATCGTTTTTCAAAAGTGTGGTACAAGGGTAAATAAGTTTAAAAAAGAAGTAAATTGGTAATTAAGTTTTAAACATGTATTAATTAGGGGAAAAACTCAAAATAAGGATGGTGAAGAGCATTGATGATGGTCTGGCAGCGACAGCCGACGGGAGTGGAAATAAAACCCAAATTGATTTTTTAAAACGATAGTCAGATTTGGGTTCTTTTTTTCTTCAATAAGAGAAACATTCGTATTAACAATGAGGAAGAATCAGTTACATGAGTATGTAAGCATATCTTACACCATGAGACTTAACTAACTTTTCAAAACTCTCAGTCAAAAATTGACTAAGGGTTTTGAAGCCATCACGCCTGGTTGCTCTAAACTAACTAACCTAAAAGTAACACCGAGGCAATCTCGATGAATCTACCCCTTTCTTTTGTTTTTTGGGATTTTGTCTTTAAATTCGTTATAATGTGCTACCTTGTTTGGGAACCGAAACTCAATTTGAATTCTAAAGCCTTGTTTAATTAGGTAGAAAATAGTGATGACAAATGAAGGAAATGGATAATTTTAGAAACTTTTCAAGAGCTTGGGCTAACAAAAATTAGGAAATAAGTTTTACCCAAAGTAGCCCAATTTTTTTTTTTTTTTTACACAAAAGACACATTTCTTTTAGAGGAAAATCAGTGTATTTTGAAATTATCCATTTAACGGAATGCTTTTAAGAACATTTATTTCATTCTCTCTACTTTATAGAAATTCAAACTTTCCATACTCAAATGGAGAAAAGTTGCGGTCCTTTCAACATTTTATAATTGAATCTGATTTTTCACATTTTCGCTTAAATTAAACTTGTTAAATCTTTCACGTCCAATTTTTTTGTTTGTTTGTTAAACACTTAATCTGCACAAATGTCAAAGCCAACAAATGTTATTAACACCAAAACAAAAACAAAAAAGAACCGAAAACAAGTGTCGAAAACTAAAGTGAGAGACACAACGTGTAACTTTTTTCCATTTAGTCAACTATAATTTTAAAAGTGTGATTAAATTTCATTTAAAGTCGTCTGCTTCAAGTTCATATCACGTGCAGCAAAAGACGAATTTTTTTTTTACTGCTATTCGAATTATTAAAAAATAGCTACAATCTTTCATGTAATGATAATTAATGATCGATAGATATAATCAGTAATATTTTTCACATTAGCGACAATACTTATAATACTTTTTAAGGTTACTATATAAAATTAATAAAAATATTTAATAAATTATAAATTATCACTATACAAAATATCAAAATCAGCATCTTGATGCGATCCGAACAATGACCAGGTTATTTATTGCCAGAAGAAAAGTGCTCCCCGGGATTCTTGACTCCGGGACAAAACAGGGGATAACTTTTCTCCGTCCACGTCAACGCCCACATCTGAGCTTACTTTGAAACATCTCCTAGGCTGACTGATTCGTTTCCCCGTGACCAAAACTTCCATTCCCCCACACCCCAACACACACACACAACGGCGACTCGGCTCTCCCAATTCCTCCCGATTTTTTAAAAATTCCTTTCCCTTTTAAACAATTCCGACTTTACCAAACAAGCCCCCCGTTGCTCCCATTTTCTTTTACCCCAAGACTTTCCACTCGCCGGAATCCACCAACAACCTACCAGAGAAACTTCCTCAGAGAGAGAGAGAGAAGTAGGTCTTTCAGAACATCCGAGAGGGAGTGGTTACGGCGGCGATGTTGGAGTCGTGTTACAGGCCGCTGGAGCGGTGCTTCGGCGGCGGAGGAGGAGGAGACGGCCTGCTGTGGCACATGGACCTGAAGCCGCACGCGTCCGGAGACTACTCGATCGCCGTCGTGCAGGCGAACTCGTCGCTTGAGGACCAGGGACAGGTGTTTACCTCGCCTTCGGCCACGTATGTTGGCGTGTACGACGGCCACGGTGGTCCTGAAGCTTCTCGGTTCATCACCAGCCACCTCTTCCGTTACATCCATCGTAACTTCTTAAACACTGGATTTCGATTTCCACTTTTTAATCTACTCCCTCCTTTGACTTTTTGTGAATTCTTGAGACAGATTTAGCATCCTGTAAATGTCGAACTGAACTTAGATTGCAAGCATAGATTAATTGAGCAACGCATGACAAGTCAAGCAGGGTAAAAACAGTGAAGTGAAGTGACCATCTACTTGTTAGCAATTTGCAAAAAGGCGGAAGGGTTCAAGGGAACGTAGTTGATAATTTTCGTTTTGACTTTCAGTAATTTTTTCTTGAATCTTTATCAGGTTTGAGCTTCGGTAGTAATTTCATGTCAGAATGAAAATGTAAAAAGAGATCAATATTATGATACGTAGCTGCTGTTTGGGTTGATGAGCAAAGAGACGAAAGACGAAGTTAATTCTGAAGCTCTTCGTTTGTGAATTATTGGATTGAATGAATGCATAAACGGTGAATTACAATTGGTACTGTTTTCAGCAATGGAAACTGGAAAGTATGAAATGCAATGAATGAACAAATATATAAATGTGAAAATCTATGCTGGCCAACGAACAGAGAACATGATGCTGCCCCCTTTAGATAACTTAATCAAAGAGGATATATAATTACACTCTACTGCTGGAAACTGAAAGTTTTGTCCGTGTAAGCTATACTTGACTTTTACCTCTTGAAGGAAATACGTTAGAAAGAATCACTTTTTTGAACTTTTTCCCGTTTCTATTTGCGGCTACATGAGTATTTTAGAATTATCTTTTTTCTGTTTCTTAGAGTTTGCTTTGGAGCAAGGAGGGTTGTCTGAGGAAGTGATAAGGAAGGCATTTGATGCAACGGAAGAGGAATTCTTGCTTTTGGTCAAGCGGTCTTGGCTGGCTCAGCCGGAGATTATTTCAGTTGGTTCTTGTTGTTTAGTTGGGGCGATTACAAAGGATCTTCTCTATGTGGCGAATCTTGGGGACTCAAGGGCTGTGCTCGGTCGTCAAGTTTCTGATGGTCGGATGACTAATGCATCGATGGTAGTTGCAGAACGGTTATCAACGGATCATAATGTTGCTGTAGAGGAAGTGAGGAAAGAGGTCAAGGCACTTCATCCGGATGATTCACACATTGTGGTCTTAACTCGTGGGGTTTGGCGAATTAAGGGCATAATTCAGGTATTGGTTTATTATTTCTGAACCCGTTCTTTTTTTGGAGGATTTGTGGGGTTTACTTATGATTGTTCAAATGCTGGGCATTGCTCTATATTTTTAATTTCGACTATTTGGTTCTCAACCAGACTGGATGGGATGGTCTTAAATCTTAATGATAGTTTGACGTGATATTAAAAATTTCAAGTTGTGTTTGGCATAAATAAATAAAGGAGACACTTTATGATTTATATCAGAATGCAAATAATTGGATTAGTTCCTTGAATTCCTCAAATCGGTATTGATGTTTTCAATATCAGTTCTTGCTAAAGACCTCCTCATTGTCCTTAGCTATCCTGGTGTCCCTGCTAGTGTAGACTACGATGATCTCATCTAACATACTTCATCCACATCCAGTTTTGTCCTCACACGTTGCCAAAAAAGGAGAAGGACAAGGATAAGATGAACCACACACAAAGGATCTGGTTAACAAAAACAGGTCACCAATCACCAAGATGCGCACCTTTCATTTCTTTTAAAGCAGCAGATTAAGTTTTGACTCGAACTTTTTGAAAAGTAACATTGGTGGTGACCACGAAAGTTATTGGAATGGAGTTTTTGCTCGAATTATCCTACAGTTAGTTTACATTGTGAGGGAGTTTAGTGATAAGGCAGGCATAGTTCAGAGTCATTTTACTGCTCACCAGGTGACGCCAACCACAATGACCGTGTTATAGAAAGATTGAACATCCTGTTCTGAGCTCTTTGTCGACCCAAACTCAAGCTCTGTCTTTCTTGGTTTCTTCCCATCAGTCTTTCATACTCTTCATAGTGTAAAGTTTTGCACTTTCTGGCTCTTAAAGTGTCCTGAAGCTTGAATCATGGTGCCAGCAAGCCTTTATTAGTTGAAGTATGGCTGTAAACAAGGCAGTAAGAGCATCTGTTTTTCATTATCATCTTCTTATTTCGTGTATGGCTGCTCATCCACCTTAGCATGCACCGTTGCTTCTTAATTTAATTCATTGCTGGTGTCGCTGTGGTCCTGTAATACCTCTCATGTACTTGGTTGGCATTGTACGATCGCACAATGTTCTGATCTGCTTCTCACTCGTCCAGTTCCTTATAAATCATTTATCCAAGATGTTAAAGATGATCCTTACTAGGTCCCTCTTGTCCATCTATTTGTATCACAACCCCGTTCCTCCTTGCTTTACTGAAGTTGCTCTATATATTGATCTAAGGCCCACAATAACCTGTGACTGGTTCAGTACTCTGCATGCAAATGACCTTTATTTTGGCTTTCTAACATGCTTGCTCTGCTATCCACACACACACACACTCACATTCTCACACAGACACGCGTGCACAGGCACGATGGTTTGAGAATTTAGAGCGCTTGGCTAATCACGTATCTAGCAATCACCAGGAAAATTCTTGGTGAATGCACTCAACGATTGGTCACATACTAAACCTCAAAAGTCGGAACTTTGGTTTATCTCCTGGAATAACATGTTTTTGGCTGGATATACACTTTATCTTGGAGTGTAATTGTGGACTTTTAGTCAGTCTGAACTCTGAAGGCTGAACTTTGATCATGTCGGTGCTGTGTTCAGACTACAGTTAATGCTGACACGATACTCAAGGAAAATTGTGAAGGGTCGTAGTTAACTGTGTACAAGTGCCAAGTTTGTTCTTCGTTATTCGAAGCTTCTATCCTAAGATGATATTGTTGCTTTTGATGCCACAAAGATGGATCTAAGTCTTTTCCCTTATTAGGTGTCCAGATCAATTGGAGATGTTTACCTGAAGAAACCTGAGTTTAACCGAGATCCGATGTTTCAGCGGTATGCATTTCCTATTCCTTTAAAAAGAGCAGTGGTGTCAGCCGAGCCCTCAATACTGATTCGCAAATTGAGGCCACAAGACTTGTTCTTGATTTTTGCGTCAGATGGCCTGTGGGAGCAACTCACTGATGAAGCAGCTGTTGACATTGTCCTGAAAAATCCAAGAGCTGTAAGGCCATGCCACCCTCATTATTCATGTATTTGTGTCTTTGTTGTTGCAACTGTTAGCATAAAAGTCGGGGTTAATGTGTTATTGGGTGTAACCCTTCTATTGTTTCTCGGAAGAAAGTAGCGTAATCATGTTTTTCATCTCTCCTTTTCCTTTGTTCCAGGGAATAGCAAAGCGATTGGTGAGAGCTGCCGTTGAGGAAGCCGCGAGAAAAAGAGAAATGAGATATGATGACATAAAAAGAATTGAAAAGGGAATAAGGCGCCATTTTCATGATGATATTACTGTGATTGTGATATATCTTGATCAGCAACAAGGGTCTCCCAATGGGAGACTTAAAGATCACAGACCTGTTGACTGCACTAGTGCCCCTGTTGATATATTCTCTTTCAATTCAGATGAAGGAGACACTTCTTCTATTCGCATTCTCCCAGAACAGAGCTATTAGGAAAAAGATCTGTGGTCCACTCTGAACATAATAACCTTACTTTGGTGCCTCTGTCAGGGTTTAGTGTTTTATTTCAGTGTAATAAAGTAGAGAGGCAGGTGGTGTTGTACATAATTACGTCGATCGGGGATGATGCATCTAAGGATGATGACATCTCAACTGGGCTTTTGGCCTAATTTTTGGTACCCTTTGTTCTTAGGGAGTGCGTGTGCGTACATTTTGTAGTCTCCTCCTTTGTGTGATACCATGTGTAATTATCTATACAAAGTTGAGATTTGTCTATTTCATTTTACTTTCTTTTGCAAAAAGATCAGCTTTATATACCATATATATGAATGGAGGCACAAAACAACAACCCTGGAAACCAATCAAATTGATGATTCACGAGGAAGCCGTCGACCTAATTTCAGGTGAACAAACAGACGACGTATTTCATCTAAGAACTTCAATTTGGCTGAAAATTTGAAATTATCTTGAATGAAATTCACCATCTGGTAACTACAAAAGAGAATTTGTAAAATTCTATAAGGAATTGAAAAAGTGATTTCGGGGCCAAAATCTCCGATTGAAATAACCACTGTAGACTAGTTTTTTTTTATAAAATCCACTTGACAATTATCTTTTACAATTCAAGCCTTTTTGGTGCCACGTGTCTTTCTACTTATCGAACCGTTCATAACACACTCTCCCTCTTAATCTCAGCTATCTGTTTTTTCTATTTTGTTTCACCAATTTATCCGTAATTCATTTATTTTATAACCAATAATTGTTGTACAATATCCATTTGCAAAAATTGTCAAACATTAAACTTTGTTGATCCTGAGGTTTCAAAATACAAAGATTTTAAAATTAAGAGACTATAAACTTCTTAATATTTAAAAAAATTTCATCCAAACACACCCAAAGTATACACAGGGCAACAATATTTTACTTTTAATGACAATACCGTCTGAAGGGTGGACAAATATAGTATGAATGGAGGCACAAAACAACAACCCGAAAAACCTATCAAATTGATGATTCACAAGAAATTCGTTGACCTAATTTCAGGGGAACAAACACACCGTAAGACAAGGTATATCAACTAAGAATTTCAATTTGGCTGAGGATTTGAAATGACCTTGAATAAAATTCACCGTTGATAACGACAAAAGTATTATATATGTAAAATTCTAGAAGGAATTTGAAAGAGAAATTTTGGGGGCCAAAATTCTCCGGTTAAAATAACCACTGTAGACTAACTTTTGTCAAATCCACGTGATAACTACCTTAATCTTAGCTATCTGTTTTTTATCTTTTGTTTTACCAATTTATCTATAATTTATTTACTTTATAACTAATTATTGTTTTACAATATTCACAAAAATTGCCAAACAATAGACTTTGCAAATTCTGATATTCCAAAATACAGAGAATTTTAAATGAAGGAATTGTAAACTTCTTAATATTTAAAAAAATCTTAATATTAATACACTCAAGGAGTACACAGGGCAACAACATTTTAACTTTACTGACAACATTTTAATTCTGATATTTTAAAATAGAAAGAAATAAATATGTGTGAAAATTCTAGAAGGGATTTTGGGAGTCAAAATTCTCTAGTTTAAATTAACCACTCTAGACTAACTTCCATCAAATCCATAGGACAACTACCTTCTACAATTCAAGCATTGTTTGAGCCACATGTTTTTCTACTTATCCAGTCGTTCATTGCTCGATCTCTTTATTTCTTAATCTCAGCTATCTGTTTTTTATTCTTTTTACCAATTTCTCTATAATTTGTTTATTTTATAGCTAATCATCATGATACAATGCTTAATTATTTACAAAAATTGTCAATATGTAAATTCTGAGATTTTAAAAAGGTTTTGAAATGAAGTAATTCTAAACTTCTCAATAATTAGAAATTGTTAATTCAAACACATTCAAGGAGTACACAGGGCAACAACATTTTAGCTTTAATGACGATAATGTTTGAAAGGGTGGATAAACGTAGTAGAAAGGTGTATAAATAACCCTAACCCAGGTTAAAAATCCTATAAATTGCCTTTAAAATGGGCTACAAATTAGAAAAAATATGTTCGATAAATGCATTTGGCTTCATTCACCACTGCTCCGGACCTGCCTCTTCTTACGGGAGAAAGCCGGGGTCAGCATCCTTGGATTTGGAGCTACTTGTCTTCGGAATATGTACCTCGTAAAGTTCGACAAAAACACACCAATAAGGTTTCATAGATACTTGGGTTGCATTTGTAATGATTCTGATGTGAATCTCAAACATTAAACAACATCCTAGACGTTATTAGAGTTTGGTACTTTGGTTAGAGAGCATAAGACTAACGTTGTAATTCAGATGTGGATCTCAATAATGAAATGATCGAACGCAAAAAGGTTTTACAATAAGTTCCATCCCCTGGTTATCATTTTTTATTATTATTTTCTTTAACATAGTTCTTTCTTGTTTACATACTATTTCTAATTCTTTTATTCAAAAAAAAAAAAACAAATTCAAGCTCAATCCTATCAAGGACTTTTAAATAAGTAATTAAAATACACCACTTTCTTGTTGTCATATAAATGTTTTTGAAAAATGGTATTCTAAAAAGCATTGAGCTGTTTTTTTTTCTATATTTTGTATATTTAATTAGATATCTTTTTGTGAAAAGTATTTTGACAAATTTATACACGATTCGATCTGTTATTTGATTTGTTCTCATTTTGCTGAAAGGGAGAACAGAATGAGGTCCTCCCAAGGAAGAGGCATAGGAAGAGTGAGCCTAACATCATCTAATCATCGAGAAGGCCTTCCGTCATTAAACATGCATCTTTACCCTATTTACAAAAATATAAAATTTAGAATAAAGAAAATGATAACTTACGGGACGAAAGTGCAATTCACCCATAGGCTTTTTGATGACCTATCGACCCGTTTATGCAAGTGATGTTCCCGTCTTGTGCCGAGGTTTTTAAAGTAAAGTTTCATTCAAAATTAATCAATCTTTATCATGAATATAAGAAGGCGAGATACTACTATAAACTAAACAATCCTCATTGACAAATTAATGAAGAATATTAAATGACTTGTAAGTTTCAAACAACTCTCAGCACAACAAAGAAAAGATCAGCGTAAAAATTCTAAATCATCATCGACATAACACACTTTTAGTTGGGTTGTGACAATGGATACTACGTTGTGTCGTATGTGCCACGTTAACAGCTTACAAGTTACAAACCTTTGTAGGAACCTGGGCACCATACTCGAGGAACCTGTAGAGCACCTCTTGAACAACAGATATACTCCTCCCGAACAGAAGACCAAAGACAACCCACAGTAAATTCCCACACTTCACAGTGATGGTAGCAGTAGTAGTACCAAAAACACAGAAGCCCCACTCAAGGACTGATTCAGGATGTGTAATTCGGGGACCAAAAAAGATCATAGAAAAAATTGATGGCTAACATAAAAGAATTCACGTCACTATTGAGTACGTTAAGTGCAAAATATATTGTTCAATTTGACTACTAATAATATAATATCACTATTCATAGTAATTTATTTAAGTTGCTAAGGTTAGTCAACAACAATTACTAATTGTATTGAATATAAGTTAACATACTATAAGAATTTAAAATAAAAAAAAGAACTAACTTTGATCACTTCGTGTTTCTTTGTAATATGAAAATATGAAATTTGAAATTTGGAAGAATGAAGATTGAGTACGTTAAGTGCAAAATAGATTGCTCACTTTGACTACTAATAATATAATATCACTATTTATAATAATTTATTTAAGTTGCTAAGGTTAGTCAACAACAATTACTAAATGTATTGAATATAAGTTAACATACTATAAGAATTTATAATAAGAAAAAAAAACTAACCTTGATCACTTCGTTTTTTTTTATAATAGGAAGATATGAAATTTGGGATTTGGAAGGATGAAGATGGAGTAAGGGAACGAGAAAGACAAAGATTATGACGGTCGGTATCACAAAAACTCAAAATCACAATAAAATAGAATCATAATACATTAATTTTATAATATAAATAGTATTTTTATAAGTATTTTAAATACGATTATCTATTATTCGAAAATTGAAAAGGAATTTTCAAATTTTTGGGGGGTGCCATGGCCCCCTTTGGTCATCGGGTGGCTCCGCCCTTGGCTCCACTGTAGCATTATGACTTAGGTGGCAGAGGAGGAGGAAGATTGGACTAGTTGAAGAAGCTTACCACGTGAAGGTGCTGAGGGGCGGCGAGAAGACGGTGGTCCTGGCTCACGGGTTCGGCACCGAACAGTCGGTATGGAAGCACCTGGTCCCACACCTCACCGAGGATTACTGGGTCATACTTTACGACAACATGGGCGCCGGCACGACGAATCCGAAGTACTTCGACTTTGAAAGGTATGCTACTCTCGAAGGCTATGCGTACGACGTACTGGCCATTCTGGAGGAGCTGCATGTGAGCTTGTGCATGTTTGTTGGGCATTCGTTGTCGTCCATGGTGGGTGCCCTAGCTTCCATTATTCGTCCTGATCTCTTCTCCAAACTTGTCATTGTCGCGGCTTCTCCGAGGTGAAATCTCGTTCTTTGAACTATATGCATGGTGTTTGTGCATGGTCCCTATCCTCTCTTCCCTCTTTTTCTTTGTTGGGCTCTTTCCCCGTGCTCTCTGTATGCAAAGCCTAAGTGTCAAAAAGAAAAGCAATAACTTGAACTATATATGTGTGATTGTCTTCTGAATCTGAGGATGCTGGTATTAAGTATCAAATCCTGACTGAAACTAGTATAGACTAGTATGAGGAAAACAAACCCCAAACTCATCACAAAATATGTTTATTTAGTTCAGTTGTATATACTTGAGACGTTTTCAATTCTTTTAAGTGTTTCATAACTGGCTCTTTTAGCTAGTGCATGTATACAAGTTTTTGTGAGTTACCTTACTGAGACCTATCAATTAGGTTTCTGAGCACTGATGAGCACTTTGGAGGATTCGAACAAGAAGATATCGATCAACTATGCGGAGCAATGGAATCGAATTACCAAGCTTGGTGCTCCCGCTTCACACCATTGGTGGTGGGGGGTGACATGAACTCTGTTCCAGTGCAAGAGTTCAGCAGGACCTTGTTCAGCATGAGACCTGGCATTGAGTAGAAATCAAAAATTTTGGTAGAATAATGTTTTCATTCATACTCTTTACATTGTGTTTACATATATATATACTAATAGAGCAACCAATCTAGATCCTACAATCACTCCAAATCCTATAATCAAGCATACAATTATTCCTATAATTAAGCAGACAACTATCTCTATAATTAAGCAGTCATTATCTACAATACAGAAAAGTCTTCTCTACAATACAGGAAAGGATCACAAGAAATCATCCAAATCGCAACACATAGCCTTAAGCGTTTTCCGGATGATATTCCAGTTCAACTTGAGGAATTTACTGTCCCATGTGACATTGCATTTATTGTCCCATATAATTCAGAGCTCGAAGGGCTTGGCCGTGCCGGTGGTCGTCTCTGACTATCTCCACCGCAACCTCGGTGGCAAGTCCGTGGTAGAGATCATCGCTGTGAAAGGCCACCTGCCACAACTGAGCTCGCCTGAGGTCACGGTCCCTGTGTTGCTTCGTCACATTCGGTGTTATAAAATAAACATGATTTGCGACACATTTGGTGTTGTGGAATGGCCATGGAATTTGACCCATCCCGTTTGTTGACGTCCATTCCCGAAAAAAACCTTATTGTGTCTACAAAACCTTTCTTCAGCCACGTTGTTATATGTCAACTTTGCAGGCCTTGAAATGGAGAAGTGGGTAAAGGAAAAAAAATTGTTGCTGCCTTGATCGTAGAAAGATAACTATAGTCCTTGTATCGCTGTAAGTAATAGTCCCTAAAAGCTTTTATTGACATTTTTGCTGATACATTCAGAGACAATTGATATCAGCACTTTTTTTGCGTTATTAAATAAAAGTCACTAAAAATATTTAATAACAGTTAATTATCTTTTTATGAGGTATTGTAGTTACCTTTTTTTTATAATATGAGAAGCAACTAAAAATATTCCGTTGGTAAATTCGGTGAGTGTGCCTTATGCTTGGGTTGGGTCCGGCCTGTATGTTGACAAGTAGCCCAAGACCGAGTTTACTTTGTGACTGAGGTGCTGGCCTTAGCCCCTTAATTGACTTCAAATATGACGGAGTGATAATATGGGTCAAGTGATTCACTACCAATTGAAGCATATAAACCCAAAGTACACGTGGTCCAATCCAGTTACTTGGATTTGGAATTAGATTGTGATGATATGCATATTGTAGTTTGATGACAACCAGTTCAAAAAAAAAAGAAAAAAAGAAAGAAAGATTTGTTAATAGCCATACAAGGGTTCGTTTGACAAAATTTTTTTTTTGGTTTTCAGTTTTTAAAGAGCAGTTTTTTAAAGAGCAGCTTAATTTTTTTATAAAAACAAATGGGTGTTTGATAACCCCCTTTTTTTTTTAGGTTTTTTTTTTTGTGTTTGGTAACCCTTTTTATTTTGACTTTTTTTTTTTTTGTGGTTTGCGGTGGCGGTGGTGGGGTGTAGCGGTGGTGACCGGTGGTGGTGGTGGTGGCCAGAGGTGGCTGCCGGCAGTCGCCGGCGGCCGGAGGTGGCAGCCGGCAGTCTCCGGCGGTGGTCGCCGGCGGCCGGAGGTGGCTGCCGGTGGTCGCCGGCGGCCGGAGGTGGCTGCCGGTGGTCGCCGGCGGCCGGAGGTGGCTGCCGGCAATCTCCGGCGGTGGTCGCCGGCGGCCGGCGGTGGTCGCCTGAGGTGGCTGCCGGTGGTGGGAGGGTGGTGGTAGTGGTCTAAGAAAAAAAAATCAAAAGTGAAAAAAAAAACCAGTTTCTGGAGTTTTTTTTCTTTACTCTTAAGTTTAAAAACTGGTTTTTAAACTTAAAAAAAAATGGTTACCAACGCTCCTTTTTTTTTCAGTTTTTAAAAACTGAAAAAAAGAGGAAATTTTTTTTGTCAAACCTAGCCTTAGTATTCTTATTTTTGTAATTTTCCGGTTGTTCTAATGTCTTATAAGTTGAGTTGATTTCACTCTATTTCTGAGTATCCCTTCACTCACAATTGATTTTTTCTATTTTAACTTTTCTAAGGGAGCCCAAGGCCCGATGCAGCTCTTGATCGTCGATGATGAGTATTCTTTCGAATTCAACAACTTGATCCTTCCACTTACTTTTTCTTGAGCCAATATTAACCGTTATTATTAGAATTACGATTATATTCGTAGCAGTAATTACTCATGATCAAGGATGTTACATTTTCTTGGTTATATGATTTCTCTCTGTAGTTCTAAAATGAGCAAGATTTATACGTAAGCCTATTTTTGCCGTAAAAAGTGGTGTTTTACATATGCAGTCCCTTAAAAAATAGTCTCTTGACTTTTTGCGACGAGTCCCAAGCAGTTAAATTTTGGCTTAATTTCTTAAAATTGAATCAAGCGTTTATGAAAAGAAGTCAAATAAACTTTTTCTTTAACTAGGGGCGGCCCAAACCATATTCATGAGTTGGGCTACCAATAAGCTATAACTTTGCTTATGAATCCATATTAATATTCCTTTACCAAACCATATGCTCGAGTTGGGCTACCAATTTGCTTATGAATTCTGTAAAATGCTGTAAAAAAAAAAAAAATGTAACAAGGGTGGAGCTAAGCTAGAATCACGCTTTTGTCACTCAAAATATTTCAGTGACAAAAAAGGTGTAAATTCAATCTGTAATTTTAACCTCACCCTATTATAGAAACGCAAAATCAATATGCTACATACATCTACACATCAAAGTAAAATATAGCAGTTGGTTCTTTTCTCTTTCAATTAGTGCCCATTGGTATTCGAAAAGTATCTTTTTCAAGTCCAGAAGATCTATCTTGGGCCTACGCAGAGTGCAATTATAAAACATGTCATCTGTAATTTTTCTCGTGTCTCGATCGATGTTATCTTTCTTTAACCGATTAGGTTCATTGTCAGATCAACGATTAATTTTTTTTTTCAAAATAATTCACAGCAGCTATGCAATCATGTAAAATTAATATTGTTGTGATAAAAGTCATTATATATAAATAAAGCGGTCTAGAAGAGAAGGACAAAACTTAGGATGCGGCTGTGGTTGTTCTGACTTTTTGGGTCTGGACCACTTGCTGCCTGCCACAATCATCATTCCAATAAAATCCATCTACCCACCACCAGTAACCTGTAATGTCTCTCTCTGCGCTTTAATTGGAATCATTTGCGTAGTCAAAAAGAAAAGAAAACCATATGAGAAGGTTGCCAATTGTAGCAGAATCCAAAGGAGAGAACACTTGACAGGCAAAAAGTTACAAGTTGATCCACTGGGTCACATGGCCAACTTAAACTCTACGCCCTCGTGACAGGCCCATGCCGTCCAGTGGATTACTTGGAAGTTGGAAGGTATATTTGCAGTATTATTTTGCTTAGCTTATTCTTCTTCTTTTTTTTAATGTATTAATTAATGGCATTGTTTGATCACAACAATACTGTCCTTCCCGGATTATCTAAATCTGACCCCCAAAAGGCTTGAATTTATAACCCTGTACAACTAAGACATAAACTTTACTGTTAAGCTATCACGTTGGTCTTACCGATTCAGTTTCTTGTTATATAGACACGTTTATCAAATTAACGTATTAATGCAACGGGTTAACGCCTGCAAAAATAGGAGAGTCGGTGTAACGAGCTTATTTCTACTAAAAAATGGCGCTCATGTGTGGTAACGTCTTGGTACCAAATAAGCTATTGATAACTTCCACTCTTTCTAAAATGGTAACTTATACTCTTCCTTTCATGTTTTACATGCATTGCATGCGTCTTAAAAGCTCATAACAAATGCAGGATGTTGTTGTCTTTTTTTTAAAAAAAAATTACGCTATAAGATTCTCGACTAGTCTACTATAAATCAACGATCGTTACTCTTGTTTCCATCCTAGTATCTTTCGTATTTGACTATGAAAAATATCATGCATCATGTTGTCGACTACAAGTAAGCACATGCACGAAAATGGTAGCTCCATCGACACTCCTATGAAGGCTATGACACCTCCTGCATTGTTATGCAAGATTGTATTTTGCAAAGTTACGTGTTTAAAGTAGTTGAAGTGCAAAGAGCGCCAATAACCATTATGGAGGGGAGGGGGGGGGGGGGGGGGGATGGATATAATGAACATTAATCCAAATTAAGCATGAGAGATACAAAATGATATAGCATTTTGATAACTCAAGAGCAGATAATGAGAGTCAGAGCAAGTGAGAATCAATAGTGAAAATGATGCCTTTAGAAGGAGGGAAAGATAGGTGCTCATAAATTAGCCAAGATTACCAAAGAAGTGTGTTATTGGGATTACATGTAGTCTTCTTACTATCCTATCTACACATAGAAAAGAGGGACTTAATTACAGTTGTTAAGAGACAGTTTAAGTAAGATTCGGGTATATGACTTTATGTTAATTGATAATTATGAAAAAAGTGATAGCGAAAACAGAGGTCCACCCTATAGTTAATTTATATTTTCTACTAATTTCTAGTGCACTCAAAACAAAAAAAGAGAAATGATATTTATATGACAGCTCCAATTACCCTCGGATCAGGTCTCACCAGAAAACGACGGCGTGTAGCTAATAATTGGGCAGTTGATAAATAGGGGAATCTGCACTTTGCCCCCATGTACTTTCATCAAATTTTGATATCGCACTCTCTACTTTGTACTAAACCTACATTTACTTCTAGAAAATGTACACATTAGATGGTTTTTTTCCAACTTAACATGCTTATGTGCACAAATGATTTGGGGCCCAAAATAATATTTTGAAGACAAAAATACCCTTTTAAACTCATATAATTCCAAATTAGCCGTTACTTTATACAAATGCCCTTTCAAGTAGGATAAAATATATTTTCAAGGGCAATTTTATCATTTCATCCCAAAAAGAACTAACCACAATATCTTCTATCTCTTTCCCTTTCCTTTCGCTCCTCTCTTCCCCCCTCACCCTAAAATGATGCGACAGTCACCGTTGTAAGCTGTTATTGTCACCACTACAAGCTGTTGGCACCGCCATTACACCATAATCCTTATCTCTATTCTTCTCTCCCTCCTCTCTCTACCACGCCACCATCATCACTGTTTCTTCTTGTTCCTTATCTTTCCCTATTAACCACCACGCATCAAATTGCTACCACCACTGGATCACCACCAACATCACAATTGTCCCCGCCAACCCAACCACACAGTCACCACTAATCTAACCACCACCCTTGAATTGTCGGCACCATCGAATCACCACCACCACCACAATTGCTACCACCTACCCAACACCGCTTAAATCTCGGCCACCAATTGTATCACCATCGCCATGACCATCATTGATATCTTTAATACCCACCGCACTATCACCATTCACACACTACACAAAATAATCACCACCAGTTTCACCAAACCTACCACTACCAAAGTCGTAACTGCTGCCACTTTCACCAAACCCACCACCATTTAACCAACACATGGATAAATGGTGAAGGGTGCAATGGTGACGGGGGTGAGTGGCGGCTATGTGGCGGTGGATGGGATGATGAGGTGGATCGGGGTGGGTGTAAAAAAATATGATGGCTTTGGTGATGGTAGTTGTGGTGGTGGAACGTTAAATAAGAGAAAGATCGAGAATTGTCATGGTTGATCCAGCGGTTGGTGTTTAGGATTGATGCCAAATAAAGAAAGTGAGTTTGTACATACGTGGATGTGCCACAAAGGCTGCAGTCCGAGTCAGCTTCCAAGTATGCAAAGTGAGAGACAGTGTGGGCAGAATAAGAGCAGAGAGCAAGGCTTCCCAGACATGTCGTGACGAGGGGAGTGCTGACGAACAGGATCGACAGTCGACAGTACAAGTCAAGGTCCGAGTCGGGGTCCAATGCTACGGTCCAAAGTTATGTCCAAGTTGTGTTTCTCTCTCTAGAATCCAAGAGCTCCCAAATTCTAGAGTGACAAAGTGATTTAGTAAGAATGAGCCAAAAGTCCCTTTTTGAGCCACGTGTCGTCCACTAGGAGTGACATGTCACCAAGGGGCCCAAAAAATACCGGTTCTCTGTTGGACTGCCGACTCCCAAATTCACACTAACTGCCCCACACAGCGTTGCTTTACCTGTTTGAGAAGGCTGAACACACCATGACTGCATGATCAGAGTAAGCCCGTTGCCCTAACCACCGATCCAAGCCCTTACTGAATCCCACAAGATGCGTCAAGAGACGCATAGAGAACCTGACAGGGTTGAGGGTTGCCCTGTAGCCAACTGCCAGGCAGACTAGGCGTGATGCCCTCCAAAGACCTGTTCCCATCCCAGAGTGACCCGGGGGTCATCGTCCTGGGGGCGCCGATGATGACCGGTAACGTGAGTGGACATGGTCGTAGCTCAGTGCCTAGTGTCAAGCAAGTCACCGCAGACGGTGATAGCTTTGTGGTAACGAGCCTATCCCATTGCGAAGGGTCCTCGTGCCGGAGCACTACGAGCGGAGCCCCCCGGAATAAAGACGGCGATAGCTTTGTGGTAATGAGACTATCCCGCTGCGAAGGGTCCTCGTGCCGGAGCACTACGAGCGGAGCCCCCAAGAATGAAGACGGCGATAACTTTGTGGTAACGAGCCTATCTCGTTGCGAAGGGTCCTCGTGCTGGAGCATTACGAGCGGAGCCCCTCGGAATACTACACACTCCGGAGAGTGGGTCAAAGCATGTTCCACGTCCATGGCGTGGGCACATGGTGTGGTGAATGAGTGTGATGCCCGGAGGCCTGTAACATGATTATGGTGCATGGGCGCGGTGCCTACAGTATGAGACATGATTGTGGCGCATGGGCGTGATGCCAATGGCATGAGACATTGATTGTGGTGCATGAGCGCGGTGATGACCTTCGTGAGATAATACCTGGTGTCGGGGCACCTATCATGGAAGTGGCGCACGGGCACGGCGACAAACGTCGCGGAGACAATACCTGGTGCCGGGGCACGTATCATGAAAGTGGCGCACGGGAACGGCGACGAACGTCGCGGAGACAATACCTGGTGCCGGGACACGTATGGCGCACGGGCATGGCGACGAACATCGCGGAGACAATACCTGGTGCCGGGGCACGTATCATGAAAGTGGTGCACGGGCACGGCGACGAACGTCGCGCAGACAATACCTGGTGCCGGGGCACGTATCATGAAAGTGGCGCACGGGCGCGGCGACAAACTTCGCGGAGACAATACCTGGTACCGGGGCACGTGTTATGAAAGTGGCGCATGAGTGGACATCGCAGAGATAATACCTGGTGCCGGGGCACGTATCATAGAAGTGGCGCACGGGCGCTGCGACGAACGTCGCGGAGACAATACCTGGTCCCGGGGCACGTATCATGAAAGTGGCGCACGGGCGCGGCGATGAACGTCGTGGAGATAATGCCTGGTTCCGGGGCACCTATCATGGAAGTGGCGCAAGGGCGCGACAACGAACGTCGCGGAGATAATACTTGGTGCCGGGGGCACAAGTTATGAAAGTGGCGCACCAATACGTATCATGAAAATGACGCACGGGCGCGACGACGAACGTCGTGGAGACGGCGCACGGGCGCGCGTCGGGTGTCCCGGAGAGGGGGGCGTGAGCCAAGTGTGCATGTTATACCCAAATAATAAATGCAATGTTTAGTAATGACAAAGTTGAGAGTGATGGTACGCGATCGTCAGCAACGGGTCATTCGGCGGTAGCGCCCGACTTTGGGCGACGGGCGTCGCGGGGGTAGTGCGCGGTCATGAGCGACGGACGACAGACGTCGCGAGGTTGATGTACGAATGTCTGTAAACATCACGGAGGTGCAAAGACTAGAGAAAATAAGTGCACGTGGGAGGGGAGGCCATAGGCCAAAAAATGGGGGGAAGGCCAAGGCCAAAGCCCCTGGGGAGGCCGAGGCCGACCCTTGGGGTGGCCAAGACCAATGGCCAACTCCCATGAAGGGAGGCCAAGGCCATTCCCCCTTTTGGTGAACTTCGGGCGCGCGACGGTAGGTGTTTTTATGGGCAATGATGAATCCGGAAGTTGCGTCATGACGAGCGTGTTGCCGTGAGTCGTACCCATGCGACGAACAAGGTGCCAAAGTCACACACGAAGCGTACGAAGCAAACAAGGTGCGAAAGTGAGTTTGCCCGAAAAATGAGGAACCGGAAGGGGGGGACACCAAGGCCAACCCCCCATGGAGGCCGAGGCCTACCCCATGGCTTTGGGGGAGGCCGAGGCCGACCCTATGGGGTTGGTCAAGGCCTCTGCCCCTTGACCCCGTCCCTCCGGTTGCGCCGTTGGTCGACATTTTTGGTGAAAAGGTTTTCGGGTGATCTCGGCGTGACGATCGTACTACCGTGGGTGACGTTAACGTAAAATAATTGATGACTAAGTCGCGCGCGAAGCGAAAAATACACGTGACTTGGGCGCACGCACTTTGACTGGTTCGATGGGTTGGAGAATTGGCCGTTGAATCTGTTGACGTGTTTGCGCAAAGTGGAACCCTTAGTGGGCCCTTGGGTCCGACCAAGATAGGTTGGGAACAAGGATTTACAAACCTAGTGGCTTTTGTGGTGCATGTTGGAAATCTATAGGTCTAGGAGGCTACGGCTGTGGATGGGGTGAATTGTGAGGGCTGCTGTGGTGGGTTAATTGTGCGTGGTTGTGGTGGTGGGTGAGACCAAATGGTTTTGGTTGATGACTTGATGTGCACACTTTTTAGAAGTAGAGGTAGGTATAGCAGACACTTTCAAAGTAGAGGGTGTTCACCGAAAGCACAAGTGGGCATAAGTGCAATTTCCCCCAATGAAAAACGCTCAAATAATCTCATGAAACAAAATAGGGTTAATTACTCACGGCACCCCTGAGGTTTGCCCTAAATTACACACGGACCCGCCTATCTTTGTAAATTACTCACGGCACCCATGAGGTTTGTACCCGCATTTCACGGAGCCCCACAAAATTGACGGGGACCCTAACTCCGTCGAAAGATTCCCTGACACCTTACTTTTTTATTTTTTCATCCCCAAACTATCCTCCCTTTCTTGAATAAAACCCTCATTTGCCCTTTAGGTTTTTCTTCTTCTTCTTCTGTTATATATCTTTTTTTTTAACTTTTACCAACAGTGATGTTGTACAGCCAACAATGCATGTTGTACAACCAAAACTTCACACTGTACAACCAATAATGCAGGAACAAACGGGGTTGTTGGCTGCTCTCATTTCACACATCACCATCCATCACCGTTGGCGACACCTTCCGACACACCTCCGGCGACATCTCGGTGACCATGCCGGCATCACCCACTGCCCTTACGTATCTACTCATCACGCCGATCCACCACGCCGGCCTCTACCTCCCAAGACCCACACCGCCAGCAACACCCACTGTCCCTGCCAATCAACTATCCCCATCACCACGACCCACCACCACTGGCCACCACCTCCCCACGAAGATAAATTACGACCACCCACAACCACACCGGCGCACCCAAGGCCGCCAACCTCACCAAGGGCCATTACAGGCGACACCTTCAGCTGCCTAAATCAGTCGCCCACCCAATACCCATCCACAACCGACACTGGCACACCGACAACCACAGCGGCAACCGATCCCCATTCCCAAGGGCTACAAAACACACATATACAATCTCACATGCCGAGGATAGCCAACGAGTTAGGTAGAGTTGACTCATCGATCTCGTTCATTTTCTTCTTCGAATCGTCCGTCTTGCGTTTGTCCTGAGCCACCTCAGCTTGCATTTCCGTCTCCACCGCCTCCGGCTCTTTCGCTTCGGCGCTCATGCCGTATCTCACCACCTGATTTCACCGAAACGGCGACGCATGAGCAGGTAAAGACTTAGGCAGAGTCGACTCATCGGCCTCGTTCCGTTTGTCCTGAATCTGCATTCCCATCAGCTCCCGCTCGCTAACCTCGGCACTCCTGCCGTCTCTCACCTCATGATACCGGCGATTCGGCCGAAAAGATGGGGTGCGCGTAGGTATCGACTTAAGGCGAGCCAACTCGTAGCCCTCGTTTAGCATTGAAATTTCGGCCCCACCGGCTCCGGCTTGCTCGAACCGGCATTTCGGCTGTTCTTCGCCGGTTGATGCCGGTGAGTGCTCGAATCCGGCGTCATGCGATTGGAGGAGGAATTGGGGACACTGGTCACTCCGTCGTCGTTCAAATTTTGCTACTGCTGGTGTTGCTGAAGCCATTGATCTTTGAACAATAAGAAGGGCATAAATTGCATTTCCTTAAAGAAGTTAGAAATTGCATTTCCTTAAACGATAAGAAGGGCATAAATGTCTTTTTATGTCCAGATGTTAACACCGTTAAAGAAAGTTAGATTTTAGGAGCGGAGTGTAATTTATAAAGATAGACGGGTCCGTGTGTAATTTAGGGCAAACCTCAGGGGTGCCATGAGTAATTAACCCAACAAAATATCATAAAAAAGGACATGTGTGGCTGTCGTCACTTCTCGTCCAACATGCCCACTCGTCTCGTTCCCACCACAAATACCAAAACACCAGACGCAAATCTAAGACCAAAGTAAACTCAGAATCAAACCAAAAAGGAAAATGGGCATTGTCGAAGAAGCTCACAACGTGAAGCTACTGGGCTCCGGGGAGCAGACCATCGTCCTGGCCCATGGGTTCGGCACCGACCAGTCGGTTTGGAAGCACCTGGTGCCGCACCTCGTCGACGACAACCGGGTCATACTTTACGACAACATGGGCGCCGGCACCACCAACCCCGACTACTTTGACTTTGACCGGTACACCACTTTGGAAGGCTACGCCTACGACGTGATCGCCATTTTGGAGGAGCTTCAGGTCCAGTCCTGCGTCTTCGTCGGACACTCCGTCTCCGCCATCATTGGTGCTATTGCTTCCATCTCTCGGCCTGATCTGTTTACGAAAATCGTCATGATCTCTGCTTCCCCCAGGTTAGTTTCCGTTAATGTAGGGCAGTTTTCTCCTTCCCGTTAGTTTGGAATATTTTTGCCCTCGTTTGTCGCCAAGTCCAACGCATAGAGACAAGAAAGAGGGAGATAAGTAGAAGGGTGAAGGAATAGGACTGCAGTCAAAATTTTCGAGGAAGAAGCAAAAAATTCAGTAACTTGTGGAAATTAAGCGTGAATAGTGATTTAACATATATGATCTTGTAAATCGCTTTCATGTGTTATTAATAACGGCTATGATCTTGCACTCAACTCAATGCCATTATGGTGATCTCTTCTTGTGATTTTTATCAGATACATACACTAGATATGCCGTAGACTTATGTCATATAATGTGCAGAATGACAAATTTATGCGCTCGATTGGATAATGTCGAGGAGACATTTCAGATAGTGTTTGTAGTATATATTTTGACTGTTATCACTTCAACAGATGAGTTTGAATCAACTTGCATAGCATTGTGAAAATGGATTCAAATGTTGAACTTGCATAGCATAGTATGTATACGTGGGCTGATTCAATGACTGTTATCACTGCAAGAAATGAACTGGAATCAGTATACCAACCTTCAAATCAGTTTTTCATCTCTCGCGCGTGAATTTTGAACAACCTATAACCTGTAACAGTTAACCTAATAACCCTTGATAGATAATCCGTCAAATCTTTTTCAATTGCTACTTTTCAGTTCGATAATAACACCTTTGATGCTTTGACTTAATCCTGTAAATCGCGTATGCAAAACACAAAAGTGTGTCATACGAGGCTGCCATTCACTAAGTTCAGTATGGAGCAGAAATTTCATTGAAGAAGCGCTGTGTAAGAAGATATAATCAGCTAAGCTATTGAGATTAAACGTCTGAAACGTACTCACGTTATCATCACTGCATTTACTTTAAACTTGTAGTTCACAACGTTCTTAAAAGTAGAGTTGCAATTTCACGAGTCGGGTCAAACTTGGTTTAGCATGGTATCAACCATCAGCTGAAAACTGGGGGACTGCACTACGTTCACCTAAGTATATTCAACCAGAATTTTTCGTCCCAACCTGACATCGGCAACGTTTTTAGTGCACTACTTGAAGTGAAGCATTCGATTTGACATCTTCGTGCACAAAAGAACTTCCACTAGTGTGTTCTTGAAATCTGAAACTTCAATATATGCTTTGACCATTTGAATTGAAAAGGGATTTTTATGTTCCATCGTCGTGTAAGAGACTTGTTCTTCTACTGCTTATGTGTGGAAATATAGCCATGAAGTAGGAAAGGGTGCAGTTAATTGAGTTCAGTTTGATTTTCCTTTGTAGGTATCTGAATGATGCAGATTACTACGGAGGGTTTGAACAGGAGGAACTAGATCAGTTATTCCAGGCAATGCAATCAAACTACAAGGCATGGTGCTCTGGGTTCGCGCCTTTGGCTGTTGGAGGTGACATGGAATCGGTGGCGGTCCAAGAATTTAGCAGAACCTTGTTCAACATGAGACCGGATATAGCCTTGAGTGTTGCCCAAACCATATTCCAGAGTGACCTGAGACATCTACTTTGCCATGTGGTGGTGCCCTGCCACATCATTCAGAGCATGAAGGACTTGGCTGTGCCCGTGGTGGTTGCCGAGTTCCTCCACCAAAACCTTGGCGGGGAGTCAATTGTCGAGGTCATGTCAACGGATGGTCATCTTCCGCAGTTGAGCTCACCAGACGTAGTGATTCCGGTGCTTCTTAGGCACATTCGTTATAATATTTCCGTGTGATTTGTTGCCTGCTCTCGTCGCTCTGTATCAAAAAGCGACCTTAGCTATTTTCATTTGTTGTATCTATTTTCATGCTACCAACCTAATAATCAATATTGACCGGTCCATTTGATTCACTTGTATGTAACTTGGACAACTTTTTTAGATTATGTCTGTGATCCTGCAAAATTTATGCAGTGTTTAGACAAAGATCAGTATCCGATAGAGGGGTTGCCAACATCTTGTGCAGATGTTCTTAAAGGCATTAAGTAGCCTCAGCCATGATCCATGCCTTTCAGGTCCTCTTCTCTTGTTAATTCTTTTCTTTTTCTGCCTGTATGTATTCTAAGGTTCGTTCGTTAACGGAGAAAAATGTCGGGAAACAACCATCCTTGTACACGCTCGTGCAGCTTTGCAAGGCCAAACATGAACATCTATTTGATTCTCTGGCGAGGCACACTGAAAACTGTAGAATGTAGTCTGAGAAAATATAGGCATCTTGCATCAAGAAAAATCATTTACTTTGAAAATACCTGATCAGCGTTGAACCACAAGTCATGTCTTTCGAAACTCTAGATGCTATCCCCTTGGTTTATATTTGTCCATGTTTGAACTGTTTTATGGTGATTACTGATTATGTAGTCTGTACTCAATAGGGACAAAGCTGTTGCTTTACTCTATAAAAGCAGTAGTTATTTGTAATATGCATGCTTCGGACCTGACAAAAAATGATAACTTGCAAGACAGAAAATGAGTGACTATCGTATACTTAAGTCATAGCGCATTTACAAGATAAGAACTCTGAAAGAACATAAAAGACTGTGTGTTTGTGTGTGTGAAGTTCTTTGCGTACGGTGTGAGAATCCTAGCGGACCAACCAAGATCTTCTGATATAGAGTAAAGGTGTTCTACCGCATTTAGTGACAAAATATTATTACTGAAAGTGTTTTGTTGTTATTGAAATTTATAATGACAATTTTTTGTCGCTAAAAAATATTAGCATCATTTTTTTGGTGCAGCAGAGGATCTGAGAGTCTGACGACTGGGCCTAGGGCCTGATCCTTGAGGACCATGTTAGGATCCTTGAGAATTCTATTGGGATCCTTTCAGAATCATAATTCTCAATAAGGTAATTATCAATCTCGTACTTGGCCGAGTTTCAGCACGAGCCATAAACGGCATGTGCATATTCTGATTGGTGTTGTACTTTTAGTTATATCCCATCTATTCAAACTTGGTTGTAAAATTTAGATTTGTAGGGACTAAAAGTTAGGCTGTTAGTAAAAGTAACTGAACTTAATCAAGAAAAGTCAGGAGAAAAAAGAAGAAGAAGAAGAGCATAGTTATCATCATTTTTCGTCCACTCGTCAGCCAAAATGGACCAAAGTAAACTCTAGATCAAACAAGAGAAGGAACATAAAGAACAACGTGTAGGTGCTGGAAGGCGGCGAGAAAAACGTGGTCCTCACGGGTTCAGCACGGACCAGTCAGTGTGGAAGCACGTATAAGGGTGTATCAAGCTCAATAATCCCAACTAATCACAACCATTAGATAGGACTACAAGTATACTCTCATATGTTCAGCATTCTACCAACTCAGTTTTTCACGAATGACAAGTAATGAATTGTGCTACGCACACAGAATAATTCTCACATTTTCCTACTTGGGCTGCAAAGATGATTATTTATTGGGCTAATTACACTTATGTTCCTGAGGTTAGAGTGTAATTACATTCAAGGACATTAAGTTTCAAACTGTAACATTTCGTGACCAAAAATCCTAATTTTGTAACACTTGTGTCCATCCGTTAGGGTTCCGTCCAAAAAGTGTATTTTTTTTATGATGTCATAGTTACGTATTTTTAAAATGGCAATACTGCCCTTTACTGCATATACCAAATAATTACACTTATGTCCCTAAGGTTAGGATATAATTACAGGTAACGACAAATAGTTTGAACAAATTACACTTATGTCCAATATAATGGTTTAAATGTTCAAATTAGGATTAGGGTTTTTTAGGGTTTGTATAAAAACCCTAATTTTCAAATTAGGTTTTCAAATTACTGCCGGCGACCAATCTTCTGTCGGCGTCGCCCCCATCGCCGGCGATGTTGCCTTTCCCCCTCCATCTCTTCTATCCCCCTGCAGCAGCCCCTTCCCTTGCCCTACGTCGGCAGCTCCATCGCCCCATCCCTCCCTACCTCACCTCGTAGCCGCCCCCCACTATACCTACACACCACTTAGGGATGGCAATAAGACCCGCAACCGGCGGATCCCCGCCCCGCCCGGTCCGATAGGAGCGGGTCATTTTGACTTTGACCGGGTCACGGGGCGGGTATGGTTATTCCAAAAAAAATCCGTAACGGGTTAGGGTCGGGTGTGGTATTTCATCCAACCCGCCCCGCCCCGCCCCGCGACCCGTTCTTGCCCCGGTAATTAACCCTAATTCATCTTTTAATCATAGCCGTTCATCCCCACATATATATAAGATTTCCTCTCCAACCCTATTTTATATCTCTCTCTCTGCCGACTCAACATGAGACCCCGGCGACTCTACCGATCTTCCTCACCGGTCGCCGCGATCTTTCTTCTCTCCGTCTCCCCCTCACCGTCTGCAGTCAGCGCCCATGGTCACCCACCTTCGTCATTACTCATAATTAGACCGATCGGGATTACGCCATAGACCAAAGGGGATCTGCTGAAAGTAATTTTTGGCAGAGCATAAGAGAAGAAAAATTGCTGTTCACTTTACGGTCTCATGTCACCGATTCCACTCCTAAAGTTTTGTTCCATTCTTTTGTTAGTTAATCTATAATAGTGTAATTGTTATCGTTATCGTACTAGTGTAATTCTCATTGTTAAAATCCCTTTTTGTTTTTTTGTCAACAGTGGGATTTTCTGCAAAATATGGAATGGCATTATGGCAAGCTTGCTTTAGGCATGTTTCAGAGTAAAAAATTGCTGGAGAATTCAACTTCTCAAGGACGGCAAATGCTACTGTTTTGCATAGTTATACATTATGTAACCCAATCCAACAAGCAGTTCAGAGTTTTTTAGTGCAAAGTTTTATAATATATGCTCAAAATCAGTTCTGTCAAAGCAAACCAAACGGGTCGGGGCGGGTTTTGAGAGCTAAACAGAGGTCCTGGGCGGGGCGGAACGGGGACAGGTTTCCTAAAATATCTTAGGGTCGGTTATGGTATTGAAATTATGTAACCCGGTGGCGGGATAGGTTTTTTGGGATACCGGGGCAGGTACGGATCTTACAAGATCCGCATCCGACCCGCCCCATTGCCATCCCTAACACCACTGCCAACCTCCGTGACCCAACTACCCGACACCACCGCCGTTACCCACCACCCCGCACCACCGCCTTAACCCACTCTTCTTTCTTCCCAAACCAACCCCCACTATCAATTCAACAACTCAAAAACACAAACCTGCCGTGATTCTGAGTTGTGGCATGAAAGAGACAGAGGGGTGGGGAGATAGGAGGGGGCGGGGTGGGGTGGGGTGGGGTGGGGGCGGGGTGGGGTGGGGTGGGGGTGGGGGTAGGGGGAGGGGGAGGGGAGCATGGAGAGATTGAATCTGAGACGAGAGATTGAATTGGAGAGAGAAATGGGAGAACAAAAAAAGATAAAAGAAAAATGGAATTTTAATTTCAATTAGGGGCAATAAAGTCTTTTCGTCAAAACCGTTATGTATTTTTGTATTCCGTCTAGTCAACGGACATAAGTGTAATTTGTCTAAGCTATTGTCCTTACCTGTAATTATACCCTAACCACAGGGACATAAGTGTAATTAGCCCTTATTTATTTATTTAATTTAATATATTAAGCACAAAATCGTTCTCTTGATTAAGACACGTGGCCACTTAAGAATGCAGAAGTGCAACACCTTAAGCCAACTCTTTCAGTTCAATGAATCATAAGCACCCAAGCATGCAACTCGTTGCATCATAAGTTGACATAGGACCATATACATAATTAAAGTACCTGCAATATTTTCGACCCGTGATAAAATTGTACGGACGTGTGAATATGGAAATTACACGCCAACCGTGATCATTTGTGCCTTTTTTCATGTTAGTCTTTTAGTCCAACAATGAACAAAACATTTTAAGACCAGCATACCTTTCTTCTTAAGAAAATCTACACTCATCGGTTAGAAAACACTATACTTTATGAAAGTGAGAACGCCCTGCTTAAACCATAACAACTTTGAGTCTCTATTGTCGCTCTACTGAGAACTTGCCATAACAAAAATAATATGCGCGCACGCAGTAGAATGGCAGTATCATATCGCGCCCCAAGCGCAAGCACGCATGCAAACCTGTCAACAACATAATGTGCACAATGTAATTTAAGTGGTAACACTCTTTTATCACAAAGAGCAAATAAACTTGTCTGCCTTAAAAACCTTTGCAAGCTAACGCTGTTTTCTATAAGAGAAAGCATAGACAGTTCCCATCGATCAAACATATAAATGTAAAATATTAATTAGTACCATGTAGGTCATATAAATGAGAGTTGGTTAAACAAACACGCTTTCTAATCCGTATAAGTTTTCTATAGATCAAATCATTTTTCAACCTTCTCATTTGCAACTTATATCTTTTAGGATTCATATTCTTCTAGAGCTAGTTATGAACGAAATAAATTAATGCAATGCATACTAGCTTGGAGAACGCCCAAAAGCTGATATTCATAAACTCATGGATAACAATCAGAACTACTCAGTGCCTACCTAGCACCTTTATCGCATCATTCTCTACCAAAACCTTGGCTCGAATCCATATTTATACCTGGACAGTTCTGCACTCACGTGATTGATCAACTCCAGATGATCTAAGTGAAACATATTGAAATAAAAAATAAAAAAAAACTCCATATCATTTTGGAGAAGACATTTAACTTTTCACAAAACACGTGTTTAAATATATGCCATGTAAACTAGCAAATAAAAAGCTACAAAATATAACAATTAGAAAATTGCTATATCACGAGGGACATAAGTGTACATCTTAAGAAAAGCAGAGCCACTAAAATATTTACCACCTTTACCAAAATGCGGGTTTGGATAAATATACATGTAGGGTTACTTAATAGCATATGTCTATTAAAAGCTTTAAATCCAACGAGGTTTATGACTTTAAGAGGAGCTTACAAAGAGATTATACATCACACGATAAACTTCTCTTACAATAAGGTCAATTTTAATCCGTACGCCCACTGAAGAATTGGATTTATAGTTTCGGTGATAATCAATTAATACTGATAATAAGCTTATTACTGTTCGTGTTAAGCTTATTACTGTTCGTTTGAAAACTTCACTGTTTTTACACAAGTGCCTTAAAACATTGCAATTCAAATAAAGCTTAAAATATTAGAGATTAACATTTACAAACTCCATACACCAAAGATAAGGCAGTGTCACCCTTAAAGGTAAGTTATTACCATGATACCATGGGAGGATCAGCTTTTTGGGAACTCAAACAATTTTAGTTGTATACATATAAGTCGGCATAGCTAGTCCTAAAATTGCGATGGAAGTAATACATAGCTTTTTGATTCTCAAAACCAGAGTTGGCAACAAGTGATTTTTTCAAAATATATCCAACGTGTCTTATATACTATCACTTTACAAAAATTAAGACATCTTGCTTATAGTGTGAACTTTTAAAATGAATTTAAGAATACGACAGACTCAAAGATACCTTTGAAAGTGAATTGTTTATTTCAAAGGGTTGTATAGTAGAAAAATATCTCGATATAATTTCTATAGAATCTTATACGAAAATTATTTCTCATGTCTAGATTGCTTAAGAAACATTCATTGTAGATGTATAGGACACAACAAAATTGCTATGGTAAATCAACTACAAATAGTATCTTCAGAATTCCTTTATGCTAGCTATGTAGTAAGAACTCTTACATGTTTATCCTCGATATCCTCAACAGACTCATCTAAATTTTGCATGACTGTCATTTTATATTTACGAATAATGTAAGATCTTCTATGAATAATTTACTCCCAAAAACTGTCAATATTCCAATTATTGATGCAACATATCCCAAGATCCTAAATGTGGTGCAACAAAACAATCACCTAATTCAACTTCTTAATATCAAGGATACATCAGGCATCAACTATCAAAACGAAAATCTCAAAATATAAACATACTATTGTAGCATAAACTCTCGCACATACTCATTAATTTTTCATAACAATTTTTTGTAGCAAGTAAATAATCAAAATACCATACTATTCGTGTGTAACTTCAATCCAATTAACATGAAAATTTTAATTAGATTTTCTCCAGGTTTGTCTTGGTGTCTAGATATAAGTCATAACTTGGCGAGACTCTGAGTGCTGCATATATAATTGTAATCACATCTTTAGCCAAAGAGTCACAACATGTTATAGGCCCTCTCCCCAAATGATAAAGCTACATGTACGGACAACACAAATCTTTGGAAAAGTTCATCACCTTTAGGCAGAAAAATTTCCCAAAATTGTACTACCCTTACACCCACTTTACCCAATTAGAATTTCACCGAGTGATAACCTCTTTTAGGTCGATCACCACTCGTTTGAATCGCTAATGCCATGATAATTTGTACCAATTTTTTTTTTTTGTTTAGTTAAAAACATTATCTCAAGGGTTATATAAGTTTATAATAATGAAGGCCCAACTTTGATCGTGTGATGTGACAATTTGAGTATGATCATCTAACAAAAGGATCACATAATGTCACTTGAAAAGTATTCTGAACAAATAAGCATAAAAGATTGGAGATAATATTATCATGCAAATAACACCTTGTATAGAACTTCAATGCTTATACCATAAACATCTGCAAAACATAATAGTCTACAATCGAGTAACCAACAATTTTCATTATTTTAGAATGCTAACAAGATTCAGATCACAATCAATATTGCATCTACAAGATTGCATTAGAAGACAAAAGTAAATGTGTTACTCGTGTGAAAACAACTTTTAAATAATATCAACAATAGTGGTGTACACTATTCTCCTCCGATATGGGATACCATACTTCCCACGTCTGATATGTGATATCACAATCTTCTCTTGGTATCCCACATCGGATGTGGTGGGGCCGTGGACCGAGTTATTAAAGATGGTACGAGAGTTGACTCTCGAAAGTTCGGACTGGGTTATCTAGTCAGGTTATTGATGGTTGAGAGAAACGAAAGCAAGCCGAGTTATATCCCACATCAAGAAGATGGCTGAGATAATGAAAATTGAGCATGTTATATCTCAAATCGTTATCAAAAAGCTTAAATGAAATACTTTCGATGTATGAAAGCGATCTACTAAAAGAAAAGGGTAAATTACACTAAACCCCCTGAGGTTTACACCCGTGTCTCACAAAGGACCCTAAGGTTCCAATTTCAACAACTAACACCCCAACTTTGCATTTTCGATCCAATTGGACCCAAAATCGATTTTCCGTCTAAAAAATGGTGGATGTCCATCCACCTTGAGGGGTAATTTTGGCAACACACATTTATTGGTGTCTCTCTCTCTCTCTCTCTCTCTCTCGTTTGCTCTCCGGTCAAGGATGCAGCCATGAGAGCTCGCCGCGGTGGACGGACTCCACGCAAGTCATCAGCACGTGCACCAACCTATGCCAGCCTGATCAATTCCAAATAATGGGGATGACCTCACGGGTGAGGATGAGAGGCTGGAAGGATAGTTAGAGTGAAGCTGCTGGGGTTAGAGGAGAAGAAAGGCTGTTGGAGCGAAATGATAGCACAACGGCGGCATGGTGGCTCGTCATTGCAACGATGACGTCGCGGCAGATCCACGGCGGTAGCTTGCGATGCTACGGCCGTTCGTGCAAAGGCGCGACAAGGGATTCATTCGTGGTGGCATTACAGCGGCAGATCTGTAGCCGCCGGTGGTGCGACAGTGGTGTATGCCCAGTTTGGTACAGATCCATGGGGCATTACCACGGTGGCTCCACGAGGCATCACGGCGGCGGTGATGTGGGTCCAGATCAGCGGCGGTGTGGAGATGTAGACGCCGCTGGTGCGACTGTTCACGGTGACAATGGTTTCGTGAGGTGCGGCAGTGGGAGAGGCTGCCACTGTTGGCTTGACGATGGCGTCGAAATGGTAACGGCAACGAGGGAGGTGAGGCGATGGACGAGATACAACGGCTTCGGAGGTCTTGGGCGCAGAGAAAGAGCAGACTGCGATGGGCTTTAGGGGCTGAGTCACTCGTCGATTCCGGTGGACTCGGTGCTGAGTTGGCACAAGTTCAGTGAGTTGACTCACCAATAAATGTGTGTTGCCAAAATTACCCCTCAAGGTGGATGGACATCCACCATTTTTTAGACGGAAAATTGATTTTGGGTCCAATTGGATCGAAAATGCAAAGTTGGGGTGTTAGTTGTTGAAATTGGAACCTTACTTTATGAGACACGGGTGTAAACCTTAGTGTAATTTACCCAAAAGAAAATATTGGTCAAGTCTTAAAGAAGCGCAACTAAAAAAAAGAAAGAGAAACCAAAGTTTTGGGTAGGCAGATTTCTTTGCTTGCAATGCGAGAAAGCACCCATTCCCATTGCCACTGACCTCTGAAACGATAAAGTTATCATGTTACTTTTCCATATATATAATAAGAAGGGTCGTGTGCCAATTTAATTCCTTGCTTCATAGGATTCTCATAATCTCTTTAAACATTAGCGTCGTTAAAATATAGCGGCGGTTTTCATTGGACAAAGTAAGGTGATGTCAATTGTCAAGTCTAGGTGACATTGACTGCCATCCAAACCGGAGAGCAATTAGCGACGGAAACTATCCGGTCCCACACCACCCTCTTAACACGCGTTAGCACCAAAAACAACCATCTCAACAGTAAATATTACGCCAGCCATCGATTCCTCCACTTCTGACCCGTTTCTCTCTCTCTCTCTCGACCTTTTTGCCCCATCTCGCTCTCTCTTTCTCCCTAAACTCAACTGAGAAACAAAGAAGATCAGGACCTCAGGACCCCTCTTCCATGGCGTCAACAGTCTCGGAGCGAGTCGAACTCGCCAAGCTCTGCAGCTCCAAGGACTGGTCGAAGGCCATTCGCCTTCTCGATTCGCTCCTCTCCCAGTCCCCCGCCATCCAAGACATTTGGTTGGTTCACTATCTCCCATTTCCTCTCCAGATGTTATGAAGTGAAATCAGATTTGTTTGTTGGTGTTTGGTCATGAACTATTCATTAATTTGATCTGTTATGCAGCAATCGAGCGTTTTGCTATAGTCAATTGGAGCTTCACAAGCACGTTATCAAGGACTGTGACAAGGCGCTCCAGCTCGACCCCGCGCTTCTCCAAGCCTACGTACTCAAAGGTCATCTTTTCTTGCTCTAGCAACAGCATTGCATGAAAATTTTTATATCTTTATTGGCGTGAACTGTTGTTGTGTCTAGAGTCACGATATTAGTAGTTAGTTATAACCTAGGAAATTAGCCGTCGCATAGAAGATGTTCATGTCATAAGTGCTTCTATTAATTCGACAAAGTCCTCACATTATGACATATTTAATTGAGACAAAAGCAGGTCCTCGGACGGCCTGATGCGTTTGGTTAAGCTTCAAAAACGTAATTTATCTCTCAGTGTTGATGATAACCATAATATGCCCTAAGTTTGGATTGAATCTTGGGTTTTCTTCTTTGTAATTAGTTCTGTCCAAATTGCAGTATCTAGTCTTAAATTGATGTTCTGAACGTGACCTGTTCATTGAGCCAGAACTGGGATGCCGCCAAGCGTCACTGTTAGGAACTGAATCATGATAGCCTACATAATAAGTATACTTTGATGGATGGGAAGGGCTATCTCCACCCCCCAAATGTAGTAGTCCATCCCCTAATGAATGATTATAATTGTGAATTACCTTCTGAAATGTATACTGGAATTAGTTCCCATGTTTGTCTTCTTTATCATCACACAAATCACAAAAAATAGATGGATTATATGTCACCCCCTAGGTGGCAAGACGTTCCCGATGTCTTGGTTGTTTTCATACTAATAGCCATATCCAACAGCTGTCACACTCACAAGGATTAGATTCTTACTCCATTTATCTTCCCGTGTGTGTAAAACTTATTAACATTGCAGGAAGAATAAAGGGACTGCTGTAATTTAAATTTGTTGTGTTGCAATTGACTCCGGATATAAGTATATTAAAAACAGTTTAAAAACCTCAGGAGTTCCGTAGATGGAAACCCCCTTTCACCTCATCAACTCTCTCTTTTATTGAGCCATCGAAAACTTCAAGTTGATCTCACGTGTGGTAACCTCACTAATGGAGATAAGTTCTGACATGCGTTGGCAGTAGTGTTACTATTAAAGGACAAAAATTCAGTTGAGGAATGTTGATTGTTGTTCGTAATATGTTGCCAAAACTAGTGGCGGTCGACAGTTGTTGCTGGTAATGGTGGTGGTGGCTGGGATGAGTGTAGAAGGAGAAGTCAGGGGTTAAAAAGGGTCATTTGATCCAAAGATAATAGGATTCATATAGGGGGTGGATTAGTATACTATAGTGGGAATAGCCTATCTTTTATCAAAATTTAGTAACTAGACGTTAATTGAGACATGGTTTTTGAGGGAGGCTCTTTCACTAGGTTGACTTCAAGAGTTGTTGGGTGGGTGGAAGCAGGTGATAATCCTCTAGCCTGTTAATGAAATCAAAAGAAATTGATTAGTAGATAACAATTTCAGATAGAACAGGTCCTATAGGTTTGCTTGTCTAAAGGACTTTTTTCGATGGTCGCTTTTCATTTTCTTGGATAAGTAATGTTAGTCTCTTCAGTACGTCGTGGTTATAATGAGTTTAGAGACAATATGCAATTGATCCACCCATAATAAGAAGAGTGACCATAAATGAATGCCAAGTAGGCATGTAATATATTGCATAAAAGTTTTCTCCATATGTGGTTCAACAAAAGTTTTTTTTGCCCAAAATACTATTGGTTGGCAAACAGTCACATCTAGCCATAGTGATTTTCTCTTTAATATGACATAACACCAGTTGTATATCCTCATAATTCAACAGAGAACATGACAATTGGAAGAACATGATTCATGTGGCAATTGCATACCACCTACTTTTGGACTAAGTTGGATTCAGTAGAGACTACCCTAGGACTAAGGGTTTAGTTGGATTCAGTAGAGACTACCCTACCTGGATATCCACAACGCTTAAGCAAGATGTCTGCGTTGAGTCCACGATGATCAAACAACCAGGTTTGGCTGAATAATATAGGTTGGTAATTATACTACCATGTTCATGGGTGCTCTAGGGGGCTGATGTTTAAACATGAGGAGAGCAACTGTTTGAAGAGGAAGGACCAGAGCAAGAGACAGATTGTCATAATATTATTACGTCTTGTCTTTCCACGTTTTGGGTATTGGAGAGATACAGTGCGAGTGTAGGACTTTTTTCTTTTAATGGTGGTCCGGTAATTAGTGGGTGCTTATGGCAGTAACTTACATGTTGACAGAAGCAACAAGCCACACTTTTTTTGTGGTATCACATGAGCAACCTGGCGAAAGAAACTAGATGCCACCATCGATGCGCTGCTTGCCCAAAGGGCCATGGTATAAGCTAAGCTAGCTTGTGGCAGTGATGATGAAGGTCCACCTATGAGCTTATGTGCTTCTGTGTCTTCACGATCCAATAGTTCTAACTGTACCGACTTGACCCGTTTCGATGATATAAAGTTGATTTTTGTGCAACTACGGGTATGATAAGTAAAATGATCTGATAATGCAAAGAAATAAAAAGCTGCTACTTCTAATTAACAACAAAAGCAATTCGAAATGTAAAGCACATATTTAGTACAATAACTATCTGGTAAATGTGACTTCAGGTGAGCCCGTGTCTTGTTAGGTTCGATTAACCATTTCCTGGTTAAATATTGGGTTTCGTCGAGGACATTGAACCCACGTAGAATTTGATACGTCGAGTCTCTCTTGATCTTTACCCAGCCCACTCCGCCAGCTGAGATTCGACATCCTTTCCTGCTATGTAACTGATGAAAATTTCATGTTGATAATCAAGTTGGAAATCGTTCATATGATCAGTTGCAATTTCTTCCATAATATGTTCATTTGCCGCATTTGATTTGATGGCTAGGGCCTAGGGCTATGCATTCTCTTACGAACTTATTCTTTTAGAATGCTACAGGTCATGCATTTTCTGCATTGGGAAGGAAAGATGATGCTGTCATGGTGTGGGAGCAGGGTTATGAGTATGCTGTTCGTCAGTCTGCAGATTTGAAGCAACTGTTAGAGCTGGAAGAGCTATTAACCTGTGCAAAACAGAACCGAAATACTTCTTGCAAAACTCATGCCTTGGAGCTTTCTGGATTGGCTGCATCTGAATCTTGGCGTAGCAAATTAAGTGAAACCTGTGAAAATCAGGATAAGACGAGTTTTAAGTTTGAACAACTCAGTGAATTAAGAGAGACATTGGAAATTGGCAGTAAGCGAGATAGTTCTCATGTGCACGGTCACTTAGAAGATACAATGAATGGACATAGAAAGTTTGATGGGACACCAAATAAGACTTATGAGGGTCAACTAAATGGAAGCCATGATATTCACACCAAGTTGGGTGATAGTTCTGAATCATATAGCAATATGAGTGATACATCTGAATCATTCAATAAATCTTCTCCGATTGCGGTCTGCAGCAAATTAAGTGATATATCTGATGTACGCAATAGGTCAAGTGAGAGAAGTGACGAAGCTAAGAAGGATAAAAAATTCAATGTTAGTAGGATTTCAAAGGCCAAGTCAATAAACGTTGATTTCCGATTATCACGTGGAATCGCACAGGTATATAAATGCTCATCTCCTTGCTATATTTCACTTGCTATCTTACATTGGCGGCAGTATGTATCTTTGCTTGGCCCTTATATCTGGCTAGGCCAAAAATTGAGTCTGTTGACTCCTCCCTCCCCCTTCTCCCACCTCTAGCACTGTATTTTTCTGGTAAACTCGACATAAATATCCTCCTTGTCTCTCTCTCTCTCGGTTAATTTATGTACTGTTATGGTTCTTACTGCATCGCTGTTATTTTTAGGTAAACGAAGGGAAATATGCTCATGCAGTATCCATCTTTGACCAGGTACTTTTTGTCCAGTCTTAATGATCAATTCTAAACTTGAGATGCATCTTCATGTTCCCGTGTTACTTGTTTCGGAATTACTGATTTGTTCTTTTCTTGCCCTCTTAAAGCAATTTTGAATATCTTCACCTGTGATTTTAAGAGGAGTGAGGGGAGATTGCTGGGCTAGGAATTAGAGCGCTGTAGCTGTATTATTGCTTACCAGTTTAACTTTGTGTTGTTCCTATAAATAATATATAGATACTACAAGAGGATCCTACTTATCCTGAGGCGCTTATAGGAAGAGGAACAGCATATGCATTCCAGCGAGAACTTGTTTCTGCTATTGCTGATTTTACCAAGGTATCTAAAACTGAAAGTCCAGTTAATATGCTATGAATTTCTTGTTGTAAGTAGTTTCTGTTGTATTTATTCTAGGCTTTAGAAGCAAACCCATCAGCTGGCGAGGCGTGGAAGAGGAGAGGGCAAGCCCGAGCAGCACTTGGGGAATCTGTCGAGGTCAGAGCCTTTTGACTCTATTGTATATTACTTAACATGGACGATTGGGTTGTGGATATGACATAGATTATCTATCGGGGAAAGGCTTATCGTTCTCGTGATCCAAACATATTTATCGTTAAGAATCCTCAAATTTATTGAGAGATAGTGGCTGTTATTGTTTCAGTCTTTAACTTTAAGCAGTTGATAGTGATATTAAGGAGGTGAGAGGAGGTAGTAAAAACCTATAAGTAGTGACACTTGTAGTGGTTTGCAGTGGTTGTGGTGGCGTCTATGTTTGCCCAACATAGGGACAGAGTAGAGCCATGGCCCCGCATCTCTATATGGCATTGATATTCTTACTAACACACTACTACACTAGGACTAAGTTAAAGATTTAGGAGCAGATTCGTCCATTATTATGTGGAGTCATGTTTCCAGGAGAAATATCCAACACTTGGAGCAGAATTCCAAGGGAAAGCCTCTTGAGTAACTTTATGCTTCTTTGCGGACGTGGGGAGGATAGGGTGTTTTGAGTGAGATTTAAAGGGTATTTTCATCGTGAAGTCATTCTATGAAGGTTTTTGCCAGGACCGGTGGTTCTGACTTCACGTGGTTAGGCAATTTGGACTTCATGTAGTAGAGGAATATGGTCATATATGGATCCTAAGATTCTTTTGCAAATTCATTTCCTGTAACCATTGTTATCAAAGGCGCGCCTAGGTGCAAGGCGCAGACCCTGGGTCTCGCTTGGGTATAGGCGCAGCCCCTTCGAAAAGGCACGCGCCTAGGCGCCCAGGCCAAGGTGCAAGGCGGTGGTGGAGGCGCAAAAAAAATCCCAAAAATTCTATTTTTTGATTTTTTCATTGTGGCGTCATCTCAACCGTTCATTATTTTTTATTCTTTAATTCATAACATAATAGATCAATAGCTAAATCACAGAAAAACCTAAAGTCTTAAATCCCTAATCAATCGATTTCCGTATTTTTTTCATTGTGCTAGCACCTTGTCTCCAATTGTTACTCTTTTTTAAGTAAATCTACTCCTTCACTTCACCTTGTAGACGAAGAAGATGAAATTGAGGAGGAATCTCTGTCAGACTTGGAGCTTACGATTCCTTTTTGACAGAAACATTGTTGCCTTAGCCCTCACTAATGATGAGGATGAAGTTTTCATATTCACTAGGATTAACTACTACTCATTGGATTTGAAACTTTTTCTTGTGTTCAAAGTTTGTTAGATTGCCGTGCTCTGAATTTTTTTACGTGATTTTATTGGTTTAATGCACTAATAGCTATTTATTTTTATTTTGCGCCTCACTTCTAAAAGGAGCGCGCTTGTGGCGCACAAGGCTCCAAGGACCCTTTGCGCCTTAGGTGCGTCTACGCCTTTAATAACTATGCCTGTAATATAAGAATATGGTCATATACAGATCCTAAGAGTCTTTTGCTAATTCATGGCCATAGATGGAGAAGACTTGCAATTGATCATCATGCAACATTATAGACTTTGTTTATAGTTTATAGTTCATGAAATTCTGGTCTCTGCCCCCCACTCGCCCCACCATAGGAAAAACGTTGTTGTGGAGTAATTTATTGATTAGCAACACATTTGCTGGACATTTCCTGAATACTCCATGACTTACTGAATCAGAGGGGTGAAAGAAAGAAGTTTTTTCTCTCATGGTTTGCTAAAGAAAGTCCGCGTTTGTGAGGCTTTTAGATTTGTCAAGCAATTTAAAAAGTAAATAGAGACATGGATCTCGTGCTCTAAGTGACAGTGCTATTGTGGTCTGAATATTATGGATTACTTGAAACTGTTTAAAAGAGTAGATCATAATCGACTACCTTTTTTGGGATCATAGTTTATGCTTGCCTGCAAAATAGCATTTTGTGCATTCCTTTGAAATATTTAACTATTTCCGTCTTGCTTCCAGGCAATTGCAGACTTGACTAAGGCGTTAGAGTTTGAACCAAACTCAGCAGATATTTTGCATGAGAGGGGTAAGTTTCAGATTTCTTTGTTACCTCTGGACATGACGTCTTGGTTGGATTTTCTTTCAATTATTTATGGATGCAAGCAATGTTGTGCAACTGAAGTATGAGTGATAAGAATCAACTCCTGGGCATTTGATGTGATTTGGAGGATTGCCCCAGGTGTATATGCTTAAAGAAATTGAACGTCCATCACATTTAGTGTGTCGAGTATGAGATCTATAAACAACTCATAAGAGTGAAAGGATAAGAATTTGATGCCACCCTAGAGTGCTTGGCCATTCCATGATACCGTTGACCACTAAAATTGAAATTAATGCAGGAATCGTGAATTTCAAGTTTAAGGATTTCAATGCTGCTGTTGAGGACCTTTCTGCATGTGTAAAGCTTGATAAGGATAACAAATCTGCGTACACATACTTGGTGAGTGCAAGAATCAGGAAATATACCGTTCTTACAGCGAGTTTGGTGACCAATGGTTCTTGACTTCCTGGCAAGCCTGGTAGATCAGATTTGGAAGTTTACAAACACTGTATTTTGGAAAATTATTTGTATGATGGTTGTTGGATCATTTTTATTCTTTACAGGGTTTGGCCTTATCTTCGATTGGCAAGTTTAAAAGGGCAGAGGATGCGCATATGAAATCAATTCAACTTGACCGTAATTTTCTTGAGGCATGGGCACATCTAACGCAGGTATTTAGGATTATATAATCAGTTTGCCTTGTTTAATCTTGTTATGCCTTCTATAATCAGTTAATGCAACTTCATACAACGTAGTTTTTCATTTTGTATATTATTGTTTAACTTTCATCTACTTACGAGTTTTCTGTGGTGCAATAACTTTTTTTGTCTTTAATTTCAACATACAAACTACATGTGCTTTTGTGGCGCGTTGACTATCGCGTATGGGTGCCAACTGCTGTTCATTCATTTCAAGAAAAAAATAATGGTGCATAATCTGCATCCCTTTGTGATCCAATGCCAATGCCGTTTTGTGGTGAATATTGGTGGCAAAGTTCTCGCTTCCAGCCCAAGCCTGTGCCTTCTCTCTACTCATTTTTTTCCTTTCTCTTTTCCGTTCTTTTATTGGAGGATCCTGTTTGCATACTTTTTTGGTTTTAGGTCCCTGTCTGTGAATGGTTATGTGCGGGTTTTTGCCCCTTCAGAGATATTTCATATGTATTCTTTGCTTTCATTCTCCTTCATCCTAGCACATTGGACATGTTCTCTGATAATTCCTGGCAATCAAGTCTTTTCTCACTACTTTATTCAGCATTGCTCTGATAATGCTGCAGATTATTGTTTACAATTTTCTTTGAAGCCAATCAATTTAATAAGATCCATCATCATCAAATTGTGTAATAGCTATAATAAAATGGTTTTTTCGGCTCAAAGTCTTTGCTAGAAAGGAACATTATAACTTCTAGGGCGTCGAGCTACAAATGTGTGAAATGAGTACAAGTTCATTTGCAGGGAGATACTTTCTTATATTTATTTAAGAATGGACTTGATGAGGGAGATACTTTTATAGCCCTTATGTATGGCCCATTTGCAGGGGTTCCCCGCAATCCTATGCATATTTGGTTGATTCTACATTATATACTTTTAGTTGGTAAGATTGAGTTGTTAGCTAAGATGGATGGTAGTTGTCTTTTCGATGAGCTTCAATCTCTTCTGCCACTCATTGTTCCTTTTGGTCCCTTGCTTCTTGCAAGGCCCACAGGGGCCCATGTCTCGTTATGGCTTATCTATCACTTGTGGAACTACTTGGCTAGTTTTTGAAAGCCTTATCTTCACTTCAGCATCGCTTTAGACATGTCCTTTAATTTATTAGCACTAATAAGTTTAAGTGACAAGCATTGCTAGTAAGTTTTATCGTGGTGAATATTGCTCACAGTTTTATCAAGATTTAGCAAATTCAGAAAAGGCTTTGGAATGCCTTCACCAACTTCTGCAAATAGATGGGAGGTACATAATCCATATTAGTTTTGGTTATTTCCTGATTCGCACAGATATTTTGCTGCTTCATTTTCAAAGGTGATGCTCATTCACAGTAAAGACATGTATTTGCATCTTCATAGGTTTACTAAAGCATATCACTTGCGTGGGCTCCTCCTTCATGGCATGGGAGAACACAGGTACCGCTATCCTTTCTCCAACTGTGGCTTGTGAAAAACTATTTCTTATGGGGGGGACGAGCTGTAATATGGACGTTAATATCATCCTAGAAGCTATCCATTCTTGCTACTGGCTGCATGAAAGTAAGGATTAGCATTTTAATTAGCAGCCTTAGATAATATGCCTTTGAGCACCTTGATTGGAATCTCGAGGATAAGTCAGTCTCTCAAGATTGATAAATTGACTTCAGCCCACAATTTCAAACATTTTCCTTTTCAAAATCTTCTTCTTTTAAGATTGGGGAATGCTTTTCCTTGATGGCGTAGGAAAATGGCTGTTGTTTGTCTATCCAATGTCGACAACTTTGATCTGAAAGAAGCCCCAATGTACTGTAGCGCCTGAAGTACTCTAGAAAAAGTCTGGTAAAACTCGTATGGTGCACCCAAAACAAAATACCAAGGTTAAATGTTGCGTCAAATGATGTGCGTACACTAAGTAGTCGAGATTAATGTATGCTTTTCTTGATTCGAAGTGATTTAGGTGTAAGCACGACGCTAAATCTTTGCACTTGTCTTTAACCATAACATACAACAATTGGACTGTATATCGTTTTTGATAAGTAATTGACATATTGCTTTTTACCTGCAAATATTGAGCCCCTTATTTGACCTGGTAAGACGAGGTATGGGTAGAAAGAGAGTAACATGGCAAGTAGTGAGAAATGACTTAAGTGCTAGGAATATATCGGAAAACACGTGGTTGGATAGGGGATGTAACAGGATTCAGCTAGTTTGGGATAGAAGCTTAGATGCTGATGATGATTTTACTCCGGCGGCTAGTGCATCTCTATAGGTGAAATTGACCTTAGTTGCTTCTAATTTCCTTCTTCAAAGTGTACCATGACCCTATGCCTTTACAGTTTTTTCTCCATCTTTAGGATTAATTGGGACACCTGTGTGCATTAGAAACCACAGGGCCACCCATTAAAAGGATGAAACTCTTCGCAAAATGTTCTCCTGTGATATCTTCTATTTATGCGGTGGTTTACTTCAAATTACCTGTCTCAGGAATGCTATCAAGGACTTATCACTGGGACTTACTCTTGAGAGCTCAAACATCGAGTGTCTGTACTTGCGGGCTTCTTGTTACCATGCTATTGGAGAATATAAAGAAGCAGTATGTGGAACTCTTCCTCTATTTCATTCTAAATTTTGTGCGTTTTTAAAACGTTCATCCCTCTTTTGACTGGATGTTTGTTCTGTGTGAAGGTGAAGGATTACGATGCTGCTTTGGATTTGGAACTAGACTCCATGGACAAATTTGTTCTTCAATGCCTGGCCTTCTATCAGGTTCGTCTCAATTCCAGTGATTTGGAACTAAGTAATTTTAGGCACAATCGTCAAAGAGCTTGCGACTTGAGATATTTAGTTAAACCTTGAAATGCTGGGTGCACGAATTGCCCTTAAAATTGATATCTAACTTCTCTTTTTGTAGAATATCAAGCCAGCAGTATTGCACATACTGTTTGGCTGGAATCGTAGTCGTCACTAAAATGTCAGTGTCACCTGTAACTTTAGCTACGAGAGATAATACTGGTGACAGTTTAGTTATTAAAGAACTCCAAAAAGGCGAGCTACCTATGTACGCAAAGCATAGAGACCAGAATCGTTAGAGATCTAGCCAAAATTACTATGATCTGCCTTGTATGGATGAAATGTCTACCCCTGTTGTATCACCTATTCAGCGGCAGTTTTTCACTTTCAAAATATTCTCTAGTTTCTCTCCAGCCATGTAAAGTTATATTTTTTGGCCTACGAAGTGACGACTTCCTTCCTGTTCAAACCTTGGACAACATCGAGGAAACAAAACCCACTCCTATTTCCTCAAGGAATGTTCTCTAGAACTCCATCCCATCCACCTTAAAGCATCTCTCAAGAGATATTAGGAATCAGACTTCAGAAGAGCAAATAAATTCTCATTATCACTATATGGGGTAACGAGTTAGCAAATAAATTCTCACTATCACTATATGGGGTAACGAGTTGCCGTCCCAGGGGTTATAAGTCTTCTATGTTGACGAATATAATAGGAACAGATAAGCCCTTCCACGTCTTACGATTATGGCCACAAAAAGGTTTATTCTGAGGTTGATGTTTGAGTGTTTTAAGATTGTTATTTTGCTTATTTTGCAGAAAGAAATTGCGTTATACACTGCTTCAAAGATCAACAGTGAGTTTTCTTGGTTTGATATCGATGGAGATATCAATCCCCTCTTTAAGGTAGGGAGCCTATACTTTATAATGCTGTTAGTTTTAGTTAATCTCTTTGACTTCAGTATTTTTATGAGTTGTTGCTTTAGTCTTTCGAGAAGTTAGATTTGCACAATCCAAGTGCGAACTTGAATTTTGCGGATCTGGATTTGAATCGGACTAATACCAAATCCTTGCTGGCCAGTCTAGAAGTTGTCTAGAGGGGATAGCACGGGTTTAGCTCATTTTAGTGTAAATCTGACTTCGTGGCCAAGTTTATAATAGTTAGTATTTTTTGTTGCATTTATTTTATTAAATAGTGCAAAGTGAAGTACTGTAAACTCTCTATTATTGAAAAGACAAAGGTACCCCATTGTGTAACGTGTGGTACAAGGCTTGGTATAAGTACAGTGCAACCTGCAGAAAGTCTATGGTTTATATGGTGGTCTAGACATTAAAATAGGAGCAGAACTTGCAGAGATAGATTTTGTTTCACCCAAATGTCTGATTAGCACGGTTGAATTTTTGCTCCTACATGGGTTCGATCTGTAATTACCTCGATTTGATACTTTTTCGTATGAAGTCTTTGTAAGATGTTGCTCAGCAGAAAATTGGCTCCTTGTTGCTCTCATTTTCTTCCCCGTTAATCTCTCTCCTTTCTCCCCCAACTGTTGTCAATGCTTTTTCTTATCATTCAGGAGTACTGGTGCAAAAGGTTGCACCCAAAAAATGTTTGTGAGAAGGTTTACCGGCAACCTCCCCTGCGTGATTCACTGAAGAAGGGCAAGCTAAAAAAACAAGATTTAACTGTGACAAAGCAGAAGGCTGCTCTTTTAGAGGCTGCAGATTCTATTGGCAAGAAAATCCAGTATACTTGCCCCGGCTTCTTGCCCAATAGGCGCCAGGTGATTACTATGATGAACTATTGCATTTTCTACAAAAAAATAGTGGACTGCATCTTGTAGTAGTAGTCACTTGTTGTTTCTTTTTCTGTTTAGATTGAAATTCTTGTATTACGATTCTGTTATGTCTGGGCTGTCAATTTTCTTCTCACAACACACACACACATATGTTTTTAAATTATCTGTGTGTGTATGTAAAGTTTATTTACATTTACATGCAAAATTCATATTCTCAAATCATATCTTAACTTAATCTTGTGACCAGCATACAAACAGTACAACACATATACACACACCAAACCCTTTTAACCTTCAAACCCGTACTGATAGATCATCTGCAAGACTGCTACTGTCTCCCTAGTAGAGTTAACAAAACTTTAAAATTTATGGTGTGTTTGAAACCGTTGAGGTTTTTGTTTGTAGTTTTCAAAAAAAGGAAAACCAAAACCTGTTTCTGTTTTCAGTTTTTACGAAAAGAGAGGCAAGTGTTTGACTGCGAGTTTTTTGTTTTTATTCTTTTCTTTTCTTATTTTCTCCTTCTCATATATCTTTTTGCACCTAATGTCTTCAAAACACCACCACCACCCTAAATTGTCAAACTCACAACACCACTGCCCATTGCCACCACAAACTGATTCATCGCGGGCGACGAGGACCCGACCTTCACTGCTGCTGCCCACGACTTTTCACCGCAACCGACGACAACTTCGCCTCCGCAGTCAGATCTAACATTATAGACCCTTACCGTGGAAGAGAGGTGCAAGCCATGGCGGTGGGTGGCGCTTGGTGGCGGTATGCAAGCGACGTCAGCAAGTCGGCGTCGTGGGTGGGCGATCCATTGGCAGATCGTTGGAGGCACGTGCCGTGGATCGCCAATTGGTGGCCGTTGGTGGTCGTGGGTGTGTGCAGTTGGCAATTCAGTCTAGAGGCTGTGGTGGGGGGTTGCAATTTGTGGCCGGCGGTGCTGGGTCATGGTGTTGGCGGCAGTGGTGGGACGTTGGCAGTGGTTATGGTTGTCAAGATGTTATGGCTGGCGGTGGTGTGTGGTGATAGTGAAAATGGCAGTGGTGGTGGGTCATGGTGATGGCGACAGATTTATGGTATTTTGTGGAGGTGTACTTGGCGATAGCGGCGGCGGCAAACGGGAGGAATTGATGGTGGCCATGGTGGGGAGAGTGGTGGCTGGGGGGCAGGGGGGGAGGATGATTGCTGACCGTGGTGGCAATGTGATGCCAGGTCTAGTGGTCGTGGTGGTGTTCTGTGTGGTGATGGGGGTTTTGTTAAAATGATGCTCTTTTTTTTTGCTTCTAACAAAGTTTGAAGGTTGGATCTCAATACAAAAACCAAAACTGAAAATCCAAAACTCCATAATGGAGTTTTAAAAAACAGCCCTGTTTTAAAAGCTGGTTTTCAAAACTGTAGGGGGGGGAAAACCGAAAACTGTCTGTCAAAGGTGTTTTTTTGTCCAGTTTACAAAACTGGAGAAAAAACTGAAAGCAAGAACTCTGTCAAACACTACCTTAGCCTTAGTATCAGGTGTTGTTATAGCAGAAGGATTACAGTTGTAAGTCCTTTTCTGCCAGCAGCGCAGAGATCTGCGTACTACCAAAGGCTCTGAGATTCATTTAGAAGAGAAGAAGCTTGGTAAACCGACGCGAGTCATAGGCCGGAGAATATGAACTTTTGGTATAAATCAACTAAAGCTGGACCACTGTAAGAAACTAAGTCTACCTACCAAAATTTATGCAAGTTTGAGTTATGAAGTGCACGTAGCTTTTAACTCTCTGAAGTATGGGATTACTCTATGCTGAGGATGCAATTGTTTGGCACAAAAGAAGGGTTCTCTGGGGGCTAAGACTTGGTAAATTTGTTTGGTTCCTTGGGGTGGATTTTATATCCTTGATATGGCTACCGCACTAAAAGTAAGCCAAACATGGGGAGTAGATTATCACTACAATAGCTAAAGCCAAAAAAAGGCTTTGAGCTCTGCGGCTCCACGTCATAAATGCTCTATATTTGGTTGCTTTAACAAGTGTGTGCCTGCTTTGATGGCGCTTACTCATTTGATGTTTGGAAGATTATGATCAAGTGTTGGAAAATCCAAATATTTATACGTTCAGAAAAAAAATTAACACCAATACTTGCTCCACGATCACCTTTATGGTATTATATGAACACGATAACATATAAAACGAGAGCAAAAAGAAACTCACCAACTACTTGGTTGATCTTGCAGGATTCGACTACCATGGTTTAAGCTTCTGCTTAGATCTTCCATCCTATGCCCTTTTAGTATCTTGGAGAGTGGACTCTAAGCTTGCCCCCAAAAACTTGATTAGGCGTGGTCTTTATATTACTGGGTCTAATCTTTCTCTCTCTTAGTTTGCTCAGAATTAAGGCTAGGAGGGGTCCATAAGGGTTTCCTTTTTTAGCTACAAACAGATTGTAGAATCATTAGGTTATCTCATTACCTTAAATAGAACTTATTAATTACAGTTAACGCCACTTTATAACCATAATTGGACTCTAGTCCAAGAAATTTGGTTTAAGCCCTTACGACTAATTATCTGCAAAATTTCCTTCTACAAGATATTCATAAAAGTCACAAAATCAAGCTACTGTAGTTTTGAAACATTTGCATTTAATTCTTAAGTGCCTAATTATAGCCTTGATCATCTATTGGTGTAATAAATTAAATCAACCTTCTAATAATACAACTTACTAAAAACTTGGCAGAGTTTCATGATTGACAATGAATTAAACTCAAGGAAAATATCGTATTCTCAAGATAGAATGTAGAATTTCATGACAATCGATAATGTTCTCAACATCCCAATTTTCAAAGTATTAGTCATTACCAATTACTGCATTCACTGGAGTATCAAAGCAATGTATATTGTGAACTGAGTTCATCGCTATCTCAGAATTACGGATTTTCACATACTAGTATCATTGTGAAAATGTTTTACAAGACGGTAACATAATAAAATGTTATTCACATTGATCCGTTTGAATGCATTATAGTAATGCACTAGTACATGACTTGCAGTCTCCAGGTCAACATAAACCATCACATTAAGCAAAACCTGCAAGATGATTTCTCTAAATTCATCTAAGGTTGTGAACATTATGTATTACATGATTTATGTCTTCCGTGTATAAACCTCTTTATACACACAAGTCCAGCATACATGACCAATTAAAGAGAAGTGTAGTATCATTAGATCCAGCATTAACGTCAATTAAATAACAATGTTTTAGGTCAAAACCCAACATTAAGAACTACCATTTTTTGATTTCCAAAGATATCGTGGTGGGGCTTAGAGGTCATGCTACATGTCACGTTGGGCCTCTGTGACATGCCTCTTGACTTAACCTGTGGCGTAGCAAAAGGAAATGGTAATAACAGTAGAGATGTATACGGGCTTTTTTGTTTCTTGTATTTACTTTTACTGCGTGCCTACTGAGGTTTAGCTTGCCCGAGCTTTGTCTCTTTGTACATTTGGCAAAGTATATATGAGGGTATGTTGTTCTATGTTTAAGTGTTACTTTCTTCAGAACTGAAAGGTCATCTTTTTTTCGTTTGAGAATGAATGTCAAGAACAACTGTTATTATCACTGTTGCCAAATTCCAGTTCCTGTGTTACTTTATAGTTGCAAGTGACAATTCTCTCGTCTACTGATCATATTTCAATTAAACATTTTTCTAGCATCGTATGGCTGGATTAGCAGCCATTGAGATTGCACAAAAGGTCTCGAAGGCTTGGCGGTCGCTGCAAGCAGAATGGAAGCATTCTAATAGGAACACAGCAAAACATGGGAAGAGAGCACGGAGAAAGGAAAAAATTATAATTCCAAGCCAGAACAGAGGTGGTGCTGGTTGTAGTACTAGCAGTTCTTTGGAAACATCGACTTCATATGGATTTACGGAAGATAAGTCATCAAGCCGCTCTATGATGTCATGGCATCATGTTTATTCTGTGGCTGTCAAATGGCGGCAGATATCTGAACCTTGTGACCCTGTTGTATGGGTTAACAGATTAAGGTAATCCATCTTTTTATTGGTGTGAATCAGCATAGTGAGTACATAAATGTAGTAATTTATATTATTGTAGTCTATATTGTTTTATATTCTTCATACATCCTCTTTCCTTACATCGCTGGTTTATCTATTTTTCTGTCCGAGAAAAATAGACACATTTGCGGAACCTCAAACATGGTTCTATACCGTCATTGCCTCCTTGCAATGAGATCTCTTAACTTTTGTTGTCTAATCGGTGTTTGGAACACACTTTTCTATTGGTATATGTAGCTTATGCTGTCTATTATGTGTTTTGTTAAAGTTTTGCATTTTGTTGTGCTTCAACTTGCCTTGTTAAATTTCTCAAGCCATTAGATTTCCCTTTCACGTTTTTTTGCAGATTCACAGAGGAGTATATAACATCTTATTTAAATGGCTACAATTATTTTCTCGTAAACTGTGATACTATTCTATCATCCTGCTTGTCAATGTCTTGCAAAAAATTTAACTTTTCATGTTGGATATGCTCCTTGTACTAGGAGTTTGCATGTGCATAATTTTCTATTTTAGATTTTATAATCTTCAGATATGCTCCATATCTGCCTTATGATTAACCCCCCTCTCTTGCAAAAAGTACACAGATTACAGAGCACACACATGTATGTTTATGTAGTGGCCTTAGTTTTTTTTTTGTAAATTTGACTTTTAAGACGAATGATTGCCGCTGTGCTATTTAGTGAGGAGTTCAATTCTGGATTTGGGTCTCACACGCCGCTTATTGTTGGGCAAGCCAAAGTTGTTCGTTACTACCCGAATTTTCAGAGGTAATTGCATCGGCACTCTCCCCCCCCCCCCACCAAAAAAACAAAACCCCTTTCATTCTTTGCGCACACACACTAATACCAAGGCAGAACTACTCAAATGAAACTTTAAGTTTTTGTTGATGCTGCAGAACAATAAATGCTGCAAAGGCGGCCATAAAGGAAAAGAAGTGCGTGTACAGTAAGGGAGACAACATCATTAATTTATCAGAAGATGCAAAAATGCAAGAAGTGAGTTTACCACTTGATAATCTTGTACACTTCTCATTTGGTATCGGGTTTTGCACTTCCGACACTCGTCACTGCAGTTTCTCCATGGAACTTCCATGTAAAAAATAAACAAGTGTTGTCACTTGTCAGCGAAGTTAAACGTATACTCCGCTCTTTTCGGCCTTCGTGTGTCATAAATTGTTTCTTCTGATGCTCGTTGGCTATGTCCTTTAATAGAGGAACAGGATTGCACCTTAAATAGTAACTGTAATGGAGGATGTTCCTGATTAAATTGATGTAGGAGAAGTGACGCATTGGAACTTTATGCATGGGCTACTTTTTTGGGTTGGGTTTTGTTTTGTTGCCAAATTGTTTGTTGATGGAAGTGGAGGATTTGGATGGTTTATACTTGGGGGTTCATTTTCTGGTGGTTGTTATCTTGACATTCGGAATAGTTTTGCATTATGATTCCTTTATGAGTAGCTCAACTGCCTACTGGGAAAATATGACACGTTTGAATACGTAAGAGATGCGTGCTTGAGACTTGCCGAGACACTGTTCACAAGCAAAGAAGGGTACCTAAAGTTGGTTGCCTGTCAAAAATTTGGTTTTGGACGCAGAATCTTATGAAGTTTGAGAGCTGTTTTTGTTTGTTGGGCAGCTACTAATGGACATGCAATCTAATTTGCTGATTTCCTGGAGGCACTTCAGCAGTTTATCTTAACTAACGTTGAAGTGCAACTTGCAGATAATGCATGCAGAATCCTGCGATGATCTTTATAAAGTTGTAGGCGAGGACTTCTGGTTGGCTACCTGGTGCACTAGCACAGCATTTGAGGGGTAATTATGCTAAGGGTTTGATTGCTGTAAATGAGCTTGAAATTTTGACAGATGTATTCTTTGGCATACGCATTCCTGTGACATAGAATCCTATCTATTTGTTCAGGAGGCGCCTTGAAGGAACTAGGATCACCCTACTCAAAACGTAATGACTTTTGCTTGACTGTTGTTTTTTTTTCCTTTCTCTTTTTGCATTTACCTGAACTAAGTCATGCAATATGCATTTAAAAATGAATTTTGTAAATTTTTTCAGGGGAGAACGTGGAATTGATTTTGCAATCAGAACCCCTTGTACACCTGCTAGGTGGGATGACTTCGACGCAGAAATGGCAATGGCGTGGGAAGTATGTTGCTTTAGTGCTGAAACTTGTCTAAACTTTCTTAATGAGGCCAAAATTCAAAAATTCAAAGTACGAGATTGATTTCCCCTATTCAAGTTGTGACCACCTTTGAAAAAAAAAAAAAACTATGACCTAAGTTGCATTTGGAAGTACCAGTCAAGTCATACACGAGAAGCACCTTCTTAGAATTTACTGCTAGCACAAAAACTAAGTTTGTATTGGTATATTTATTTACAACTATCTCTGCGGACAAAAAGTGACATCAATTTTATTAACCCAGGACCTTAATGCACATTGCTAAGTGAAGGTGGAGAGTCATACCACATATTACATATGAAAAAAAGACTCATATCACGTCATGAAATATTTGCAGAAAGGACCAGAAGATTCATTTCGCATTTCCCCCTATTCTAGGTTTTAAACCATCAACAGACTACGATGCTGTTAAAACCTCCAAAATGGGTTTAGCTGTTTACCTACGTTATGCTCTCACCTCATTAATTTCCTGACAGACTGCTTTTGCTGATTTCAGATAATATAATTAGAATGCTTGCTAATTTTTGGACGTGCCCAACACTTAATTTGCAGGCTCTTTGCAATACATATTGTGGTGAAACTTACGGGTCTACTGATTTCAGTATGCTTGAAAATACAAGAGATGCAATCTCAAGGATGACATATTACTGGTAAAGCATAGAGTTCTCAAGGGTATTCAAATGATTTGTTATGTAGACATATTTGACACTGAATTTCTATGCAGGTACAACTTCATGCCACTTTCTAGAGGCACTGCTGCTACTGGGTTTATAGTTTTGCTAGGACTATTTCTGGCTGCTAATATGGAGTTCACTGGGAGCATTCCACAAGGTCTGCAGGTGGATTGGGAAGCCATTCTTAACTTTGATCCCAATGCCTTTGTGGACTCTATTAAGAGTTGGCTGTATCCCTCTCTCAAGATTACGACGTCCTGGAAAGATTATCCAGATGTAGCATCTACTTTCGAGACAACTGGATCTGTAGTTGCTGCCCTCAGCTCCTATTCTGACTGAGCAGTGTACATATGAGGTAAGTAAGCTGTAACACAGTATACCTTGTCTTTCACTTAAGACATATCTCCAACACCCACTGTATTTGTTTAGAACAAAATTCTAATCTCAGACTCACATATTACTGCTGTAGGTCCGGCCCCAACAGACTTTGTCTGACACATCATGGAAGTATTTATATGTTAAAAACAACACTCTTAAGTAGGTGGCCTAGCGACTCTTCTTACCAACCTGACTAACAATTCTCAAGTATAATCTATATGTTCCTTTAGCAAGGAACAAACAATAATCTTTCTCAAATAAATCCTTGACAAATACCGTAAAACTTTGTTCGTAAAACTTTGTTCAGTACATTTTCATATTTTATTTATGGAACATACTTTCAGTATGCATTGATGGAGTGGCCTTTTGTGACTTGATATCTGGTACGAGCCTTTGATGGTTGTTACGATTCATATGAAAACAGGCATTCTTTTCCTCAACTTCAGATTCTGCCTATGGCTTATTGTAAATCTGTCATCGCGTCACGGGGGATAATCGCAATATCACCAGGAAAGCATGAATGCTGCATTTCATGCTTCAAGATTATGCCCTTTTACTGCGGAATTAACACTATTCTATTCTGTCTGATGAATTTTATGAGTTCAATATGTCATATAATGAATTTGCCGCAAATAGTCGACCAAAAAAGCATTCTTTTAGAATAAAACTATGCATGCAAAGAGAGAACACAATGGTATGAACTCATTATTGGGGACAATGAGGCAGTAGTCATAATATACTCTTGCTTCCCTAAGTTGTCATTTCCACAGGAGTGAAAGCAAAGCGGCATGGTCGTTTTTGGTTTCCAGACGTGAATGACACTGAAAGAATTCTCTGGATTATTTCAAGTGCAACTACAAAGTCTCCAATTACTTTTTATGACTAGGAAATAACCCATTTCTTCATAAGAAGTCTCTATTCTCCAAAGCAAACCATTTTTTCCGGACAATTTGATCTTCAAAATATTTAACCCTTCGTTGATGTAACCATATGGATACCAATATTGCTGAATTTTGATAACTATTGGACAGCACGACGACATTCATACTGCCCTTCTGTATTCTTTGAAGCGAGTGCATTTCCAAACTTGCCATAGTTCATGTCTTGGACGGTGTACAGTAAAACAAGAGGTGGTGGGGGGCAAGGATCCTTTTTTTTTTATAGATAATTGCGTAAAATATCCTTGTGGTTGGGGTCGTTGCAAAAATACCCCTGCTATTACAAAAATTGCAAAAAGACACATGTGATCGCAAAAGTGTTGCAATAGACGATTTCCGTAACAGAATGAAGAAAATGTCTAAATTACCCTCGTATTCCATGTCTTCCCCTTCCTGTCTAACAGAATGACAATTTTTCGTAACACCTATGATCGACCGGTGTTCCCTCGACCTTCACCGGCGACCAGTGTTCTGCCTACAGCTCAACCCTCACAGGTGACCGGTGTTCCCTCCCTTTCTCCCTCTCTTCCTCATCTCCCCCTCTCCTCTTTCCCCTTCCATCCCGTCCCTTTCATGTTGCCTCACCTGTTTGCTTGCGCCGACCCTAATTAGGGCTTGGGCTTGTGGCGATGAAGGGCCTTGATGGTGGTGGGCAAATGGCCAAGTTGCGATTGAGCTAGCAGCGGCGGCAAAGGATCCATGGTAAGTGGTTGGGGATGGCGATGCAGATCAAGTTCGCGGTGGGGGAAATGAATCTAGCGGCAAAGGGTTAATGGGACGGTGGTGGCAGAAAGAGGGGATGGTGGTGGTGGATGGGGCCTGATGAGGTAGCTTGAGGGGGCTGAGGCGGCAGTGATTGGGCATAACAGGTGGTTGCGGCTGCGGCGAGGTGGCGGTGGTGGCAGAAATAGGTGGTGGTTAGGGTTTAGGATTTGGGGAAGGAAGAAGAAATAAAGGGCATTTTTGTCGTTTCGTTAAGTTAATCTCTACCAAACGCACTTTTAGGAGCGTGAACATCACATGCCGTGAGTTTGAACGGTTTTTTTGACGATTGCAACACTTTTGCGATCACAGATGTCTTTATGCAATTTTGGTAACAGTAGGGGTATTTTTTGCAACGACCTCAAATCACAGGAGTTTTCCTTTTTTTAACACTAATGGAACAACAGTATACCGGTACAAACCTGTAACAAGACCAAGTGACTAATTGGCAATGATATCAAGGATCGTGCTTATTTGTAGTTATTGGTGGTAACAAAATCTTGTAATGGCCCTAAGCCGCGAATGCTTATTTCCTTATCACTGAAATTCTTTTATTAACAAAAAAAAACAGTATGTGCTTCCAAGTATGACCTCCACTTTATGTGCATTGCACAAGCATTCAGTATCTTCGGGGCTTGATTCCAAAAGCTGGTGTATCTAATGATGTTGGTTGCGCGAGGCATATACTGATGTACCATCTATGGATGCCAGAGGCCCAGATGTTGAGCTGCAGCTGAATGGTAAAGCAGGAAGGAAAAAGTTGGTTTTGGATTCTTTATGAAGCGAAGTCGAGCTGTAGAGCTTCTTTGTTCGTATTTTTGGGTTCTAACTGTTCAAATCGAAAGAGGTTGCAAAACCAATGGTACTAACAAACTTGGTGTCAGTAATAAAATTGAACGTAGGCATTCAAACACTTTCAAATTCAGAAATTTGAGCTAGCATAAGTGTGCTGATTCAGGAGCTCATGACGTGAAATAAATGTGTGCATCTACCTTTTTCTGTATTCGTTTGCCCGTACAATTTGAAGAAGGCCGAATTGAGGATAATTGGAATTTATGGGATTATATTTAATAAGTTTAGACAATCCAGTCTAAAAATGTACTAGAACCTAGGGGTGAGCATTTAAACCGTTCAAACCGAACCGATTTAAAGAAACAATTGTTTTGGTTTTTTTTTTACCAAACCGATGTTCGGTTCGATTTTTTCGAAACCGTTCTAAACCGAACCGAACCGAACCTATATATATCTAATAAAAATTTATAAATCTTTATCTAATCCTAGTCATTATTTAATTTTTGCTATACTTATGATCTAACTACCACATATATGTGTAAACTCTACCTAATTTCAATATGTAGGCTCTAAAAAGTTAGTTATTATGTGTATAAATAATGCTAAATAATCAATATTTAGGCCCAAAAAAATCCAAAAATTAATTACTAACCCAAACCGGTTAATCCGTCAAAACCAATCCGTTCGATCCGTCCGAATCATTGAAACCGAATCGTTAAACTACGGTTCGATTTTTTTTCTTCCAAACCGATGATGATCGGTTCGGTTTAGTATTCAGCCTTCAAACCGAACCGTGCTCACCCTTACTATAACCTTTTGAGGCTCCCAAAAAGAAAAATGTACTTTTGTCTCGGCTCACTGATGTTGTGTTATCATGAGTTTTTTCCCTAAATAATACAAATTAAAACCTTAATAACCTGTTTACCCCATTTTCAAACTTATTTACCCGCATACCACATTTTGGGAAATCGCGGTTCCAAACCACGACTTCTTAGTTGAAAACGTGTTTTGAAAACACGTTTTCTGAGTAAAATATATGTTTCCCATTTTATTTTTCTAATTTAAACAAAATTGAAAGAGAAAATTGGAAACAAAAATATATTCTGTTAGGAAATTAAAAACCGTGTTTTAAAAACACGTCTTCTGAGTAAAAATGTGGTTGAAGACGTTTTGTCTCAAAACGTGGTTCAGAACCACGTTTTGTCTAAAAACCTGGTTCAGACCACGTTTTGTCTAAAAACGTGGTTCTGAACCACGTTTTTAGACAAAACGTGGTTATATGCCATCCACCCCTTCTCATGCTTTTGAGAAGGTTCAACATGGAAGGAAAACATGCAGGAAACATGCAAGACTCAGTGGACTGCACTGAAGCACTTCATACTGCACCACACTGCAGGTTGGTTAGTGTTGGTTTTCTTAACTTCTACCAAAAGCAGTACTTTGTTGTTGACAATTAAGCTTTCACAACGCAAGCTCTCACCAGTCATTTCTTGTTTTTACTTCAGCACATGGCATATTTTCATTTTTCTTGAGTTGGCCCCAGTTCAATCTTTTCTGATCCAGATGATCAGTACGTTTCACATAGCTACTGCCTCACAGCAGTAGCTTCTCTTCTTGTTCCACTCACTCACCATACCCATTTCAGTCCACCATGTGTTATATTACACACAGTCACACAATACACCTACCACACACAGCTGCCCTCTTCACATACCCAGTTCCCTCCAAGGCAGCATCACCCCACGGCCACACTATGTATACACACCTGCACTTCTGTTCACTACCTTAATGCACCTTGCACTCCCTGCTTCCCACACACACATAGTGCACAATTCACGCAACACATTCTCTCTCTAACGGATGATGGCACCCACAATATCACACAGAACACATGCACACTAGCCAACTCAGGTGCTCCCCGTTGACGTGCCCCTCTCACGAGCAGGAAAACCCGTTGCTTCGCTTCGCTTGGCAACTGAAGGGATCTCAGTGTCTGTCTCTACATTGCGTAAGTAGTAGACGAACTCATCTTACTTGGTGTGGTCTCTTCCTTCCATGTTGAACCTTCTCAAAAGCATGAGAAGGGGTGGATGGCATATAACCACGTTTTGTCTAAAAACGTGGTTCAGAACCACGTTTTTAGACAAAACGTGGTCTGAACCAGGTTTTTAGACAAAACGTGGTTTTGAACCACGTTTTGAGACAAAACGTCTTCAACCACATTTTTACTCAGAAGACGTGTTTTTAAAACACGGTTTTTAATTTCCTAACAGAATATATTTTTGTTTCCAATTTTCTCTTTCAATTTTGTTTAAATTAGAAAAATAAAATGGGAAACATATATAGAACATGAAAACGTGTTTTCAAAACACGTTTTCAACTAAGAAGTCGTGGTTTGGAACCGCGATTTCCCAAAATGAGGTATACGAGTAAATAAGAATAAAAATGGAGTAAAAAGGTTATTAAGGTTTTAATTTGTAATATATAGGGAAAAAACTCGTGTTATCACAACATTTTTACATCTTTTGTTGCCATGGAATAACATTTTATCGACCGACAGAATAAGGAGATGGCTTGCAGGACAGGAAATTAATGGTCTTTCCGCTCGGACCCACACTGGCGGTGCAGTGCCCCATTCCAGCTAAAGTTACCAACCCCCCAGTATCCTAAACCCGCAATTGTAGCTGCACAAGCGTACGTGTAGTGATCCCATTCCATTGTCATCTTGCGGGCCCTGCTCAATGCATTTCCAGCTGTGAGAATCCCCCCTAAGCGAATAAACCAAATGAGTCATTCTGCTGGTCAAAGGAATTTTTACTTTTTCGATCCAAATCTATATTCCACACTCAAGTAACATATATTCTTTTAAATTACCAGATTAAATGTGGAAGGTAGATTTTTAAGATTGTCTGAAAACAATTTAAAGAAACCTAATCTGAAAGCCATACGGAATCACACTGTAGCCTTAACGCGTAATACAGGCGCTTTGACGTGGCGAGACTTTTTTAAAGTTTTAAACCTGAATCGAACAATCACGTGGAATCGGGGCCCCACCCCCAGTAGAATACAGACTGTTGTTGCCACCATTGCTGTTGCTACTAGCTAATATATGTCCGTTAATGCATGGGCCCACACAAATGTCGAGCGTTCTTTATCCCTCATGCATCTCATCTACACGTTAACCCGCCTTACTTATACTCCCCCTTCCTCTATCGTCTCACTCCACTTTATTATTGACTGCACTCTCAAGTCTCAGACACCGTACTCTTTACTCTCTAGAAAAGCCATGGATCGGCAGAGCGCGTTTGGCCTTGCATTTGTGTGCATTGTAGTGGCCTGCGTCGGCGGTCAGTCTCCGGCAGGAGCTCCGACCACAGCGCCACCGGCCACGGTGGCGACTCCTCCTACTGCAACTCCTCCAATCGCCGCGGCTCCCACAAAACCTAAATCTCCGGCTCCGGTCGTCGCTCCGGAATCTGCGCCGCCTACGCCTGTTTCGGTTGCTCCCGCGGCGGCTCCGGTGTCAGCCCCGCCGAAAGCGGTGGTTAAGGCGCCTGTATCGGCCCCCGTGAGCTCGCCGCCTGCTGCGGTGCCGATGAGCTCTCCGCCTGCTGCGGTGCCGGTGAACTCTCCGCCATTGTCTACGCCTGCGAAGTCCCCTCCTGTTCCGGCACCGGAGGCGCCGGCTGCTCCTGTCGCTTCTCCTCCGGCTCCGGTTTCTGCGCCGCCTGCTGTCGTTCCGGCTCCTGCTCCTAGCAAGAAGAAGGGCAAGGGGAAGAAGCATAATGCACCATCACCCGCGCCGTCGCCGGCGTTGCTAGGCCCGCCCGCACCTCCCGGTGAAGCTCCCGGACCTAGTCTAGAATCAGTCTCACCTGGTCCGGCAGTTGCAGATGATGCGGTACGTCTAGCTCCTGCTTTACTTCGTGGTTTATTAACTTTTTTATGTCTCACTTGCACCGGATCGCCAATGTGCTTGCAGATCTGGTTCTGCCTTTAGTTATTTCCTTGCTTGAACTGTTTTTTGAATTTATTTAGCTAACTCCATAAAAATCGACCCCACCCCGTAAACAAAAATGTAATTTATTTGATAATAAAAAAGATCTCTAAATACATTTGAACAATACAATTATTGATAATAAGTTTTAATAATCCTATAGAACATAAATGCTGGACAGATGATCCTTATCCACAGAATGTTTTGTATATTAACATTTCTAGCGACATTATTAGTGTCAAAAGAAGTCAAGACCCCAGATATTGTTATCCGGAGTTGTATTCTAGAACAATATTGTCGTCCAAATATTTTGTAAGAAATTGTGCTGGAGGATCCAACTCGTAGTTTTGTTGAATAACAAAGGATCTGAAACTAGCTAATTCGGACAAGACAAGACCCGAGGTTCAGGTCTCGAGGGAACACAGCACTCGAGTCAATTAAATCATGATGATGTAAACACGTGACATAGTGATATCAGACCTGTCCTATAGTATATTGTTTCGTACCTTGTCAATCCTTGATCTTTCAACGAAGGAGGTTACTAATTACCACATGGGAGAGTTATTTGTGTAAATATCCCTGAACGAGAAACGACCTTGCTTGACAGGGCAATAAGAAGGCATTGTGTTTGGCTTCTTGGATGAGTTTCTATTTAGCTGAATCTGCACTAAAAGTGTTGATAACAAAATTTAATGTAACACTGTGGTGTAACCAAGAAGTAGTGAGATGAGAGAATATTAAAATCTTGAGTCGTTCCCACGTGCCCTCTATTTATAATCATATATGTTAACCTTGACTTACGGTTTAAATCGCATGTATAACTGCAGAGCGGGGCAGAGAAGTTGAAGTCGGTGCAGAATGTGGTAGGAAGCTTGGTATTGGGATGGGCTGTCTTCGGTTGGCTCCTCTAGAGATGATTTTCTATTCAATTCAATCTTTTTGTCCCCATGACCACAGCATGTGATATTTAGCACCCGTTTCTGCTTGTTACTATATATCTAGCTTTCTTGATTTGGGGATCTGCTACATTCTTTAGTAGAGTTTCATGGAGATACTTCCAAGTTTGTAGTTTTGTCTTCTGTATTGACTGTTTTTTTTCTTCTTGGACTATTGCGACTGAGACTACTTCTATTCTACTGTTTATTATTTTCTGTGTTACGCTGTACTATTATATTGGCAAATCCCAATGCCAAAAGCAGTTTTAGCTTCTTTCAAAGCAATACCGTTGCATAATTAAGAGGTACAACCACTTAAGAGCAAGTATTGCTTCGATAACAGGACCAGTCTTGTTTCTACTCTTCTAAAGATATTCATATGAACATATGTATTAGTTTACAATGCCATACAACAGATCAAAGTGAATACACTAGTGAAAATTTGTACAATGTACAATTATACCCAACTGCTTTGGCATTAGTAGTCTGGTAGCTATGAATAAGGGAGTTGTAATTTCACAAATCTTTGCAAGGAGGGCAAGGCTTCTTACTTCGCTTGCATCTGTTCCTCTGGTGGATGAAGTTTCTCTCGAGAGCCACTGATTGCATTAAGGTTGACATTCTTAAGGCGTATGATACTGTAGCTTGGCAGTTCTTTGATCTTCAAGAAATTCTGAACTTTCCTGTGGAAATGATTGGCTGGATGAAAGAGTGTCTCAACCACCCAGGTTTTTATCAGTCCTGATGGCAACTTGGAAGGCCGTAGCCCCCGTTCTCGAGGCTTAAGACTTGGTGACCCCATCTCACCCTATTTGTTCCCCCTTGTCATGGAGGCCGTCCTTGATCAGTATACTAGCTAGAGACCATACGTTTGGCTTTCATCCTAGGTGCCAAGCTTTGGGCGTTAATCATCTTGCATTTGCAGATGATTACTTCATCTTGGCTAGAGCAGATATTCCCTCCCTACAGGTTATCAAGAACTGCTTGGACGATTTTGGTACTATGACTGGTTTTAGAGCTTACAAAGAGTTCTATATTTCTAGTTGGGATTGATCTCTCCTTCAAAACTCTCTCGTTAGTATTCTTGGTATGTCTTTGGGATCCATTCCTGTTAGATATCTTGGAGTTCCTATGATTTCCACCAGGCTGAAAGCAAGTGATTGCCAAGAATTTAAGGGTAAAATCCTTCAGAGAATTACGAGCTGGACTACCAAATCTTTGTCATATGCTGGAAGATTGCAGTTAGTCATCTCATTTCTTCCTAGCATCCAAATCTATAGGAGCAACATATTTCTACTCCCTAAGCAAGTGATTACAGAGGTGGGTGGAATCAGCTCTGAAGGCCTTTCTTCGGCCTGTTTCTGAGATAAAAAAAAATGCTCACAAGGCCAAGGTTGCGTCGTTTGATCTATGCCTACCAAAGCAAGGAGGGTTGGGCTTAAAGGAACCATACCATTTGGAACAAGGCAAGTGTGTGCTGTGGTAATGATAAAGAACACATGATGGGTGATTTGGTGCCATATGCATATGGTTAAAAGCTACGGGATTAATGAAGATTCCTATTCCTTAAGATACAGTATGGCATTGGAGGAAACTGGAAAGTACTCAAACTTAGAGGAGTGGCTCGACAATCAATTGTTCACACTATTGGGGATGGTAATGACAAATGGCATCCCTTTAGTCCTCTTGCGCATATATTTGGTGCCTAAGCAATTAATGATGCCGAAAGCAACCCAATTGCCAAAGTGGAACAACAATTGGAAATGGCTCCGACGAATTTCCGAGTAACCAAGAAAATTGTCAACACTCTCGAATCTATACTTTTGATTCTGCTTGGGAGTTTCTAAGGAAACATATGCTCCAAAGGTAGCCTGGTGCTAGATTTGTTTGAAAGTCATTAATGGCGTCAACGCTCTCCTTAAAACATACTGAACATCTTGATGTATAGCTCTTGCTTTTGTCTTTTAATTTATTACCATTACCTAAAAAGAGAATGAGACTGCATTACAAGTTTTAATTGTTTTGCTCTCTCATTTTTTTTTCCTTCAAAATGCTCATGTTGATTTATAAGTAGGGCAAAATTTTAATTGATTAAATACGCTTAAAACTTTTTATCAATCAACATTTAGGCCCGTTTATCAACAATACTCGAACCTTCATTCATTCACCTAATTCTCCCAAAATTAACCTTGATATCAATAAACATTTAGCTGTTATTCAACATCACTAGTGCACATCTAGACCAAAAGGCTGAAACTAAAATTTGTTACCCATCAAAAGGACTTACAAAATTACATTCACATTGTTAAATAACTTTTTTTTAAAGCGTGCGCCAGACTATTTAGTAACGTACTATTAAATTTAGCGAAAAAATTTAGAAAGAAAAAGATGAGAAGGCTTGAACTCAGCCTGAAGCCCATCTTAGAAGTTGGGATTGTTATAAAAGAAAAAAAATCTGGCTACTGTTCGGGTTGTAAGAAAATACCTGCAACTTTTTGTATAATAACAATTAATAGTATTAGTAGCTAGATGTTTTTTGTGGCTTTTTCTACTAACACTTTCAGCGACAATTCTTAATATTATTTTTTTAGCTCACTAAATAAAAATCATTAATACATTTAGAATAATAATTAATCGACGCTATATAGGCAGTTTTAAAAGCACCAAAAAAAAAATATAAGCGGTTTTAAATATCTTCTTACAGTTCGGATAGCAGATAAAAATTTTCGTTATAAAAAAGTATCCGTACTATAAAGGGTTGGGCTTGGGGCACCTCAGGCTTGCCATTCCTAGCACAGTTGGTAAGCAAACTGTTAACACCTGTAACTTTTTTAAGTGAAAGCAGGTCAGGCGTTGAACTAAAGATTTATATTGAAAAAGGATTGGCGGAGTTTGAAAAAGGGGAACCACAATGCAGTACGGGCTTTGGCACATCAAGCTTATACCCGTTTCCAGCCTTACTGAATACTGATTAAACCTATCAAACTCCAAGATCAATCCAACTGACTTCAACCTATCTCACATAAATAATACTCATCAATTCTTTAAAGTGGGAAAAGTTTTGGTTGCAACCCACGTGGGATGAATTTTAGTTGCAACTCACTCTATATGGTACAACTTTATGTATCGTGACAAAATCTTTATGATTAGTGACATTTTTTTAAAAAAAAATTAGCGACGAATTTCAGCAGCACTTTTTAATGTCACACTAATTAAATGTCATTAACTATATTTGGTTGCCACAAAATTGTTACTATGGAAGAGAGTTGTAGATTCTTTCTACAAATCTGGTTGGGAAAAAATACACCACCTTTTAGCAAGTCACACGTGTCCTCGTCAAAGGACTTTATCCGTGCCATCTTTCTCATAGAAGTGGGGGACAACACTCTCCCACTGAAGAGTGATAACTCCCCACTCTCCCACAAAAAATGGTAACCGACTCTTAAAAGAGAGGAGGCCTCCTACATATATAAAGAGAGGGAGATTGGTAGGTACACAACACTTAATGTACTCGTACATTCTTTCAACTCTTCACTCTCGGTTAGCCTGTTTGTGAGTTTTGAGACGAGAGAAAAGAAAAGAAAAGAAGGGAAGAGAAGGGAAGAGAAGAGAAAGGAAGAGAAAATGAGATACTTTTCATTCCTTTTGTTTGTGAGTTTAAGAGAAAAAAGAAAGTATTGTTTATTTCCTTTGTTTGTGAGTTCAGCAGAAAAGAAAAGGCACCTGATTACGTACATACCCCTAAACAATATTCTTATAATTCTAAAAAAGACTATGATGTATGATCCTTAAAAAATATATATAAGTTTGACATGAAAAATTTATCAATGAAATCATACAAAAGTTCATACCATATTAATGTAATGAGCCTTACATTACTGGTTATTGTCACTGTAGAAAAAATAAAAATTAGCCATAAGTTGACTACAAATATCTCAAAATCTAAATTTAATTAATGTCACGTCAAAAGCAAAACAGTCATGAGTTAACTTTAATATCTAAAACAATCATATGTTTAGAAATAAAATGGAAAGCGCTTGTAAGGAAGCCTAAAATTTTAAAGTTCTTAAAAATTTAGTCTTTATTACCGCAAGGTTAATATGTGCATTATCAAAATATTACTTATGAGAGTTTTCTTTCTCTCCATTTCTTCCCAATTTGAGAGAAAAGATTTAGAGACCAAAGAAACCCAAACTTTCCTTCCGTTTCTTTTCTTTTTTCTCTTTAAAAAAACTCACAAACTAGAGAAAATGGAGAAAAACTGTCACTTTCCTTTCATTTTTCTCTAAAAAAAAAAAAACTCGCAAGCAGGTTATATATGCTTTCTCTATATATCATAATCATATTTCTAGCTTAAGCATCAGAAACTCCCAAAGAAGTCCTCCCTGGAGGTCCCGACGCATCACTATTTGCTCGTGTTGTGTTTTGCAAGTTTGCCTGCGTGCTCGTTTGGTTCTACTCGATGCTTATTTAGTCTTGGTTAATTTTTTGCCACAAAATTGTCAAAAAAAAAATCCCCCATAGTGATTAAGTTCAATTTTGATATGGATAATAAATTATTATTCCATATGGTGGCTGACTATCAAGATCGACTTGCCTGACTTTAATTGATTCGTCTTTTTGGTAATAACTCTCGGGGCTCTGATATTTGAATACCTAATATTACATATTAATAAAGAGGATTAATTATCATTCAAGACACACTAATACAGTTGACGCCATTAAAGATAATAAGCAACTTGCGGCATACGGCTAATACCTTGTCATCACTCCACTGATGAAAGCTTTAAAATGTCATATCTTTTTCTTTTCCCGGGTAGAAGAAGAGTAAGAAATATATACCATGTATTAACGGTCGAATGTATAAAAACAAGAAAAACATCCAATGTAAAATGTCATATCTATGTGGGGTACCCAGATAAGACATCTTTTAGAAACTTTCAACCATTTAGGTTACGTGTGGAGAGTTGGTTTTCCATTACTTTGAAACTTTGAACCACGATAAGAAGAAGAAACATAAAAAAAACATGTCGTACGATTTGGAATTATTGCAAAACCAGAACATCTATCCTACCAAGTCATAATAGTTTATGTTAAAGTTATTTGGTGTTTAAGAAAAAGTTCACCGGACATGAGAAGCTATCTTAATTTCTAGGAATAATTGGAATCGTTGCAAAAAAACCCTTGAAGTTAGAAAAGTTGCAAAAGAACACCCAAGGTGCTAATTATGTTGCAACCGTTATAAAAACCTTCCACATTAACGGCACGTGACGCTCACGCTCCTCATAAGTGAGTTTCACAAAAAACCAATGTAAGAAAATGACTAAAATGCCCTAAGTTTCTTTCTTTCTCCCAATTTTCTTTCCTAATCCAACCAAGCCAAACCCTAGCCGTCGCACTCACCGATCCGACCGCATCCACCTCCACCACCCATGTCTGCCACCCACCCACCCATAACTGTCGCTGCATGGTGCACCTAATCCCGCCGTCGTTTGCCGCGGCCACCATAACCACACAATCCCACCTGCTGCCACAACGAGACAAGGGACACTGCCCAATCCCGCTGTCACCCTTCTTTTGGACACAAGACCACTTCGTAACAAGGCATTAGTCCCACCCAATCGCAACCCTAATCACACTATCTCAAATCTAGGGTTTCAATCGCACATTGCGATTGAAACCCTAGATTTGAGATAATGCAATTTGGGTAAATCCAATCACATTACCGGGGTAAAACTCAGAAAATATGGAGACAAGGGTGTTTCAGCCGTGGGATTGGAGACAAGGGCTTGGACCTGTGGCGGCGACATGGCTGGGCAGTTGTGACGAGAGAGAAGGCCCCGTCGATTAAGGGCAGGAATGGAGGTGCAGAGGGTTTGGCTAGGCTGATAGTGTCGCCCCTCTCACTCGTATGTTACACTACGTCGTATCTATTAGCGTTAGTATAAAAACTTATTTAATTCCATTGATGGAGACAGTGCAGCCCCACAGCTCCAGTCTTATCCCCATCATTTACCGGGGTAAAAAGGTCCAAACAATATGGACCTGCCAACTCTAAATAAATCACGTGCAAAGATATGGATCGGAACGAAGGAAGCCCACCGCTGTCCCATTTAAGAAGGCGGGACCCGACCCCACGACTGTCGCCATCGGCCGGGACTCCCCACTCTTAAACAAAATTATGAATATCCGTACAAGTTGATACGTGCACTCATATGTTTACAATTTGAAGGACTTATCTCTGCCTCCTTAAGCTTGCTTATTACAGTAGTACTGGCTTTCACTCTGCATACACAATCTCTGGTCCTCTCTGGCTGTCAATGTCCATCAGAGCTCCAAGTGAAGAATAACAGCCATGTCTAGTACTGGAATCTCCAGCCTAATATCCGGGTACCTGTATATCCAGTCTCCTTCTATCCCTGACCCTTTGCTCTTTTCTCTTTGCTTATTATGTTACATCACATTTCCTTGAACTGCATATTTTTAGTTCCTTGTTTGTAGTTTAAAGTTGTTAATATATGTTCTCTAAGCTGTCAAATTAGAAGGACGATTATGGTGCTCTGTGTTTTTTCTCTGTTCTTGTTTTTCCTTCATTGCTTCTTTTTTCTGTGGCCGGAAGGTGTTAAGTTTGTGCGGGTGTTGGCGGGGGGCGGGGGCGGTTGAGGAGAGCGCCCTGAAAAAGTTAAGTGCGGGCAGCTGCGTGAAGTATCATTGTCTAAGTCACGAGTTTTAATGGGGACATGTGATGATGAGGCAAATTTGGGGCCTTGAAGTGGCTAATTACTTGAAATGGCAATTCATGAAATGGCTTGTGGTTAACAAGCTATATGCTGCAAGTGTTTAGACTTTACCCAAGTTTTTCAGACATGTTCAGTGTATCAAGTATTTGCAGTTCTGTATTGCCCAATATGATGATTCTGGTGAAAATTCATATCTTGGGGGTTTTAGCAATATTGCTTTCACCCTACAAATGTTTCATCGTAAAGTAGAGTGCTAATTTGATTTCTGGCAACATTTATGAACCAAGTACAGATAAAAGGGTTCTTCTTGTCTAATTGATTGAAAATACTTTAATCTAAGAGTGACCAGGAGACCACACATTGTGTCTTGCATCTCAGAGGCTATAAACAAACGGAAAAACAGAGAGGAAAATTTGGACTTAAAATAAAGGGTTTTGCTCTTCATTGTAATCACAACTGACGGGTAGACGAAGAAATTGAAGCGAAGGATAGCCAAAGCATTAAAAGTTGGGTGGGGGACCTTAATGTAAATGAGTATATCTAACAAGTAATGATAAGGGGCTCAAATTTATTGTTAGACGAAACTTACAAGAGAAGATATACCCTGTATGTGAAAGAGTGAAGTCAATATATCCAATTAAAGGTCCTATTGGCAGCCCAAAAAAAAAAAAAAAACGAAAGCTAGACCAACCAAGACTATAGCCCTTCAATACTTCCTGGTTAATCGTTTAGAGTTAGTTTACAGTTTAGAACGGAGATATTGACCACGTTATACGAGTTCTTCTCTTTTTCCTGATAATTTGGCTAGTTTTAGTTTCTCATATAGTTTGCAGCTGGTAAAGCATGTTTGTTATACTTATTTATTGGAGGAGGATTGGTTTTGCTGAATAAGTGATTGTACCTTTTCCTTTTAACAGTGTATAGAACTGATAGCAATGTTACTACTGTTGTTTTGCTTATGTATTTTTGCCTTGGGTGCTAGGTATCTCGATTCGTGCAAGAAGTATAAGGTGCTACCCAACTCCGCAATATTATCATGGTTCTCTAAGGTCATGCTCAATTGAGATTTTTCATGTAATTTAACATTATTGCCAGTCCATTGTGAATTTGGAAAGTATTATATGTCCTTCGATAGATACAAGGATTAAGTGGGACAGATCTTAAAAGATCTATCAGCATAACAAAATCAGAATTTCAGGGCCTACATTTGAACACCTGATGCGGTTATTTCCGAACTTTTGTTGGTAATAACTTATAAAACCTTCAGAACTACTAGCTGATGTCTCGACTGTGACTAGAAATGTCTAAACGGACCACCTTACTCTTATATGACAACTCCAGGATGACTTCCTCCAAGTTGCAAGAGCTGATACTTCTGTCTGATTTTTTTGCGGAAGCTCTGTGCAAAGTTTACATTCTCTACTGCTGATATCTTAAGTGATCAATCTTCAAAGCCATTGAATACTTTCTTTTTTGTTCTGAAAATCCTCCAACTTGTTGTTTATGCTTTTTTATGTTGCATTGTTCTACCTTCAATATGTTTATGCTGATGGCTTACTTTTTTCTTTTATTACCAGGCCAAGGTCCAGAAAACCATTTACCAGAAATGTGTCATAGCGATCTTCTTGGACAAACTACAGGATGCTGATTTCTTTCCTCTTGTAGATGTTTTCCTCGCCAACAACTCTTGTGAGGTTGAGGTTGACATACTCCATGAATCGCCCTGTGTTCTGAATCAGGATTGTCTTGTGTCATTGATGCGTGCAATCAGTGTAAGGCTTCGTGTTGTTGATCTCCCAGATGTGGCATTTACAGAGGATGCCTTAAGGTCTGTATTGGTGCTTTCTCATCATTATCATGCCAATATCATTTAAACCGCCATTACATGTCGAACTCCAACACCCCCCCACCACCAAATAAATTACATAAACATGTCTGACACATCGATAGCTATTAGAACGGGCAGTTGGCAGATGCTTGCAGGATCAGGATTCTCCCCCTTTGTTTTCTGCTTAATGTAGTCATGGATCATGTCTGTGTGGCAGCTTTACATTTGTGGAGAGGATCCTAGGTCCACTTATACCACAAGCTAACGATAGTCAAGGAAAACTGCTTTTCAGAATGGATAATGTTGTTGCTTTTCTGCTCGACTCAGAAATGTTATTCTCTTTCCAGGGATCTATTCCAGATTGGTTTGGATTGTCAAGTTTTCAACCTAAGATCCGCTGAGATTCGAAATCTCAACATGGTTGGAAGATTTATGCATATACACACCCTTAATCTGGATTTTTGTACTTCACTGACTAGCTTGCAAAAGGATTGTTTTACTTGCATGCCAAATCTGATGCGTCTCTCAATGTGTGAGACAAGAGTTGCTAATCTGTGGACAACAGCAGCTGCCTTATCTAAACTGCCTTCTTTGGCAGAGCTCCGGTTTCAAAATTGCATGTGTTGCAAAGACACTGGGCCATGTCCTGCTACATTCAGTGAGATGGCAAGTAGCCGTGTTTATGATGGAACTGTCTCAGGTGGTTCGACCAAGTACTTTCGCACCGAGCTACCAACCATTGCTGGTAGGGATACATTTAATATGTCTGGTAAAAGTGAGGTGACCAGAAACTTGGATCAGAGTGATGATTCACTTACGAATTTTGACATGCAAAGGGTAACCGAGGAAGTAGAAGATACAAGTCAGTGTCAAAAAATAGGTTTCTTGGAACTCTCATCCAATGCCCTTCCTGTGTTACACCAACAGGCCAATTTGCAAATTGAGGTTAGAACAAAATCTTGCCTCCAGTACCGGGTGAAGGTTGAAACAAAAACTTCTAAGTTTTCCTTGTTAATTCTTGATCACAATTAATTTGTGTACCAGGTTGCATTTGGTGAATTGCATGTTCAAGGAAATTATGAAGCTCGTGAGAGCACAATTAAGTGGAATTCTGCAGATGCGTTGATTACTTCGAAACAGTACATATCACATCATCCTTCACCAATCTGCTTTGAGAAACACTACAGGGAGTTTATGATTGCTTTATTGCCTCGTTTAGGAGTCTTAGATAATTTGCCCATAGGAAATCTTGACAGGGAAACAGCCTTGACTGTCTTCTCAAGACATTATGAGTTCTTACCATATAAGCGTCAATACAAAGAGAGTGTTGTCAGTGTCTTGCAGATGCGTGAAACAGGAATGAGTACCATGCATCGCCAAAAGTCTTCCAGACTAAAACAGCCATCTTCTCATGGAAAAAGTCAATACAGCTATTCCAGGTCCCTTTGTGCTGCCAAACTTGGGTCTACTGCATGGCCTCTTTTGAATCCCATCTCTGATGTCAGCCATATTACCAAAGAACGAGGCCAAAGCCTTAGGCCAAGGCAGTTTGAGTATCACCCCTCTAATTCTAGTCTAATGGCTTACGGAACTCTGGATGGGGAAGTTGTTGTTATCAACCATGAAAAAGGGAACATTGTTGGTTATATCCCATCCTCTGGAGCACATAACAGTATTTTGGGACTCTGTTGGCTTAAGAGATATCCATCCAAGGTATGCCATTGTCTCATTCAAGAAATTGTATGCTTTGGGTTCATCAACTTTGAAATTGTGTGCTTACATGTGAAACGCTAGCCATAAGCAAATATGCTCCCAAATAGAGTGCATATCTTCATGGGGTTTTCGTTTGTCTAGTTCGCCATCATAAGCTACAAATATGGATTAGCTATGCTAATAAGGGTGCATCCTTAAAATCTCTCGTAATCAAGAGTACATACATTGTTGTCTGTCCTAAACAAGTTCTACGTACTAGTGAGTTAAGGTACTATGACAGCCTCATGAAGATGAAAAGTTAGTTCACCTAAGTATCCGGTTAGCGTAGTTTGTGAGATGCATTAGTGTCTCTCGCTCTCCCTCTCTCTAAGATAAATAGGCTATTCATGTGCTTTATTTGTGCGATATCTTTGGATCGAGAGAGTCTGCAATACTTGTCTGTTCCTAATTTTGAGCATTCAGAACATATGTTTTCCATTTTATGTGACAATTGCTGATATTCATTACCTTTTTGAAAAACCAGCTCCTCGCTGGTTCCGATAATGGTTCCTTGCGGTTGTACGACATAAACCATGCGCTGCCAAGAGGGGGAAACAGCAGTCATCGCAGTTCCAGTACTGTTACGTTTGATGACTTCGAGCACTTGACCTCAGTTCATGTCAATTCAGCAGATGATCAGATTCTTACGAGTGGTTATTCAAAAAAAGTTGCTGTGTACGATATTTGCACTGGCAAACGCTTGCAGTTGTTCACTGACATGCACCGAGAACCCATTAATGTAGCTAAATTCTCCAATCATTCCCCCTCCATATTTGTGACTTCATCATTCGATCATAATGTCAAGATGTGGGACTTGAGACAAAAACCAGTGCAGCCTTGCTATTCAGCTTCAAGTTCGAGAGGAAACGTGATGGTTTGCTTCTCTCCTGATGACCTTTATCTGCTAGTGTCGGCTGTGGACAATGAGGTACCGTGGAATATAGTCTTTTGGCATAGAAATTTATGTTCAGCAGATTTAGGTAACGAGACGCATGTGGGATAGCACTCAAGTTCTTAATCTAGTTGGATCATATTAATCATCAAAATAAATTGAAGGATTTAATTTAGTCAAAGTATCGCCTAGGGCAGCTTAGACAGTTTTTCTCAACCTCTTGGGAATGTGTTATAACCCCTTGACATCTTCAGCTAAGGGACAAGTAAAAAACTGACTTTGTTTGATGGTTGCAATCTTGATGCTAACTGCTGCGTATGCCAGGTAAAGCAACTTTTGGCCGTAGACGGCAGGCTCCAAACAGATTTTGAAATAGCATCAACAGGAAGTGCTCACAATTATACTCGTTCGTATTATATAAATGGGAGAGACTATATAATAAGTGGGAGTTGTGATGAACCTGTAATTCGCATTTGCTGTGCCCAAACTGGAAGGCGGCTTGAGGATGTTTATTTGGAGGTACACGATTTGAGGAGCTTCTATCCGTTCTATCATATAGTTGAGCTTGCCCAATAGCAACTTTTAGTTGACTGCAATTTTCGGTTCATCTTTATTTTGCAGGGTAAAGACTCGAGAGGCTTAATGTATGTGCAATCCTTAAGGGGTGATCCTTTTAGAGTAAGCTCTCTTTTGCTGAATATATGATGCATTATCATGTCATCCATCAAGTTTGGAACTGTTTTAAGAATCTAAATTCAGTTTCTTCCTGCTTCGATGAGTTTATACATACATATTCAAATTTTCAAGACGATCAAGTCCCCAAATTACTGAATGCATATGTATCTTGCTTTCCTCTTCAAGGGAGCGTCCTATTTAGTTACGCAAACTATGTTAATCTCTTCGTAACTGTGGTCCAACATACATACTGTATTTCTTATAACAGGATTTCCACATGGCCGTATTAGCTGCCAATTCTCGCCCGAGCCCGAAGTGGGAGATCATAAAGGTATATTCCATTGTCTGCTCATCTTCATGTTGTTGATTGTAAGATAGCTCAGATGGGTGAACTAATACCAACACGGTTTTTATTCAGATTAATTTGCTTGCTTCAAGCCACTATGATCAAGAATATCCTACAGGCAAACGTGTCTGCGCTGCCTATCTGTGAGGTTGACGTGTCTGCGTGAGTTCACGTCATGCATAGAAATCTTTCCCTCCTGGTTTGAACATTTCATTTATGTTTTCTTCTCATACTTGGAATACATAGAAGCAATGCAAAGTTCATGTTCTCACTCACCTCCTCTTCAATTTCCTCAACAAAAGTATCTTATCAGGCAGTCCTATGAGTCGGTGAATTTGTGCTTTGATATGGATTCAGTAGGAGTGAGATCAATGCATCATGCGTCACGGGCTTCTTTCAAGCAGCTCAGATGGGCCTGAGCTTGGAGTAGTTAACTTTTTATACCGGTGGCTGCTTTTATCCCGACGAGTCACCCTATTTTGAAATCTTGGTTCATTCATATTCGAGTACTTTGGTCTGTGTACAGCCCAATGCGCAGTAGCATAGATCTGAAAAAGCAGACAATCAACTAAATGATGTAGTTGGCAGGGCAAGTCTACCCAGATCTAGTTATTCATCGATTTGGCAACAAAGTTATTTGTAATTATAGTGTATTCCAGAGTGAGTAGTACATAGTGGCGTGTCATTGCATTCATATAAGAGATCCTACATAATAATCGCAGCACTTGGTGGGGTGGAAAAACTCTAAACTAACACCCAATCAACTACATGAAATGGTTGGCTCGTATAGGTGCAACTTAGGCAGGGCGGGGCTTGAAGCCAGGTCCTACTGCTTTGCTGCCCAATGGTAATGATACCAATACCACCCCCACCAGCCCTCCAAGGCTCCAACACCCAAATATGCTGGGCCGGGACAGCGTTTGCAATGAATGTTGAAAGTCAAATGGTTAAAAAATCATGAAATGGGGTTATGGCACCTCATTAAAATTTGCTTCAGTGACTTGTGAACTGCTAAAAAGTGAGTGCAACGAATTTTTTTTCGTTCTTTTGTGCAGTATTCCGTAAGGAAATGCAAATTGCATCGTGGGTAAGCTTTCGGTGATTCTACACAGCCTGTATTCTTCTGAAAATGTGATACCCCAAGCCATAATCTATAGCATAGATAACACCTGCTCTCCTAGAACCAATATAGAGCAGAGCAAAGCATAGCACTAGAAATTGTATTTTGCTGTGTTGGGAAAACCAATGAACAAGAAGCTGCTTGTAAACTTCTATCCAACTAAGTCCTTGTTCATGCAACTTAAAAAAAGGAGTCCACGAAGGCTACACAGACTGTACTTAATGCTGCACCTCTCTCTTTGAATATTATTTACATTGACATCCTCCTAAGCTATCTACATAACCTAGTACACATCCAGTGGTTCAGACCACGTGCTGCTCCTTTCAAGTCCATGTAATTGATAATTTCGACCCACCGATGGTTCGAAGCAATAGATCCATCGAACCCCTCTCCTAGAGTCCTAGATAGCACCGCATTGTGACTGATGGGGTACCAGTCACCCCCCCCACCCCCACCCCCGAGTCAACTCATACTAAACCAGTATAAATATCCACATAAAATTTCCTACGAGAACCACTTCACCTCATAGCATCTATTCTCCCTTGTGGTCTAGCCCTAAAGAAGGTCTTGAATTTTCCTACAATTTACTCTTTCAGTTAAGCCCAAGAAGAGATGAAGCTTGCTTACATAACTTTACTCATTGTTGCAATGGTCCTGAGCTCCTCTCTCCTTCAACCAACCATGGCTGGCCCAAGTAAGATCTCTCTTATCGAAAGATGTCATTAACAATGTCTCTTCATTAGTTGTGCGTTTGTGCATTACTTGCTGACACCTTATAAAAAGATGTCAGCATATGATACACATTACATGCATACAGACTTAGTACATACATACGAGTAGTTTTCAATAGCTGATCACTTGTGTCCATGATTTATTGGAAGCTTTCTGCCGCTCAAAATGCGCAAAGAGGTGTTCGAATGCAGGTTACCTGAAACGTTGCTTGATCTACTGCCGGATTTGCTGCAACAAGTGCGGATGCGTTCCTTCAGGGACATACGGAAACAAGTCGGAATGCGCCTGCTACAGAGACATGCTGAACTCCAAGGGCAAGTCTAAATGCCCTTGAAATGATCGAGCTCATTCGTTTTTTCCCACAATTACTACTTGTTTATCAGGAATTGTATCCAATAACATGCAAGACTCGGCACCTATGCTTGGCTTTCGTATGATTGTGCGGATGAATGTATTTTCTTACTGCATAATTGTTGTTGATCCATGATGTACTCTGTAAAATGATCTGTTTGAGCAATAAAATTTTCTACCCGAAAAACGAATACTTCTATTCGTAGCTTGTTTGCAGCTCAAAATTCGGAAAGAGGTGCGCAATGCAAGTGATGGAAACAAGTAGGAGCGCCTCGCTACAGAGACATGCTGAACTCCATATTCGTCTGCAATATTCTTTTTTCACCCAGAGTTGGTGGGTACTTTAGTTAATTAGGTAGAAATTGTCTGTTTTCTATTTCAAGAACAACTCTAAAAAATAAAGTAAAGATTAGCTCGTTGAGGCATGGACTAGGTCACACTGATGCAGCAAAGTTATTGACACGTCGCCATAACAGCCCAATTCTAACTCTTGCTCCACTCGTATTCTGCAAAAGCGAATGAAGCAGAAGTTTCACCTTACACTTACCAAAATATCAACAAATCTAAGTGTATAGAAAAACATAACGTGAGAGAGAAAAAGCTTCGGTTGGTTTATGTAGAAAAATTAAGAGAAAAAGACTCATTTTATACGTGAGGTAGAGGTCTAAGGTTTAATGGGAAATAGAAGTTGAAAATTTGTTAAAAAGATTGATTCTAAAATTCATTTCAGAATAAAATGCTACAACAAAATAATATTATTGTTGGTTATAAAAACTAGAAAATAGTGAGTTTAAAAGTGTGCATTAACATGAGTATCCTAACAACTATACTTTATGGTATAAAAAACAAGCACGCAAATTCCAAAAACCAAGACGTCTAAGGTTGAACTGAAAAATAGCCGTTGAAAATCTGTTATGAAAGACTAATAAAAACTGAGACTATGATTGTTCGTAATAAAAAACTGGAATTGCGGAGAATATAAGTGTGCATTAATATGAGTACCCTAACACCTAAATTTTAGAATCTCGTACTTCTCCCACTAGTCCTTCCTCTTTACGCGTGCAAATGCGAGTCGAAGATTCAAGCACATGTTATTAAGAGGTAAATCTTATATAATATTCCGTACTTAAAGTTCATTTAAAGGGCCGATAAGAGAAAATGTGTTTTTCAAAAGTTTAATTATGTAAGAAAAACTCATCTTTTCACTTACAAACAATGTAGTGACTAAAGTCTAGAAATCCTAACTTGTTCTGTTTAGCAAGAAGTCTGGACTTCAGACTTTTTTAACTCACTCGTCCCGTATGATTTAAGCAAATCTAAAGCCTAAATTGTGTATTTTCCAAGAGTTACAACTTTATACAAGAAACCAAATTCCTCATAGATCATCTTCAGGGCCAAAATGACAAATTTTTAATATGCCAAATCCCCTTCTTCGATTTTAACACGAGATTGATCTTTACATTAGAAGCAGCCAAATAATCCGGCCAACATGTAAGTCTTCTTACTTTTCTCTTAGCTAGATTGGGTTACATCCCTTTCACGCGATCAAATTTTGGTCCACGAAACAATTGATCACTACTATGAAAATCACATCATCGACATTTAAAAGAAGGTAATAAAGATAATTTTCTATCATTCAACTAGAAGAGTGACTGCAATAAAAATTCCATAACCAAGTACCAAGATTTAAGTTTGCTCTTCTAAGGGTCAATATTACGAGGGTTCATCTTGATTTGTCCGATTGGGTACGTATGTCACTCAACTACCATTGTCGAGTTCAAACTAGAATTCAGATATAACTTACAATTTGTTCTTGTTTTGTTTTGTTTTGCTCGGATAAAAATCATGAATAAATCACTTAAAAACAAGTAGAGACCATTTTAGTATGATGAGGTGCCTAACACATTTTCATCACATTAGTTAGTTCACGAATTCGAATCTCAAGTTTCGTAGATTACACAGCTTTGTTGAATAATTAGAGTAAATCTAGGGTTTTCTTATTTTCTCCGCTAATTATTTTTAACTAACCTTCAAAAAAAGATGATGACTAGAAAAATTAGCCTTTTTCAGGTGCGAATCGTCACACCAATACATCCCTTACGCGATATATACACAGTACATAAATTTCAAGTCCTAATTTTTAAATCAGGGTTTGTCTTTCCCTTTCTCCAATTTCTCTCTTGACAGCAGCCATCACTAACCACCACCGTTTGACACCTCACACATAGAAGGAGGACGATGGTGTGCGAGGATGATGGTCGAGGGTGGCTGGTGTTGATAGGGTGCTGACCACAACCACCACCACTGCAGTGGGGTAGTTTGGTTTTGGAGGTGGTGGAGGACGGTGGAGGCAAGAAGAGGTAGAGGAAGGACGGTGGCGTTGGCAGTGATGGTGAAGGGGGTTGGGCTGGTGGCGACTGATGACGGTGGTGGCTGCGACCATGTTTCTGGCATAAGAGCTCCATTGACAATAAAACCTATACGCACACACAAATCTGGTACGGCACACTTACACGCATCTAACTAGTTCCAATCTGGGTTTAGATCTTTTTGTGTGTATTGTCTAAGTTTGACGAGATCTCATTTTTCTGGTAATCAAATGTCAGTTATGGGTTGAATGGTTTAACAAGTTTTCTTGGATAAGCTCTGTAGATGGATGTACGTTGGGGAATTGTATGGAATGATGAGAACATCTTTGTCATTATCTTCAATCCACTATTTATTTAGATTTCCTATCTGGTTAAAGCATATCGTTGTTATTTGTCATTTAATGCTAACCTTGGGAATATGCGTGTTATTAACCATTTTTATGTTTGACTCCTTCTTTTTTTTTTGTTAATAAGAGAATATCATTGATAATTAAAAGATTACACAGTTTGCCCAACGGCATATAAAGGTCACGGCATTTCCGTGACTCAATCGTATACAAGACCATGTAGGTCACAAATGAATAAAATACCTCTAAGCCTACACATTACAATTAACCTAAAGCAGAACATATCCTACACTTCAGGCTAACTATAAGTAATATGCAAAAGCCTAAAGGAAACAAAAACACCGTAGTAAACAAAAACGAAAATAACGTAACTCTAGAAAATACAAATACAAGTAATACAGAGAGGAATTCAACCGAAACCGTACGAATAGTAAAAGGTGTCCTCGACGACCAAAGGGATCATCGAGCAAAGATAAGAGGCAGTCGATCTGTCATCGATCATAAAATTCTACCGGCATTTTCACCCCAAACACGGCAACCGTGAAACCGGCAGCAAACCAACAAACACAAAATCGGACTAAGCCAGGCTATATTCCCCCCCTTCCCCCCTAACTCCCCCCACCCACACAAACCCCTAGAGCAGATTATCCCGAATACCCCCTCCCCAGGGCCCCAACCCACCCCAACACACTCACCCAAAACCCCAGGACCCCCCCCCCCCCAACGCCCTACGCCCCCCACCCCACCCACCCCCAAGGACATCTACCTATACCAAACCCTAGACACAGTACCCAGTACCACAACAAAAAACCCCCACAGCCAGCAAACACGTCCTTCTGCCAACAAAAATTCCGGCCACTGCCGGCGTTAATAGATCTGACCCTAACGACAAAACCTCATCAAACAAGCATATACGATGATCAACCCATCGGCCATCACAGTGATTAAGATCTTTCAGATCTAGTAGATCAAAGTCTCCAAGATCTACACAGATCTGGAAATATCCGGAGTATCGGAGCAGATCCAGGCAGCGCCATCCCCTCATCGGCACCTGTCACCGCTCGCCGTCGTCCACCTTCCATCTGTCGCCGGCCACTATAGATGGCGATCCTCTCACAACCTAACCACACCAACAGAAAACGGAAAAGAACAAGAAACTAGGGCGGATTTCAGCCGCCGCACCGCCCCACGCGCGCTAACGCACGGTGGGGCGGCAACGATGGCTTTCTGTGGAAGGCTTTTCTGTAGAGAGAAGTCAGAGAGATATTTTAGAGAGAGGACTCCCCCTCTTAATTTCCATAACTAACCATAATTATGCCAACTTTATTACCATTTGGCCCTTCTCCTTACCCCTTTCGAAGGGTCTACGTGGGATCAAGTCCCTCCTTGTCATGGTGTTGTTTTCGATTTTAGTATGTAATAATATTGTCATACTTTATATGGTGATCCAGATCCCGTTGATGCAATGCACTGGGATGATGTTGGAGATGGTAGGGTGTTGCCGGCCATGGTCAAGGGCACTAAATCTATCGCTTCTTAGTTTGATTGCATCAATGGCGCGAGGACGACCCTAATCCTTTGTTGAATGTTGTTTATTTGGGTATCGGAAGTTCTTCAGGGGTGGGATGTGCCGATGAAGTTGGTGTTAAGTGGCTCGTTGTGACTTAGTCGCCACTCAGTGGCCCTGTCGTGACTCAACCGCGACTCAGTGAGTCATTTCAATAAATTAAATTGCACTTGTGTTGGGTTTCCTCCTCTTAGTGGAAAGCTTGTCATCCCATGGCGCTTGAAATGACTGTATTTTAGATTATTAGCCTATGATACAACCTATTGGTTGTACACCACCCATATCATTGAAAAAATTGCTTATTTCAAAAAAGTGCCATGTATATAAATGTCAACTTTTTCCTCTAGGGTTTATTTCCCCCTTCCCCCCTAGTTGATCCCCCTCCCCCTTGATCTGGAAAGGTTCTGTGGTGGTGACTGAAGGCTTCGATTTCTGCCTTCTTTTGAGATTTGTTGTTTTAGGCTAGTTTTGGTCTGAGGTAAGGGCAGGGGTGGTTTCGGTCAGTGGTGGTCCTGGTCCACGGGGGTCGTCGATAGGGTTGCTTCCGAAGGTGGTTGGTCAGTCGACGACGGGTCCTGTCCGGCGACGCTATGACTGTGAGGGTTGTGGCCAGTGAACTGCGCTAATGGTTTCGATGAAGATGTTGTTGGTGATCGGCCCTCTGGGGCTCGGTAGTGGTGGATTGGCCGGCGAAGGTGGTTTTCTGACGCCGGCGTAGGATCGGTGGCCAGTGATGGCGCCGGTATCAGGCTTGGCAGCCGGTAGCATGGGGCGGTGCAAAGCGACGTGTGAGCGTGGGGCTCGGCGGGGCACTTGCTGTGCATGGCTGACAGCTGTGTAGCTTGGGCAGGCTGCTTCGTTGACTTTTTTGTGTGTTCCTTGGTTTTGGTCCTTTTTGGCTTTTGTTCTCTTTTTAGTTTTTTGTCCTTTCTCTAGTCGTAGGGTTTGGGGACTGGGGTGTTATCCTTTGTGTATAGTTAGTGTCTTGACTTGGGTAAATGTGCACTAATCTTTTATGCAGGTAGTCTTCAATGGAGGTTCCTTGGCGATAAAGCCGTTCTTGTTTTAGCCGCTCTCAAATATTCAAGGACGTCTGGCTATGTGCCGGTCCTTGTCTGGGGTTACATTGCAGGGGATGCGGTCACCGGTTATTTTTTCTTTTATTGTACTCTCTCTTGTACTACTTGTTTATTAATAATATGATGATTGGTAGGATTTTTACCTACAGTAAAAAAAAACTCTAAAGCTGAAAATGTTGGACTCTGGAGTGGTGATGATAAGAATGGTGCCGAAAACTGAGGACGAATACTGTGCCATTGACACAGAGCATAAGGGATGGCGCGATGCATTGGCGCAGGGGTTAGATGCGGCTACGAGGGCACGGTGTATGGGGTTGGCGCGGCATATTGACATGACAGACAAATGCAGTGCCTAGGACACCGCACATCAGGAAGGCTGGGCACATGGGCATGGGTGTAAGGGTGTAAGGGTGTGGCAACGGGCGTTAGCACAACAGAGCCCATCATAGATCATTAGGCGTGTGAAGGACTTTGGACTTTGCAGCATTTTTGTGTACGTTGTCTTCTAACTGCAGGAGCTGCATATCGCCCAAGGAAAGAGGAAGTGTTGACCCTCTCTTCAGCCTTGGCTTCTTTTGCTGTTCGATCCGATCTTAAAGAGTTCAACGGGTGTGGTGCAATTCATCCTACGGTTCTCTTCCTTGATTTGGGTTTTCGCCAAGATGACGTCCTTGTGGTGTTTCGATGATAGGAATCTTTTGTAATCTACTGTCATTTAAGTTCTTTTGTGTGTTCCTTCACCTTCAGGGATGGGTTGTCGTCCCCTTTTGTAAATCCTGATCTTCATTCTGGTATATATTTTTTGAGTTCTCTCCAGAAAAAAAGATCATTACGTGTCCAAGTAACTCCAGTATCCTAGGCCATAGATGGTGAAAGGCAGATATACAAAATGAGGAAGGCACCCACGGCACCAACGGGGATGACACTTCTGGTCAAAAGTGCTTTTTTTTATGAGTGCTTAGTGCCTCGGGAATTTTTCATGTTTCATTTCTATGGCATATGGGGCTGAGGGCACGCTACAATTAAAATCGGGTTGACTTGATTGTAGATTTGAGTGGTGGACCTGTACACGGCAATGTGTACGTACTCAAATTGGGATAGCAACATTGGATTATAACAAACCAAGGACATTCAACAAACTTTTCAACATTCCAGAATTTCATCTTCCACAAATAAGGAGAATCAATAAAAAAGATCGAAGACAAATAGGTTTAGCACGCAATGCAAAATATCATTCGCGACAACACCCCCAGGACCCATCTTTTTTGACAGGTTAAGCTCCTTCATTGAGCTTGAGCTTTTTCTCTCGACCAACGCCTCATATTACAAAGGGGCATCTAAAGCTTGAACTTTTTGCCAAGATGTTCATTGTTCCTGTAGAAATTTTACTCAATTTATGCACTCTCCAGCTCAAGGAACCCGGTAACCCAACTCCAAAAACAATATTATAGCATTGGCTAATGAGTGAAGGCTTTTGCCCGAACGAACAGTGGCCCATCTAACGTTGATTCATCAAGGACACTACTGCATTTGATCAGGTAACCTCACAAGCGAGCTTATCACCCGGAAAAGGGGAAAAAAAATAGAAAGCAAAATAGAGCTAAGCAAGCGTTCAGTAACTAGAAGAGCATTAAATAAACTTTTTTCAAGAAGAAATATTCATCTGCCAGCCCAAACTCGCATTACAAGGTTGCAAAACTAAACTTACAGGTATAAGACTTAATCCCACATTCACAGACAGTTATTCACGAGAGGACTCAATGAACCCTCCATAACAAGAGGATTCGATAAACCTTCCATAAATCAGGGTTTTTTTTTTTTCTCTTTTTCTTTTCACAGATCAAGAAACCTTCAATAATTACGACCTTCATTTGCAATATCGAATTTACACAGTATATATAATTTTACCTCAAAACCTTGGATGACATCCAAAAGTAACTTCATTTGGGTCAGCCTCTCCCACCATTACCATGTCGTTGGTTTCTAAAATAGCTAAGAAGTGCCTGAGCCTGCAAGGAGACAAAAGTTTATAACATTAGATCTCAACCAACAGACTGTCAATATTAACGTCAGATAAAGGGAACCCAAGGGAGTACACCTTCTCTTTGGCTCTTGGGGTGCCAGACTGTGACAATGCCACTAAAGGTGGAACAGCTCCTTCCTGGAGCACCGTATTGCAGAATCTACTGCTGTTAGTACAGAGCTGTAGAAGAGCAGCAGCTGCATTCTCCTTACCTCTTGCAGAACCCAACTCAACAACCTCCACAAGAACAGGAATCCCTGCTTCTTGGCCAATCGCTGCCCTCCCCTCAGGAATAGTAGCAAGATTTGACAAAACAGCAACAGCCTTATCAACCATCCCAGCTGCAGGGTCCATCAATTCCACAAGGTACTTCACAGCACCAGCTTGGACAATGCGGCCCTTGTTTTCATGAAAAATTGACAAGTTGAACAAGGCCGTGGCTGCATCTTTTTTTCCCCTGGGAGTTCCATTTCCCAACAAGTCAACCAAAGGTTTAATTGCCCCCGACCGACCAATCCTCACTTTGTTTTCCTCGATCACTGAGAGGCTAAAAAGAGTGGCAGCAGAATTTTCCTTAGCCTCAGGGCTCCCTGTTTCCAGAACATGAATCAGAGGTTCAATCGCCTCGGCATTCGCTATGGCGGCCTTGTTGTTATCGTTTATCGATAAGTTCAGAAGTGCAGTGACTGCATTTTCCTGTATTTTTATGTCCGTAGAACGTAGTAATTTAACCAACAAAGTGATGGCCCCACAGTTAGCAATTACAATTCGATTATCCATGTTATGCTTGGCAAGCAACCGGAGCCCACCCGAGGCATCTCTTTGTGCATCAAGTGAAGTTCCGTTCAAGTCCTCAACCAACTTCTTAACTTGGGTTTCAACTCCAGAAAGATCAGCCCTTGTTTCAATGGGAGGAGAGGAAACTATCCTTGACGCAAACCTCTCAGATGGCCTGCGCCAGATTGTTTGGCTTCGCGATCTTGTCTCAAATCGGGGTGAAAACTCAGGCCCTCTCTGTGGGGCAACCAAGGTAGCAGCAGGCTGTGGCTCTGCTGTGACCTCCCCTGAAACATCAGTATTGTAGGCTGTTACCTGTGAAGAAACTTCATTTGCATCACCAGGTATACCTCTTGAAAAACTTGCATTAGAAAGTGTACTGGAGGCTGAGGTAGTTCTATGATGGCCCTGAGATGAATGTTCAACAGTCCCAGCAGCACTAGAAACTTCTTTTCTTGATGGAGACATGGAAATCTGGTCATCTGAATCCATACTTCTCTCTCCTGAGTTGCCTAATCTATCTTCAGAACTACTTCTCTCGATCTCTAAACCATCCCCATTGCCAGCTACTCCAGACAAGGAATCTTCTGAAAACGAACGGTGATGCAATGGAGAAGAACCCTCTCCACGGGGTCCACTGGAAGAAGTTAAGTTCTTTCCAGGCAAAACTATAGGTCGAGTTGAATCAGGTGATGAAGAGTGGTTGCTCCTCACATGAGGAACAATATGTGAATTCTGGGGAGAACCAGGCTCTGCATGGTTCGAGCTCATAGACTTCATGGGGTCAGGCAGCTTCACATTGTTTGATTCACACCAATTTGCAATCAGCGCCTTTACAGTGTAATTAGGAATCAGATTGGTGTGGCCCAGAATTTGCCGCGTCTTAGGGCAAACAGTGAGCCCAAGATCAATCCACTTCCTGATAAAAGCCCGCTCATACGTTTGCCCTGAAGCTACAATTACAGGGTCTGTCATCAACTCCAGTGAGAGAGGGCAGCAGAAATCAGGAGGAATAGGAACAGGATTAGAACTCTGGGACTGTTTGATAGTAACAACGCGATCATGCATGTGGGTAACAAGAACAATCATTTGATCAATGTACTCAACTTCCCCATTCTTTTCAGTCTGTTCAGCATTCTCCTTCAGTTTTTCAAGGGCCACAATCTCAATCAGAAGCTCCTGGTTTGACCTTAAGCTCAGGCAATCTGCAATTCTTGCCATGGTATCTGAGCTGGGTCCAGAGCCCTCCAATTGATCTCTTATAGCTTCTGTAATGATAGCTGATGTTTGTTCATATCCCATGTGCCTAATCTTTTGTACGCAGTTCTGCAATAGTTGAGCCAAACGTAAGACTTCAACAAAGATAAATACTATACCATTTGGCCAGTGTCTGAACTGAGACAGGTTTGACAATCAAACATGTGAAACATGTTTCTGCTGAAGCTTATCAACTTCAAGGGACCTGAATAAGAAAAAATAATGCTAAGTAAAGAACACATCATCTGTTTTACAGGTTAGTCCTTACCTCGAGAGAAGCTGAACTGTACTCAACTGGAAGAAAATGATCAGAAGATTTCAGCAGCTCAAAAATATCCAGCCCAAAAGCCCGAACCTTTGCAATTAATGATTCTAGCTGCAGAACCTACATGCATCATGCAAACATGAGCTTAATAAGAACACTCACTCTTTGAGTACCAAAAGAAGTAAGCAGCAGCTTTCGCAATCAATTCAAGGGCCATACAGGATGAGCAACTTCCTCCTTAACCTTGCAAAACTAAAGATTCCTACGCCAAAGATGCTTTTTGCCAGTTAATCCTAGGTGCTAAGCATGATATACATTGTTGGGCTCATTATCTAACAGCTTAAGCTTGGTGACATAACATGGTATCAAAGCTCTCTTTGCTGAAGGTCTTGGGTTCGAGTCTTCCCGCTTGTCTTGTCCTTCCTTATTATAGTGCAATTTGCACTCTTTTTACTGGTGCACATAGTGGCGGTGCACCTTAATTTGTCTCTCCACATACAATTGTGGGCTTGGATGTGAAGGGGAATGTTAAGCATGATATACAATGTTGGGCTCATTATCAAACAGCTTAAGCTTTTAGAGGAACCGATGACTTGACGCTAGGGATTCCTTTGGTCCCATGAGACAAAAGGGGTTCCAGACAAAAACATAACAAACAGATATGAAAATGGACCAAAAAAGCCATTAATGAGAAGAATAATATTTTAATCACCATACGTTGTACGACAATAAACACCAAACTGATCTGGGAGAGCCCTAGATTGTATTCTTAATCAAAAATTAAATACAACTCACAGTCGTACCAGGTTTAAAGGGCCCAATGAGATGACAATCAATCACCTAAAGAACTGGAACTCCAAATCTATGTCAAGAGTAGCCTATTATTGAAGTGTTTCTACACTTGGAGCATTGCTAAATCTAAGAAAAGAGAGGCTCTAATTTGGTCTAAAGAGAACATCTAATGGCAGAAGTCATTCTGTGAATGGATCAAGCAAGGACAAGACTACAAGGCACACGTTAAAGAGAGAAACCTTATATATGGAACCAAGCTTTGGAGTGCTTAGTTCACTACGAGTTGAATAACCAGCTCAAAATACAGATTTAGTTCAAAAAAATTCATAATTTTATCCATCCAAAAAGACAACAGTCATTCATCCAGTAACTTAGAGATATAAACTGTCTTAAAATGGCACAGATATAAACAACTGCTGCGGTTAATCACTATAATGCCAGGAAAAATGTCTCCATTGGTGACCAAGTAATAGGCATCATTAAGGAAAAAAAGCCGTCAGGTGTATATGGTTTGAAATAGAAAAGTTAAAAATGCGACCCAACACTAGCAATTCAGAATTACTTATGATCCAATACCAACTATATAACAAACACTTCACAGATTAGGGTAACAGTTGACAGATTAGGGTAGCAATGCGTCCCAATGATTGGAGAAACTCCCTCCGTTACATAGGATTTTTCCCCTGTTCCTTTTTGGGATGCTCCGAAAAAATTTCCCCTACCAGAATTAGACTACAAAGTGCAATAAATTTCCAAAATTATCCTTCCCCTTCTCATTCTGTTTCTCCAATTACATGCCCACCCTCGCATACAGACAATTACACACATGCGCGGTCTCACACACACAGACACACGAAGACCCAATCACATACACACACACACGCACGTAAATCCCACACACAGACACACAATAACGCATACACACACAAACACTCACACAGTCAACACACACATGCGCACAACAACAAGAATTCGTAGGTTTTTTTTTTTTTGTTGCTATCCTTGACCACCAGACTTCAAAATCTTCAGCACGTTGAATCATCCTCGCGGAGTTCAGGAGATGTGAGGTCTGACGGTGGTACCTATTCAGTTCCATGTGGGATGGTGCGGCAGGAGTCGGAGCAGAGGCTGGTAGGTGGATTTGGGCAAGGGTGATGGTGGTGGAGGAGTGTGGTGGCGAAGAGGAGAGAGGCGGAGGGACGGTAGATGCGAAGGTGGGGGCAACGTTTTAGGTCCTGTGGAGACATGGAAACTCCCGGAAAGAATATGACTGCTTGGATTGTCCTTCTTGTATAAAAATAAGAAGGGTATAGTTGGAATTCAAAAAAAAAATCTTAAAAAGGTTGACTTTCAAATGGAGAAATCTAGTGGAACGGAAGAAGTACTAACCCCCCTATCAGCTACAAATTTGAGGAAAAGAATAAAGCAGCTTAAAATGAAATCTGAGATATTATTACTGCCTGGCCACCACCATTGATTCATCACCACATCCAATGACCTATCACTAATCACTGACTGGATGACAAACCACAACCTTGAAGCAAACTTTCACTAGCTCTGCTATTGAACAAATGAACCATTTCTATGCTGCATGATTACCAAAAGCTAACAATAACACCTAAAGTTCCACATCCACCTATCGAGACAGCGCCTGAACATCTCAGACAACCCTTTGCCACAATCACGACAATGATTGCTCGAAAAGTAAGGCCAGCACCGACCTAATCTTTCCATCACTTCCACCAATCATTTACGAGCACCACCAAAATTGTGCGGACTTGGGAGGAAAAGAGGATAAGGGAGGAAAGAAAAGGAAATAGTAAAAAAAAATCATCGTGCAAGAAAATAACGGAAGTGAACAACCGGAACAAAAATGTTGTTTGGTCCTATGCCTCGGAAAACTTGGCTAACAAAAAGAAGGGAATCAAAATTAACCTGAACAAAAAGAGTAGCTCCTTTCCCGATATTTAAGGATGCTAAACGATTGGAAAAGACAGGAAAAGAATCTTTAGAGAGCTTCACCCTTTCATTATAAAGATCCACAATCTAGACTTGAGTCACTGATAGATAGGAAAGGTTTTGCGAAATAAAACAGCAAAGAAGGATCATAAACATACAAAGTAAACTTTACTCATCAAAGAATGCCAGTTTTCAAATAGCTCCTTCAGCTCCTCAACGGATTGACTCAAGCCTGCAAATGCCTTCTGAAGCTGTTCATCAGATGCTGTTTCAGCATCAAAAGCGGCATCAAGTACTGGCTTTAGCAACCTCAGCATCTCTTCAATCTTTTGGTAACATTTCTGCACTGGCTCCAACTTTATATTTTCACAAGATGATAAATTGAAAAAAGAAGAGACATTCTTGAGAAGCACTTGTAACAATGAGATCTCCATCCCACCTGCGACATTGACATAATGAACAACGGCCCACATTAATATGAATCAAGAAAAAAGGAAATCAAGGAGACACGAGTCTACAGGTAAACTTGCAAGTGCATGGATTAAATGCGCAGTTGAAAAAAAGAACAGCTGAACCTGAAATTTGGATTGAAAAGGGAAGGAGTGAAGGTCTTCATTTTTTGTTTCACCAATAACGATGCTTGCTATATTGATTTCGAATAAAAAGGCTTCAATACTAAACTTTAGGTCGAAGTTGTTGTGAAGGTGGGATAATTCACTATGTTTATGAACAACAGCACACGCACTATATACGAAGTGGCATTTATGGTTGAGCAGGTTGCAGAACCGAAGAGGAAAAGTAAGCCAAGGGAATTAACCAGTATACATGTACTGTATAGAATAAAGGCAGATGTTATGAAGTCGCCTTGTGATTAAGTAGGTTACCCAGTGTGGCAATTCACACATGAGACCAAGCTGGGTTGTTTAATCAATATAAATATTCAGAAGTGTAGACTTCATGATCTCAGTAACAGTTACATGATACAAAGTGATGCTTAGGGTACATTTGCAATATCCCCATAGATGCTCACAAACAAAAACGAATGCAGACTGACATTAAAATGCACTCACCACCGAAGAAATAACATAAAATAGTAATATCACCCAGGAAAAGAGGGTGGAATTGGCAGCAGACCATGACACTGAAACGCAAATATGAGTTACTTATGCTTCCAGAACTGGCAGCAGACCATGACACTGAGACACAAACATGAGTTTACTTCCACTTACAGAATTGGCATCAGACCATGACACTGAGATGCAAACATGAGTTTACTTCCACTTCCAGCATTGGCAGCAGATGATGCTACTATGCAAGTTTAACTACGGTCGTAGAATGGTTGAGTCGTCCATGATTCTTATAGCGTGGAAGCAGGCATGACACTGCAACCAAGTTATCTGCATCTTACGATAGTCTATTTGAACCTTACGATACAATACGATATGGACATAAATTGATAAGAACTAGCATGCTTATCTGAATTGACATCATATAGCTCGTATATGAACCGCATGGCAAATTCACCAGCCCAAACTGCAATTCCGGTGCACAATAGATATCTTGATTAAACACCATTGACCGAACTACAGCGAGTCGTGGAATCACACTAAACATATCGAATTGCTTGAAACATGTGGCTTTTTTGTAACAAACTAAAACAATCCAAACTTATGTCACTGGTCTTTATGAGTTCTCTTGAAATTATAAGATACGTAATAAACGCATCCAACACCTACCATTTGCTTTTCCCGCTAGGTAACACTTCCTACACTGATCTTCTCTGAACTGTTTTTAGAGAACTCCAAAGCTTACTTACAAGTTCATCATGCTCTCTTTAAGACGGATATGAGAAATCACTGCAAGTCACTAGTGGCTCTAAGATCTTAGGTGCAAAAAAATATTTTCAAATACGTGTGGGAATTGACAGAATACTTTCCTTGGCTGGGTATCATCCTCTGGGAATTTTAGACCAGAATAAGGTTCTCAAATTTTGGAGGATGCAGAGACCACTGAGGTGTCAAGGTTGCACTTGATCAGTGCAATCAGCCTAAATAGAGTTAAGAGAGATTATGGACTTGTACTCCCAGTACTTCATGCCCTAATCCTGCAAAATCTGCTTGGGAAGCAATGATGACGAGAGCTGCTAAGCTCTCATGGCGTCAATTGATTTGCTATGACCTATGAAGCACGGATACGGGTGCGGGTGCGGACACTAGGGTGCGGTTTTTTTTAAAATTTTAGGATACGGGTGCGGCGGGGATACGACAAATTTTATATATATTTAATATTAACTTTTTAAATAAAACAGGGATCATTTAAATTTTAAAAAACTGCATATGTAGTGCAATAAGGAGTATAATTTATCATGAGCTGGTATATACTTGCCTGTGACTATTGGGAGCTATTATAATCATTGGACTTGAAAATGCATAATTAGTGGGCTTGCATGTGATTATGGAATGCCATGTGGCCAAAAAAAGGACCTCTTACTGTGGGTCAGTCCAATAAATCCAACCCAGCTTCAGAGAGAAGAAAAGAATATTGTAATTAAAAGCAAGAAGAGAGAAGGAACTGCTCCCAGCGCCGAGTGGCCTCGCGGAGGTTGCTTATGCTCCCTCCCTCCCTCCCTCACTCACTCATAGATCAAGCCCTTGTCGTAAAGGATCTCCAGTTAGTATGATATGCTCCCTCCCTCACTCACTCACTCATAGATCAAGCCCTTGTCGTAAAGAATCTGCCAGTTAGTATGATTTTTATTATTTAGGATTTGACCCTAAAACGTCTGTTTTTATGTTTCAACCCCTAAAAGTTCTTTTAAAATTTATATTTTTCACCCCATAAGTATCGGATCCGCACCCGATCTGTATCTTACCCGCACCCGCTATTTAGGAATTTAAAAAAATAAATAGAAAATATAGGACACGCACCCATGCCGCACCTGACGCGCACCCGGTGCCGGTGCTTCACACTTCTAGGCACACCCGTGCTTCATAGGCTATGACCATTGTATACAAAAAGATTCCTTCCATCTTGAGGTTGGCACTTTGCAGTCTACTCCCTAATATTGATCTTCTGGTGACTTGGGAATTGCACAGAATGCTACATGTGTCCTATGTTCTTCAGGTGCAGCACTTACACCTCCAAACCATTGTCATGCAACAGGGCCCTCTTACGTGAGCAGATGAATAGGGACGGATGTTTCAAAATGCGAAAGGTAGGTCCTTTTAAGCGATTGCTCGCCGTCTTTGTTTTGCTGCAGGCGTCTACCACATTTGGCTGTAACAAAATGCTAGGATTTTCAGATACGAGGCAACCCCTGGGGCGACCGCTCTTATTTCACTTGCACAAAAGAATGTTCCTAGCTAACAATAACAGATGTACAGCGAACCAATCAAACCGAGCCGAACCGTTCAAACCGAGGAAACCGAACCAATCGAATCCGCACCGTTGATGAGCTTGAACGGTTTGGTTTCAAAATTTCAAACCAAGGCCGGTTCGGTTCGGCTCACGGTTCAGAAATTCCAAACCGTCCCAAACCGAACCGAACTGAGGGGATTTAACCTAATTAGTTGAATATACCCTCGTTACCCTACTATATAAAACCTGTCCTTGACCCTAGTTAGTACTTAGCGCACCTCATTTCACCCTATTTCATGTTTTCAGCCCACTCTTCTTCAGCCGCCCCAGTTTCATACATCAGCCTCCTCTTTGATCGTACCCAATATGCAATAAATCTTGATACATAGAGAATAGATCTTGAAGGACCTGGGTTTGGAACTTTGGATACATAGAGAAATTGCCGTCGCCGTCAATTATTCATTTTACAAATTAATTCAGCTAATTCCGATCATGAAGTTCCTGGGTTTGGAACTTCAGTTAATTCAAAGGAGTTACCCAGAAATCTACTGATACCCTCGAAACCTCTAAACAGGTCTCCAATCGAAATCACCGTCGCCATCAATTATCCGTTTTGCATGTAATCTTTATCAGTTTTGTTTTAATTTTTGTGTTTGCTTATGGCGATTTGGCACAGGCTTTTTTTTTCATGGAGATGGATCCGTACCTGAAGGTGGAGAAATCAAAAGCTGAGACGGAAGATATACGAGAATGAGATTCGGATTAGGAGCGAAGGGAGGATGTGCAGCTATATCACTTACGCTATGAGTTTGCTTTAGGTTTACTTACCATCTTCACTGAATAATGTTCAATTAGATTTTTTGAAACTCTAAATTTAATACTTCTTGGTTAATTGGTTTGTCATAACACCGTAATGATCATAAGCAGTGTGTATTCACTGTTTGAGTTCCTATGTTAGTTATTCACATCATGTAGTTAATTACGCCGTTGTATAATATCTCAAGGCAGAGGTGCAATGAGAGCATTAAGGATAACAGTGAGGCGTTTATGTAGTATATGTTGATGATATCGGTTGAAGTTTTGCATTATTTTCATACTTGTCAATACAAAGAAGAGTGGTACAATAAAGTTGTTCCAGTTCAATATGTTTGCTGAATCTGGCAGTGCTTGCTTGCTATGTTTATGGTGACGTGATTTTTCTGTGGTGTTTTGCAGTTTTCAATACTTGACTTTATCGTTAATAGTTTGCAAGCTTTCTTTGCACTGGTATCTAGAGTACCATGTAATCTTTTAGGTTTCCTTGTACATAGTTTTAGACTGAAGCAAGGTGTTATAACTCCTTTTTTAATTGTAAATTTTGAGGTAAATTATGCGTGGTTCTAGTCCAGAGAAAGTTTGATTTCGTTCTGCTCTTCTTACATGTCCTTAGATTTAATACTTTGTAGGAAAAAGGTTCTTCAGAAACCGTATTCAAGGCAATGGGTCGAGCCATCAATAAAACTGTAATAATTGTCGAGTTGATAAAGGTATGCCCTTGCACCAAAAAAAAGATAAAGGTATGCCCTTCATTAGCTTCTTATGCTGTTTGGTAGTTCTTGTGTCATTCTTTTCTGATGATGTTGAGCATATGATCATCGTGTTCGCCGTTGCCGGCACCTTGTTTTCCAGATATTGGATCTTGACATATAAATCTTGAAATGAAGCTCTTTGTTACCGGAATTGTTAATGCCTTGTTTAGTTTATTTCATTGGTTACTAGACTTCATAATGCCTTGTTTTGTTTATTTTCTAGATGCTTTGTCTTTAAACCTTATCACGTAATGTAACTTTTATTTGTTGATCAGTTAATGTTTTCAATTTATCATGTAATGTAACCGTAATGTAGCTTTTGGTTAGTGGATTTTCATTTTTCCTTAAAACAAAATAATGTTTAAACCACGCTCAAACCGATCCAAACCGTTCCATTTGAACCGTTTGAACCGTTCAAACTGAGGTGTCTCGGTTCCGTTTGGTTCAAGAATTTGTGAACCGAGGTCCATTGTTTTGGTTTGCGGTTTAATTAAAACGAACCAAAACGAACCGTGCTCACCCCCAAAAGCTAACACCTATAAGCTACCTTCCGCGTAGCCCAAATTAATCTTGGGGACTGTCTAGTATCTACTCATACTTGAGAGGATCACAAAGTTAGCACCCTTTGGTGTACTTTATGGTAAGCTAAGCTTCCTTGGATGTGCTGGCTGATTATGTGTCACAGTAAAGCTTATTGTTCCCGAAATGGAAGATGAGAAAACTATGATCCCGAACGAATACACATTTGGAACTCGCAATAATGTCTCAAGTGCTCAAGTTGCAAACGTTTCCCAAAAAAAAAAAAATTCCCCGAAGCCTTTATTCTTCTCAGGTCATAAATTGCCCACTTTTCTAGGCCAAAGTGTTTTACTTGCCAGTACAAAATCCAATGGTGAAAAAGGTAAACCCTGTCAGCCCTAGATGCTTTAATAACAGCAGTATATGAGTTTTATCTTGCTTTCGCTTTGTTTTTGTCACATGCTACATTACACATTCCAATCAGAAAAAAGGACAAAATTATGAAGGTTAAACAGAAGGCAGCAATACGAGCTGCTAAACAACTAAGAGGCGAAACAAAAGCTGCAGCCGGAAAAACATATATACCAACACAACATACAGAAAAGCTCTACAAGTCACCACCAACTCCAAAGAAAATACTAACAAATTAACAATCAGAGGAGAGAAGACTAACACTTTTCAGCCAAAGCCCGCAATTTAATATCTCAAACCAATTCCGCACATGACTGGTCTTGTGAAAACAAATTCATAGGAACCCTTTCTGGACACCCCCACGAGAAGAACGGAGGCGCACTATCAAGAGATCAATAACTGTTGAGAGATTGTCTGCAATGTTAATACTTTTTGTTGGCAATATCTGCAAAAGAGAACAATGAAACCATCAGTTCATGAAAGAAATCCTAAACTTAAAGAAAAGTCCATATTAATTTTGTGCAATCGTAGGCCACGTAAATCAACCTAGTTTTCAGGAAACAAAACAATGATAAATAAGGTCTAAAGCAATGGATGGTCAAAAGTTTTACCAATAGTTGACTCTTTATGACACCAATTAATAAGCATAGTAAATGAACTAAAAAAAATCCCAACATTTTCTCAAAGAAGACATAGATTAAGCTTATGTAAAAAAAAATTTGATATTACAATTTTAGCCATATAAGGGATCTGCTCCCTCCAAAATTATTTAGGCCCCAGGCTCATGCTCAGCCCAAGTGCTTGGCCTGGCCCAAGCTTGGACCCCTTAAGGCCTTAGGCCCACAAATGTAAGCCCCTGTGAGGCGCACCTGGTTTAGTTCAAGTTTCGTATATGTTTCAAGTATTTTAGCAGCTTGATGTAATCTTTTTGCTTCGTAATCCACTCGTCATCCCCTCATCACTATGAAGTAGAGGAAAAATCTGAGGAGCTCCGGGCGCCTTACTTTAACTGTGAAAAAGATTTTGCTTTAGCTAGCTCTTGTGGATGATGACTGATGAGGGCAATATTGAGATGTTTGTGTAGTTTTTCTTTTGTTCAATCCTTTTCTTTTATAAACTTTGGCAAGCCTTACAATTGATAAACGAATTACTTGTATTTTCTCTACCATGTGCACGTATCTTCGATGTGCTTGATGCCTAGCAAAATATTGAGCTAACAGCATGCTTCAAGAAGAAGTGAGCCAATAATGGTGATATGAAAAGGAAGCAATCTCTTCTCTCGTTGTATAAAATTCAATTAAATACATACATAAGCCAGTTCAATTCATTGAACCTGTATTATTTTAAAGGAAACAATTCATAATAGACATATAAGTGAATGCAACTGGGTCCACATACTGGGAAGTTGATGGGAATAAGTACAGTGGCAAGGTGCCAATTAAACCCTCTTTTCCACTTTGGGAAGCGTGGAAGACTTCATATAAGTATGGACATGTTGCTATTCATTCATCAGACTTCAAATTGGTGTGAATAAGTACAGGTGCAAGGTGCCAATCAAACCTTCTTTTGTGATCATCAGATGCATGATCACCTGATGAATGAATACTTGCAGCGTATATAGTTACCAAAGATTAATGCCAAAGCATAGATAAGAGAAAAAAATGTAGTAGAAGGTATTTGAAAGATTGCCAGGAGCTATTTGTTTTTATGTAGAGAAATTCGCTGAGTTATATCCCTTCGCAGCCCCCATCGAGAAATAGTGACAACTCTGTCTAAGGAACTCGGCAAAATAGCCCCTACTTGCAAAGGAAAAAAGGGGGCTTCGTAAACATCATCGCTCTTTTTGCCACGTTCGTTTGTAGTCTCATTTGGTAGAAGAAACCCGTCTTAAAGATCCTTTGAGGAAAGTTTCAGAGCTACTACTACAACATCGGCATCTTCAACTTTCTGATTCTTCTTACCTACTAAAAGAAAGCCCCCAAAAATCAGTTGTGGACAGCATCATGGTGTGACATTGGTGAGCAGAGGAGCCTAGCCTAGACCAAAGATATTGACAAAGAACGAAGATGGTTGACCTTAAGCTAAGAGTTAAGGCAATTGCCATTTAGCAGGGGCAATCAAATATCCTTCTAAGTCAAAACTTTAAACCTAGTCAGTAAAAGAGAGCCTGTAATTTGCCTTTGCTTCCAAAGTAGCTCGGCAGTCTGAAATCAGTGAATCACAAGATTCCTACTTCAGCACCCACTTTTAGGCACCACCCAGTCACAGGACCATCCCAGTTGGCCTACAAGACAACACTGGGCCTTCTCTTTTTTCGTTGAAATCAAAGTGATCAACATCGTCCCCATTAGCATCAATAGTAGAAGTAGAAGCAGCTTATCACCACGATGCCAGATTGATAATGTCTTCACCTCGCGTGCAGTCACAATAGAAATAGTGTTCATCAAGAATACAAACAACACGACCCCATCTGGATTTCAAAGGCTTAAAATCAGCATGTTAAATTCAAACAGGACCCAAACTCAAAAGGCAATTTTATAATCTGAATACAGTTATTAGCATAAGGCTATGATGATAGCATGGAGAAGGCAGGAGTGATGGCGGCCATTTGATTCCCCATATCCCAGGCAAAACTCCTTAAGCTCATAGGAGCATCCAACATAGCCAACACAATACGAAGAGCACTAATAAGGCAAAATTCCAAGACATCATCAAGTTACACATCCAATTAGAACACCTTAAGAGGGCCCTGGCGCCCTGCTTTATTTAAAACCTACATCTCGTAACGAGTCCGTCATTTCTTTGTTTATGGGATTAGGCAGGAATTTATTCTTGGGCATTTCAAAAATGTCCCACCGAGCGCCCAATAAGCCACCCTCAGCTCCTTCCCTTCGCTTTCGGTTCTATCTCTTCCCTTCTTACTTCTTTTCCATGTGTCAATAAAAACCCCACCCCGAGAACAACTTTATTTTATGACTGTAGTATTGAATATCCGATAACAAACTACCTGTTTAGTTGATAGCTGGGCACCCAGTTTTCTTCAAGGAATAAGTTGGTTGTCCGAATATAGACGAAAAGGTCACGTCAATACCTACTGATACCGAAGAAAAGGCTCAGTTGACAGCAACAAAGCCTACAGGTGCAGTATCATACCCAAGCCAAAGGAATAGTCATCCCATTTTCCAGTGATGCCTATGTCTAAAACCGAAAACCACTATCAAAAAAAGGATAGCTAAGCTTTCTATTCGGGGATCGAGTTGAGACAGATGTAAAAAGGTCTTTTCAACATGAGGGAAAAACTACTCCACTCTGCGAAAATAGACTGGAAGATACCCAATAGCAACTTATTCACTGCAGAATGCCAGACAAGCCCAACCCCATGTGTGAAAGGCTCTCGCTCTCAAACTATTCCCACAGCCCTATCAGATCAGACCGAAAGTAAGGAGTGAGAAGGTGCCTATTCTGCTAAGTTGGAGCTGGGGAAGTTAAAGCATGATGCTGGTGAGGGGCATTATTAGCGACGAAGCCAAAGACTCCCTTTTTTATCCTTCTCTTTTAAAAGTTCTAACGAGGTAATTGGAATCGTCAACCTAGCCCGAAAAAGCAAGACATATTAGAACATCAATGGAGTTCGTCATAACCAGCATAGGTGCCAAGACTGGTTCTGAACACGGCAGCTGTTAGTGGTAACTACTTCAAGCCATGAGGCACTGATCATGGCTCACTCCCCAGCAAAGAGGCCGCTTCCTTCGCTTTATACGAGTCGCATTAGAACATATCTCCAACAAACCATTTGAAAGTGCTTCAGTCTCCGGGACCAGGAAGATTCGATTTATTGTACTGGAATTCCATTACCTCGCATTCTGCTTCATCTTCTTTCTTGGTCTTTTCCCGAGTGACTCAGAAAGTGAGGCATAAGCAGATTTATGAAGTCTAAGAAGTCGACATTAAGGAGCAATCTCTCCACGGAACGAGGAAGAGAAAGGAAGAAAATGTTTCCGTATAGCAATTATGAGTCTGCTCCAAGAAAAAATAAACTGAAGTGGTTCCTAATCCCATATCTGGATCCGGCAAGAGAGAAGAGGTGGCTATCCAACTGAAAATTCAAAGCCAAACAGGAGACAGGCCTGAATTAGGTACGTTCACCTGTCCGACAACTAATCTACTACCGCCAGTTAGTTTAAGTTCGGAGTTCACACTCGCCTAACTCCTCTTCTATTCGAAGTGAGTTCTTTCCTTATTTACAGTAACGGAATAAATGTCTATAATTTTCATTTTGCAGAAAGATCACTTAGTAGGCCGGCCAGATCCTTGGTCGAGTAAGCTGAAGAGCTATGTGGAAGACCATCCCAAATAATAGTCTCCACAAAAGGAAGAGGCGTTCCGGCCGAGCAGTTAACAAAAAGGCTTTGGTCAGCTTATTGATCATCCTCATTGGCAGGTAAAATACTGCCGAATCTAGATAGCAGAGGAGATTACGAGGATCCGAAAGGAGAAAGTAGTTACTTTTCTTGATCCGTTTTAAACAGCACAATAAGTAACAACGGCACATGCAATGCACTTTGGCTAGCAGTGGAATTGATCATATTTAATACAAATACTCCTGTCATTGGAAGACTTGCAAAATCAAGATTTCTTTCACATGAAACATTGAGCATGAGTTTCTCAAAGTTGCAGTTGTCAGTTTAGCTGCAGCTTTTAGCTCATTTTGCTGCCGATGTTATTTTTGTAGAAAGGCTAAAGTATCAAGTTACACATCTGCTTCCTCATTGTGTTCAACGGAAATAAGGTATATGCAATTTGTTTTCTTATGAATCCCCCGAGTTATGCTGAGATTGGTAAAAGCGCTGTTACGTAATGGGAGAGGAATTAGCTCCGCTATATCGCATAATACATATAGAGAGATTGACACGAGGTCTTTTTACACGAGTTTGATTCCAAGCTTCAAGTTGGCTTTTTATTGCCTATGTGCGTAGATTTTTCTGTCGATTTATTAAGCCTTTCTTTTGTATACACATCAGATCCATGATAGATGAGCAAGTAAATAAAGCGAAAAATCAAGAATGACATCATAAGAAATCAAAGCAGAGCGGCTGAACTGAACTAATAAATTTGTTATCATAAAACGCTTTGATCCGGGTTCAGCGTCAAAATTCCTATCATGAAACTAGTCCCCGTCCCTTCATTTAATGCCAACATGCTACATAAAATCATACCAACAGACCTTCCCATCTTTGAACAAGGATATGAACTAACCTAACCCCGCGCATCAACATAATTTCTAACTTCACAGCTCGACTGCTGACACGTCGCATACCGTTTACAACACCAAAGACCCCATCAGACCCCCCCTACAAGGAGCCATCATTTAGCTGCAAAGTCAATGGCTAAGTAGCACGGACATAGACACCGAGACCGACTGGGACATCGGACACCGCAATTTCCAAAAAATCAGATTTTGGACACCGCAGGACACCGCTGAATTTTATTTTTTTATTATGTATATATATAGTCATTAAGCATCAAATACATTCTACATCTAAAATAGTAAACAATAATCAATAACCACAAAACAAGCAACTCAAATAAAAGTCATACTTAAAATTACTCAACTCTTACTAAGTCATGCAAACAGGTAACAGAAACAGGGAAAGCGCCCTCTTCTTCACCGCCCAAACAGAAACAGGGAACTCTTGCAAAGTCATAAGAAATTACTTAATCCTTACAAAGTCACACAACTATTATCTCTTTCCTTCCACCAAGGGCTCAATCTACATCAATAGTGTCATCTTCGAATGTAGCGAAACGTGAGACATGAGAGAGAAAGAAGGAGACCTCAATAAAGAAGAAAAACGAAATAGATGAGAGAGAAAGACGAACGTACCTGTTGCTGGAATCCGGCGACGGCGGCGAGATACGAAGGCGAGATCCTCCGGCGACCAGTTTGAATGGGTCGTCTGCTTCGTTCTCTTCCCTTGACGCCCGTAAGAAGAAGACTCAGAAGACAACGGTAATGGCATAATGGGTCGATCTAATTAGGGCTTTCTTAAAGTTTATTTCCAAAAGAGCACCAAAATTATCAATTATTATTACACACAAACCCTCAAAATAAGTTTGAAATTTTGTACTTAGCGTTTCGACACTTCTTTATGAGGTATCATGAAATGTCAAAGATAAATGCTTGCAAGATGATGAATGCGTGATCAACGATGATCTCAAGAGTAAATCTATTGGTCAATCTATCCGACGGTGCCGAGTGGAAGGGTCGTCGCTCAACGAACAACTATTTCATTTTACCAAGTTCAATGTTAGCCAGATTAGTCAACATTTATCGATTTTCTTTCCAATTACTTAGAAAAAGTGAACCACTGATTCAGGTATTTATAGATGCTTCAATTTTCGTGATTATCTTAGGTAGTGTTTGAAAACACTTCAGTTTTGGTTTTCTATTTCAAAAAAAAAATTTATTTTTTTTTTAACAAAGAAAATGGATGTTTGATTATCCAGTTTTTATTTTGAGTTTTTTCTTTTGGGTGCTTGATTACCCAGTTTTTAGTTTGAGTTTTTCTTTGGTGGTGGTTTGCGGTGGGGCTTGGTAGTGGCCGGTGGTGGTGGTTGCAAGCCGGTCGGCGATAGCGCCCGGCGGTGGGTGGTGGTGGAAGGTGTTGGTGGTTTCAAAATAAAAATCAAAACTGAAAACCCAAAATTTCAAATTAGAGTTTTCAAAAACAGTCATGTTTTAAAAACTGATTTTCAAAACTGAAGAAAAAAAATATAAAAACTGTGTGTCAAACGTGTTTATTTTCTCCAGTTTACAAAATTGGAGAAAAACTGAAAAAATAAACGATTTCAAACAGAGCCTTAATCGTGTCGTTTAGTTTATGCATGGCGAAAAGGGGGCCTTAATTCGGAATGAAATAGTCCTTAGATATGTTTGCAAGCGAGATAATTGTCAAGGTTTCTGGAATATTTACTAACTCTCTACTAGGGATGGCAATTTAAATCCGATCCGGCGGTATCCGACCCGTTAAGAGCGGGTTTTTTTTACTTTTACTAGGTTATGGGGCGGGTACGGTATCTAAATTAATAACCCGCAACGGGTACAGGTCGGACTTGGTATTAACTCTAATATGCCTCGGTATCCGACCCGTACCCGCCCCGGTTTAATATTAATCCTAACCCTTAATGATATGCAATCCTAGCCATCCATTTGGTACTATATATAGTACAATTTAGATAGAAACCCAACTCTTCTATTCTTTTATCTCTTCTTCTCTCTTTTCTGAGACCCAGCCGCCCACTTCTCATCCCTCTTCTGTAGAATGCTTCAGCCGCGTCTCTCCTCTTCCCTCCCCACACTGTCACCCTCACGGCCACAAACACCTCTACCTCACCACCAAACACCGTCTTCAGCGACACCCCACGACGGCCACAAACCACTGGCACCCTCCACAAACCACCTCCGCCGCGCCGCGCCGCCCCTCTTCTCTAATAGTTGGACCATTACAGTTAGTAGAGTTTGATCCTCTATGATCTGATGCTGCTGCAGGTTTTGCCAAAAAGCTAATTCCTCCTATGTTCTTTTGTACGAGTCCCACGAAGTTTAATGTATTTGTTGATTTTTTTTAGTTCATATTTTATTTGTTGTAATAGAGATTAGTTTTGTAATCTATTTATTATGTGTATTGTAACCATTGAAAATGTATCAATTTATTTCATGTTTGGTGATGTAATCTATTATTTCTCTTTTGTAATATTTGGAGATTTACTGAATATTTGTCCTATTTTATTTGTTGTAGTTTAGATTAATTAATATAATCAGATTTATAATTTGCCAAACACATACATATTTGAAAAGTCGGGGCGGGTTCGGATTTTATTGAAGTCCGTCGGGGCGGGGATGGTATTCTCATCCGTTGATCTGATGGCGGGGCGGAGTGGTGCATAAGGACAACCGGGGCGGGTTCGGATTTCATAAGATCCGCACCCGCCCCGCCCCATTGTCATTCCTACTCTCTACAGATGCATATCTCTACACATGCATCTTGTACATATAAGATAATTCTAGAAATTTAGACGAGAACTCTAGAAAGGTGGGAAGATTTGTAAATATCTAGATAATATGAGGAAAATTTGCGTAAAATATCCTTGTGGTTTGGGCCTATTGCAAAAAAACCCTCCGAGTTACAAAAGTTGCAAATGACCGCCTCTTGTGTCAATATTTTTGCAACCGTTAGAAAAATCATTCAAATTAACGGAGCATGATATTCACTTTCTTATAAAGTGCGTTTGATAGATTTCGATACCTTAAAAAGACGAAAATACCTTCATTTTCTTTTTTTACTCATATTCAAATCCCAATTTCTCTCTAATCTAATCTAACATAATCTTAGCCGTCACCACTACCAACCAAAACCTTAACCACACTCACAATCGAAACCCTAGCCGCCACCTTCACCACGCCTCATCCACAGCCCATTTCTGCCACCACCCACTGCACCACCACCGCCATGAACCATTCCTCGTTGCCGCTAGGTCCATTTCCCCCCACCACGAACCCCACAGCAAAATCGATCTGCATCCCCACCGCGAACTTGATCTGCATCGCCACTCAATCCATTTCCCCCAACGCGAACCACTCTGTGAACTCGATCTGCATCCCCACCGTGAACTCAATCTGCATCCCCACCGTGAACTTGATCTGCATCGCCACATCGATCCATTTCTCCCCCCGCGATTGAGGCCCTTCATCAGCACAAGCCCACCCCCTAATTAGGGCCGACGCAAGCAAACATGTGAGGCAACCGAAAGAGGATGATGGATCGAGATGATGGTGCCAGAGCAAGTATGGGGTTGATGGCGGGGCAGGCGGGCGGTGACACTGGTCATGGTGGGTGGACAGGGCTAGTGGTGAGCCTAACAGGGCTTGATCGAAACCGTAATTGCAGTTATAGAGTTTTTCCCCCCGAATGGTTTTAGTTTCGGATAGGCTAGGGTTTTGGTTGTTGAATCAGGCTGGTGGCGGCGCAATTGGCTAAGGTTTATGAGGGTCAATCGGCGGAGCAGTTGGATAGGGTTAATGGCGGGCCGAGGGAAGGGGAAAGAGAGGGAGCGCCGATCACCGGCGAAGGCCGAGGTACAGGCAGAATGACCATAGAACGGCCGGCGACCAAGACCGGGGACGGGTAGATCCGGCGATGGGCATCATTAAAAAAAAATTAATTAACAACCCTAGATCTAAAATTAGGGGTTATATAGAGGGGAAATTTAGGCAGTTCAACTATTCTGTTACATAAATCGTCTGTAGCAACACTTTTGCGTATTCAGGCGGTCATTTGTAACTTTTGTAACTCGGATTGTCTTTTTGCAATAGGCACAAACCACAAGGGTATTTTACGCAATTTTTCCATAATATTATATATAGTTCTCGAGACGGAGTGTAGACCGTACGATCAAATGTATCTTCACTGTCCGTTGAGGAGGTAGAGTATTATAAATAGTTAAGACCTCACTTGACCAATGCATAAAGTGATCCAAGCATTGTAGCATTCTTCAAGCAATATAATGAATATCATTCTCACAATCTCTCATTTTCCTTTATTCATTTACTCTTTAACATCACACAACCCGAGGGATAGGTTGACTTAGCGTGCAATTGAAGGCTTAATTTAGCTAAGTATAGCACGGTCGACTTAGAAAAGCCTTTAGTGTTGTGACAAAGTGGTATTCCTAAATTAAAAAAATTCGGACACTGCTAAGAGGTGTCCGAGACGTGTTCGAAGGTGTCGGGATGTCGGTAGGTAGTATATACCATACATCGCGCCCATATGAGGTGTCGATGCTTCCTAGGTCAATGGTCACCCTAAACTTACTGACTCGTTCAAACAACAATTATATACAATAAAAATAGCATATTGTTATCAAGAGATGGAGAATAATACACAAAGTTAAACATCAAGATGTAACACAGAACGATGCAGTTTCAGAGGAATTCCGCGCTGTTTTATTTTGTTGTGTAAATTCATGGCATAATGGCATAAAGTGATACAAAGGTGTTTGATAGGCAACAAAGATTACGTTTTGAATTTGAAGTGTAACATAATTGAATTATAAGCAATCAATCACAAAGCATAATTGAGCTTAAAAACCCTATAAATGATGGGATCAACAGAAAGAGAACAAAGAGAAAGATAAGTAACCTAAATGGAGCGAAGAAAAACAAGTACCGGCTAATTTGGCCGCTCTTGTTAGCTCTCTACCCAGTCTTTCGAGAAAATTCTCCCTTTTATTCTCTGCTGAATTTTCCCTTTGTCATGGTCTTTTCATTATTATACTTGTATGTTGTTCAATAGAGCGTGTAGTTTCTTTTTGAGCATATAAGTTTATATTAAAATCTCGTGCTATGCACGGGTATACAATATTAATGTCATCTATATCTATACTACTTATAATGAGAATAATATTTTTGGTGTAATGTCCTTTTAGTGTTACACTAAAATTGATTATGGCGTTGACACTTGTACATTATGAGAACAAAAATATAAAATGTCATTACCCACTCTCCACAAACCTTCAGTTATAACAGGTAGTCTCTCACTCCTTGTATTTCACGTAACTGTCGCCTATCTTCCTCCCATTCTCCCTTCCACCATCTCCATTACATCGCAGATTGAAATCGGCAACTGGTAAGCTTAGGCCATGTTTGACACAGCTTGGTAACCATTTTTTTTTTCTTCTTCAGTTTAAAAAATCAGTTTTTAAACTGAAGAAAAAAAAACTCCAAAAATTAGTTTTTTTTTTTTTGAGACCACCACCACCACCCTCCCACCGCCGGTCGACAACCACCTCAAACGACCACCTCCGGCAACTACCGGATGCCACCACCGTCGGCCACTGTCGGCTGCCGATGGCAACCTTCGGCGACCGTCGGCTACCGGTGACAACCTCGGCAAATTCCGGCGACCACCGCAGACGGCCGGTGACCACCGGCGACGGCCAGCGACCACCGCTGACAGCCACCAACCACCATCGGCCACCGCCACCGCAAACCACCACAAAAAAAAATTCAAAATAAAAAAACTGGGTTATCAAACACAAAAAATAAAAACAGGGTTATCAAACACCCACTTGTTTTTGTAAAAAAAAAAAATTAAACTGCTCTTTAATTTTTTTTTAAACAGAGCCTTTTTTTTAGTATTCATCGTGCAACTTTTTTTCCAGTACTCCAACGTGTGCCTTTTTTTTTAGTTTTCAGTTTTTAAAGAGCAGCTTATTATTTTTTTTTTACAAAAACAAGTTGGTGTTTGATAATCTTTTTTTTTTGTAATCCTTTTTATTTTGACTTTTTTTTGTGATGGTGGGGCGTAGCGGTGGTGGCCTGGATGTTGCTGTGGGCGGTGGTGGCCCGGATGTTGCTGTGGGCGGTGGTGGCCAGAGGTGGCTGCCGCCCGGCGGTGGCTGTCGGGCGGCGGTGGGCGATGGCTGCCAGCCGGAGGTGGCCTTCGGCCAGCGGTGGTGGCTGTCGGGCGGCGATGGGTTCATTGTGGTGGAGGTCTCAAAAATTTTTTTTAAGTGTTTTCCTCTTCTTTTTTTTTTACTCTACAATTTTAAAAGTGATTTTTTAAATTGAAAAAAAAAATGGTTACCAAATGTTCCTTTTTTTTTCAATTTTTAAAACTAAAAAAAAAAAACAAAAATAAGGAGTGTCAAACGCTACCTTAGTCTCCCTTAACTCCTCTGAATAAAACTCAATCTTTCAATTCTAGAAAATGGAGGAGATGACTGTTGTTGGCCGTTGGAAGTCGTGGTTGTGCAATTGACGGAGGGGGTGGACGTGGTTGTTTGATTGCTGGCGTTTGGGAGATTGGAAGCAGATGGACGGCTGGTGGCGGGGCTCGGGGTCATGGGTGGCCGACTGTGCTGGGCCGTCGTGACAGTTGTCGTGGGTGGACTCGAACAATGGTGGTCATGGGTGGAATCGAGAGACGGCGGTCGTGAATTTCACCGTCAAAGCAGGTCATGGTCGATTAGTGGCCCTCGGCGTGATTGGCGACAACCGTGGCCCTCGGCGTGATTGACTCAAATTCAACCATGGACACTATCCCCCTTGATTAAACTGAGTCCGTGCAGCATTAACATTTGCATTTAATTTCGCTTAATCGTCAAAATAGGCTGTCAGATTCTTAAGATTTCACCACTATCTTCTGCCAAAGCCCTAATTTTTAATTCCACCCCTTTTTCCTAGTTTCTCACAAAGTCAACTCTCCAAAGTACCCAATCCCAACACTCTTCATTCAAGACAATCAATTCCGCCAAAACTACCAAGTGTGGCCATGGCTACAACGGGTCCGGTTCAAAAATCAAAGGATGAGTGGCGTCCACTTCTCTCTCCCGAGCAGTTTAGAACGCTGTGGCAGAAAGGGACAGAGTATGTTTTACTGAAACAATTATTCACGTCTGCCTATAATAAAAAATTTGTGTCAAATTTAAACCAACTGTAGACTCTCCTGACCTTTTGTTTTATTTTCTTTTGTTTATGTTCTTTTGTAAGCACTCAAAACTGTTTGTTTGTGGGTGTACCATGACAAACATAGTCATGACTTATTATGTATAGCCGACATAGCTATTTATGTAACCTTTATATTTCAATGTATTTCTCTTTCTACAAAAAAAAAAAAAAAATTGTTTTTGTTTGGCTTTTGCAGTCACTTCATCAGTTTGTATTTTTCGGTATAAGTCTCACTCTTAACACCGAATTACATAATAACCTTTCTTATTAGTAATCAAAGATCTCGAGAGTTTTATAGTATTACGACAATATGCGTCAAATTTAAAATGTAAGACATGTGTATAACTAGTTTTGCTTCAAATAGATATGGCCTATGGGTGGAGGTATTTGTACACATATTTCGTTTATGCATGTATATGTGCAGTTACAAAATTTTAACTACAGGGTCACACCAAAATTTTAAAAAAATGTAAAAATAGCAGAAAGGACGAGGCTATTGTGTAAAGAATCATGTAGCTATAGTGTGAGCAAAATCCAAACTTAATCCATGAAGTGTTAAACGGTGATTATAGGTTTTTGTTGTTTGTTTTTTTTTTAATTTTTTAGTTTCAAAATGCAAAAGATCATATAAAAGGTAAAAATTCAAAAGATTTTACTTTTTGATTAGAGATGGAATTGCATTAATATCAAATAGAAAAAGTCCATTAAAAGATGATATTTTACCAACTAGCTTAATCCAGCCATGAGTGACTCTTTACGAAAGAGCTAGACGGCCCGAGGGCTAGAGGGCAATCTGTGAATCGGCCAAAATTCGATGGCAGGCCGACCACCCGCGACGATTGTCGGACAGCAGGTACTGACCAACTACGTACGACGGGGGTCATCCAACACCGGTCCAAGAGTGGCAATGCAGTTGGATGATCTCTTTTAGTAGATGTACTTTGAAACAAAATGGACCGGATATAAATGGATTGGATATCAATGGGTTTCAGATGGTCTTTTTCACTGCCCAATCCAATCGATGATTGGTATTCTATGTAATCCTCTAATGATTGACTTCAAGTGCTGAAAACTTAAACAGTAAGTTTGTTAAAATGAAAACTTTGAGCGGCCGAAATTTTATTCACATGTTTGATAAACCAAAAAGAAATGTCCGATTTCATTTTAAAATTTTATCTATTTTACTAGAATTATACATTTATTAGACAAAGAAATAGACACGAATGACATTCTCATCCCGTAAATATCACCATAAAAAATTGGTGTATAAAGGCAAAGCACACGAAAATTAAATAACATAATATAATATCCAATAAGTTAGCATGCCAACAAAGATAACCGCTTAAAGAAAGTTGCCTAATAAAGCTTGACAAATGTATAGTACTTGCTTTGACGGAATCCGTTAGAAGATTTTCAATCTAGTAAACTTCTAAACAACTCATAACACTGTTAGACAGCATAAAAGTCCATATATACAGCAAAGCAGGGATCACGTCATTAATTACCTGACTACTTTTTTTTTATAACATCAGAAATATATACCAGGATAAAAAGTTGGATATACAGTGGATGACAACCCCATCCAGGGTAACAAAGGAAACTAACTGCAAGAAACAAAAAAACACCACAAGGAGAATAGCGAGACCCTGAGCTAGGCAGGCTGTACACTAGCAATCCACTCCTGGTGCAGTCCTGCACCAAACCGGACTACAAAAATCGCTAATGCTGAAGACAGCGTCATAGAAGCTGCTTTACCTTGGGTGGCGTGCACAGAGTGCATGCCCCTGCAGTTAGGCAAAACTGTACAAGTCGTAACAGATGAACTGCTGCTAAGGAGCGGGGCAATCTGCAGCAGAAAGGGACTGTCAGGCAGTAAAAAAATGACATGTAAATAATGGAGACGAAAAACCCAGGCAAGGCTATAAGAGATAGCAAATCTGAAGGCACCCAATTCATCATCCGCCGTGATCGAGTCAATGGCTGCACCTATTGGGGTCCAGGTATGATTGAACAAAACCAGCCCCATGCCGAATTTGCGGTCGAGAGGGGAACCCAAGACAGAAACAGCACAAAAAATGGGAGAAGGCGGGAGTGGGCAAGCGCAGTGATCAGAGAAGTAGACCGGACACAAGGGAGGGTAAAAATGCTCATAGCAGTCCACCAGGATCCCCGGGAGTACCTTCTTAGTGTTGCGAGTCAATTTATGCAGACGGGAGCGGAAGGCTGGTGTGCGGAAAATAGTATGTAGTAAGCCTCTGCACTGGCCAATGATCCGCCCCGGAATGAACTGCTTTCCTTGGAATACAACCTCATTGCGGCCTAACCAGATTGACCACAAGATAGCAGCAGTTATGGTGACACGAACTAGAGAGTCACCATTCCGGTACAGAGGAAACATGAGCCAATCAAACCACCTCTCGGGAGCCGAGGTAGGGTCTGGGACCCTCCCCAAGTAGTAGGTCCAGATGTCTGTGACACTACTACAGGCGAAGAAGAGGTGATGCGGAGATTCCAGATGGGCCGAGCAAAGGGGACAGGCAGCGTTAACAGGGCACTTGCGTTTCTGGAGCTCAGGCAGGAGCGGGAGTCGCCGGTGGCTAAATTGCCAAAGGAAGAATCTAAGCTTCTCCGGGATTGGTAGCTTCCAAAGGCGTGACCAAAAGGAGGAAACGAAAGGGGTTATTGACTGTCGACCCGCTAGGAAATTATAGGTAGCCGCAACTGAAAAGCAATCCCCTCTAACAAATGAGGTAGTTAGCCGATCTGGGGAGCCCAACGGCAGGAGAGTGAGACGAACAATCAGGTCAGTAATAGCCTCAGGAAATGTATTCATGAGCAGCTGTAGATCCCAGGAGCATGTGTTAACGACGAACAGATGAGAGATCATCCAATCAGCATTAGCACCTGTACGGTATGCTTGTAGTGTCGTCAGGGGGACCGAAGGCAGCCACCAGTCCATCCAGACCGAAATCGATCGGCCATCCCCGATTTGCCATTGTAAGCCCTGATTAAGAATACGCTGCCCAACTAGAATTCCCCTCCACGTCCATGAACATGCGCGCGGTTGGAATGAGTGCAAAAAATGACGCCTGGCAAAGTAACGACCTTTAAGAACTCGAGCGATCAAACTCTGGGGGTCCCGCCAAATCTTCCAGGCCTGCTTAGCAAGCAGGGACTGATTGAAAAGCCGAAAGTCACGGAAGCCCAACCCACCAAAACGCTTAGGAAGGCATAGGGTAGGCCAGGCCATCCAATGAATAGAGCGGTGAGCAGCATCCCCAGACCACCAAAATCGCGCAAGGACTTGATCCAACTGCTTACAGACCGACACTGGGAATGCCAAGACAGACAAATAATTAACTAGGAGGGAGGAAAGAACAGAAGTAATAAGAGTAGCTCGGCCCGCCTTGTTCAACAAGAGTCCCAACCAGTGAGCACACCTGTCCTGGACCCGCTGGACAAGGCCTCTAAAGATTTCCTTTTTGTTAACAGCGACATCCAGTTGGACTCCCAGGTATTTACCAAACTCTGGGGTAGACGAAAATGCGAACGCACTTTCAATGCTGAGACGGCACGCATCACTGGCATTGGGGCTGATTACGAGAGAGGATTTCCCCCAGTTAATACACTGGCCGGACATCAGACAATAAGTGTCCAAGACTTGTTTGACTGCCTCGATATCTCTAACAACGTCCGTTGACAGCCGAACGAAAAGGAAGATGTCATCAGCGTACAGTAGGTGTGAGATCGGTGGGGAGGATTTCCCAACCTGGATACCATGGATGAGGCCTAGCTGCTCAGCCTGAAGAAGGCTGAAGGAGAGAATGTTCGCACAAAGAAGAAACATGTAAGGGGATAGGGGATCACCCTGCCGAATCCCCTGGGTAGGTTCAAAGAAGGGGGTCGGGGCGCCATTCACTAGGAGAGAGTAGGAGACCGTGGAAATACACTGGTGAATGAGCTTCACCCAGGTGGCAGGAAAGCCCAGAGTTGTCAGGATTCCCAGGAGAAAATCCCATCGAACCCGATCAAAAGCTTTACTCAAGTCGAGTTTAAGGGCAACCAACACAACTTTTCCTTTAGTCCGCCGACGGACGTAATCGGAGAGCTCTTGAGCGAGTAAAACATTATCTGAAAGACATCGACCCGACAGGAAAGCATTCTGATAGGGAGAAATCAAATCAGTCATCACCAATTTCAACCGATTAACCAGCACCTTGGAAATAGTTTTGTAAATTCCATTGCAGAGGCTAATAGGCCGAAAATCTCCGGCCGTTTCGGGGGTTCGGGATTTGGGAATCAACGCGAGGTAGGTACGATTGACCTCCCGAAGAAGCCTCCCTGAGTTAAGGAAGGAAAGACTCGCACGAGTGAATAAAGGACCCATGATCCCCCAGCATCTCTTGAAGACAAGAGCTGGAAACCCATCAGGCCCTGGGGTTTTAAGATCGCCCATATGGAAAAGAGCTGATTTGATCTCACCTGGGGTGAAAGGTTGACAGAGGTGAGCATAGTGAAGAGAGGAAAGACGAGGGAATGGAAGGGGCAAAAGGTAAGCAGTGATATTACAGGGGGAAGGTTGTGACAGAGGGGAGGGAGCTAGGAGGCTAGAAAAAAAGGTAAGCAGAAGAGAACGCAGGCCGGATTCGTCAGAGACCCAGTCCCCAGAAGAGGTTCGGATGGAACTAATGAAGTTTTGACGGCGCCGAATAACTGTAGAGGCATGAAATAGTTTCGTATTACGATCCCCGTCTTGAAGCCAAGAAATTTTTGCCCGTTGAGCCCAAAACAACTCCTCACATTTGAGCAAAAAATCAAGCTGGCCGCGTAGCGAATAGTCTGCGAGCCCAAAATCACGGGAGAGTGACGGGAAGGACTGATGAGCAACTAGTCGACATTTGACGTCTTTAATTTGATCTGGAAGTCGCCGACAGTTAATCCCATTCCACTCACGCAATGCACGAAGAACCCTGGACAGTTTGCGCATGAACTGGAAGAGCGGGGAGCCCGACACCGCAAGAGACCAGACATTACGAATGAAAGGAATACTCTGAGGAGAGGCAAGCCACATAGCCTCAAAACGACTAGGATATGGAAATGAGCTACTACCTGTGACAGTAGAGCATAAGATAGGAGCATGGTCCGAACGTTGAATTCCTAAGTTCCGGGCCACCGCTAAGGGGTGAAGAACAACCCAGGATGCAGAGGCCAACACCCGATCTAATTTCTCGTAGACAAAGCCACGCGAGGGGGAGCCTCTGACCCAGGTGAAGAGCGGGCCCTCCCAACATATATCGCACAAGCCAAAACATTCCAAAAAATCACGAAAATGAGAACTACCCAGGGGGGTGGAAGGACCCGGCCTGGATTTTTCCGAGGGATCCAACACTTGGTTGAAATCCCCGCACAAACAGGTAGGGGCAGGGAACTGCCGAAGAAATGATGCGATATCGGACTAAGTGGCCGACCGAAAGGGAACCTGAGGATACCCATATATAAAGCCGTACAGCTCGGGATCTCCAGATCGGTTGACAAGAGTCGTTAAAATGCAGTGTGGGCTGATGTGACAAACTGTGAGTGGAGTCGAGCCCTGCCACCCAAGCCATAGCCCTCCGCTACGACCAACAGGATCAACCCCCACAAAGGAGCAAAACCCTAACTTACGAAAACGGGAGGCAACCAACGAGAACTTAGCTTTGGTTTCCATGAGAAAGACGATATCGACTTTATACACCCTGGTCAGGCGTAAAGCGGTGCGAACTGTGGCAGTGTGACCAAATCCGCCACAGTTCCAGCTCAGAATAATCATTGAGCCGAGCGGGGTTGGTAAGGCCCAACCACCCAAGCCACCCGTAAGCCAACAACACAGACCAATTGATGGATGAACCACTGACGGAAAATAGGGTTGAAACCCAATCGCCTCGCACTCAGGGAGCCGAGGCGCAACAGAGAAACCCAAAACCAAAAGTACGACACCCCCCGATTCCACAAACAGCAATCCACAAATAGACAGCTTAAAAGTAATAGATGTAGTGAAATAAAAGGAGAGGGTGGCATAGACATACCCGGCGGGTACCCGGATGGCAGCAACTCCAGTTGCCGCAGTTTTTTTAGGCCACTCCGGTGTGCGGGATCAGCCGGTGAGGTGCCTCGTTTCAGTCGCATAGAATTTGATGAGGAAGCAGCCGAGGTTGACACACTGGAGCTGTTGCCAGACAACTGCCCACACTGGTCAGAATGCAAGGTCAGCGCCGGAATCGAGAGAGTCTTTAGCTTTTTCGATAGAATCTTCGTGTCGAGGCCCCTGTCCATTACTGCAGCGCGACGTTTACGCCCGTGGTGAGAGGACCCAGAAGAAGAATCAGAAGCCTCGTCATCCAAACCTATTCGTCGCAAAAATTCGGCCCTAGTCATTATCATACTACGCAAAATTAAGCTTCGAGTTGAGGTAGACGCCGCAGATGAGGGACGTAGGAGAGAAGATGTGTGAACATAATTTTTTTCCGTTTCTGATTCCTCCGAAGATGATGAGCTCAGGCGGAGGCTAAACACCGGGGATAGGCCGGAACGGCGATCAGGGGAAGCTAGTGGGTCGTCGGCACCGGAGGCAGTTGCCTGTCCAAGAGGCGATGGGCTTTGCACCAACGGAGGAGAGGCCGGCCCAGCAAACGGGTCCAGTCCTGAAGGCCCTGCCGCATAGGCAAGTGGGGGGGATGGAATTATTGGGCTGGCAGAAGAAACAGCGGTGAGCTCCAGTCCATATTGTCCCAGGAGCCCAGTGCCTTCGGAAATAAAGTGCCAGAATAGGTTGTTGTCTCGTATGTTAGGCGCTGGTGGTCCAGTAAATGGGGTTGACTGCTCAGGAGAAGTGGACAGCCCAAACAAGCCAAACAGGTCAATGCCCAGTGAACGTGCAGTGGACCCCAACACAAAATCTGCCCATCTTCGACCAAGCCCACCCACTAAGCTGAGGTGATGCTTTGCGGCTGCAGCTTGGAACGTAGCAGACGCCACCGCTGAAGCCAGCACATCAGTAGTGTTCCACGCGGCAGAAGCGAAGGCAGCCTCTGATGCGGTGTCGGCACCAGCGTCAGCTGAGTCACCCAGCACGTGGCTGCCTGTGGTGACCTGCGCGAAGTGCCTGGAACTGTCAGGGAAAGTCACCGGCGGTGAAGATTCCGGCAGCGTACCAACCGACCTGCCTGACTGATCGCCATCTGACCTGTCCGAACCTGCCAATGGAATTTCCGGGGACTGAAGGGAGAGGTCAGTGTCGCAGGAGTGGAAACTTGAGGAACTGGAGGACGACGGAGTCAGAGACAGAGCCGAACCCATGACTGAGTCAGTGCTGATGGAAACCGAGAAACCCATTTCGTCGTCCGTAGTGAACGACGGCTCAAGATCATTAGTAAAACTAATGTGGCTGGTGCAGTTCCTATGAGTATTCGCGAAGGCCCAGAGGCGGCTGGTGAACAGAGGACGTTGTGCCTGATAGCGCAGTGCAGTGTGGAGAGGAGCATACCGCGCTAACACAGTTTCCATTAGCCTGCGGGCACTGTGAAGCGAAAGACTGCATTCCGTGTTCACATGCCCAATGACACCGCAATGGTAACAAATGCGGAAGACGCGTTCGTACGAAGCCCAAACCCAGTTACAATATTCAGGCACCGTAGGCAGGAAAACCCCAGCGACAAGTGGATCGGCCACATGAACTCGGACGCGAATGCGAAAATAGTCACGCCGCTGCTGGCGGCGATGAGACCAGTCGATGTCGATCACTTGACCAAAGTGAGCGCCCAAGTCAGAAGCTGCCTCATAGAAAAAACATTCCGCCGGAATATCGTGCAAACGAACCCACAAGTCAACGTGCGAGAAGTCGAGCCGGGGAACACACGAGAAGGGAAACCAACGAACCAATATGAGCAAGGAGCCATGGATTGTCCAAGGACCTTCCGACAGGAGCAGCTCCAAGTCCTCCGCAGTCGAAAAGTGGAAGGCAAACACATCTCCAACCTCCTCCACGGATACAGGTCCCAACAATTCCCAATTTTGGTTAACAACCGATTGCACCAGCTGTGGGGAAAAGATGCGAGAGTCAGCAAAGCGACCCATTAAGGTGAGGGACCAGTGTCCCTGTTGAGCCGAGAGGAGTTGCGGGTCTAGATGAACCATAGAGCCAAAACGTTCTAAAGCTTCAGGGACCTCCTCGTTAGAGGAGGCAATACTTGACGTAGCCAGAAGGGGAAAGAGGGATGGAGATGAGGAAGAAGGAAGGGGAGACAGAAGACTAGGGAAGAAGATGGATGAAGGTATACATGAGACGCAGAGCACTAGCTTGACTCAGAACGAAGCGCAAGCTNTTGGGGTTCAGATTCTTGAGTGTTCCACGAACACAATTACCTGACTACTTATCACCTCATAATGGACCCTGTCATTAGTATGGTCCAACTGACCCAAATCAATGAACGCAGCCACGTCTCAATCAACATAAATTTCATATTGTGCAACGGCACGACACAATACTACCAATGAAGCTTGCCCATTTAGATCCACTTACATCTACGTACGGAGAAAATTATAAAATGTGGTACGTACTGTGACAAAAAATGAGGCAGCTATTAAAATCATACAAGAAACCGATTTAAAGGTAGACAGAACAAAGCTGATTTGTTCGAATAATGCCCTGAAGCTTGCCCGAGGCTATAAAGGGCTTTATTTATACCAGATGCAAGTTACCAACACATCCTGGAGATTGTTTTTGTAAGAACGTAAAACGCCTTTGAGAGAGGCAAAAAGTACGATACGATTAGAGCCATTCTCTGTCAACCCTCCCCCTCTCTCAAATTCCATTTCTGTCACCACTGTCGATTTTACCGGTGGGTGGTGACGTGGTAGACTAGCCTAGATGTGCTTGAGTTAGGGTTTTCCATTTGGCCGCTTGATGGGTTTCGGTGAGCTGGTCATATATTGTTTTCTCGATGATTGCTATTGCTCCGTTGTGGTTTTGCGTATTCGGCGTCGATGATTGGTTGGTGATTTGTGCGGGATATGTTGTCAGAGTCGTCTAGGCTCTTGAGCAGAGTCGAGGTGCTTCCTGTTCGCGATTTGTGGTGGTTGCCGATGGGGGGTTAATTTCGCCGTCGGGGTTGTTGGGTAAAGTGCGGTCGTGGGTTTGAGAGGGTTAGAAGAGTCTAGATCAGGGGTATTTTCATCTAAGGTTTTTTTCTCCCCCTTCCCCCTAGCTGTTCCCCCTCCCCTTTGATCTAGAAAGGTTTATGGTGGTGATCGAAGAGTTAGGGTTCCGCCTATGTTTGTTGTTGTTTTTAGGTTAATTTTGTCAGAGGATCATGCAGAAGTGGATTCGGTTAGTGGTTGTTCGTGTCCGCGTGGGTCTTCGGTAGGTTTTTTCGGTGGTGTTTGGCCTGCCGGGATGAGGTCTTGTCCGGTGAAGCTTAGGTCGTCAGGGTCTCGACTGTTGATCGGGGTTCGTATTTCTAGTGAACTCCCGAGGGAGAATTATCCTCTAGGGCTCGGCAAAGGTAAGATGGCTGGCGATGGTGGTGTTTTTGGTGCCGGTGTGAATCACGGGATTCGAGGCACCGTGTCAGTGATGGTGCCTGGGAGTTGGGTTGGCGACTCGTCGTTGGCCTTGTTTTTTTATTGGTTTTAGCCTTACGTTTATCTTGTTTAGTTCTGATCTTTACTGTTGTCGCTGATTTGATTTGTTTTTTAGCTTGTTAGTTTCCAGCTATTTGTTTGGTTAGGTGTTATCTTGTTTACGTGCTTATTTTAGATCATTTGTCACTCCATAAATAGAAGAAAAAAAAATAGAAACTAGTTGAAATATATCTTTTGTCTGCTTATTTCTCTTTCTTTTTTTGTGGCTACCTATTAGATGAGGTTGTCATCCGTTATTAGCATTGTATGACTATGTAATTCTAGAGGCTAGAGATGTTAGCCTCGTTTTTTTCTAATAGTATATATTTATGATAATCCCCCCCCCCCCCAACAACAACAAAAAAACATGTATTTTATGATCTTATTGCCAAAACCGTGTTGGAAGTGGCGGTGACAGTAACAGTGGTAATGGGGGTAGTAATAAAAACGGTGGTGGTGGCGGAAAGGTGTCAATTTGTAGCAGTAGTGGTGCATGAAAATGCGATGTTGATAATTATGATGATGGCGACAAGCGGTCACATAGTAATCATGGTAGTGACTATAACATAGTGGATATGTAGATGGTTTTGGCGATCGTGTGGTGGCGATGGTATGGTGGAGGTGGTAGTGTCCTCGTGGTGGTGGTAGTGGCTTTGTCGCGATAATTATGGGAGTGTTGGAAAAAGGGATATAGTGGTTGTGGTGGTGGTTATATGTAGTGTGGTGAACAGTGTTGCTAACAAATTAATATTATCCTTTTTAAGTAAAATATTGTTAAAATTAAATGATAGGTATTAAATAATTTCACCCTAACTTAAGTGATTTATGGTTAAACATTACCCAATGCATTAAATTAGAAATCATTAAAATTTTAAGTTTAAAACACTTAATTGCGTTATCAGACGCACCCTCACACTATCTTTAAAGTCTCTCATTCTAATTTGCCATTAAAGATTAAAGTAGTATGTGAAATAGATATCTTCATCATTTCCGAGTAAATATGGGGGGGAGAGGGGGGTCCAACCAAGTTGTTATCTCTTGTGATTTTGCCCAAACTAAAAAATTGTCCAGGTTCTTAACTCGTGTGAGATTCATAAAGCTTGTACCGAAGCAGGGAGCGTTCTCTTTACATTTCTATGAATGTCTAACGAACATCATACGTACAAAGACGAAATGTTCGTCACCATGTATGAACCTATTTTTGCTTAACAAAATTCCAACCAATGAGGTAACTGTAGTTGAAGAAATCAGTCCTTACAAGTCAAAAAATGCCGCGCCACAAGTTTTGTAGTAGATAATCAGGCCAAGGCAACTTCTCCAACTTATAGTGGCTGCAGTTCTTGTTCAGGAATTACTGCATCGACGGGCTTGTATGCAACTACGGATTGTTGCCTACGTCTCCAAATAAACCAAGTCCCAGAAGCCGATAATACAAGAAGTAAAGCAATAATTGCTACAATAATACTGAGGTATTGTTGCTGCCACCACGTCCTGCACGTAGATGCAAAAGGGGCTATGTACATGGAAAGTCTAAAGAATGAATAATTAAGCATAAGTATTTGCAAAGAAAGCAGAAATGTTTAACTACGAAGTGGAAAGACGAAGATGAAATCCCAGAAAAATATGAAAATGACGACATTGTGTTCCCAGTAAAGGAAACATGCACCCGACTCAAATTAATGTCTCGCCAACTTAAACACCTAGTGCCAAGGAAGGAATGGACTGCTACAGTTCGTTTCTTCCTTTTGATTATTCAGAGAGAGAGAGAGAGAGAGAGAGAGAGAGCTCTTTAACATTGAAACGTGGACATCTTCATTTCAAGTTCATGTCCCTATACAAAATCCCGTCGATGACATTAAGACCTAGTTAGGCAAATTTATCAAAGAGGAGCATATACATTTTAACAAATACTATTTAGAAACATCTACAGAAACAGAAGACAGAAAAAGCAACTGTTCTATCATGTTCACATATATGCTCCAGCTACTGTACTGGCCTATTGGTAATTAAAGGGATAATTTTTGTTTGTATCCAAGTAGTCCCAGTCAAAACCCCGTCCAACGCCCACCCCTCCCAACCCAACCCCAAACCCAAAAAAAAAAACCCCACTAGCAAGAAGAAACAAATGATGTATAAGGAGTTCACCACAGAGTGTAGGTCAAATACCTGCTATTTAACATTATCAAATAACAAGCAGAAGACCAAAGTTTTAAACAAACCCAGGTTTAAAAAACATGGGTCATTCCATGTCTATCACAAGAACAGAGGAGAAATACAGAAAATAGAACAAAAGCTTACGTACCGTTTTGGGGGAGGCTCAGTGCTCCATTTGGAAAACTGAAAACTTCCAAACGTTTCAGGAAGATGTACACGATGTTCAGCTAACTTGGCAATAATTTCCTGCCAATACGCATAATAAGGAATCGACGGGTGTAATAGTAGAAAAGAAACTTCTTGGAGTTAATAACTGGATCTTACCATTGCAGTGGTACGTGAAATGTAATCATCAGATCCTGCTGGGTATATGGCCCATCCTATGAGGGAATCATTTCCTTTGGATGTAAGATTCAGCATGTGAACCTGAACACATTCACCCCAATTACTTTTAGCCCCAAAGAACAACAGATTCCGATAAGCTTCAGATGACAATCATCTAAGTCAACCACAATAACTAAAGGGCATGTCTTGCATCCAATGCTATCCAAATGAACCTACCTGCGAAACATTCACACCTAATTCTTGTGCCATAAACTCAACAAGCTCTGTGATGCGAGGTTTAAGGTTTGAGTACTCGACACCGGCCGACATGTAAAACTTTATTAGTCCAACTTTTAGTTCCCCTGCAAATGGAAGGATGATCACTTAGCTCAAGATCAAAACTGCACTTTACCTACCCTAAAGTAGGCCGAGCAGATACCAGGAAAAACCCTTCGAAATAAGTCACATAACCCCTTTACAAAGCAGAAAAGGTACTGCATAACTCTGTTGCGCATAAAGTGTTAGAACCAAGAGAAGCAGCTTTCTCTATACTCGAGAAGTATCAACACAAAACGGGAGTATTCATAGCGTTTAAGCCATCATAACAACCCCCCGCGGGGGCCGTGGAGGGGGGGGGGGACCACAACAATGTGTCCAGACCAACACCCCCATTACCAACCACATCCAATATTAGAACGTAGGTAAAAGTACATAGTATTAGTCAGAAGCAACCACAGCTGTTTTTCTACAGTCTGGAAGTAATATTCATGCATCAAGAAGCTTGGTCTGTTATCTTATGGGCTGAAAGATGACGGAACGCAAGAAAATGGGTTGAAAGATAAAACATATGCCAACTTTTTTTTGGTACCAATTTTCAGCATATGTATAATCAAATCAAACTCCTGGATCAAATCTGGAGTCCTGTGGAAAGCCCATATATAAAACAGTACCAAAATGAAAAGTAAATCAAAAATTAAATTTCCATATCATTGTTTATCTTCTCTCTCTTTTCTCTCTAGAGGCGCCGGTGAACCAAACCAGAAACCACATTGCTGGGAGCAATCTGTAACTCTCCGTTTTGCCCAATCAATCTAACTGCAAAGACTTTTGCTAAAAAGAAAAACACATGTTCTAGCATAACATAGAGGTTTTAACGTAAGGTTATTTAAAGCTAGCTAATTGTACCTTGAGGAACATACTGTGGAGGTTCACTTGGAGCCACTGAAGGAGTCATGCCTGCAGTGGAGTTTGTCCCATCCAAAGCAGAAGGTACAGGTGGAGGTGCAGTGGAAAAGTTAAGTCTTTTCCATAAGTCTGAACAATTAGTTTTCCAGAAACCTATCTTTTCATGTTCACGATCATAGGTGACAAAGGTATTGCGGACAATAATACCTGTTACAATGTAAACCAACTAATTAAATATAAGACGAGTGGTCAACCTAAAAGGGGTGGAGACAGTACATTAACTTCAAGAGTGACATATAAGAAAAGTCTGGATACCTCCTAAAAGGGTGGTTGGATCCTTCCCATTCTGGAAAACCCCCAGGCAATATGCCCCATGGACCTTTGAATGCTTTATACAAATATAACAAGGAAACAGAGTAAGTTAATTTGGTGCAATTGCAGGAAGAGCCAAACACAAATATGTTTTTCAGCGGGCAAGGATTTAAGACTCATTAAATGAGTAAGAAAATGCTGCCAGATGCTTACTCGAAACAAGTAATTTTCAGGAGATAGAGACAGCTTCTGTCCATTGCCAAATACCATATCAACCACTGGAAAGGCTTTTGAGAGTTCCGATACTTCGCTGAAGCAAGAACCAATTATTGATGTTTTGCCATATACAGAGGACATCAATCTATCCCACTAGTAATTCTTACTTAGAGAAAACAATACCTTCCAGCACCCGAGAAGCAAATATCATGATAGCTTGGGTCAGGGCCACGTATCTGTTTGAACGAATGGAGTTCTTTCATGATCTACACACAGGCACACAGGAAGGCAGGAAAAAATGAATAAGGGCAAGCAAAGTATAAGAAGATGACAGTTTTATTACACTGTGGGTACAAATATTTAAGCGCTTATAGTGATTCTAGCAAATTTTATGCAAATTTCGGCTTTGAGATCATCCATTTATTCATTCTGAATAGAGGAAAAGAAAGAAGGCTACACCTAGAAAAGTTGTACAGACATTCTGAAATCATAACTTCCCCGTCAACAAAAGTCCACAAATTCACAACACTGTACATGCCCAAGCACGCACTGTTTGAGTGTATTGATCAATCGCATAGAGAGAGAGAGAGAGATGAACATGTAGCTCAAGTATTTGTATAAAGCGACAAAAAAGTAAAATTCCAACTACTAGATCCACTTTGACTTCCGCTTCTGTGTGCAAGATCCGAGGGAGGAATGGGGAACTTGCTTGTTCAAAGCAAAGATAGCTAATAGTAAAAACTCTCCTAAACAGATAAGACCAAAGCAACGGCAGCAAGGACATATAACTGCACTTAGCCACAGACTTGCATGGACTCATTGCCTCGTAATCTCACCAATATTGACTACTCATGCTATGCATCTATAACTTCTACTACTCCATTAAGCAACAAGCATGACAGATGAGCAGTCGCAATAGTCGTGTCTGGAAAGGAGTAACAACTTTACACTCATGTTTTTCTTATCAGGTATGGAAACATCTATGCTTAATAAGTCGGAAAACAAAAATAACTGGAAGTGCTGCAATTGAGGGTAGAGTGTGTGTGTGTGTGTGTGTGTTGGGGGGGGGAGGATCCACTTTCCATCTTGGCATATCATAGGCGAAAGAGAGACATTGTTTGGAGAGAGACAAGACCTGCAATTAGCTGCCTCTTTTAAGGGGCAGCACATTGAAACAATTGAAAATATCTTTCCCTGCTATGTAATATTAAAGGGGTGTATGTGAAGGATACACATTATAAACAAAATGAAACTGAAACAGTAAGGAGGTACAGCATGGTCCCAAGGTCCAGGAACTTCAGAGAACGGAGGTCCAAAGACCAGCTCCGTCTTGTAAGTCTAAAAAATGCATGCTTCATCAGATACACAGCCTTCAACAAGAATTTCATGAGAATTTGGTAGGTGCTTCCATCATTACTAATTTGGGTCATAGCATCTTCAACTAATGGGAACAGGAGAAAAGCATTAAATAGTAGCGCAGTTATTATGAGGAATTTGAAAGATTTTAGATCTTTCTTATTATAAGCCACACTCTAAACGAGTTGATAAAGTGAACACTATTGTCTTTCTGTTAAAGGCATGGCATGCTGTGATAAACGAGGATCAACAAGTTAACAGCGAGAGAGCAATCAAAAGGATCAAGATCCTCTGCTGTACAGCAGAGGTGCTGTACAACATTTAGCGACAAAAGATTGTTATTGAAAGTGTTTTGTCGCTATTACTGAAATTTATAATGACAATTTTTTGTCACTAAAAAACATTTAGCGGCATTTTGTTGGTACAACACCTTCCTTTCCTGTACAGCAAAGGAACTTAATCCCAATCAAAATGTCACACAAAAAGTTGACATGAAACAACCCTCCAAGTCACAAATGCCATTTTTTTTCTTTTCGAAAAGTATATGCTCGGAGACTCACACCTGAAATCAGTTTCAGAACCCTATCCCCATAATCTACGTAGATGAATCATTTAAAAGAGACATCGGATATCTCAAATATGGGTAAGGTTAGCGCTCTCTGTTTGACATAAGCCCTGGAGAATATAATCAATTTATACAAAGCTTCTCAAGGAAGAGAAATAGGGTGAGAATCTAGCATTGTCAATTCTAGGAGCAATTCAAACGTCGCCACAGTAGTTAAGATGGTTTCTTTAAGCACAATTAAGGGACACAGAGATCTTACGAATTAAGCCTTCCTAACAGATATTATTAGCTTGGATAATAACTTCAAGCAATTCTAGTCATACGTTGTTGATCCTCTATTCCAAATGCATCAAGTAAAAGCTCGCCAAAATAAGAGTCTGATTCTTCTTATTATGTGTTGTATGCAACAAAAGCAGAGCAATAGTACATGTTAATTTCATCACATCACTTGGAAGCAGAGAAACTGTTTAAATAAATGTCTGGTATATTGCACACCTTAATAAAACAAGTCAGAGACAAGCATTGAGCACAGCAACTATATACTTCACCATAGCTACTAAGCTAATTTTCATTTCACTCTGGCATTCAGCGTATAAACAAAGAACATAAAGGAACTGTATCTTACAGCATCTTTAAACGCCGCGAATGCTGCTTCTGGTAAATAAGCATATGTTGTACCACTATCAAGGACACTTCCATGCTTCCCATCGAAAACGGTGGGATCTAAATGCAATGGCTTCCCAGCAACATGTATCTCCTTCAGCTCAATATTGTAGTATGGACTGTTGCCATCCCGAAACTAGAGTAAATGTGTGAGATGTATCAAATGTATTTGTTGAAAAACAAATACCTCTTCGGATATGTAAGAACAGTATTATCAACATATTACCTGCGTACAGGGTCTGATTTGCTAAAGACCATATCGGCAGGAGGAGAAATTCCACCAAGAACCATTGCCCCACCACCAACATCCATTCCACCATAACATAAGGAAAAAGAATCACTTATCACGCCTCTATCAACAAGTTGATCGACAACACTGAGATCCCCACGGCCAAGACCCATAATACCATCTGCATGCTGACTGTAAAGGTCACCAGTTTCAACATTTTCACAGCCAAATACAGCACGCTGTGGCTCAAGTTCACTTTGCTTACCGAAAGACATAATATCCTCACCAAGGACACCACTGCTAGAACTCATTTCAGCATACTGCCTTTCGTAAACACATTGCACCCTATCACTATCACAGGTGCAATCAATGTTGCATTTCACAGGTTGATAAGTGCTCGACAAATCCGGCTGGAACTTTGGATCCTAGTGGAACAGAGGTAGCAGTTAGATGATTGAAACAAGAGGATGCATTTAAGTAGCGGAACAAACACCTTCGTTTCTTGTAGCTCACATATACCTAGTAGAATCATACTTTTTATCTACTGAAGGGTCAAGGGAAAATATAACTATAAACAACATATAATCAATAAACTGCAATAAGGAACAGGAATTTAACACTAAGCATTCACATAATGTCTAGACTTCTACTTGATGTATTTAAAACATCGATTAAATCTAAAGTTAAAAGGTAAGGAAAGAAGCAAAAAAGAATGCCATATGGTTTCTAATGCTATTCTTGATTGCGCGCACTCATCCACCGGCTACACTCATCTGCTGTCAATGTTGCTTCTCTGAACCAAGATCAAAGTTTGCGTCAGACTTCCTACAATATAATTTCCTCTTCAACTCGGTAAGATTTTCAAATTGCTCAGCATTCCTGGAGCATTTCTTCACTTCCTCCATCCGCTATAACTCAGAGATCAACACTAACATTAATAATTGCTTCTACGTAATATAGATCGAAAATAATTAAAAACATCCTTACTAGCTACCCTAGGTAGCACGGACACGGTGTCGGTGTCCGACACTAACACCGACACCGCAATTTTAAAAAAAATCAGATTTTGGACACCGCTATTTTTTAATATATTTTTTATTTTATATATATATAATATCAAATATATTTCATAATCTAAAATAACAAATAATAATGAAAAACTATCAAAACAAAACAAGGAATTCAGTTAGAAGTCATAATGGTCAATATTTATTTAGTCTAATGTATTGGAAATGCAACGACAAAGGGAGAAAAGAAAGAAAGAAACGAGAGGAAAGAAAAAAGAACAGGAAAGAAACGAGAAGGCAAAGAAAAAAAGAACAGGACGGAAACGAGAGGGAGTGAGGGAAAGGAGACGACTCAGACGAGATGAAACCTGTGGGCCAGCGACGGTGACGGAGGACTTCGGGCGACGACGGTGAGACCTCTGGCGACGGAGACGGCGACTGTAGTCGTCAGATCTGTTGGCTTCGGCTTCGGATCTTCGTTGACTGAGCTCCGGCAACACCGGCGACAGCTCCGGCAACATCGGCGACAGCCTTGATGTGGTCGGCAAACAACAGCCGTGAGGTGAGAGAGAAGAAGACGGTAATAGTTCAAAACATCTGAAATTCGCCCCAAAACGGTCCGACACTGCTCCACGCCGTGTCCAACACTCGTCGATGAAGTGTCTGACACGGTGTCGGAAATTAAAAAAAAAATTAAAAAAATTCCGACACCGATGAGCCGTATCCGACACGTGTCGGGCGGTGTCCATCCGTTTAGGACACCATACCTCCACCTAGGAGAGGTGTCCGTGCTACCTAGTAGCTACCTCTCAAGTCTTATTCTCGGAACACCATCCCCTACATTATAGGAAAGGGCATGACCATTATCTATTCTGTAAATGACAATCCTGGTAGAGGTACTCTCCATTGTTTGACACGGAGTTTCATTCTTTCCAATTAAACTAGGGGTTTCAAATGCAGGTTACAGAGTGTAACAGGAACACAATTAGACTGGTGTTCTATTAAGAGCTGGAGAATGGAAGTGAATAACCTAGCGAATATGTTTAAAAGGGAAAGTTGGACGCAATGATCTCCAGCAGTGGTAGAGATCGCTTAAAGAATCCTATACATGGTTGAATAGTGAAACAAATTCGCTAAGCTCTTGAGTCCATCGCCTATTTCATGGCAGAGGGTTCTTACTCTCGCCAACCTCCCTTACTGAAATAGCATTTCATCTAAAACTGGTGAAGCTAATGTATATCTGCTCGCTCCAACTAAGCTCTTAGCCACTGTTCTGTTCTCTGCTAGTTTCCTCAATCCATAAACTATCATCCACCAAATAGCATACACCAGCCAAGCCATAAAGTGACTGTATGTTAATAGAAATTAGGACTAAATGTGATTATGTGACAGAAGAAACAACTAGACAGGACAACATCTCAGATGCTTGGGACGCATTCAGCGGTGACGAATAATTGCGTTAACTGGAAAGAGGTGGTATGCTCCATATTTATGGCAAAAATATTTATAATAGCTGGCATATTGAGCCAAACAATCAGCAACCTGAGTTCATAAACATCTTAGTCCAACTAGCTTCGGATAACGGCATAGTTGAGTTGACTTGACTCCAAAATAGCGGAGGCAAAGACTTTGAGTAATTAACAACCTGAACGTCTTTTTATTTCTAATAAAACATACAACATTGACATCTTGTACTCGATCACTTCATTTAACAAGTATTGACTGAAAAATAGTGATAAGTTACTGTTGCATACAAGATTTACGCTAGGCATAGACACTGCAGATAACTACACACTAGAACAAGATATCTTTCGCCCTAAAAAATCATGCATTCTACCTAACATCAGGTCAAATCGTACTGAACTGATCGAAAATCGTAACCTCACCTGATGCTTGCCACACTGCTCACACGTAGAGCATGGAACATAAGTAACAGTACTCCCTGTATCGACAATAAGAGCAAACTTCTGCGGCGGCGTTCCAATCCAAAGCCGAGTAGTATAGTACCTGCAAAATCAATCCAAACACTCGCATTCAAATTCAACGCATATGGATATTATCACGTGTGAATGAAAACAGTGGCGGTTAATACCCGTTGCGGAGGAGATCGTCGTGGAGCGCCATGCGAGCGTTGGACCGATGAGTGTCCGATTTCTGGAGGCGGCGGCTGAACTTTCCGGCAGCGGCGGAAAGGCCCGCGGTGGTGGAAGAATTCGGAGCCGAGATGTACAGCGGGATGAACATCGTGTGGCGGTTGCTGCCGGCGACTGGTGACCGGAAAACGAAGGTGTCCGGATCGTTGACTGCTCCGAGACCTCCGGACGACAGAACGACGCCGTGAAGGTCAAACACGGTGATGAACGACAGGAAAACGACGGTGGTGGTGAGCCGTGCCCGCGCCATAGGGTCAGTGATGGCTCGGGCGACCAGAAAAGGGTGGATCGAGATAGAAATGTCAGATCGAGTAACGAAGACGGCACGTCGTATTGTCGCTGTGACTCTCTTCCTCTCTCTGGAGAGTTACTTAGAGAGAGAAAGAGGAGAGTTTGGTAACTGGTACCGATTCGGGTTGGGCATGGACTTTGCAACCTTCATGACAACAAACTCTCTGGCGCTGCGCTTTCCAAGTTAGCTGCTGACTGCCAGATTCAGGCTTTTGGTTGGTATTGGGGGAAATGATGCAGGCAAATTATGAAAGCGCCATTTGGGAATTTTTTTCCTCTAAACGGATCACTTTATGTGTATTTTGGCAGTTTTTAATTCATTTTATGTCACCTCTGCGACAAGACGCAACGCCGATTTTTAACTTTAATAATTGTGATCCACACCATAACCATTGACCATTAAATTCTATGATGTGATACAAAATATAAAAAAATGATTATTAAACAGTAAAGTACATTTTAATACATAACTATCGATTTAAAATTGTGACAAGTGACATTCTAAATTTTTTTTTTAAAAAGTGATCATAATAAAAATCTTATTTGATAAATAACTACTTGTAAAAACATGTTTAGTTTTCACAGATTAAAATTCATAAAAAAATATAGTTAAAATAAAATTTAAAGGACATATTTGATATGATAATAATTTGCTAACTTATTTCTGGATAATATGGCTAATTTATTTTTCTGTAATTTAAGATTCATTTTACAGAATATAACAATAGACATGTATATGTGATGTTTGATTTTTTTTAACTAAATTTATACTATTAATTTTATTTTCGCACACGCATCGCGTGTGCCACAATGACTCGTATAAAAAAATAATTTTTAAATAGTAGAGTACATTTTAACATAAAAAAGTTATCACTATAAATTTTAACAACGGCGACAAAATACATTTAATAACAACTGATATGTACTGGATATTTGAAAGATCCTTAGTCAAACCGCAATGTTGTCCTTGTTGACTCCTCAATTAAAGGCCAGTAATTAGTCATTACTATGTACATGTTCTTTTGCATGTTTCCTTTTTGTTTGTTTTGGACAAAAAAAAAAAAGGTATATTCGGTATTTATAAGCTGATCTGCTATATATAGCATATCCGTAAGCTGCTAATGAGGATTTGGAGACAAAAGGCACCTGCAAAGGTCGCTAAAGATGCAGTATGACTACGCACCCAGATGATACCATTGCTTCTTCATGAAACAAAGGTTTAGTTACACGAGTGTTCTTGACTATGGTATAGATCGACTTTGATCTACTCTTTTTACCAACCCATTTACTTACAGGACTATGGGCACGTAGACTTTTGTAGAGTATACCACCACCTGAACTCATCTAAACATCCGCATCTTCCAACATTTTTCCTTTTTTTTTTTTTTTTGTAGTTTAAAAGGTAAGAGATACCATGGAGCCCGCCGCGTCTTCCAAGGTTTAAAAATGAAGGAATACTCTCGAGTCAACTTGCACATTAGCCGATGCTAAGTTCTCGAAATTCCCTTCTCGGGTGAAGTCAAATGAAAAGCACCCCTACATCAACCTAGCTGGTACATTCAGCAAAATCATTTTCCTAAATGCTGACTCCAAGATTTAAACTCAAGAAGTCAAGGAAAAAAGCAAACCTCCTTCACCAGACCACTCCCTTGAAATTGCCTCTTCCCAAACATTGTTGGCCAGAAACATGTCAAAGTTATATAAATTAATAAAATCTGCACTTGTCTTGGCATAATACGGTGTTCCGCAAAGCAAAATAACCGTTTGTAAGGTGCATTGCGCAACAAAAGCCTCCAAAGAAATACTCGAAATAGTTTACATTCCCGCTCCGAGGGAAACAAAATATATTCGATGAGCAGTGCTCACCCGAATCAGGTTTCTACTTCTATGGTACTCAGAATCATCGACTTACATATATGGTGTGCGTGAAGACGGCACTCCACTCCCCATATAACTGACATAGTTGGACGGAGATGGATTATACGTGGTTGCAGGAACCATGTCGTCTTGCGGGTAATGATATGACCTTGGCTCGTAACCTTGCTGAGGGTATGTAGTTTGGCTGGGAGCCTGGTATCCGTAGGCGTTTGCACCGGCATGCAGATACCTTTCTGACAATCCTCCCCTCTCCCCATATACAGGTGGAGCCTGCCTAGCAGCAGCAGGAGGTGCACGGAACCCGTAGGACCCTCCATTTGCCCGTGGCTTCTTTGCAGGTTGGTGTTTAGCCAATTCCCCGAACCTCCTCCTATCGGGCTTCGTTTTCTCCAGCTGAGCAACCCTCCTCGAAAGTGGGTCAAGTGGGTAGTCAGCCTCAAGCTTGTAATCGTGGACGCATTGGATGACAGCCTTCAGCGCAGCAAGTTCTTGAGCATTTGCATCGTTCTGCATGAGAAATGGAAGTGAGAACAGGACATAATAGAACTGCAAATTAAGCTTTATCTCGTTCTGAGAAATACCTGTCCACCACCTCCCTTTCCTTGTGAATTTCTCCTCAAGTCCTTAAGATACGTCTTCAGAAGGGGCACAGTGGGAACACTTTCAGTTAGCTGGAAGGCATGAACAAAATGGACAGCAGCAATTTGTTTCCCGTCGTTGATCAACGATTCAATAATACCTGCACAAAAAGTAGGGACTTAGAGAACGCCGTGCATGTCTATTTACATTGACATATTACCAAACACCAACTGGCTAATCGACATGATTTGTGTCTACGTTATCCCATAAATTGGCATGACGGATACTCCAATACCATAAAGGATGGAGTCGGAAGGGCCTCTTAAGGAGGAAAAGATGGTCAGCTCTCATCGGGTCAGGTAAAGGAACACCAACCTGGCACTTTGTGTGTTAACCCAAGAGAACGGCAAAGCTCAGGTGCCTGCCCGTGTTGAGCAACTGCAAGAACAAGCTTGCAGAGTTCCTCTTCGTCAAACTCTGAAGCAATCCTAAAAGTTGCAAGGAGCTGCAAGAATGCCTCGGCTTCCAATGAATTTCCATTGGCAGCAGTAGTGTCTGCATCAGCCAACTTAGGCTTCCACTCGTCAGAAATGGTCTTGGCTTGCTGCTTAATTTCAGGGTTCAGTAGGTGATCAGCACCTGGGTCGGTCTTTCCCAATAAGGTGGCCATGGCTTCCAAAAACACAAGACAGGATTTACGCATGCCCTGAAGGGCAGCATCCTTTTTATCCCCTTCTTGGGTAGTGTCATTAGGAGGGTAGAACCCCTCCAAGGAAGCCAGTACCAAACGGCCTGGTTCAGTTGCACTTTCAAGTGCAATAGAAAGTTCCTCACGGATGGTAGGTAATTTTTTTTGATTCTCCATAGTAAATTTCAGAAGCCCTTTTGCATCCATTTGCTCGCAAAATTGCGTCAGCTCTGGACGAGGGTTAACCTCACCAGCCACTCCTTCAGCATTTTCACCTGTTTTATGAGGGGATTCTTCCTCTGGGGCAGTGAGTGCATTTGTATCACCAATAGAGCTGCTTACCTTGCTTTCTTTGTTGTCCCCGACATCCATTGCCTCCAAGGACTCCGGCTGGTGAATAGCCCGTGCTTCCGCAATGGCAGCAACAGCAGCATCTTTAAGTTCCTGAACTCTATCCAGCATATCTTGCTCTTTAGCAACAACAGCAGCTTCTCTCTCCACAAGAAAGGAGCGAAAATCAGATTCTTCCTCTTTAAAAGCCTTCTCCCTTACTTCAACTTCCAAAAGTTTCTTCATCATCTCTGACTCAAGGCCACGGAAGTGCTCTTCGATTTCCTTCCACAGAACTTTATCCTCAGCAGCATCCTTGTGAGCTTCCAGCTGAAGGAATGCATCACCAAGCTGTTCTATCAGAGAAGGCGTCGTACTGACGTCCACACCTAGATCCCCATCAGCCATAGCTACAAAGTCTTGGATGAGCTGCACGAAGAATTATAAATAAAGCATCAAAATAAAAGATCGAATTAGATCACTTAGACCAAATATTTCCACAAAACAGAAGACGCAAATGAAAGCATAACAAGAAGAAAGATTAGATATTACTCCAAAAAAAGACAGCATGCTTTGGCATACTATCATACCACCAATTTCACAGACCTTCTGCCATCACGACACCAATTTCATAAACCAAAACATCTGCCATTACTACACACCCTATTCACTTATCCTGAATTACAAGTTATTCAAATAGATCGCAGAAACTAAATATGTCAACAAAACCAAGGATGCAAATGAAAGATCATAACAAGAATAATTAGATGTTATGACATAGAAAGACAGTATGCTTTGGCATACTGTTAAGACACTAATTTCACAAACCCTGTGCTGTCACGGCACTAGTTTCACAAACCAACACATCCGCCTTTACCACGCATCCCAAGTCCCAACCATTAATAAGAGATCAAAGAGACAAAATATCCCCGCCAAAGCAACGATGCAAATGAAAGCATAATAAGAAGAAAATAGAAACTACAACATAGAAGGCAAGTAATCTATGGTATACTGCCACAACAACAATTTCACAAACCCTCCAGGGAATTCTGTCACATCCCTATAGCCAGAGTCAGTCATTGGAGTTCTATTCCACTCCTCATCCAGCTTCCAAGTGTAAACCGTGTGAACCGAGAGTGGGCAGAAGGGAATCTGCCATCATATCACCAATTTCACAAAACAACCATTGCTACTCAGTCCCAACTCTGTTATTGATAGAGATGAAGTGGGTCTCAACCACCATTGGAGGCCACTATCTATGAACTCAATCTTCAACACCCATATTATATTTATCCAGGTGCGTATACATACAAACATATATATTCCATGCAGTTATATAAAACACAACACGCACACAAAGTATGTCCACACAAACAGCCACACACACATACATTTATATGTACACGCGCACGCGCTCGCGCACACACATATACTAAACCCTGAGTGTAAGTAGTTGAAATCAGATGCGAGCTAAATATAAAGAATAAAGAAAGAATTAAAAGCACAAAGAACAAATAGCATTGATACTCAGCGCATTAAAAGCACCTTTGCTTCACATTTTGGGAGACACCAGTGTTCTAATTCTACAGTTTATCTTAGTCCTTGCTATGTCCTTTATATATTTCATTTTAGTGATAGGTACTCATTTTATTAACAAAAAGCGCCAGAAGGGGGCGCAACCTGAATGCAAAAACAAGTAATACTCATTAATTTTGTCTATTGCTATGCAGGTAATAATTTCTTTTAACTTTTGATAGTGGTCTCTACTTGATTACGGTGGTTTCTACTACACCTGTATCGGTAGGTTTTTACGAGGGCTTGTTTGGTGGAAGACTCACTAGTGACGAGAGTCGTTCGTAGCAAAGTTTAGCTGTAGCTGATGGAGGTGTAGACGGGGGGTTCTTTTTTCTTCTCTGTAGGAAGAAGAAAATAAGAGAGCAAAGCTGTTCAACTGTAAGAGATATCTGATGTATCCTCTCCTGTAATAGGCCCACGGCTGTTTCAAATTATTACATTTTCCATCCTTCTATAGAACTTCGAAAGAAGTTGTTTGTTTGACTTTCGTCAGAAAATGCCCTTTTGCTACTGCCAACCAACTCCTACAGCATACAACAGTACGTAGCAATTTTGCGCTCTTAGGTCGGTTGAACATAATGCTAATCCAAGTACTGGGAAATTTCAGCTTAAGACATATGTAAGTCACTGTACGGGTTTATTGGCTCGTGTATTGTAGAATTACATTGTCCTGTGATTAGGGGCCATTCCCTAGTGCAGTAGTGCAAATCTCGAGTTGCTAAAAGTGTAATAGGGTACTGAGGAAAAATTAAGGCATTTTTCACTACCCTCCAAACATCAAGCATAAGCAGGACCACCAACATTAGTCGTATTTTTTTTTTTGCAGCCCTGCTAAGCGAATATGGTACACCACTGAGTTCTCGTTTGTGCATCCTTCGGCCAAGTCCATCTTAGTAAGTAATACCATAATCTTTTGCAACCAATACTAAGGGGTAAGAGTAGGCAGGGGTAACCGAAAATAAACGGAGAGTCATGAGAAAAAGACCCTAATTGATAAAAATTTAGCAGAGAACAAAAGCTCTGGACAAGAGCTCGATTTGTGTAAACACACCCAACAAGATAGGTATAATTTGTCACTAATGACATCAACTATATGTCTTGTCCGGATGATTTTCTGCTTCTTATCAACTCTTCTTGATAAGGTTTAGCTTGATCATAAACCACACATCTATTGGTGATAGATATGAAGGATGCTGTTTTGAGAAATTTATCGTTTTTCCTTGCATGAAAACTTCAAAGACTTCCTGGAAGGCATGTCCGCACATGTTTCATTCTTCAACGGTTGACTCGCACTCAACCACATCAGCTATTAATGTACTTTGATATTTCCGATATAATTGCCCCACACTGCAAGAAGTTGTGGCTTAGGGTCGGGGACATATATTGAAATTGCAAATCTTGTAGAACTATTAGACATTCGCTCTCAGAAATTTGGCGTTCGCAATGTGTATCATCTAGGACGAATTGTCATTTCCCCAATGAAGGCACTACTTCGAGCACTCCACATCGGCATCAATGCTGCATCATGACTGGAGAGCATAATGCATCAACAGTTGAAGGGCAACAAATATATTTCTTTATCGATTCTTTGACAATTTGGTAAAACCCATCATGATATATCTAACTAGACTAAGAGCCTAATGCATCATGTAGCAAGTCGCGGCAACTACGCTTTCTAGTCAATTGGTAAAACTGATTGCGAAAAGTTCTATCTAACTTGAAGAAGAGAAACTGACAACTAAACAAAAGTGGATGCATTCATGAAACAGAAATTGTTTCAAACATAGTCGATATATTTTCAACAAAGAATATCTTCCCCCAGTTCAAACACAATATCACAGACGAGACTAACCATTTGCCCAAAACTTGATATAGTTTGTGTGTTTGTGAAGTCGTGGAAAATTATAGCATGGGCAGAAATATGCGTGAGTGGGGAGAAATAACAGCCTCCTGCACATATTTCTTCGAATTATTTGAATCGGGTACCCAACGAATCTCACTCAAGTTCGGAGTTTCAACAAAGGCCATGGTGAATTCTCCCACTTTTTCTGCCCTTCCTCTCTTGCCTGACCTCAACACTAGGTTGTTGCGATTGTACGAGAATATGCCATTAGCCAAATGAATGATATCACCGGTCTCAAAGGCATCACACTCATCGCCCCAAAGCTGAAAATGAACAGCTGCAGTCTCATCAGCCACAAGTGCCAGGCATATCTTCTGTTGTCCTTCTAATGTTACCCTTGCTTTATCCAAAAGGATAAACTTTGTGTTTATATTGTTCTGAGCTGCGGGTACAATGTCTTTCAAACAGATCATCCTTAGCAGTCACTTGGGCAACCTAACAAATGAAGTGAGGGTTTCAAACATGTACCTTATCAACAAAAAATGAACTCAAGAATGAGGTGCTCCATCCGAGCAGATGGTAGAGCTGATATCATTGGGTAACACTGTAGGATGAGATTTTTGCTATGTGTAAAGCAGGTTGGTCCAGATGTAACGGGTTACCAAAGGAACTTATTCTAATGTAAATGTTGAGATATGTTGATCAAAATGCATTGGGTTTAAAATGAAACATAGTTCGTGGCAACATGAATGGTGCTACAACATGATCTTCCAAAATCAACTAAATCAGTTGGTCTTATGCTTTCAAAAAGTTCACATACTTTAAATGTCACTGAGTACATTTCCAGACAAGGACAAGGAATTACATAAAAAGAATCTCGTTAAATCAAAAGGTCAGTTTATAGCAGCTGATGCGCTTGAAATTTCAGCCTTTCCTAGCTTAAATACTTGTGGAGTCCAACATGCAAAGAGAGTGCAGACAAAGGAGTACCAAGTGAGCGGATAGAAATTCTCAAGAGTGGTGGGACTGATAGTCCCCGCTTATGCTAGAGTATTTGGGGTTCACATTAAGTACCCTCGCTACTCAAAATGAGTTAAAAATGGGCGAATTTTCCATCTCCAAAGCTTATTACATGGCATGTGCTGAGTATTTTGCACAGCACGAGAGGATGCATGCAATAGCTGTTATAACTGCTCTCCTGAGATTACAACTTCGTCAGGGTTGCTCTCTCTTTCTTTTTCCATTGTACAAAGAAAAACACACTGGATGAAACCCATTTAACTCAGAAGAAACAATCAGTTGGTAGATTTTTTACACGTAAAAACCCATCAGTTGGTATATCGTGTCAACAGCTATCTAATAACACCTCATGACAAATTCAATTTTTTTTTTTTAAATATCAACATTCCAAATACTGAGTTAAAACCGTAGAAAGTTTTATCACATCTCTCCCACTCAAGGTACCATCATAAGCACGGAAAGCTGACTTGGATATTGGTTGATGTTCTCTATTCCATTTACTGTAATTTTGCCTCTCATGATAGACCAGACTCTTGAAATCTAAGAGGTCATCTGATATTTTCGCACAAAGCTATTGCATTACGTAAATGGAATATATACATCACTTAACAGATAACTAGGGCAATAATCAGAAATTGCAGTTCCAGATCCAGTGGATATACACTCTTAAGGTAAGGACATGCTCTATCATGCTGATTTATTATTTAAGCTGCAGGAGCTCAAGCTCAGCGGCAAAACCGAATCATTATTCATGTAACTCATAATCCCTAACTACAACATTATGGGTTTGACGCTGCATCTGAACTATACTAGTACTACCTTTCTGACCACCTGAACGTGCAGCATACGTTTTCTGCTAAGGTAAGCAACTTAAGTTACCTAAAACATGCCATGGGATAGCCGAATGTGATACAACTCACCAGGCAAAACTCAACACGCCTTCTCAGCGAGGGGGGTTGAGGAACAAAATTATCTCTAGAACCCATCAACTCAAACTGTATTTATCCAACAATCGACAGTCCTATAGCTTTTGGACTAGTCAACTCGCCATTACACTTTTCTTGACTTCTAAAACCAGCTATGGCGCAGCCTCTTTTGCACGCGCATCCGCACATATTTCTCGGTGGAAATGACTGCATGCACATCAGGAGATGGTAACTTCCTGGAAGGAACTATAAGAAGCTTAAGGAATTTCCTCAATATAGAGCTCGCGTCTATGTACACTTGTGGCCCTATTAAATTCAGTAACAAAACACGGGAATGACTATTCCGTAGAGCCGCGAATCTAAGTTTCTACCCAAAAATGTGCAAGTCTGTAACCCAACAACTCTTTAATTGCAAAAATGTATCAGATAACGGGAGTAAAATAACTCCAGAGGGAGTAAAGTAACTCCAACGCCGAAACTTCAAAAACCCTAGCACAATCCCCACACTGAATTTCTCCTCCAGTTAACGAAGACCAAATGTTCATTAATTCACCTAATCTAAAGAAACAAAAGAAGATGACCACGTACAAGCCTATACGCGTGTGTGCTAGTATGTGTGGGAGTATTGAGAGAGAGTATGGCGTACCTTTCTAGCTGCGAGCGAAATTGCCGGAGCAGAGGCGTGACGAAGATGTAAATAGACGCCCTAGGTTCTCTTCGGAACAAAGAAGAACGAGTTGCGGCCGATAAGGTGATTTCGTCGCCACTCAGAGAAGCTTCGACCTTCGTGCAGTCCCAAAGAGGCAAAACCTAAACAGTGCTCTATACTGCTAATCTCCTACCCGCTGAGACGATATTTCTTATATAGATAAGAAACTAGACGGAGAGAGAGGGAGAGAGAGAAAATTAGGAACACAATTATTTATTGAATTTAGCACCACATAAGCTGATGACGTACGGTTAGATAAATGATGTAACTTTCTAAATAAATGTTATTATGGTGACAGCATTTACCTTATTTCAAATAATAATATACTATATAAACGTATCTATCTTTCTTCAAGTTATAATCTTGATTGCAGTTTAAGAGTACTAAGTTGGTTTGAAAATCCGTTAGTTATCTATACAACAATTCAAGCTCTTCAATACTGTTGTCCAAGTTACTCCTAAGTAGTAACAAATGATCAAAGAGCTTGAGGGGTGTATCAAACCGAAGCATGGCTCAGAATTCAACACTGCTTCACACCATGAGTTTTTACCTTATATTGGTATACCAATGTCGCGGAACTTTTGAGCCTTGTGCTGAATATTTCAATCTATTCAAGAACATTTGTGTCTGCTCAATTATACATTAATGAAAATGTACTTCAATATTTCAGGGATCTTTTAACAATTTCATGAGTATACTTAGGTTATGTTTGACAACATATTTTTTTTTTTCAATTTCCAAAAAAAAAATATTAAAGAGCAGCTTAATTTTTGTTTTTTACAAAAACAAGTGGGTGTTTGATAATCCAGTTTTTATTTTGAGATTTTTTTTTTGCTGTTTGATAACCCCTTTTTTTTTTAGTTTTTTTTGTGGTGGTTTACGGTGGTGGCCGGAGTTGGCCACCTTCAACCGCCGGCAGTGGTCGCCGGAGGTGGCCACCGACCACCGGCGGTGGCGGTCGGAGTTGGGCGAAGGTGGGAGGGTGGTGGTGGTGGTCTAAAAAAAAAAATTCATTTTTAGAGTTTTTTTTCTTCTTAAGTTTAAAAACTGATTTTTTAAACTGAAAAAGAAAAAAATGGTTACCAAACGCAAATTTTTTTTCCAATTTTCAAAACTAGAAAACAAAAACTGTGTCAAACAGGGCGGCCATGTGAAGCCACAGGTGTACTTTTGATAAATCAACAAAAAGGAAATCTAATTCTTATTTTTCCTTACAGGTTTGATCAACCCAGAACTTGAAGGATGAACGTCATGCAACTATTAAAGCTCTAAGTTTATCGTTTAGGAACTTCTCAATGTAGAGCAGCAACTATTTGCTTTTTCTTTTTTAGATAGGAAGTTACTTTTGGTTATTAGAATTTCCTTTTAATTGTAAAGAATATTTTTTATGTGTAATATTTGGCATTTACTATTCTTCAGTTCAATTGAGACGAAACTGTTAGAATTACTGTGTATGGGATTATGTTTTTTTTTGTCGAACGGAAACTTCGTTAACTAAACCACAAAAGTACAGCCTAAAGGAGCACAAACGAACGTCTAGCCCTGAAACAGTGTACCAAAAGTACAACAAAAAAGCACAAGCTAAGACTTGACCCTGGAATTTAAAATGACCAACATGGCCTTGCAAGAAAACAGAAAAGATAAATATTACCACTGTTGGATTTACAAAATTCATATCGAATGGTAACGGGGTGGAAGAGATGCAGCGGGGGATCAATTCCAAGGGCCGCACGAAATGGCAGTTTAGATTACTGCCGCGGTTATGGTCGGATCTTGAGGTGGAACGAATTCTCAAGGCCGGATCTGAAAGATTCGCAGCTCGAAGAGAGTCAGCTTCTTCCATCTCAACTAGATCCATTATCTTCAAGCCCCAAACCCGCCAAATCGGACTTGCGTCATAGATTTCAACCCGAACCACCTTGATCGGAGGTCCAGATCTGAAATAACTTTTCAGATTTGAGGTTTGTGAGATAGAGGGAGGGCATTTATGGGTGAAGATCTTCCGATCTGAAGGTGGGGGTGGAGATCGGGGGGTGGATGATGGTGTTGGCGAATGGTGGCAAAGGTGTGATGCCGATGAAGGGGGAGCAAAAGACACGAAAAGAAGCAAGAGAAGGAGGGCCTCCCCTTCCATCCTCACAGCCATGGAAGCTAAAGGAGGAAGGGGCGGCGGTGGTGCTATGGGGAAAGAAGAAGAAGAAAGGGTTTCTTTCTGAAGAGAGATGAAGTTCGGTGGAAAAAAGCAAGTTACATGTGTGGACGCTACTGTGTATGGGATTATGTTAAAGGAACCATTTGCATGCTTGTGAATGGATAAAAGAAAACAAATAATCATAGCAGTTTACCTCCCACACTTTCTGTACACAGCATTCAGTGATATATACCAGAGAGTGGTATTACAACAATCATGCAAATTTTTAGTAAGGAGAGCTTCCATGATTCACAAAGCATGGGAAGGAAATAGAAGTGCGTCTTTCAAAAGCTAAAGATGACCCATTCAGATTTCCACAAACCACCATATACACCAACTACAAGAATTTGTACAAAGACTTATTCTCCTCGATAATAGAGTTGAGTTGTAGGTTCTCATGCATCATTATGCCAGCATCCCCGCCACTAGAAAGGAATCTATCATGAGCCTTTAAGTAGCTAACACGATAAAGCTCAAACAGTATGCCTCTGAACATGATAAAAGAGCCTCGGCCCCCGTTATTCCCTTCCTCAAAGTCTCACATGAAAGAGGATTTTCTGATAAACAGGTGTTGTATGTGGTGTGGTATGCATTCCTCATGAAAACTGGCTAGCAAGCATACCTCAGCAATAATAAATGTCATCCTGGAAAATAAATGGAATGTTTTGAGATGTTGGAGAAAAGTGAAAAAGAAAAAATTCAAACAAACACATTATAAAGGAGAATAATAAATGCATGTCTAGACTGTTCCTTATTTGAAACGACAACTCAAAAGCAATCTGCAGTTTCACGAGATTGCAAGCCACGTACGTACGAGCAGGTAATGAATAGGACAATTGTGCATGCCTAGAACTGCCATGTCTCAAGGCTTTCCCGCAGCACATACATCGACTTGCAAACATTATAGGTAGTTGACTAGCCAAAGGAAACAGAAACATCAACCATCAATTGCTAAATTATATATATATATATATAATCGTGATCCACTACTAGCGCTAGCAAGTTGCTAGCGCTGTTGAGCTGTCCGCTACATTATGTAGCGGACGGTAAAAAAGTTTGCTATTGTGGCGCGCGATCTGGCCGTCCATTCTCGCCCGTGGACGGCCAGATCGCGCTAGCAACTTGGGTTAAGTTGCTAGCGCTAGCAGTGGATCAACTCCCATATATATATATATACCAATTGTGATCATTCGTCACAACATATGGATCGATGGTTACAAACACTAAAGCTTTAACATATCTGAAGAGTTAAAAATAACTTGAATCATGTCATCTCTTTGTATACCAATTGCGGTCATTCTTTGTGAAATGTTGCACCAACTTCCACCAATATGCAAGGCTCAACAATTTGATTGTGACCTCTTAGAATTTACATATATATGTTAGTTTTCGTCGAAAGAGGCTAGGTATGTATAGGAGATGATTATGTATTTGAGTACAAAAGGAATCAATCTTAAGGAGGAGAGCAGCCAAAGCCTAGAACCCGTTGGCAAAACTATGAACACAAACACCAAAGATAACCGGGTAGCATAAACTACTGCAATACTAGTCTCTTGAGACCTTTTGAATTCAGCGCCGTAAAAAATTATATAAATGACAATACATCTATAAAGCTATTTGATTGGTTTGATACTGTAACTTAAGAGTAACTTGCATAACAACTTTGAAGAACTTGAATTTTTGTCTAGATAATCAATCATGCCAAACTTCAAATTGACTTGTTATTCTTAAATTACAATTAAAGATTATACCTTAGAGAAAGAATTATATATTTAGATGGTACATTGTTATATGAAATAAGGTAAATACCGTCAAAGAACAATATGTATTAAGAAAGCTACATCATTTACAACTACAAGTATCATCCACAGTAACAAGAACAATAAATGAAATACTCATATATTTGAAGTGCTATATATATTCCAATAGTACCAGTTAATGCGAAGCTTCGCAGAAACCACTAAGCTAAATGATGTTAGATTTGTATCTCACCACCAATTTGCGAGTCTTGAACAACTTCTTAGGAACCATAAATCTCTATTTAACCATTGCTGAAGATTCATGTCTCCCCCCAAACTAACAAATGGAAAATTTAAATCATTGGCAGGCAACCACATAATTTTCAATTGAAAAGTTCATTTTTGTCATACAATTACATAATTAAAGAAAGACCAAGAACAGTAGCCCTGCAATTCGAATTATAATAGAGCAAAAGCAAAAATATAACCAAAAATAACTAAAACAGATCTGCATATGTACATACCCGTGTCCATAGTATTTTGGCGTAGAGGTCGTGCGGGTTTTGGGTCGGCACAACTAGCCTTTGTCGAATGTAGTCACAACTAGCCTTTGCCGGATGTGGGTTTCAACAACAGTGTTTTTTATTACGGCTACACATGGAATTGCGCGGTACTACGAGGTTCTTGTTGGAGATGATCGTGGCGATGATGGTCATCAAAACCAGAGATGAAAGAGAAGACTGGAAATGATAGAGAAAGATAATGAAACAAACTTGACACAGAGAAATGAAAATGAAACTAGTAGGCGGGCATTTCAATTTTTCCCCCGGAATTCCGAATTTCAACTTTCATCTGTAAACCATGGTTAGCCATGATTAAGATTAAGGGTAAATTACACTCGGCACCCTTGAGGTTTACCCTAAACTACACATGGCTACCCCTAACTTTTTTTATTACACTCCGTTCCACGAATCTCAATTTTTCTGACGGTGTTAACGGTGTGACCTGCAGAATGACTTTTTTGCCCTCATATATTAAAGTAAAGCAACAACAAAAAGAAGAAAGGCTATCACCTTTTCAATCTCAAGACTCAATTGTGCATTGACACTCTTGTTCCTTTTAGAACAATTCAGAATACTTAACAACCTGATACCAATTATTGGATATATCAACCCAGACCCAACAAAATCCCAGACCCCCCCTTCCATGTCTATGATGAATTTGGTCCAGTACGAAACACATTGAATTCCGATGGTTGCCATCCCAACAGGGTGAGCTGTAAGATATGGTATGTCCCAAACCCTTGGCTTTCTAAAACATACACTCTCCACCACCACCTGAAGCCATGATAAGCAAGCTTAGAGCTATTGAATTCGTACCATTACTAATTGCTTGTACCCTATTCGCGACAGCTGCAAATGGAGTTTTTAGGTTTTGGCCCACACATGAACAATATCAAAAGATAACCTTGTTGGGTCTTACGGCACCATGTCTTTGAAGAAACAGTCGGAGAATCGTTAATTTCCATCACTATCTTCTTCACATTCCCTTTCACTTTGCCATTTACACCACTAGTCAGAATCCTTCCATCACCATCACCATCATTAATTTCCATCACCATCTCGGCTCAGGGTGTTTCTCTTTCTGGCCAAACCCGAATTGGGCTCGTCAATCGGGTCAATTTTAGAGGGCTCTGTGAAGTCGGAGGACTGGTTTTACAAGCATGTTCTAGGAATTGGCTTCGATGAACTCATTGATGGGTAGCCGACGACGTCGTGGGGACTCTAAATGCGGATTTTTTGTCGAAGGATGCGGAGGTAAAGGGAGGGGTTAAGCATCAGGACGTGCACTCGATTTCAGACTCGACGATGCTAGATACAATGTCTTCTTTCGGGTCTACTTCGTCGTCAAACTCCTTCCCATTTACGCCACTAGTCAGACTTCTTGTTTATGCCACCAGTTGTACTTGAATGTATTTATCAACCAACCCAGAACAACCAGCTGTTACATCAATTCCCATGGATTCAATCAATCCACAAGCCGGAGAAAAATGAACAACCAAATTCGATCGAGTAACTCGAAACCAATCCACGACGAAACCAATCACGAGTGGGTGGAGAAATGGTCGCAGAAGCTCCACGGCAAAAGGGCGGTCGTCATCGTTAGAAAGGGAAGAATGAAGGGAAGGAAGGAAGAAGGGTAAGGAAGAGGGGTTTGCAGAAGAAGAAGAAGAAAACCCCTAAAGGGCAAGAGGGGTTTTATTCAAGAAAAGGGAGGGTAGTTTGGGGATGAAAAAACCAAAAAGTAAGGTGTCAGGGAATCTCCAAACAAAGTTAGGGTCCCCGTCAAATTTGTGTAGCTCCGTGAAATGTGGGTACAAACCTCAGGGATCAGAGTGTAATTAATAAAGATAGGGGATCCGTGTGTAATTTAGAGTAAACCTCAAGGGTGCCATGTGTAATTTACCCTAAGATCAAATATCTAGGTGGATATTTGGCCCACGGTTTGCCAACCTTGCTTAGTTGGCACTGACTTGCTTAGTTGACACTAAATTACTAGTAATTTAACACCACATAGGTTGATGACGTGGTGTTAGACAACTACCAAATTTTTTCTCTAATACTTGTGTTTGTTCACTACATGGAACGAAGATGGCATCAAAAAATTTTGTAAAAAAAATTGCCTTCCCCCGTAATGTGTCCTCCAATTCTTCTGTATCCTTCTCGTTTGTTTTCTCTCATCTTCACGATATTCTAAGCGACCTCAAGTCAACACTATCAAGAACCGCCATATCCTCCACAACAACACTATCATCACACTATCACGTATATACATACATGGGTTTGCACCCTTTAACACAACTACACCACCATAACTTCCACTATTAAACAACCACCGCGTATATACATACATGGGTCATGTAATGAAGCCGCTCATAAACTAGCTAAGTTTGCTTATACTTTAACTGAGGCACTAGTTTGGATGGGAGAAGTACCACCAGTTGCAATGCCCTCCATCCTCAAGGATTGTAACATTTTCAATCAATGATATCGATGTCTTCCCAAAAAAAAAACACTGCGTCACCATTACTATACAATTCCACCATCTCCAACCACCATGCCATAACTAATACAAACCCATCATTGTTGCCACCAACTTGAAGGCCCACTGTCGCCACAACAAATGCTGACCTACCACCACCACAAACATAATCCATAATCGATCTTATAATTTCCCGCCACAACATTGCCAACATAATTACTACGAACACAATTATTGCAACTTCTTATTTGTGTCTGTGTGCGTGGGCGCAGGGGCGGGGCCAGGATTTCATCCCAGGGGGTGCTAAATATATATCCCGCCGCTCGTCGGAGTTTTGGCCGCCGGTGGACTGTTAGAGTGAAGACTGAAGACCGAAGTCGCCGACTCGCCGTCGGCGTAGATCCGGGGTCACTCGGACCTTGCCGCCGGCGGTGGACCGCTGGAGTGCAGACTGAAGACCGAAGTCGCCGACTCGCCATCGGCCTACATCCGGGGTCACTGGGTCCTTGCCGAGTCGCCGTTGCCCGTCGGCGTAGATCTAGAAAACGAGAGAGAGCCCGTGAGGCGCCGAAGTGGGTTCGTCGTGGGTGCCGCCGTGCCTGAGGAGTGAGCCGAAGTGGGTTCGTCGTGGCTGCCGAAGTGGGTTCGTGGCTGCCGGAGTGAGGCGCCGGCCGCCGGTCGGTGTCTCGGTTGGTGAGAACTGAGAAGAGAGAGTCTCAGATCAGAGAGAGAGCCGAAGAGCCGGAGAGAGAGAGCCGAAAAAGTGTGAAAAATATGAAAAAATACTATATATTTTATTTTTTTCAAAATCTGAGGGGAGGCTATAGCCCCCTCTCGTACAGCTGTAGCTCCGCCCCTGCGTGGGCGGAACATTTTTTGTGTGAGACTGTTTACGAGTGTGTGCGAGGCAGATTGGTGGTGGTAGTGGTATAAGTTTTGGTGAGGCCATGGTCATGGTTAGTGGTTTTGGGTTGTATGTGCAGGAATGAGATTGGGTCGCTTTGGGTATGGTGGATCGGAATTGTGGTGATGGCAACGAGGGTGAGATTGGGTTGCCATGGTATGGTAGACTTGACCAATGGGATGTTGTGTTAAGGTGGATCGCTAGAATGGTGTCGCGATAGACTAAAGGGTCAATTATAATGGTGTCGTGGTGGTTGTTAATAGGGAAATGAGTTTCGTCATGGTGTTTGGCTCTCAGTCGATGATGGTGACCGGTGCAGCGGAGCATGACTGGTGGGGTGTGGTCTTTTTGGTGGCTGTGATCTTCTTAGCAGCTTAATGGCAGTGATGAGAGAGAAAAAACTTAAGGGTAATTTATTATTAAACTTATAGTTTGTCTTGTACACACAGACCTAAAGTTAGAGAAGAAAGAGAAAACCTAAAGTTATGTGTACTTTTGATTCTTCCAATATGTATTTCAAGACTTAAGGGTGTTATTGGCATTTTCAGAATACGAAATAGACACATCAGTCAAAATCGTTGATACGTGTCACGAAACCTTAATGTTGGGGAATCTGATACAATTTTTTGACATTTTAGATACGAGTGTCTACTTTGTTAGAGCATAATTTTCGAGTTTAATCTATGACATAATCTCAAAATTGTACCCTCAAGTTTACTCCCAGTACAGCTTTAGTACCCAAGTTTGAAGGTGTGCCGAAGAAGTAGCCAACTTTGAAAAAGCGTACCAAATCAGTACCTAAGCTGATGGAGCACATATGCCGTCAAAAAGTTAGAGGGGTAGGACTGTCATTGTTAAAACAAGTGTTTTTACTTAAAAAGTTCAGGTACTGATTTGATACAGTTTATTTTTCATAGGTACTCCTTTGGTACGGTTTACTTTTACTGCTTTTTCTTTTCACAACCGTTCGATGTGGCACTATCTTAACCGTTTGATTATTTTTTCTTCCTTTATTAATCATTAAAATCTCTATCTCCCTCTCCCTCTAAACTCAACAACTTCACACAAACACACTATCACAAAACCCAGCTATACACCATCCCTCACAATAATTACACACAATTACACCACCATCCATCGCCAACGCTATCGCCAAATGACTAGCACTGCATTGCCACCAAAAATCACAACACCACCACCAAACCCTGTTTCACAGACAATACCACAAAATCAATTCGACGCCATAGTCATATATCTAATCGCCAACGAAAATCGATCGACCGTTAAGATTGAACTGAGGATGTCATTCTAACAGTGACATTGCTTGGGTGGCAGGGCAGTTCGATTAAGGACTTACGGTGGTTTCTTATAGTGGATGGTCGCCGATGGTATCAGATTCTGGTGGTGGTGGATGAATATCGACGACTGCCATTTTGGATTGCCGTGAAATTGCTCTGATTAAAGCTCGTGGTGGCCAAGGCAAATTGCGGTGGTGACAGAAGATGATGACTACCATGTGATGGTCGAAGAGTAGGGTCTCCACGACGATCACCGGTGGCCGTTGGAGTGAAAGAACGGCGGCACGTTCATGAAAATGACGATGGCGGCACAACTGGTAACGACAGGTGCTGCTTGCGGGTTGCATGTCGTATGTGGTGCGCGGAGGCCTTGGACGGTGCTTCCGGTGAAGGGCGTGGCCAAAATTCATCGCCGGTGGTCGTTTGTGTGGCCGGTAATGGCTGCCAGATCAAGGCGCCGCCCATTCTAGGGCTGGCTGTCCTCATAGTTTCTCTCTATACTCCTCTTCTCTCTTTTTTGTCTTCTATCTCTCTTTCTCTTTTTTTTAACTCCTTTATTTTGTTTTGCTTATATACAAACAATTATTCATTTAATTGCTTAAAAAGTTTCCTTCTTTATATCTCCAACTCTCTCTCTCTCTCTCTCTCTATCATTTCAAATTTTCCTTTTTTTTAATATTGCTCAGTTAATCGTCGCTGGAGGACTCTGATAAATAAATTATCGTATTGTATATTTTACATCGCCAAATGTCCTAAATGATTCCCCTCATAATAATTGTCGCTAAAATTTTAAAATAAACACTTAGAAAAATACTACTACGTACTAAAGTAGAAAGCTAATTCATGGGAACAAATCTAGACCTAGGTTTTGGGGTGTTACAGAGGGGGAGAGGGTGAGGGAGAGAGAGAGAGAGAGAGAAAGAGTTTTTAATGATTAAATAAAGAAGATAAAATGATCAAACGGTTAAGATAGTGCCACATCGAACGGCTATGAAAAAAAAATTAGTAAAAGTAAACCGTACCAAAAGAGTACCTATGAAAAGTAAATTGTACCAAATCAGTACCTGAACTTTTTAAGTAAAAACACATTTTTTTAATAATGACAGTCCTACCCATCTGACTTTTTAACTGCATCCGTGCTCCGTCAGCTTATGTACTGATTTGGTACGCTTTTTAAAAATTGGGTACTTCTTTAGTACACTTTCAAACTTTGGTACTAAAACTGTATTTGGAGTAAACTTGAGGGTACAGTTTTGAGATTAAGCCTTAATTTATCCTTAAACTTAAAGAGTATAATAACATTATCTCTCAACTTTAAGTACACTGACAGTAGGATGCGAACCAGAGGAAAATGTCTTTAACATTGATTATTTCATTGACAAAAGAAAAAAAAGAAAGTTATAGTAAAGAATTGGATGGAGTAATTTATCAACTTATATTATTTGTAGAGCTCTACACTCTTGGTTCCAATTCAGCCACGAAGGCATCTTGGCTAGATAGCCGTTTAATTGCATCCATATCATGTCTAATTTATTCGCAAAAGTGTTAAGGTTAAATAGACATGTGTGACAAATAAAAAATATCCAATTTTAATTCATGAAATTTGGGTACCGAAACTCAAGGTTTTAGATTTCTTTGTTTTACGAGAATAATAATAATTCCTAATAATAGGTGTGCAATTAAAATACATAGACAATGCTATAACAATCAAACCAAAGACAACCGATGCACCCCCGGGATTCAGTGCCTCTTGCTCAATTACATTACTCCTCGTGCTTCTTCAAGTCTTGAGAGTTCCCAAACCTTCTATATTGTTCGAGCTTAAAGGCAATTAATTAGTCAGAGGATATGTAGACTTTCAGCACAATGTCGAACTCAATAACTGGAGCTTTGGATCTAAAGACAAATGGAAGATGGAAGTGTTGCCAGAGCTTGAACCAACTTGGCAAGTGGGAAAAATTGTTCCAGTTGATCTTGAAACATTTACCAAGAGTTGTATTTAAATCACCACAGAGAATTAAGCGTAAAAAGGTCAAGAATTTGAGTTTCCCTCTGAGGGCTAACTATTGGTTGCAGCCGGTTAAAACACGTGATTTCGAATCTCCTTATTAGCCTGCAGCCGAGGGGTATTAGTTGCAGCCAATAAGGTCCAGTTGACTTCGACCAACATCAATTAGTTGCGACCAATGTCCATTGGCCACAGTCGCTAGCTCATAGTGATCTTGAGTTTAGCCTTGTATTGAAAATGGTTTTGGCCTTAAACCTCACCTCACATCTGAATCTTTGGTGTCTATGTAATGCTTGTGATCGATCCTAGGGCATACGTGAACATATTTAAGGCCATTTTACATGAATGACTACAAAAGAGAACCTAATTCTAGACTTGATTCCATCATTAGCCAATCTCGATAGTCTATATTCACATTTAACTTCAATTGACTTTCACACTAAGGTGTACACCTACGGAAAAAACTAAGGAACACAATGTATGCATAATCGTCATTAACACTAATTAAACACCCTGTTATCATCAAACCTCTTCCGAGGTGTAGGTTTCCAGCTACACTAATGACTACAAGATATGCGTCTTGAGTAGAATTCCTTCTCTAAGATTTAACATCTTCTTGGTTACATGCACACCGTGAATCTTTTCTGGAGAGAAAAATAAAAGAAAGTGACTCTGTTTTAGTGGCGGAGTTAGGATTTCATCTCAGGCGGTACTAAAAATATATCGAAATCAATAAAAAAATTTATAAGTAAAATAACACCCAAAAAAATATATATAGTGCATTTTTCGATAATACACAAAGAAGTACAAAAAAAGTATCCAAAAAGTCTTATTAAGTTTCACGAGAGTCACAAAGACTCTTTACAGTACAAAAGAAGCGAATACAAAATAGATATTTCAAAATTTACAAACGAGAGTACTAAATAACTACTCGATGAGGTGCCGAAAATTGGTAAATCACACATTCGATATCTCAATTCAATTGGGTCCCATCATCCATCAACAATCTCAATATCTCAAATGCTCAATGCACAATTAACAACAAAAAATTATTAATTAATAATCTCAATTCTCAAATGCACAATTAACAACCTAGAATTATCAAACAAATAATCAATGCTCAAATGGAAAAAAATTGTTCAAAATGGACATATCCGACAATGATGTTTCACTTTTGCTGTAATTTTTTATGTTTTCTATTACTTCTAACCTTCATGTTTGAACTTTGAATGCCCTAGTATTGTACTTTTCCCCTTTTAAATATATGTATTTGGAATTTGTTTTTGCTATCACATTTAGTGTTTCACTTTATGCTGTAATTTTTGGTGATTTCTATAGTTATAGGTGATGAGAACATCAGGGTTACTTGACAATTGAATATAGCTCCACTTACAATTCAGTTCAATATTCAGCGCTTTAGCTGTAATAAAGTGTTCAGCCGTCGTCGCCCATCTGCGATTTGCCGGAGTGAGGCACCATGGCCGTGAGACGGTGAGAATTGAGAGAGTTAGAGATCGTGTCGTGAAAATTGAAAGGAGAGAGAAAGTCGTGAAAATTGAAAGAGGGGAGAGAGAGAGTCTGAAATTTTGAATAAACTATATATATATATATATATATATATATATATATATATATATATATATATATATATTATTTTCTCCAAAATCTCAGGGGTACATTAGCCCCCCCTGGTACAAGTGTGGCTCCGCCACTGCTCTGTTTCTTCCTTTTTTCTAATTTGCGAGTATTTTTTAATGAGAGAAATGAGTGAAAAGTTTGGGCTTTTTTTTGTTCGTAAATCTTTCCTCCCAAAATTAGGAAGAAATGGAGATAAGAGAAACTCTCATAAGTAATATTTTGATAATGTCTATATTACTCTTGAGACAATAAAGACTACGCTTTAATAAAGACTTGATGTGAAGTTTATTATACATTAGTATAATACGAACTTTGATGATGTCATTAATAACTAATTTGTTTTCCCGTCGAAATTATGTTCTTTTTTAGGATCATATATTCATAATCTTTATTAGAATTATTACAATGTAATATAAATGCATATACCTAATCGAGAGTCTTTTCTTTTCTTTTCCTGTTAAACTCAATAGAAAGGAATGATACTTTTTTTTCTATCTTAAACTCACAAAAAGGAGGAAGGAAAATTGTGTTATCTTCTCTTCCTTTCTTTTTTTTCTCTCATCTCAAAACTCACTAGCAGTAAAGACCAGACTCGGGTCGTCCAGTGGATGCGTGTCCTCGTCGCTCACCCTTGAGGCATTAGCAGGGCTTAGCCAATGAGACACATACCATCAAGCGAGTCACTCGCTTGGCTAGGGAAAGCTTGGTGTTCTTGTTTGATGCTCACGCTCGCAGTTAAGGATTTCGATCTTCAGGGCACCAAGAGCTAGGAGTGAAGTCTGAGGGCATTTGCCCTGCGATCGATGATGGGAGAACGCCCCAAACTATTTGTTTCCAGTCACTGTAGTTGCACTAAAGAATATTTCCCTTCTGCTGCTGCTTTTTTCTAGCACGGTCCTGCTCCTGCCGAGTGACATGGGCTTGCATCTCTGACAATTGCTGAATGCATGATGCTCTGGAAATGCTCTACCCAGCATAAAGAATGACAGATAAAGAGAGTAGGAAACAAAAGGATTTCAGTAATCTATTGATTTGTGATTGCCAGAAGCATTGAATGCCAAAAGAAAGTTAGATTGTCCCATATGTGTTGCAGCATATAGATACGGCTACATAGCAACGGCAAGAGAACCAGTAAACCTCTGAGACACAGATACACTCCTGTGACATTTTATACAGGGACAGCCTTTCTCTTCCCACCCTCGATTACAAGAAAATTTCAATGACATGTTTACATAGGATCGACTATTGCTTTCCTTGGAAGAGGAACTATAGTAAGCTGCTACTTTCAGCGTTTGCAGGCATCTAATTCCCTAAAGTATTTGTTACATTCTTCACTCGTTTGTCTACATGAAGCAGCTGGCGAGCATACAGCACGCATTTGACTTAGAAAATAGTGATCAGTGAATCACAATACTCCTGATCCTCTTACTTTGCTGAAGCCACTTATCGAAAAGGTAATGCCCCTCGAGACAAGGTACAAAATGAACACTACATATGCAGCTGTGAAAGTTAATATGACAGAAGTAAACAATAGTCCGGTTACTTCTGAAGAGAAGAACTCGAGCAACAGATAGCCATTGATTACTATCACAAGGGCAGCAACAAGCCATGAGACCATCTACAAATAAAAAACCAGAACAGATAATCAGTTACATACAAAAACTGACTCAGTTAGACAGTAAGAGAGTCCAAGGAATACGTTAAACACACAACATAGATTTCTCCATTTCTTATTCTTAGTCACATCTCACAATGGAATAGTTAAGGGAGAGCGAGAAACACGAGTAGATGGCATATAACCTTGAAGCCAAGCAGGTAAGAAGGGGATTCTCAGCCCTATAAACGCACTAAAGACAACTAAAGGAGGGTGGGAAGCAGATCTGACTATCCTTTCACCAAAGATCAGCAGCCAGGCAACATAGACAACGAGCCGATTATGTACCAAGCTTAAACTCAGTGAATAAATTGACCAACATAGTTCACATAACCCCTCCACCCCTTAAAGAGACCTTTATATAAAAGTTAACAACATCATGGACATTAGTTTGTAATCATCTCAAGCCCTCCTTAAATCAAAATTTACCATAGAACTGTTATAGCATTCTTCCTCTCTTTGTTGATCAAGGGAAAATATGGAATCTTATACGTATGATTTTATAGTCTAAAGTGGTATCTCTTTCACAAACATGCAAAACATGAAGGATGCAGCTTTCAAAAGGGAAGAAAAGGGTAGATGACACATCACAGATGAAGAGCAAAAAAAAAAAGAAGTGAAGTTCAAACTTGGGGACAAAAATATAACCATTTATCAAATAAGGAAAACGGGTGCAGACTCCGGAAACATGCACACACTAGCATATTGCCAATAAAATTCAAGTTAAGCTGACATTTACATCCTAATGTGTTTTTCAATCTTAGAGGAGTGATAGTATCATGACTCTGAGTCCACTAAACAAGAAAGGAAAAAGAAGTTATTTCAAGTTCAAAAGTGGCATACTAATAGATGGTATCCAGGAAAAGGAAATGATGATCATAAATACACAAGAAATAAAGAGAATTGCAGTTCTTATCATACGACTCAAATGAGTTCTATATTAATGACTGATTTTCTCTCATATACTCTCTGGTCAACCATTTAAGGTTTACTACAGTTGGTAAGTTCAGCTATGTAGGCCCTGCCCTCATTTGAAGTTGCAAACATTAGCAGAACAAACAGACATGACACAAGAAAGTCTTATACCAGTGCCCGAGTTTCTCTCATATACTATATATCGAGTCACCTGTTGACCTTTACTTTAGTAAGTTCAGCTATATAAAACCCTGACCTCATTTTCGAACTTACACACATGGGGGCCTAAAATTGAGATTTACAATAAAACTGCTTATTTGGCATTGAAAGTTTAAGCGTCAGCGAAGACATGCAGTTGTAGTGAAGATTCAGAAAAGCAAAATAAGAGCTACCTTGAGGACAGGGCCAATTTTGAACACCCCCATGAGCTCCTCCTTGGACACTAAGCAGAGAAGAGGAATAAGTGCAAAAGGGATTTGAACAGACTGAAGCACGTTAAGCCATTCATTTAGAACATCTAACGCGTCATCAGAGGTATCAAAAGCTAGAGCAACTATCAAAGTCGGGATGATAGCAAAGCTCCTGGTAATTAGTGCTCTCAGCCATTTCTTCAAGCGCATATTTAAAAACCCTCCCATAATAAACTGCCCGGCATACGTGCCAGTAATAGTACTGCTCTGTCCAGCTGCTAATAGTCCAATGGCCCAAATGTATAGAATTGGAAGCAAACCCCCTCCATATTTTTCTTCAAGATATTGACCTGCATTCCCGAGGCCAATACTATTGGCTTGTTCAGTTCCATAAAACGCCTTCGCAAACACCGTGGTAACGAGTAGATTGATCACGAAGGAGATTGCGAGGGCAATGCTGGACTCTATGGTGTAGTAATTTAGGGCTTCTCGGACCCGGCCTGCCTTGCGGTGATCCACGTCTCTTGACTGCACAAGGGCAGAGTGTAAGAACACATTGTGAGGCATAATAATGCAACCAACAACTCCCACAGCCTGTTGTATCGTTTTCGAGCCAAGTTTCGGAATCAGAACACCTACAATCACCATTTCAAAAAGTAAGTGCACAAAAAGAAAGGGCCGCATAACTAGGGGAGAATACCTTACATCAAAGATAATTCTCACCAAGAAGAAGCTCTAGGCCGTCGGGCTTTGTTTCCCCAAACAGCCACGCGAAAGAGACAGCCATGGTTGCAATTAGGACAGCAAAAAGTGCTTCTAACTTCCTCACACCATAGTTTTCAAGAAATAGGAAGATGAAACTGCAATGGGGTAGTGAAGTAAAGATCAGTCAAATACTGAATCCCCTATTCATGTAAGCTCTGGTAGGTTCAATCCGAATTTATATAAGTAAAGAAAGGTAGGTTAACATTTTGACCCTTCCAAAATTTTTCTGTGGCCCACAACCCCATCCCCCCACCCTCACCAACCCCAGGAACAAATGTATTAAGAGGGGGACGGCCAAGTGGGAGAGGGGGCCCAATGGTAGTCAGCAGAAGAATGATCAGATTCGAAGTTTTCCCTGTTTCAAAAATCAACTTGAGAGTTAGATGCTTAGAGCTCGCTTAAACAAAGGTTTCTTAACCTGCAAAGGGCATAATTCCAATTCCTAACCTATCAACCAAAAAATTCAACAGAGACTCCATCAATCATTAAGAATCTATTGTTCTTTGAAGAGTAAATTTCTACTCTAACGGCGATAAGTAAGACATAAAGTGACATTTGGACCAGATCAGTTCAAGAATGATGAAACGGTTGAACTGGACTGCCCCAGGATTGCCCAACCAACAGAGACCGCAAGTTATGGCGTAAGACAGCCATGACCCTCAAGATTACATGCTTTTCAGAAGTACTTTGATGATAAGAGGGAGCTGAAAATTTACCAATCCAAGGCAGTGATCAGGACACCAGCCCAAAGAGGCAAAACACCATGACTAAGAATCTTAATAGCAATAGCACTCCCAATAACCTCCTGAATGTCAGCACCAATCAGAGCCATCTCAGCCATTATCCACAGCAACAGCCTCGCCCACCTCGGATACTCGTCCCTACACAGCTCAGCCAAGTGCCGGCCAGTCGCCACCCCGAGCCGAGCCGACAGCATCTGAACCAAGAGCCCCATAGCCGTGGCCCACAGCAGCAGCCACAGCAGAGAGTACCCCGCGATCGCACCCGCCTGGAGGTTCCCCTCCAGGTTGCCCGGATCCAGAAAAGCTATGCTCATCAAGAAACCAGGCCCGGTGAAGAGCCACAGCTTCCGCCATGAAAACGGCGGCGCTCTGCCGCAGTCTTCGCCGTCTTCTTCCTCCGATTCTCCGACTCCGACTATGTGGACCTTTTGGGTCGTGTCGTAGGCCGTCTCTTCCTCGTCGGAATTGAGCAATGGTTGGTGGTGTTCTTCGTGAGGCATGTTCGGTTACACAGACAGTGGGATTGAGAAAATTAAATGAGCGTGGATTGGTGGCGTGGGGTGCCTTGTTTGGCTTTGGCGTGTTTGTAAAAGTGGAAAAGGGGAGAAAAGAATGGTGGCAGTGCAGTAGCGTCTCTGTGATGCTTTGTGCAGTGAAGGTGGGCCTTTCTTTAACTTTATCGTTGGTGGAGGACGAAGGAGGGGCGCTTTGAAAAAGTGAGAGAAAACCGAAACTACCAGTCCGCTCATTATATTCCTCTTTCTTTACTCTTTAGTCCTCCTATTTATTAAGTGATCCAAAAAGACACTCTTGAGAACATTGAGAACTGTGTGGGTGGCCCTTATAGTATACGCTATTTGCCATCTTAGTCCTTTAACTATTTTCTTTGCCATTTTAGTTCTTGTAAGTTTAAATCGATTGTCATACAAGTCATTTTTTTCATTTCTGTCAAAAATATTATCTTTTGTGGTCCCCACAGCAGGGGTACTAGAGTCATTGCACTACCCTCGAGAACCAGAAGTTCCCTAATAATCCTTGAACTATTAACATGTTGTTAAATTAGTCCCTGGACTAATTCTTGCACTCTTGGTCCTTTAACATTGTATCATTAACTACTTTCGTCATTTTGATAACTTCAATAACGGTTTCGTACGTCGATGAAAAAAGAAATTTATACGACATCTTACAAGTCGTCACTATGACCATGGTCTTTTAGCATCGTAACCATAAATCTCTTAACAAGGTAGCTTTTTTCTTGTTATACACCACCAACACCCTCTATCTAGGGATGCAAGTTGGATTGAATTTTTATGGGGTTGACCAATTCAACCTAAGAAAAATATTGACTTTTATCCAGTCCAATCCAATTAATTATAATGGGTTAGGATGGTTTGACTCGATATATTTAGTAGGTTATGTTAGGTTTGGCATCGTAACCTATTCATAATGGTCACTACCTGCCATCGTGATCACCCATCCACCACCACCGCTGCAGGTTGCAGGCAGCCCTAGCTCTACGCCGGAGGTAGGGGTTGGCTACAGTCAGATGCTGATGGTGGCAGATAGTGGCATGCTGGCAGTTGAGGTAGTGGCGAAGCGGAGCCAGGGATGAGATGTCACGATGTTGGTTGTATCGATGGGAGAGGAGAGGGTGTTGATAGTGCATAGCAAAGACAAAGTCACCTTGTAGAAAGCTTCATGGTCATGGTGAGGACTTATTTTGATAGGGTATAGAATTACTTTTTCATCAACTTACGAAACCTGATTGAAATGGCCAAAGGGACGAAATTGGCTAATGATGCAATGTTAAAGGACCAAGAGTGCAATAATTAGTTCACGAACTAATTTAGCAACACGTTCAGGGACCATAAGAGAACTTCTGGTTCTTGAGAATCGTGAAATAACTTTAGTGCCCCTGCTGTGAGGGCCACAAAAAGAGAATATTTTAACAAAAATGGAGAAAATAACTTGTATGGCAACGGTTTGAAGTTAATGATTAAAATGGCAAAAAATATTCGTTTTGGGACTAAGATGGCAAATGGTGTATAGTATAAGGACCACCCGCATAGTTTTCTCTTAATTATAATAATTATCTAAATGTACTCTTGCTAGCAAGAGCTTAACGTTGAAGCATAGAGTGTTTTAGATTAAAAATTTTGTTGCAATCCTAGTCCACGCAACAAGCTTTCATTGATATGACACGATAAATAGTCTCCTTGAAATCTCTTAATTAACAATGACCAATATAATTTGTATACTTTTCGCTTGAGACCTCTTAGTTAACAATAATCAACAAATCTAGAAGTGCCGTTGTTAAAGCTTCTTAATGACATTTTGTCTCACACTTGATTACTTGTACTCTATTTTACTATATAAATAATAACATTAATGACACCTTTTAAGTTTCCATCCGCAGGATTAAGAAACTTAGAATTGGTTTGAAGTTGCATATGAAAAATTCACGAGAACTTTTGGAAACATAAGCACTTTTGCTTGATGCATATATATTTTACAATTTTAAACATAACCTTCTTCATCAACTACAACTTAATTATTTTTTTTGAACCATAATGACTTTGGAAGCAAAAGTGACCCCAAATATAATTTGCACAGAAGTTGGGGGCATAAAGTGCAATGCGTAGTCCTATTTGAGAATTTATTTGATATTTTGGCCATTTTCTTGTGGATGATACGGATATTTCGGGTTGGTGATGTGGTGACTTTTGTGTGGCTGCAAGCCACGTGGGGAGATGAATTCAGACTCTCTATCCATAATCATTTGGAGAAGCAACGATTTAAGGAAGACCTAATTAGAATTTTTTATTTTTTTTAATGGTTAGAATTATCTCTCACAGTATGCCCAATGTTTTAACCCCAGTTCAACAAGAAACTCCCACCAGCCTTGAATTCTTCGTAGTACCCACAAACAGGCCAATTTTGGTTTTAAGCTAAAGCGAATTTGTTGGCTTTCCACTACTTCCAAAGGTTTAGTATCCCTCGTTGACATGGAAGTGAGGAGAAAATGAAACGAAGTCCTTGTTGTTGAAAGATATAAACTTCACATTGGGTATCAATCCCACATCGGGTAAATAATAAACAATACTTCAATATATATGCTTTGTACGCCTCTCCCCTTATTACCAATTGGTTTTGAGGTGGATGTTTTCACACTTGTCACCTGATTACCCACGCATCACCCCTCCGATCTGTCACTCAAAATTGGATCAAGCCTCATTTTAGTTTTTTTTTTTATTTGACTATGGTTAATACCGTAATTTTTATATGACCTTGTTGATATGAAAATCAAAACCAGCGAATTTAAAGTTATTTCTTAAAGTCTCTGTCATTTTTTCCATCCTTGAGGTTAGGTTCATTTTAATTAGTAGGAAAAACTGTTAACTACAAGAGTGTAGTCCTTTTTCCAGGCTTCTACTGCCAAAAATTCTCTAAACATGGCTAAGAGCACTTATATGAGACAAAATAGCTATCCAAGTACAATCGAATTTCTCTAAAATTGTTTAGGAAGTATTTTGTTCACAAAAGTGAGGGCTGCTAGCCAAAATCATGGTTGTAACTGAAATCTGACTAGTACTTTAAGCGATGTATGACGCATGGCATCTATAACACATAACAAGTAATGTCTAATATACAGTATATCTTAAGCAAGAAAATAAAAAATTAATCGAGCTTGACAAAAGTTCTAACACAAAATTCAAAGATATTATTTTTGACATGATCCCAGCATATAAAACTTCGTCCAAGCACTCAAAAAATGCCAAAATAAACAATAGGTACTTTACATTTCCTTGTCTAAGCCAACACAAACACGTGTTATAAAACCCAAATATTCATTCACAGATGTAAAATTTATCTATCTGTCTATCAATACCATATACAAAGAGAATTGACGTTTTGATGTTATATAACTATTTATCTAGAACGATGACACTTAACATAACAAAATAATTATTTTAAAAATGGCACAACAAAGAAATTTAATAGTAAATATGTTTAATTCTCACAATTTAAAATCTACTTTAAAAAATACTTTTATAATAAAGGGTGAATTACACTAAACCCCCTGAGGTTTACACCCGTGTCTCACAAAGGACCCTAAGATTCCAATTTCAACAACTAACACCCCAGCGTTAAGGATTGGTTCCAATTGGACCCAAAATCATTTTTCCGTTTAAAAAGAGGTGGATGGCCGTTTACCTTGAGGGGCATTTTAGGTAACCAATATTTGGTGCTCTCTCTTTCTCTCTCTCTCCTCTCACACACACACACACATATTAAACAGTCAGAGCTACCACGTGGCTGGGGTGAACCAATCCTTAAACCAGAGCTAGGTGAGTTTGGCCCCTGAACCATGACATTCAGATCAGGTGGAGCAGGAAGAGAATACTGCCTATGGCTCGGTGGCAAAACCTGCCACGATGTTTTACCACCAGAATGTTCCATTTCAGCTACTTTGCCTGAGTCAGGACCATCTTCTGGGGCTAACGAATCACCAGAATGTAATTTACTCGAACTTTCTAGCTTAGGCTCTCGATCTATTGTGTCAATGTGGTGTCCAGGTGCTGAATGAGATGATGTACTATCACTTTTGGGAAGCATGCCAGGCATTTGAGAAGATCCTGAAGCCCCTTCTAGCCCAGACGGTCCCACTGGCGTGGCTAGTCTTACCATTCCCGTTTGAGAAGGGAGATTATATCCAAACTCGGCACTAAAACCATTCCTCCTATCAGGCTGATATACAGGTTTACGCGGAGCCTGGAAGGAAGATCCAGGTCTTATCCCAGAGACGCTACTATCTAATACAGCAAACTCACTCTGAGAAGTTGAACTCCTGTTGGCTTCAAGCAACAATTCTTCGTTGGGAGGCAAGGAAGATCTGCACGTGGCAGCGGAGTTTATCCCAGAAGTGGGTGGAGTCACTGGTCTACTTGGATTAGTTTCACATGTCAAGTGGATTAGTTTCACCCTAACTTGTATGGGTGGGGCGCCGGGTTTTACTTCCTCCATCACCTACCATATCCACTAGATAGACGGTCCAGTCCAGCAAGGAAATTGAGCATGGCGGCCACTGCTTCTTCTTCTTCTCTAGTAAGGACATTCTTCCTCCTCAACCGCACCCACAAACTCTCTCTCTCCTTACCCACCACCACCACTTCACCACCACCGCCATCAAATCGCATACCTTTTCTCGCTCCATTTCGTCATCTTCATCTGTGCACTGCACCAACCAAAGCCGACCCATTGAAACCTCCCACCACCGCCCTAACGTCGTGTGTGTGTGTGTGTGTGTGTGTGAGAGAGAGAGAGAGAGAGAGAGAGAGAGCACCAAATATTGGTTACCTAAAATGCCCCTCAAGGTAAACGGCCATCCACCTCTTTTTAAACGGAAAAATGATTTTGGGTCCAATTGGAACCAATCATTAACGCTGGGGTGTTAGTTGTTGAAATTGGAATCTTAGGGTCCTTTGTGAAACACGGGTGTAAACCTCAGGGGGTTTAGTGTAATTCACCCTATAATAAATTATAAACGTCAAACTTTTTTTTTTTTGGTCAAACGATAATTGCATTAATTAAAAACATTGAAATACAACCAAAAGAGCACAAACTAACGTTTGGCTCTGGAAACAGAGTACAAAAAGTACTAGAAAAAGAGTACAAACAACAACAGATGCTTGACCCTGGAGCTGGCCAACATGGCCTTGGAGGAAAACAGTAACGATAAGTATTACCACTGTTGGATTTTGAAAATCCAGATCAAGTGGTAACAGGGTGGAAGAGATGCCGGAAGGCATCAAATCCATGGGCCGCATAAAGTGACAGTTTACATTACTGTCGCGGTTAATATCGGAACCAAAGGAGATGGAGCCGGTTCCCAAGGCCGGATCTGAACGAACCGCAGCTCGAAGGGAACCAACATCTTCCATCTCTGTAAGATCCGCCATCTTCAAGCCATAAGTCCACCATATCGGACCCGCATCGGAAAGCTCAACCCAAACCAACCGGAACAGAGGTCCGGTGACTGCGACGGATCTGGACAAAACTGTCAGATCTAAGGGTAGCGAATGGGAGGAAGTAATTTTATGGCTGAAGGGAAGCCGATCTGAGGGTGGTGGTGGAGATCGGCGGGTGGAGGAAGGTGGTGGCGGATGGAGGCAGCAATGGAATGCCCAGAAAGGATGAACAAAAGATGTGGAAAACAGGAGCAGAAGGAAATGGAGGAAGCGAAATAGCAGTGAGAAGGCCTCCCCTTCCACCCTCACAGCCATGGGAGTTGGAGGGGGAAGGGGCGGCAAGCTGGGTCTGATGGAGAAGAAGGCTACTGTAGCGTCAGTTGTGCAGAGAGAGAGAGAGTGTTGATCATTTCAGCACAACTTAATGTGACTTATTCCTAATTATAAACTTCAAACTTGATATTATAAAAGTATCATATTGTCATCTATATTAGTTTATGTAAGGAAAATGACCCTTTCGGCGTAACATCTTTTCTTATTTTGCGGAATTACATATCTTGAATATTGACACTTGATATTATAATTTTTTTTTTCTAAAAAAACGACACAAAACATAAACATATGAAAAATAATTACTTCAAAGACAAACTTGGTTTCAAATCTTAAAATACTTATATACTCCGTATCATTTTTTAATAAATTTTAGATTAAAATTTTTATTTTTGTACGCTCACCGTGTACACGAGAAATGGTACTATGTTATTTAAGCCAGCAAGCTCGGGACTCTCGTGCGAATGTCTGTGTGCTGCTTGTGTGGACAGCAAGCGAGCGCGTGTCGTTGTTGAGAATGTCCCGTGGCAGCACAAGCTACTGCGCTGCCGGTTGAAGACAAGGCTACATTCAAATTTCTGCCCAGGTTTTCGGCAACTAAATCCAGACCGTCTTAACGTGCCGTGAAAGAGCGTGTTCATGCTGCGCCTGATGCATCCAAAGCGACAGATTCTGTGTCGTACGTAGTCTAGAACGACGGCTAGCTTTTTGCACGCTCGTGGGGATGCGATTGGTTAAAGCTAGTGAGTTAGGCTGTCCATGTGAACGGAGTTGCAGATTCCCTGTGCAAAGAAAAAGTCATGGGATACAATTCGATTCGATGGTTAACCTGTGCAAGAAAAAGGAAAAGTGGCTGTTTCTGTACTTTGAATAGAATGAGTTAAAATTGAATGGTTTAAGCCTGACCACTGGTGCCTGCCTCTATGTCGACATGATGACAAAGCAAACATGGCCAATAATGGAGAAAAGGTTTAGCGTGCCTCCAAGCAGAGAAATAGCTCTGACAAGAGCAGGGGGTATGGGGGAGTATGGAGGATATTGTTGGAGTTTTGTTTTTTTTCTTATATATTTGACTACATTAGAATGGCAATTCCTAAAAATACACGGTTTCAGATAGTGAAAGTGTGATTTCAAATCACGTTTTTCGCATAAAGTAGTTAAGACAAAAAAAAAATTTATATTTGGTACTCCTGAGTTTTGAGTTTAATGTACTTGTTATTATCCCTTTTATTCAAGAAAATTATTATGGTATTCTTTACCATTTGTGTTAGATTTGAGGTTAAAATGACTGAATTGCTAGTAGAGAAATAAAGAATTTCCAAAGGTTAACCCTAAGTTAATTGCCCACCTCCAACCACTCGCAACCCATCTCCCGTCCCCATCCTCCCACCCCCGCCAACCTCACCCCCGTCACCCACCTGACCGTCCATCATCTCCTACCACCAATCTCCACTAGCTGTCATTACCATATCTTCCACACTCACCCACCCCACACCTTCACTGTCACCCATCATAACCCTCCCCCCAATACACACACATTGTCGTAGCGCCTGCGCCCTCTCTCTCTCTCTCTCTCTCACACACACACACACACACACACACATCAAATCCCATTCCCAACACGCATAAACCTGCACACATTAACATGCGCGTGCTCAGATACACATATGCGCGCTCGCCACGCATATGTTGCGTACCCCCACGCTGCATCACCACGCGCATTGTCATTGAACACATTCACGATCAACAACCAATAACCAACACCATGGCACGCACACACACACAACACAACTTGCGTGTCGAGCGCCGCTGATGGAGGGGGTTCGTCAGTCGTGACCATGGTGTGTGTTGCATGTGCGTGTCTATGTGCGAGGGGGTGTTTGCGTGTGTACGCGTGTGTACGTGCGAGCGTTCATGCATGTGTCTGTGGGTGTGTGTCCGCGCGTGTGCATGTTTACTGTATGTGTGTAGATGTGGGTGATGAGGTAGGCAGTGTGAGCGCAGGTGGTGAAATGGTGAGATAAACGGTGTTTTTGCGTTTGATATTTGACTGAGGATTATTTTTGAGTCTTCGCTAAATTTTAACAGCAACATTTGATGTCAAGATAACGAGAGAAAGTTTGTGAGACACGGGCCCTAATGTCAAGGGAGGTCAGTTTAATTATCTGAATATTTGAGGGGAAACGAGTATATCAACCCCAAAACTCATGGTTTTACTTCCTTGGCCCTTCTTGCTTTTATGCATACAGTTGTCGCATACACTGGGACTTTTATATGGTATACCTATGGTGCAAGTTTGGATCTCGATACCATGTGTACGGAGCTATCAATATGTTGAGACTTGAAGATTAGGGGATTGGGAGTCGGGGATGTGTAAAAGGATAATTCTAACTAGGGGTATTGTTGTCAATAGATTTAAACACAACAGTTGTAAGAGTCATCAATTAGGTGAATTTGGAGGATGAGGATGAGGATACAGAGCTTAACTCTACGAGCTTTATTATTTAGGGTTAATTACACTTATGTCCCTAAGGTTTAGGTGTAATTACACTCGTGTCCATAAGTTTGGAAAATAGGCACTAATGTCCTTGGACCTAACGGAATACACAAAGACATAACGGAAGGGTTAAAATTACCCTAGTACCCATAGTTAAAAAGGATATCCCTGATTTGCCAATGAAAAGCCAAAAGCGAGAAGTCCTTCTTTCTTCTTTTCTAACTTCTCTCTCTCTCTTTCTCTCTCCCCGGCGTCTCTTCATTTCCTGTTTGTTAATCTCACCAACCAACGAAACCCTATCATCGATGGTAGATTGAAGGACTCATCGGCGAAGGAAGACACGGCGGACGAAATTACGGTATGTTCTCCATCCACCTTTGCGTACTCTCTCTCCAACTCTCCTGTTGGAGGCCGGCCGGGGATTGCAGACTTCCTCCTGTCGGAGTTCTTTTGGTGCTGCTGCTGTTGTACTTTTCACGGCCGGATTATAGCCTCGCCGGCGTCGAGCACATCCCGCTCAGCCGCCGTCCTCCTCCTCCACTCGCTCGCCTTCCTCCCCTGCGTCGCCCAGCGCCGCCTCTGACCTGGCGCGAGTGCCTCGCCCGGTTCACTGGGTTGTTGGCCTTCCAAGCACTTGCCAGCTGCTACTCCTGCCGCCTGCCAAGCGGTCGCCGATCGAACAAGAAATGACGCTGTCGTGAACGGGGGTAAATGAGCTGTTAAGGCTGCCGGTGATGGGTGGGGAGAAAGGTGCCGGCGCCGGCGTGGGGAATAGGATTCATCACTGTTTAAAACCCTAAATTGAACAAATATACCCTAATTTGAAAGATTATTGCTTTAAAAACCCTAATTTAGAAATTTTGTAACGTTAGTTTGAACAAATGAAACTCTAATTTGCAAATTTAGGGCTTTGAAACCTCTAATTTATCAAATTAGGGTTTTGAAACCCTAATTTGAAACTGAATGGAACCCTAATTTGAAATTCTGTATATTTTTTTATTCAGTATAGGGGTAGTATTGCCATTTTAAAAATACGTATTGATGACATCACCAAAAAAGTACACTTTTTGGATGGATCCCTAACGGCTGGATATAAGTGTTATCTTTTTAACGTTTGTGGACACGGTTTGTTACCTTTTGAAATTTTGTGTCCTTGACTGTAATTACACCTAAACCTTAGGGACATAAGTGTAATTAACCCTATTATTTAAGTGTTAAAAGAGAGTCATCCAAATGATAATGGACATGAGATATTTATAGGCGTGCACTATGTGAAGCCTAAGCACATGCAAGCAAGCTTTAAGAAAGGACATTTGTCCAATACTCTCAATTCAGTTATTCTTAAATAAGCAATTTTTGTAGATGTTGCTTCAGTGTTGAAAACATGTGATCTTAGCCAAGGTGGCCATGGCACTTAGGTTGCGCCAGCACGACCCATGCTCGGTCCACAAAGGCCTCAAGCACAACAAGTGACGTATGAAATATGATGTGGTGATCATGTTGAGATGCGGTATAGGTGGTAAAATGGACGTACTGCCCCTGCAGAGGCAGTTTAGCAGAAATTTGAAAAAACAAAAAAGAGATCCCAGTCATTCGCGATATTCAGTGGACAACTGGATCACAACTAGATTTGTAATTTTAAAAACGTTATATGGGGCTCAGCCTCCAAACTTAAAATCTTCAATGATTTACCGTTAATTGTGTTTGATAATGGCTAGTCTTGTAACACTTTATAATTTAATTTTGCCTAAAGTAAACTAAAATTTTAAGTAATGGTAGATTTACTCTTGAGTTATCACTTAATCTTAAGTGAGATGGTCAAGAGCTATTAAACAAAGTTTAAAGTAAACAGAATAATTATCACTATGAAGCCGTCATAATCACTTTGCCAAGAACACGACATCGATCGCACTAGAGCCATGACCGCAGCTAATATGTCTTTTTTGTCACGACAACCATAATTACAACGACCGAACCACCGGCACTACCACTAAAACGCCCATTACCAAGAATACACAACCACCTTCAACACACTACAACAACAATCGTGAGTGCCATGTCACCGCCTGTTGCCACCACCAAAATTACTAATGCCAAATCTCCACGCACCACTATGAGTCCCATTGTCAGCACCTCTCTACCACCACTGCTACTATCAACACAACCAACATGTCTTTTACAATAAGGAATTAGGATACATAAATGCATTCTTTTGGTAAAGTGGATAAATGTACAAGTAACAAAAAATTTTAAAGATTTGCTTTTAGTTTACCAAATATGTTAATTTATTTTTCAGTGATAGAAATTCAGGCGTTTAAGATTTTTAGTTTTACAAATTTAGCGTTTAAGGTTTAATACTTATATTTTAATATATGAAAGGGCCCTTAGTTCTTTTCGTTTGATAGTTTTTGGGCTATTATGGCTGCCATGGAGCTACAAGATTTGTGACCAGTTTGTTTACATGGCTAGACTATTCACTGGATCCTTCACGGGGTTTAAGAACAGACTCCTGACTTTACAATTTGGATCCTATTCATCATATTTATCAATATACTGTACCGGTACCAGCCGGTAAGTACTACTTTTGCCTTTTATTGGTACCGCATCACTTATATTTTGTATCGGTCAAAATACCGCTATGTACTGATCGGTATATGTGATACCGCCCTAGAACTACGTACTGGGCGACATATTGTATTTTGTACCGATTCTTTGAGAAATGTAAAAGTAACAAATTTTGTTAAAAACTTAGTAAACTAATCATATAAAGACTAAATAAAAAAACACTCTAAGTTATTATAGCAATCACGCCTCTTAGCCTTTTGATACTAATATCCATTACAATTTGTAAAATCTTTCTTGATAAATTTTCAATCTTCACTTATCTTTGATTTACTTTATATTTGGAAGCTTTTATCATTTTTTTCATCCATATGATATAATGCTCTACACACATTCGCTTGTGCGCACACACAAAAATAGCTTATTCTTAAACCCAAAAACGTTATTACTGGACAAACAACTTATTCTTATATAAGAATTTGTGAATGAGAGTGTTGAAAAAGGGAATAATCACATATGAGGTAATTCAATGGAATAAGCTTATTATTTCTAATATCACTATATAGGAACAAACAGCTTATATGGGAACCAATAGTTTATTTAAAAACTAACGTAATTCAAACTCTATAGAACAAACAATTTATTATAGAGGAGCTGTGAGTAAGAGAATGTATCTATATATTGTTTGTTCGCGAGTGAATGATTATTATAAATGTATATTATTGATAAAAAATTTGAGATGATACCGATATTGGTACGTACCATTTAATGAAAAAACGTTATTCATAACTATGCTGTTCAAAGAATCAAACCTCCAATCCAACTTTAGTTGCTACTTACCATAGTTGCTTTATCCATGGGTATAAATAAGCAAACAACCAACATAAACCCTTCATTACTTGTTCCCAGTCTGGACACAAAGGCTCAAAATATGAGTGGTGAACCCCAATATTCAATTGCAAGATCCAAAAAGTTAAAAAATGACTATAGATGCAAGTCACTCAAACAGTCCATGTTGATTTATCCAAACCGATGAGACAACAGCTGAAATTGAATCATTCAACTCTGCTTTGTTTTGTTTATCTTATAAAAAAGAAACTCCATCTCGTTGTCCCTTTTTTTTTTTTTTTTGGCCGAAACAATACCAAACCTTGTTCGCCCCAAACACGGTTAAAGGGGCTTTTTCATACTAAAAATTTGCAGCGACATATACTCAGTTGCTTAGGGGGAGTGAGCTAGCTTAGTTATTATAAGGACACGGGCCATAAGACTGGGTTTACTTTTACTAATCTACTATGTATCATTCCTGGGCCTTCTCACAGTGGGGGCGGATGGTACTCAGTACACAGTATGAGTAATATGCAGCCCGAAAAAGCTCACTACATTGGGCCAATTTTACTTCCTGATATCGAGATATAATCAACTTGGCCTAAGGAATCCCTCTTTTTTTTTTTTTACTTGAACAAGAAAAGGAATTCCTTTTTGTGAAGACAAGCTATCGCAGGCAGCCCGATCTCTTCCCCACTGTTTGTGGCCAAGTAAAAAGGCTGAAATACACCCTTTTGCGGCACTCAATGATGGTCACTTTCTTGCTAGCAGTTTATGACCTTTTGAGTTTTACATAAAGCTAAAAAAAAGATACGAGTGCGGATTTAGAAAGTCGTATTTGGGGCACTAAAAAGAAGTTTTTTTTTTGTAAGAGCTTATCGGTAGCTTTCTACATTTGAGGTGAAAAATCCTGAATTATTTGCAAGAAGGAGCACCAAATGCCATTGTATGACAAAGAAAAATGTTATTCACTGTTTGCACCATCTAAAATGCAGTAACTCAGCCTAGCAAAGCTGATACGTCAGAAGGCACTAACATGTCACGTCATTAAGTTAGGAATGGGCGTGAGGGTAAGTTCCCACTTAAAAGCTTATTCGTCGTATTGCAAGTTGGTGACTGGTTATCATAATGTCAAATCAATGACAATAGTGGCTAAACGATACATAGCTCATTAACACATGATATGAAGTTTTAACTCTGCAACGTGTCATCATGAGGAGAGTTGTAAAAACGTGGCAGATGTTGTATGAAAACTTAGACAAGAAGGCAGAATAAGACCCTATCTAGTCTCAACATGTGAAAACGTCATATTTAATCAAGGATGCTTAATGCAAGCAGAAAGATAAAACAGACATGCTTGGACGCGTGACAGCTCTTGACTGGATCAACTAAGGCTAAATGATTATAAGCTCAGTTATAAAAGTCGTAAAATTTTTCTCAATTAACCCTCTTCAACACTAAGGCCATGTTTGACGCTCAATTTTTTTTTCAGTTTTGAAAATTGAAAAAAAAAAACGCGTTTGATAACCATTTTTTTTTCTTCAATTTAAAAACCATTTTTTAAACTGAAGAGTAAAAAAAAAAAAACTCCAAAAACTGGGTTTTTTTTTTGAGACCACCACCACCACCCTCCCACCGCTGGCAGCCACCTCAGGCGACCACCGCCAGCGGCTTGCCGGCAGTCACCAGAGGTTGCCGCCAGCTACTGCCGGCAGCCACCTCCGGTAACCACCGCCGGCGCCCGACAACCACCTTTGTCGACCACCGCCGACCACCACCACCGTCGACCACCGCCACCGCAAACCACTACAAAAAAAACTCAAAATAAAAACTGGGTTATCAAACACAAAAAAAAAAACTCAAAATAAATTTGGGTTATCAAACAGTCAAACACCCACTTATTTTTGTAAAAAAAAAAAAAATTAAGCTGCTCTTTAATTTTTTAAATTTAAAAACTGAAAACCAAATTTTTTTTTGTCAAACAGAGCTTTAAATACAAATAAGCTCCTAGTTTATGTTAGCAAACCTTCATTTACCTTAGGTAAACAGGTTTATCTTCGATATATCAAATAAACTTTCGACTCACTCAAATAGTCACCAAAGTGTATCTAATTCTTGAATTAGAGCTTTGTACTCTCAAAGCATTATAATTTTATAAGAGTTGATCACCGTAAACATTATGAAGGTAAACTTTATTTTATGTATTACTCTGTATTTTACTTGGTTTGATACGAAAAAAGTCTTAAAGTTTCATGCCAAAGAATTCTGAGAATATTTTTAGGTCTTCATAGATCTTTTGAGAAAAGTCTGAAAAGCATACCCAAGCCAGACCGTTCAAATTATTTGAGAATTGCGTTTAAATATGATCCCATCAAGACCCGACATGCCCGCGCATTATAATAATAATAGCTATAAACATCCCAAGAGCACGTGGCAGAGCATTTTACAAGCAAACACTCCATCTGTCCCAGAAGAATAGTCTCTCTTTGAATATCGATTTTTTATGGACAACAAGTTAAAGCTTGTGTTTTAGTTTTTCCTTTAGTTAATGCTTGTATTTTACTTTTGGCATTACATAGAAAGACTAAAAAAGCGGTGACAATTAAAAGAAAGATTAGTTTTGACAATTAAAAGAAAGATTAGTTTTGCAACGGAACAAGTTAGTAATAGACCAAGTATATTTGAACATTAGGCCTCGCCAAATCAATTAACTTCAAGCAGCTCTTTTTAGAGCTTTATAAATTAGCTTTCCAACATGTATTAATCCATAACAGAATATAGCAGAAAAAAGAAAGAAAGAAAGCCCATCTAAATATGAATTTTTTTTGGTTACTACTTGAGTAGTAGAAATCTTCCTCTAATATTGTATATAGTGACAATTAATAGTCACTAAATATTTCTTGTGACTTTTTTGCTAACACTTTCAGTAACAATTCTTATTAAGGTTACTAGATAACAGTCACTCGAAACATTTACTAACCATTAATTATCGTTACGTGGGAAGTAGGAGGAAGATTCCTTTTACTCGGGTAACAGCCAATTTTTTTTTCTCAAACATTACTCATAGTTATAAGTAACATACTAGCTCTAACTCTATGAATTAAACCATTTTCTTACTTTGTGAACTAATCTTCGGCAGACTGGGCAAGTCTTACTATCCCCATCCATTATCCTGCGTAAACCAATTATTTCGGTTAGATCATTAGTGCTCTATAAAATTTGAAATTAAAAAAGTCTATACGCCATGCTGGAGTACTAATTTCACACTTCTATTTGTCACTAAACATCTCAAAATACTAACATTTTAGTGACATAAGAGCCGACAAGCACACAAGAAACCCAAAGGGGTGGTGGAGTTGGCAAGGAGCCTTAAGGAGTGACCTCGAGATCCTGAGTTTGATTCCTCCCCCCGGGTTATATATATGAATTACAGTTCTCACAAATTTCCCAATCGGGAAATTCAAAAAAAAAGAAGCACACAAGGTATCATGATTGATATTTCCTTGGAAGGTTAATGATTTCAGTTGTATACCTTTGGGCACAAACATAACAGGTAGCACAGTGACCACAGGGGATGAAGAAGCAATTCCGTTGTTCGTCATAACATATAATACATATTTTCCCATCGTACAACTCGTCCGATGAGCTGCTGCATTTTCCAGACTCTAGATCTTCTTCTTGGCACGTACCGTACCTTAGCGAAATTGCATCCTTTGGCAGCAACCAATTAGTTTCTGTTGATGTCGCTTGTGCTAGAGTGACCTCGGTGTCAAAATCCATTAGGTATCTCCAAATCAACGAGAGGATAATCACGATCGCTACTGCATTGTAATTCACGTTGTTAAAATCATCAGGGTGCGTGAATGTGAACCAAAAATGTACAAAAAATTTAAGAAACTCTATGACTTGAAGACAATTCCTTGTCAACATTGTATGGACTATCACCGGACGAGTCTATAATAGGTGAAATAAGTTTAGACACTTGTTAAGCAGAATAACAGAAGATAAAATTAACGATCTAGGAAGCGTGATAAGTCGATGATACCATGATAAGGTTAACCAAAACCATGTTTAGGAGAAGGAAAAATGTACTTGGTACGAGAAATTAAGGCAGTCAATCTCCAATACTATTCAGTTTGGAAAATTCTAAAGAGCGAGGCACTCACATGCTATAAGAAATTACAGTATATGAAAGGTGCAGTACTTTTCATGAACAATCAATCAGTTAGAGTGAGTCTGGAGTCACTCCATAGGTTGGTCCTAGCTAGATGCATGAGGTCAATTTAGACTCATTTAAACACCACAAGGTCACTACCTCGTGGTGTTTTTTTTGTTTATTGCAGTTAGTTCGTTTTGTTATCCTGAATGGGGTTGTCATCCACTGTATATTCAAGTTTTTATCCTGGTATATATTTATGATGTTCTCAAAAAAAAAAAAAAAAAAAAAAAACTCATTTATTCACATGCTATTAGAACAGAACGAAGGGAATGTTTATCTTCACTCTTCATATATCACACATTTTTCAAACTCTATTTGTCGCTAAGTAAATTTTGTTGTTAATGCATGAATTTTTTATTAACAAAGTGATGGTGTGGAAATAAACCCTTCCTAAAATAGAAGGCTCGGTATTGTTCACCAGCAATTAACCGCTTAAAACATGAAGTAATGAAAGGGAGATGAGATGCTATTCATATAATATTATAAGAATGCACATGTTAAGTATCTTACCTAAAATTATGAGATAAATAGCTATTCGAGTTAAAAATACAAGCAAGCTATCCCACACCGCTTGATCGTCCTGTGATAAGTGACGGCATCATTTAGTCTCATAGCCAAATCATAATTTCAACATCAAAGGAGCACGAAATATGAGAGAACAAAGATTTCTGATGTGCCTTACTTCATTGCTTCGCAACACAAGGACTGAACTTGGTCTGTCTACTGTGGAAGACATGTTTGCGGTGCTTTCTTCTCGATGAGTTTGCCTCTATGTAAAGGCCATTACTTGCTGAAGAAGAAGGAAGATGGAAAGCTAAACGAGTCTGAATAAGAAGAAATGAATATATAGGACAGGGTCAGCGAAAAACAGATCTGAAGCATATTAGTGATTTCCTGAAAAGAGAAGAAAATTCCCTTCACTTATGTTTTTTTTTTCCCTCCTCCTTACACTTTAACAAAAGCAGGAATATTTCAAGTCCACATTCAAGCATGCATGCACTTTTGTTTTTTGTTTTGTTTTGGTGACCATTCAAGAAACCTTGGCCATAGCTTGAAAATATCCAGATTCCATGAAAAGGGAAACAAGGAAAGAGGTCATTTGCTAAAGATAATGCAAGATTCCTGACTACAGACTCCCCCATTTTCCAGATAAGTTGAAAAGCCATGGAAATAAGAAGCTCAATACATTACCTCATGAACTTTGAATTGCGAAAGCTTCTTCCGGTCCAAAACCAGTGGAGAGAGGTCAGGTGGTCACTGAAATACTGAGGCTAACCTTTGCAGCACTTCAGCTCCACTGGTCACTGACATTCTAGTCGATTCGATGTAATAAGACGTGAATTTGAAGAGACGCTTAGGTGACTCTCTGTGACTCTATCTGCGAACTAACAAGTTTCTAAAGAGTGTGGCGAGCGCAAAAATTAAAAGTTCGTTCCTTTTGAATGGTAGGTTGTCCTTGTCCAGACGGTTGTGCATGAGACCCCGGTAGAGAATGGCAGCTGATTCTACATTTATTATAATATTGACTGATGGACTCATGCAGATCAGAAAATTCCATCAAAACTTTACCTGATTAAATGGGTGGGACGAATAATAAAGGGATCTTACTCTATCAGATAATGCACGATAAAAAATGGCCTAGAATATGCGAACCGTGGCCCACTACTTTTGGTGGTCCTCCTCTACTTTTTTTTTTGGTAGAACTTGAGAATGATGATATATATAATGGGATGGGATGGCCCTCCTCTGCTTAAGATTGTGTTTTATCGACCTTTTTTTAAAAACAACATCTCACTGAATCTCTTAATGTTAGAGTATTATTATATGCGTGTCCATTCATCATTAAATACATCCTTTGATCGGATGAAATTCAAACGTCTTTAACTTTTTTGATAAAAAAATGTTTGTACCCCTTTATTGTTGCTGAATTTTCTTTCATTGACTATGCGAAATATTAAATACGTCATTTGATTAGATGAAATAAGAATGGCTTTAACGTTTTTGATAAAAAGACGATTGCATATTTTTTTGTGTGCGCCTCTATCTTCTTTTTAATTTTTTTTTCATCTTTTTAACAAAATCTCCCATCTCTCCCGCCCCATATTTTGGTTTTCTTCCTTTAAGTCCAACACCACCACTAATCACCACCAAGCACAACCACGACACCACCAACCACAACCAAGACACCACTCCAACACCACCACCACCACCACCAATCTGTGCATATATACCCCCTGGCATGCACGTTTGCGCGCACATCGATTAAATTCACACGCGAGCGCGCGCGCACACACACATACACTCTGATTGATTCACCCACAATCCCATACATGCACATGTGTGAGTGCTCTATCGCCCTCACACTCTCTGATAATTAACTAATTGAATTTATCCAGAATCACACACACTCGCACACGCATACACACGCGTCACACACACATACACACATACAGACAAACTATTCGGACCCGCACGCACACACATAAACTAAAGTTAGACATACCCACACACCAGCACACACACACACATACATGTCTGTGTGTAGTGTATTTATGTAGATCCATGTGCGTAAGTATGCACGAGAGTGTGTATGTGTGTGGAAAAGTGAGAGAAAGTGAAAGGAAGATGGGGAATTTTGAGATAAACATGCATACACATACATATAATTAAAGGTAGAAAGTGTCATGTATTGTCATTTTACAAATACCATATGCTGACATAAACACCAAATGTATTAAACGCAAAGTATATATGTGTCACGAATCTTTAAGATTCTCGTATGATATGCAAGGTGATGCCAAGGAAAGTGGGTTCGTACTTACATGGATGTGCCACAAAGGCTGCAGTCTGAGTCAGATGCCAAGTATGTTGATGTATGACACAGCAAGGGTGGAACAAGGGCAGAGACCAAGGGCTTCCCAAACAGAGCTTAAGGGTGGCAGTGCTGCGAGGGCAATGGCGCGGGATGAATACACGATGACAGTCACAGTCCGATGCTTAGGTCCAGAGTCAAGGTCCTATATGTTTCTCTCCCTAGGATTCTAGAGTGAGAAAGTGAAAATGTGAGAGTGAAGAAGAAGTCCTGAAAATGTCCAACCGTCAAAATGAATTCTCAAGACCTCTATTTATAGAGATTGAGATGATGATGTCATAAACTGCCACGTGGCGCTCCTCGGGAGTGACATGTCACCGGGGGGTCCACGGATGCTGGTGCTCCATGGACTGTCAGATCGCATATTCACCCGGCCTGCCCCGCATAACCTCGCTCCGTCTGTCAAGAAAGACTGGCTCCCACCGCATCGGTGTGGCCAGAGAACCCCGTTGATCTAGCCTCCAATCCAAGCCCTTGCGGAGTCCCACAGGCCTGGCAGTGGTGGGGAAGACCCGACGCCCAACTGCCAGGTGAACTAGGCGCAATGCCCTCCGAAGACCTGCTCCCGTCTTGGAGTGACCCGTGGGTCATAGTCTCTAGGGGTACCGACGCAAGCCCCCAGTGCTGGAGCACGTAGGCCAGTCACGCAGCCACCCTGACGGAGATAGTGTCCTGGAGGAGTCGCCTATTCTGCAGGCCGAGGTAGCATCCCGGAGGAGCCGTCTACCTGGCCGGCCAAGGTAGCATCTCAGAGGGCCGTCTACCTGGCAGAAGGGGAGTCTTCGTGCCGGAGCACTTAGAGCTCCCTGGCAAAGATAGTGTCCCGGAGGAGTCGCCTATCCCCGCAGGTGAGTCCTTATTCCGGAGCACTTGGAGCGAGTCAAGGTAGCATCCCGGAGGAGCCGTTTACCTGGCGGAAGGGGAGTTGAAGAGCTCCCTGGCAGAAATAGTGTCCCGGAGGAGTCGCTTATCCCCGCGGGTGAGTCCTTGTGCCGGAGCACTCGGAGCGAGTCAAGGTAGCATCCCGGAGGAGCCGTCTACCTGACTGGCCGAGGTAGCATTCCGGAGGACCGTCTACCTGGCGGAAGGGGAGTTGAAGAGCTCCCTAGCAGAGATAGTGTCCCGGAGGAGTCGCCTATCCCCGCGGGTGAGTCCTTGTGCCGGAGCACTCAGAGTGAGTCAAGGTAACATCCCGGAGGAGCCGTCTACCCGACTGGCCGAGGTAGCATCCCGGAGGAGCCGTCTACCTGGCGGAAGGGGAGTTGAAGAGCTCCCTGGCAGAGATAGTGTCCCGGAGGAGTCGCCTATCCCCGTAGGATGATGTACACTTTGGAGAGTGGGTTGAAGCATGTTCCATGACCAAGGCAAGGTGTGCAGGGTGTGATGAATGAGTGTGGTGCCCAGGGGCATGTAACATGATTGTGGCGCGTGGGCGCGATGAAGTGCGTAAGGTGTCGGGGGCACGTTTGTATCAATGGTGGCGCATGGGCGCGACATAGTGAGTATGGTGCCGGGGGCACAGTAGTGTCAATGGTGGCGCATGGGCGCGACATAGTGCGTATGGTGCCGGGGGCACGGTAGTGTGACAGAGAGCCTGGGTGCACGGCTGTATCAGCGGCGCATGGGTGCGGTGAAGTGTTGAAGTGCGACGCCCGGACGCCGGCGACGGGGTCGCGGAGTTGTGTCCGGGCGACGGGGGTCGCGGAATTGTGTCCGGGCGACGTGGTCGCGGAGTTGTGTCCGCGCGACGGGGGTCGCGGAGTTATGTATGGTCCCTTGAAGAAAAGTGAATGTGCTAAGGATGGAGGCCAAAAGCCAACCCTTCGGGGAAGGCCAAGGCCAACCTCAAGGGAAGGTTGAGGCCGACCCCAACGGGGAGGCCGAGGCCGACCCCAACGGCGAGGCTGAGGCCGACCCCAAGGGGGAGGCCAAGGCCAACCTCCTTGGGCAAGTGCCATGGCGCATCGACGGGCGACGGGCGAAATGCGATGGTTGAAGCGTGATAAGGCTTCGTGCGAAAATGAGCTTCTTAGTGACGAAGTAACGTGACAAAAGTGAGAAGTGCACGTGACTTGAGCGTGCATTAGAGATGTCAAAGGGCCGGGCTTGGGCCGGCCCAGCCCAAGCCCATCGGGCCTGTTGTGGGGCCGGGCCGGGGCCGGGCCAGTGGGGCTGCCAACCGGGCCGGGCCGGGCCTGCCGAAGGGAAACCTAGGCCCAGTCCAGGCCCTGGCCCTAGGCCCAATATCTAGGGCCGGGCTTGGGCCGGGCCCGGGCCCAAATTTTTTTTTTTTTAAATTCTCCGGTTATTCAAAATAAAAACTTTAATTGCGATATTTTCTTGTTATTATGTACACAAATTCTAATTTAATAATGTGTATAAGCAAGTAAAGTAACAACAAATATTCTAATTTAAACCATTTCGTTAATTACACCTAGAAGAAACATTTTGCTCCAATTACGGCAGTAGAAGAAAATTTTGTTTATTGTTAGTGACATGTAGGTCCATAAATAATTTGTTGTTACTTAATTGACATAAGTGTAGACGGATATAACAATAATCATACAGTTGAAGCCAATCTTTCCTTGTTGGATACAAATTGCATTCAACAAAGGAAATTTATTTTCTATTTGCGAGAGACCAATATGCAAACAAATTAGCGAAGGCTTGTGTTTTGATTCTTGTCGAACTTTGGATGCTTGACAAACCTCCAACCAGCTTACTGGAAGACCTGGATAAAGATGCGCATGGTGAACGGAGGCTAAGGCAGGTTTCTAGTTTTAATTAGTTTTTTTTTTTCAGTACTAATTTGTACCTAAACCAAGGGAAAATTTGTTCCAGTCGGCAGGGTTAACAGGAAATAGGAACAACTGAAACCAAGTTTGATAGAGAATACATGCTATATAAGGCTAAACTTACTGGGATCTTTGAACTGCTTTTATTGGCAAATTAGACCATCAAGTCAAGTCATGTCGGGTATGCTTGGTTCATGGTTTAAATCATTGCGTCACGGCAATTGGGAGTGGAAATGGGAGGGAAAAGGGGAGGGCAAGTTTTTTTTTTTGAAAAAGGTGGGGCAGGCCAAAATAGGGCCGAAATAGGGCTGATTTTGGGCCAAAATCGGGCCAGATCCGGGCCGAAAACGGGCCGGGCCTGTTTCGGGCCAAAACCGGGCCGGGCCTGGCCCGGGCCATTTTTTTGGAAATCCAGGCCTGGTCCAAGCCCAGGCCCAAGGCCCTATGCCTGCGGGCCTGCACTGTTCACCTGCGGGCCGTGCCGGGCCGGGCTTTTTTCGGGCCGGGTCGGGCTGGGCCGCGGGCCGCCCGGCCCGTTTGACACCTCTAGCGTGCATGCTTTGACCGGTTGTGAGCGTTGAAAATGACTATTGCTTGTGCGGACGTGTCATGCAAAATGGGACCACAGTAGTACGACCAGAATAGGTTGAGAACACAAGGATTTGAAAGTCGATATGGGATACTATAATTACAATATAACATCAAGGAGTTCAATGACATTTTTTCATTTTTAAAGTTGGACGATACCTGCATCGGGAAATAAGGAGACTATTATGTCTCTAATTGCATAAAACAGTAGCGTTTTTAAACCAAATGTCACTTAAAGTTAATTAGTTAAATTCAAATAGCTTAGAGTAGATATTGGCAAATAGCCCTAGCAAAGATTGATATTTCTACTATCATTCCACAAAATATATAAGCTGGCAATGTTGATTTTTTTAGTGCGATTGGCAGGCTGAAAAAAAAAAAAAAAGGATTACTGTGATGCACGATATTTATTAGGTTGAGGGCCTAATACCTTAAATCTTATGGTTAGCCAATATTGAGAACAGCTTAATCCACAAATTTGACGGGACCAGATCCAGACTCCAGTTACTACTGTACGTCTTAAATCAAAGGTCCGATTTGCTTATTTTTGCACAAAGTTACTGCCAAGCCCCTTGTGGGCCATTTTAGAACCTTTTCTGTTAGCAGCTCTTTATAAGTGTACCAAGTTTCCAACTTACCTACGTCTTAAAATTGCACCTTTGCAATTAATGCGAAGGATCCAAACTCAATTTCGCTTAAGGAGTTTTCATGTTGTTACTTCTTATATAGTATAATGTACTATGTGTCACAGCATAAAATAAAACAAGTGTAGAAAATAGAAGATTCCAAGAATTTAAGGAGCAAGAAAAAAACATGCCTTAGCTATCAAAGATTTTGTTCTTTCTTATGCTCTCCGATCGTTTCATTTTTTTTTTTTTGAATGGTAATTATTTACTAAACATCAGCGCCACGTGCCATTAAGTTAGTGTGTTACACCAAAACGACTTCTATAGCTAACATGTAGTATCATAACTAATTCTATGCTACACAATTTTTGTGGGATCGGCATTGTATAATGTAGAGATAAATTTATGTTAGATGGCCCATGGTTTACGTTAAACGCATAACAAAGCAACAATCGGGTCTAGGGAGAGAAAAGTCTCTCGAAAATACCCATCATCACAGCCTCTCTTTCTCTCTGAAAATCGTGTCTCTGTCACCATCGTCGGTTTCCTCCCGTGGGCGGTGATATGGTAGAGTAGTTGTCTTGTGTGGTTTTGTGCGAGTAATTTTAGGCTTTCAATTGGGATTTTTGTGATTGATGCGGCGGATGGCCTTCGTCGTATGCGGCGGAACTACGGCCGGTGGGTCTTTGCGTTAGGCGTCAGAGCCAAGTGGATGTGAGGTGTACCTGGGTAAGGCTGTCCAGGGTTGGCTAGATGCACGGCAATTGGGATGTGGGTGGTCATGCGTGTTGTTGTTCCTTCCGTTGAGGTGTCAGCGTGGTAGTTGTGGGTCGGAAAAGATGAGGTGAGTCTGGGTCAAAGTTTTTTCGCTTCTAGGGTATGTTCCCCCCTCCCCCCTTTGTTCTAGAAAGGTGAGACTGGCTCGAATTTGGTGGTGCGATGGTGCTTCGGCACAACTTGTGGTGTAGGTGAAATTGGATCTATGGGGCTGTGGTGGTGGTTGTCGTCCGGTGTAGACATGTGCGGTGGAGGGAGATACAGCTGATGGTGGTCGTTATCTGGCGTAGACATGCCCGGTTGCTGATGCAGTCCAGTGGTTCTTGGCGACAATGTGGTGGACTGGCAGTGGAGGTGGGTTCTGGCACTGCAAACAGTGGGAGGTCAAGGCACGTGGTAGAGGCAGGACACGTAGGTCAAATTTAAAACGATATAAATTTCCAGCTATTAAGATTTTATTGTTTCTATTAAATTGGTGCAATCATTCGTTCATTTATTTGGGCACAAGTGGAACTGGATTGGACCTGAACGAAGGCCTTTCCCCAAGCCTCCTGGGCCAGCCCACTGGATTGGGCAAGCGATCGAGCCCAACAAATTTGACCAATTGGATTAGTTTTTTTTAGTGGCAATCTAAGAAAATTGACAATGGTGATGGGTCCTTTATGGACTGATGAAAGTCGGGCAGTCGGCCCTTTATGCCCCCACATGACATGGGTCACAAGCTCGCGTGACCGAGCTCGCAGTGTAAGGGTATATGGGTAAAGATGCTATATAGGCATAAACAAAGTTCTAATGAACCTTTGTGGGAATAATCTTACAAAGTGAAGTATCAAATTCAAGGTCATTCGTATATATGACATGCATTTCCTCATTGACGCCAACATGTATAGTACCTGGGATGATCCGGAAATCTTTGTTAACTCTGTTGTTGTTTTTTTTTCCCGATCAGTCGGTCTGTATATATGAACAAAAGATTACATACTAGGACCATTATCAGTGCCTTTGCTAGTTACAAAAGAAATCTACACCAAGGATAAAGTAAAAAAAACCAAAGAATTTTGATACTAACTCTCTTGTTGCTTTCACCTTCTCTAGAAATGTGGAAGTGATTTGAAAACAAGTTGAAAGTAGGCATTACAATGCCGACAATATACAACCCCAAGGGGTGGTGGAGTGACAAAGAGCCTTGAGGTATGACCTCGAGGTCTTGAGTTCGAATCTCATACCGACGGGCCATATAAATTGCAGTTTTGACTATTTCAAAAAAATAAATAAATGTAGGCAATATAGCTATTATCTAGGTGCAAGTCCAAGTTCGGGTGAGAAGTATTTCACCTAAGAGTACGTTTAAGGGTGAAAGGAACGCTAAGATGGATATTTGTTGTCCTAAGAGAAGAGGGTTTATGTATAATAAAGCGCAATGATGTACCACATTTGTCCCTAACTGAACGAAACACCATGATAAACTATGTCTTTAGAAGCAAAACTTCTTTGTCAAAGTAACATCAAGCCATTTAAAAGGAATGGAGAGAGTATATAACTGCGGATGTTAACCAATTGGGCAGGGGAGGTGCCATGTTCGTCCAACTTATATGTTTTTGGAGTCTTTTGGTTCTAGGGTTTTGTGTACACGCCCAGCGTATCATGCCTTAATTGCACCCTATATGGCTCACGTAGAATGCATAACACTAGTGTCTAATACACCTATGTGGGACTTTCTGTTGTAATAGTTAGTGACAAGCTTGAGTGTGGGTGTGTTGTCCCACATTGGAAAAGAAAGAAGGATACAAAGCCTTTATAAGGCTCCACCCACCCAATCAATTAACTTTGGATGGTGGGAAGAGTTGGAGGGAAATTTGAAAATTTCCTTGATTTGACCTTGACATGGGTTTGAAATATAACAATATTTAATGGTCAAAAGATGGGCACTTGGGCACTTGGGTCTTGGTTGAAATTAATTAATTTTGTTTTACTTAGCAGTTAATTGCAGTTGGCCCCAAACAGTTGTGTCCCTTGATTTCATGGGTTGTGTCCATTCAGATATTAATATCAGTATATCCTTCAATTTTAGTTAATCAGAAACTTATTATTCAAAAACGTGTTATTGGGGAAATTCTGAATTGCTGATCAGAATTTCATTTTGGCTTTGTAATCCTAGAGGAATCTGCCATTAACCCAGCAGCAATCATAGTGGGGGCATATTTCCTTAAGGACAGTGATTAGTCACGCTCAAAGCCTTATTTTCGTATTCATTTCTAACACTTTCTTACTAAACGAATATCAGCACGGGACGTATGGTTGACGGCCAACACATATCATATACCTAGGAGGATGAGGAAATCTCCGTTAACTCTTTTGTATATGATTGGTTTTATAGCGTAATTGGATATACTGAGAGTTCTTGAAGCATTGTTCAAGTTATACTTTGCTAGAGCCATTCTTTTCTTTGGAGACACAAAAGTGTGTTAAAAGGTTATGAGTTCCCGTTTCACGATATCATTGACCTGTTTCTAATTTCGACATATAAGCCTTATAGGCATCTTTTTTCATTGTTGATTGAGTTGGGTCAAGCAGCCCTGTTAGAGACATGTTTATATACAATAAAAGAAAACAATGTGGTATTATTAATCCTTAGCTAAATTAAACACCATTTCTATGTTTTAGGACTATTTTCAAAAAAATTATAAACATTTAAACACAAACTTTTTTGACAATAGAAAGCTAGTGACTTGCGCAGCCTTTTACTTTGAGAGATTAAAAGGCAAAACTCATGTACAAATGTGTCAATTGCGAAGCTTTTTTCCCCATACAAAGAGATGTTAAAATTGCAAAACGACATTCCTCATGATCACGAAGAAGTTGCATATTTTATGCGTTAATTAGTCCCTTTCATGTCCAACTAATACATATTTGGAGCCTTTAGGGAGATGGTGACATTGTCTCCAAGAACGTGTAGATCAACCCACAGCATCTTAGCACATGAAGCTGAGTAGTGCTTCTAAGTTATAAACAAACAAACACAACATGAAAATGGCTAGCTGATGACTGACAAGTAAAACTTGTAATGGGTAAGTTGATTACTTTAGGCATTACAATATTAAAATACGCAACGGTTTTCTGTTCAACCATCTAAAGAATATTTGGATCACAAACTACAATAATTACAGAGTCGTGGGTGGACAAAAAAATGGTTTGCACTGGTAATGAAGTTGACAGATTTAGCCAAGCGACAACACAAAGTTGGCTAAATGGTGGGATTGTGGTTCCGGGATGATGTTCTTTCCATTCGAGTTGCGGATCAATTTGATCTGGCCTTGGGAACCCTCTCCATCTCCATTGGATCCGATAATAACCGCGGCAGTAATGTAAACTGCCATTTGAAGGGGCTCCTGGAAATGATGTCCTATTACATCTCTTCCCTCCTCTTATCATTTGATATGGATTATCAAAATCCAACAATGGTAATATTTATTTTTTATGCTTTCCTCCAAAGCCATGTTGGCCATGCTTGTACTTTCTTAGTTGTACTTGTTGTACTTTGTTTTCAAGGTCAAACATTAGTTTGTGCTTTTTTCAGTTGTACATTATTAACTTAATTTATGCAATGTCCGTTCTTCCAAAAAAGAAAAAAAAAAAAAAATACAGCACAAAGTTGGCGTCGTGGTAGCAAAGAGACCTGTACATGAGGCCACATTGCCCCCACTTGCGTGACAAGCTTACCTGACCAAGCTTGACTATTGGAATTTCAAGGTAATTTGTTATGAATCGAGCTTTTAGCTTCTAATTTACTGAAGTGGAATGAGGCAAAAATTGAGTCGATCAGACTACATCATCAACTTTTCACTTTGTTCAGTTCTTTTTGTGAGATCAATGATATTTGGCTTACCAGTATTTGTCGCAGGATTTTCAATTGAGTACACTGATTTGGCGGTTCAACGATAGTTCTTGGAGGATTATGCAACCCAATGTAGAAGGTAGAGGGTTCCATGGTATTGATCTGCAAGAATTATTGAGGGCCTTAAAGAGCAAGAAACTATTGAGGGCGTACAGAGCGATCGAGATTGATGGTGACGATTATCTAGATTTTTCTAACAAATCTATTTTTTTCACCACTCATAAATGTTGCAATTAATACATGGATGTCTCTCTCGCTTCTCATAAAACTTATCATTAGCAAAATGGATATATGTTCATTACTAACCGCAACTTGATGCTTTTTATATATAGATTAGGACATGCAAGATCTTGATGATGATAACATCCTTTGACAGAAGTAGAACAATTAACTTTTGCTAAATAACCATTAGATTATAGCGGTTTCTCCCAAGATAGATGAATTTTACTCTCATATTGTTTTAATGGATATTTGGTTCAGATGAGAAATGAAAATGTAGTAATATGGTTCAACAAACAAAAAAAGATTGAAAAAATAGGAATGCTTACTATATTTGACTTTAGGATATAATTTATATTTGCGCGTCTATATATGTATGTTTGTTTGAGTGTGTGTTGTATACATATATGTTGTGTTAATTGTATGTCTTAGATTTGACCATACAAATGTTATTAATTCTATAACCCAAATTTCAAAATATTGAGTAATTTAACTTTCTTTTTTTTCCTTTGAGTGTATAGAGTACTCTCACCATCTTCTTATTTATTAATGGCTGTGGCTTGAATCGGAAATTATGTATTGTGATCATTATGCCCTAATAAAATTTAAAAATTATGCCTTTTACGTTTACTATTATTTTAGTATTGACACAACCTTCTAATTAAGGGTGATTCCACCTTTTCCACTTCTCTAAAATATTAATCTTAAAAATAAAGATTATTAAAGATGACTATCATTTTCTTTACATAGGTATCCCATATTATATATGTTGATGACTATTTGCTAAGCACATTATGCCTTCACTAGAATAAAATAACACATTCTGCCTTTGACTAGGGTAAGTTATTATGACTTCACTTCTTATTCATCTTTGTGTATGATGCCATTACCCGTTTTGATCATCTTTAATTGGATATTACATAAATGGACGATTATACGTAATTGCAAAGAGAATTAACTTTAAAACAATAAAAATTCTTCTCTATATCACTTGTAATGTTGCCGAAAAGAGTAGATAACAAATAGATTGATTTCAACAGTACGAGTCATTGTTTTTTTTTTATATCTATTTGTTTTACCATTTGGTATTGCATCTTTCTTTAACCAAGATTACATTTACCACCATATCAGCAATGGAATAAAGGGTTCATCACTTGTCGGTAACGAATCATAGGAGCGGTTAAAAAAATACCACTAAAGCATTCTAGGCAATGAAAGGTTACAATATTAAGTTGGAGGCGACTGACACCCTGGTTGGTGCTTAGTCTGTAGCGCATTATCCATTTTCGTCATGACAATATTAATTCTAGAAAGTGGTCATGTATTCGATAATAGATAGGCGTTTTTTTTAAGTTTTTCGGATTAGAAGTTACTAACCTTTTATTGTAGGCCCTAAAGTATAAATGTGTTAAACATTAATCTAATAGTAACATTTTCTTCAAACTAAATACAAAAAATATTTTATGAAATTGACTAAGGACGACTGTGATACATTCACGACAACATTAATCTAATAGTAACATTTTCTTCAAACTAAATACAAAAAATATTTTATGAAATTGACTAAGGACGACTGTGATACATTCACGACAACTATTGTGTTCATCACGTTGGATTATAGAATATGTATGAATACATGAAATGAGTAATAAATGATTGAAAGCTAAAGTAAAAAAAAAAAAAAAACCACAATTATATGGATGCTGGCATAAAGACAAATACTAATTTGCTGAATGTTAAACTTTAAACCTTTTAGTTTGGACTAAATGCATGGATTTGACATTATAATTGGTTTTACTTCAAAAGAATGGTGTGTAAGACCATGGTAGGGAGATGGGCATCATATTGGCATCAAACCGACGTCAACTTTGTTTACAATCTATAGAAGCTGTGCCAGATGAGGTGGTTGAAACAATATTAATATCCCGCAAATGGATTCATAATGTTTTTAGAGCAATCCCAATGCATATACATCTCAATTTCAATTTGCTCTTTTGACTTTAATTAAAGTAACGTGCATACTTGAACAAAGAAAATTAATTGTCATAGCCTAGAGAATACATTGAGTTATGACTTTTTGTTTAGCATAATCTTATTTTGTCACATATTAATTTTACGTGCATCGCATGTACAATACATACGTCGCACCTGCATCACACATGCACCGTACTAGTCTACTTTAAAAGAAGCTTCATAACTTAATTTTTGTTATATTCGCACGTTCTTTATGGCATATTTACTTGAGTGGTTGGATGAAGATTTGTGAATACTATGCCTGACTTGGTCAAAACTGATTGCTTAAAAATGAAATGACATTCATCAATAAGAAATACGTAGAACTTTTGCTATTAATTAAGCCCTTCTGCACCCATCTATATATGAGTGATGCGATATTTCTTTTTTTTGCTATGATTAAAATTATAATTTCTATATGGCCCGTCGTTGTGATAGTTTCTTGATGGATCATATTTCTCATTTCTAGAATTTGCGTTAAATTGACAAGCTAACCAATGCGTCACCAATAAGCATAAGAAATTGGACGAGGTGAGTATTTTGGTAAACTCTCCTGATAAAAAAGAGAAATCACTGACGCACTGTATAAGTTCTACTATAATGAAAACTCAGTTGATCAGCAAGATCACTGGGGGCAAGTTAAAGTCGACTTCTACGTGTAGCTTCTGTTAATCCTGCATTGAATAATTATGAGATGCATAATTGACATTTTATATGCAATGGACCCAAGATCTAGGAGTATTGAGTTTCTCTGGTTGTCAACTACGTAATTCATTTTGGAGCCTCTTGAGAGATTGTGACATTAATTGTCTCCTCGAATGTGTCATGTTAATCAAGTGCTTCTAAAATATAATCGATCACTTCACAGAGAATAATGATTCTAAACAAATTATAATTTCCAGACACCCTTCATCTCATTCATGTCGACTTGGAAATAGAAGATGACAGAAATATCTGTGGCCTGATCAGCAATAATCATCAAATTAGAAGATTCATCACATAAAGTCTTCATGATAAGCTTACAAGGCTTCACGCATGAAAGACGAACTGAAACGTTGAGTATTTTTATTTTTCTCGGACAATCCATGCTCTTCTACACATTCATTTATCAATAAAACTCTTACTAGAAAGTATTAAATTTTTACCAACAAAGAGAGACACGTAGAGAAACTACAACAATAAAACAAGAGATACTAGTGGCGTATATGAAACACAAGCACAAAAGTCCATGCAAACAAAGCCCACACGTCCTTCTTGCGTTTATCCGATACAATACGGCATTTGACATAGGTTAATTGACAACACGGTCACCAGACCTCAACAGGAACAACATCTTCTTAGTACTACAATTCCTGTGAGCATCTTTTCTCCAGCTTTTTACAAAAGACAAATATTCACTAGACAGATAACATCACTGTGACAATTACATCTCGCACAGATTATTTGAACCTACACATATCCCAAAGGCTAATTCCAAAAGAGAAATCTAAAGACACTTTTCCAAGGCCAAATCACAATCAATACAAAGAGGAGAAAGAAAGAGACTCTTCCCTTTTCCTTTGGTCCACAGGGGACATGTTTGGTCGGTAGCACACCATGATTTTCCCTTTTTCTGATGTACTATTTTATTCCTTCAGTTGGCGTCACACATCCTCGTCATCAACGTCGTCGTTCCGGGGTCCAAAATGGCACGGAGGGGCTAAAATGCGACGAGACTACTCTCGAGTTGAGGAGCTCCATGATGGGCGTGAAGCTAACGCACCTCGGAACCTTATACTGATTGATTGATGCACCCCTTGAAATTGCGTAGTCCATTAGCTCTTCAAACGTGCCATTTTTCACTACCCTAATTTCGAGTGGACCAATTGAGTTATCCGCAACTCTCCCTTGTCGATACACCGAGTTCAACGACTCTTCCATAGCTAGGCAACACTTGTTCAAGACATCGTGACTCGGAGAGTTGGTTGGGTCTTTCACCAACAACTCCCAGTAAATCACGTAGTGACCGGGGATGCTTTTGGTATCCCCGTAGCTGGTGTATTCCACCACGCTGGTATTGAATTCGTGTAACAGAATGCAAGCGTTCTCGATAGCCTTTTGCAACTCGGCCTCGTCCGTCTTGTCCGAGTCTATGCTGAGCAGCACGTTCTTCCTCCTTATGAACTTGAACTGCGGGGCCGCATTGTAGAACCCCGTGACTCGGAGGATGTCCCCCACTCGGTACCTGCACAACCCGGCGTAGGTGCTGATCACGAGCTCATACTCTTTACCTAGTTCCACGTCTGCGAGGTCGACGAGACGTGGAGGCGAGTCACGAGAGAGGGTCACCGGCACGTCCGGGTCATGCGGAATGAACTCGAAGTATCCCATATTTGGCATGATGGTGTATGAAACCTCAGATGGCTTGCAAACTGGTTTCAAGTTCAGCCCAAAGTAGCACTCGGAAGATGCATACATTGTGCAGTATTGTGGCAACCCACCGCTGTAGTAGTCAAGGGTGGGAATATACTGAGCCATTGCACCCGTCACAATGACATCAAGGTACTTGGTGTTTGGCCAAATTTTGGTAATGATTCCCTCCCAGTTTTCTCCAGAGCAGTGTTTGGTAATGAAGTTGGCAAGTTCCGGGTTAGGTTTCACATAAATGGAGATGCTTTCTCTGATTGAGGCGTCGGTGATTTTAGGGTTTAAAGTTCCAGTGGCGATGTCGTGGACGAGTTGCTGCCAGTTGAGCTGGAGGAACCGGATGGCTCGGAGTAGGCCGGAGGCGAAGACTGCACCGACACGGAGGACTTCCTCGCGCATAACGAGGCCGCAGAGCATCTGGCTGTACATGCTTTGGAACGAGTCGACACAGAGGATGGTCTCGTTAGGGCTGGTGTAAACGTTGTATGGGTCGTGAGGCCGGGTCTTGAAGTGCTCGCTGTTGTAGTAACTAGTCAGCACCGGACGTGCGAGCAGCCCACCTGGGGTTTTCGCTGAGGCCTTTGTGAACAGAAAGTATAGACCCTTTCCTTTGTCCAAATCGGGAACAGTACTGCAAGGAATGCAGATTCCGTTAATTTTGGGTGTATGAGATTAGATATATGAGAAGCAAATAAAGGGACGGTATCAAGGCTTACAGGTTCATGACTGGCATGAGAAGGCTGTATAGTTTTGTTCTGCGGTCCAACTCTTCGTGAATTGTTGGCATGAGCTTTCTTTCTCCAGCTGATGTCCCAGAGCTGCAAATTTATAACTCTTCAAGGTCATACCTCTTTGTTTCTTACAAAAGTCCACACCTTAATTTTGTAGTACCAAAACAATATTCCTCTAATCCACCTTTTAGTTACCCAATGGGCGTTAACAAACATAGAGAGAGCGTGATACTAGCCAATCTCCCACATATATGTACACATAGTTCATGCTTTTGTGTGTACATCTTGGTGTGGTTCCAGACATCGTGAATTACTTTAATAATGTCATTTGTAATCACCAAGTAATTTGGTGCGAATAGAGAGGGAGAGGGTCCAGAGAGAGTGAGTCTTCGCAACAAGGAGTGGCAACCCATATATGTTTATCCCATGCCTCATCACAATTCAACGTGTGAATTTCTGTCATGGATCATGGATAAGCATGTACTTGATTTAAGAAAACGTTTAGCTATGACCCTTATTGCAGTCATGGGCTGCAACCTCTCCATTTAGTGTCAATGTTTTCATTGTAAAATTTGGTTAGGTTACAATAATCTTTTCTGTGCAAAGTTTTCATCATATCTGGATGATTCAGTCAATCTTGGCCCTTAATTAAAATCTCAAACTGGTTATAACCTACGGAAATTAAGGCTTTACCTAGTGAGGAACTCAGAGATAGGGCGAGAGGACATGATCGGAGAGCGGTCACCATTAGCGATGCGTTGGATGTCGGGATGAAGATCCTCGTAAGTAACCACCGGCACTTTCGACTTGAAAGCGTCCCGGTTCGTCGCGCCCTTGAGCTCAAACCTTCCAAGGTACTCAGTCTCAGCATTTTGGCTCAGTATCTCAGCCAAAACCTTTTCTTGCACCGAGTCCACGTTTTTGGTCATGTCTTCGATGAACTCAAGCGCTTTGGCGTCCTTCTCGCACGCCGGTGGGCCGAGCGGCGCCAGTAGTACTCCAGCCTCCACAGTCATGATCGAAGACTTTAGGGTTTACAGAGAAAATTACACAAGAAGGTGAATTTCAAGCAAGGATACGAAAAGCTTAGCTGGGTGTGGTTTCTACTAGACGAGCGTGCACCATGCTTATATAGGCAAGGCAAGTTATTGTAGCTTCTTTACGTCATGAAGAGCCGAATGGGGAATATTTATGTCCTTGGAAGGACTTTGACGGAGCATTGCTGTGTATCGACATGGAAATATTTGGCTGTCTCGGGAGCTGCACGGTGATGGAGGGACAGCCGGGTCCCGCCGCACGTCAGCATGGCAGCCCTGAGGAGGGACAGGTGTGGCCATCGTGTCGGCCAGGTCAGCACGGTCCATGCTGGGAGTGTTTGTCCGGTCTCGAACCGCACGGCTCTTTTGCTGGTGGCCCTGTTGGTCACGGACAACGACGGCCTGCCGGCGAATTCGCCACTTTTCAATCTTCCTTCCCGAGAGGGATCTAGCTAGACACAGCCTATCTTAGTTGCATGGACCGATCTATTTTTAAGTTGCTCGATTGCACAATTGTTTATTTCAGCTACACAATCCTATTGCTTTAGATTTCAACTTATTCTATACAGTGACGTACAGAAGTAGTGACACATCTGAAGATGGAGGAATAAGTCGTGGAACTGCGATAGTAACTCTCTCTCTCTTTACGTACAAGTTATAATGGTTACGATGAAATTTTTTTTTTTAATTTTATTTTATGGGTTACTTGTTTAAGAGTGTGTGTTACAACATGTTTTAGTACTGTAAAACGTTTAATCATGACATAGTGAACAGATATAAGGTATATTCGAGGCATACCGTTAAGGTGGACAATTAAAATGTACTTGTCTCCTAAGAATTTTTTTTTGTATACGTTGATTCCAACGCTCTTATTAATTGACACGCCAAAAAATAATACTTAAACAGTTGTTGGGGAGATGGGAAAGGGCGACGATTGTGCAATAACTGAGGCTGCTTTAAGAGGGAAAAATTAAAGAAAATTCAGAAGTGGGAGGAGGTATGGATTGGATTGCAATGATTTGCCTCTTTTTCTTCCAAGGTAATGTCAAATTAAGAGACAGTGCGTATGCACAATTGTCGCGGAAATTATAAAGTAAGCAAATATGTGAAAACAATATTGTTGTGCAGCAATCACGTGGACATCCTCGATGAGGTCATAGCCCTGTACTTAGAATTTCTGCTTTGTTCCTTTGCTTCTTGTCAAGTAGTCTTTGTTGTGAGGATTTTATTTGTTTGTCTTTGATGGCATGCAGTTGCATAACAAAGCCATTGGTTTCATCTACTTAGCTGCACAGCACAACGTTAAACTAATACAGTTCCCCTGAGACATGTCTTCCACAAATAACCAAGGCCTTAAGGATGTTCAAGACTTCAGATGCCGTTAGGTGCAACCCTTCTTCAAGTTACTGTTACTACCATTTTACCAAACTACTAAGTAACATCGAAAGTGAGTGAACGAGTAATGAAGGAAGAGAAGTGAAACACAGAAAAAATTAAAGTTCGCTGGAAAAAGTTTACGTCTCCACTGTATTATGTTTATTCACGCTTTTAAATGGTGCAGTAAGGACAAATGTCAAACTGTTTGCAACATGAATACATGATACTGATTTTGGATGATACACTATCGAATCTCTTACGGGTTATGTCATGGACCCGCCAACGCACTACCCGATCAAGATTGCTAGTATTCAAATGATACTGATTTTTGCAAGAGTTACAAAGATTATCTCGTTGTTGAATAATGCGCATGAATGTCACCAAAGAAAGCTAAGTGCACGGATAAAGCATGGTTGCACTGATTGCAGTAAGTGATAATTCTGTGCATGAATCCCATGCACAGACCGGTTTCGTTCTCCGGACATAATTTGAGTGAAAAAGTCTGATTACACCACCTAACTAATTGACTTATCATACCAAGATGATCACACAGCCATGGTTTTGCCAAAACATGCCTACTCACAGAAGGTGGAGTCAAATGTTTTCTAGATGCCTTTTTACTTTTTCAAATCAGGACTGTCATGTCCCACAACATAGAGATTTTGAATTTGATGGGCTTTCTCTCTCTTTTTTTTAACGTACTTTTGGTTGGATACTTTAACATGGTAGCGGTCAAGTAAAATCGGAGAGTTTGCTAGAACTTCGATGTTTATCAACTTCAAATTAAATAAGGCATATTTGCAATTTAAACCCTAAAATTTTCAATTTTGCAGGCAACTTGAACTCTGGTACAAAACCAAAAAACTAAACTCCAGCAACATTAGTGTAGATGAAGTCTGAAATGTCAAGGTTTTACTAGCTCCCTTTGGAAGGTCGGAGTTGAATAGTTTCAACAGTTAGAAACTCGATCGAGGGTTTTACGTACTTTTTGGAATTTAAAGTGTCATTGGCCTTAGAAGAAAGCTTTTGAAAATGAAGGCTAATTGACTTAGAGACATGGGGATTATATTTGGCTAGGCAAACGATACTAAGGTAGCGTTTAGTAACACTTCAATTTTTGATTTTCTGTTTCCAAAAAAAAAAAAAACAAAAACCAAAATCAGTTAAAATTTTTTTTTTTACAAAAGCAAATGGGTGTTTGATTACCTAGTTTTTATTTTGAGTTTTTTTTAGTGGTGATTTGCGGTGGCGGTGGCTGCCGGCCGATCGTCAGAGGAGGCTGCCGCAGACGGTGGGAGGGCGGTGGTGATCTCAAAATAAAAATAAAAAACAAAAACTGTGTAACAAACGGGTTTATTTTCTCCAGTTTACAAAATTGAAGAAAAAATTAGAAAAATAAACGTTACTAAACAGAGCCTAAATTTGCCATCTCTTGTCAACAAAAACTACTTTATTGATTTTCTTAACTTTTTGTTGACATTAGGGACGTGGAACATAAAAAAATTGCATTTACTAGGGGCTCTTAACATCACGGCATTTTCTTCTGGTCTCGACAATTGTAAGTCGTGTATAAGACGTACAAGGAAGCCATGCAGTTCTTTAATTAAGTAAGCTTTGACTCGTGGAAAAGTGGTGAAGGAAAATAGATGGCAAGATAACTAGTTACTCTTTCTTAAGTTAACCTATGAAAACGAGAAAAGAACCCTTGCTGGGGTTAATGTTGGTTGATAATTAAAGCTATGCTTATACTTGTCATTATTTGAGAGGCAGGAGTGTGTTATATTGCAAGCGTAAAATTATATGTAGTATATGTTAGTCTCACATCGAGCAAGTACGAAAATAAAATGGGAGTATATATTTGGATGACCAAGACTTACAGGCTTAAGCATCATAATTATACCTATATAAATGTTGGACTTCTTAAGGGGGAAAGAAATTATGAAATGGGGGGAAACATTGTCAAAAGAAAGACGGGATATTCTAAACTAGTTCATCCATTCTAATATATATTTGAGATGAAACCCAAATTATCACTAAACATAATTGCGTTGATAAACTAATACTCGTGATTTTGCATTGAAAATGTTTAGTTCAATCCACCGATTTTTGAATCATTTTTTTCATCAAAGGTCATATATATATAGTACTCCGTAGTATTTATGATTGGAGGTTGATATAGATGCCATTTGAAAAAGGAAACATCCCTAACTTTAGAGCATATGCATCAACCTATTGAGAAATATAAACCTTCGATGGTAGTTATAGCAAGCAATGAAATAGGTACAGCTCAGTTGTATTTTCCGATTGAGGCTGCCTCAAATATGATTACTTCACTGGTCTAAGTTTGATGAGATACGAACTTAACTTTAAAAAGCTCAAGTTTCTTGCTTACAAGAGGTAAGTGATGTGGGATTTCAACCACACCCCTATAATTCCAAGTTCCAACAAGTATCTAAATGTCTACTTGGGAGTTTGAGATTTAGCATATGCAATGCACTCGCGCGTGCACACACATAATTTTTGCTTTATGTAGAAGGTAGCTATGGTAGTGGATCACCATCCATAACCATACCCTAGCTTGTTACTAACAATTTATACAATCTTCATAGTGTTGGGATTTAAACCCCTAAAAGAGGTACAACTAGCTAGAGAAAGAGAAAATATAAAACTGTCACACACAAAAATATGGACGTGGATATTTAACGTGGTTAGACCTCTTGCCTACTTCCACAGGAAGACAGCGAGAATGTTGCACTATAAAAGTTGAAAAATTACAAGGAAACTTTTACTCAGTTACTTAAACCCAATTTCCGAATACACTCAAACTCACTTTACTATTTTTCTCTTAGTGAATAAAGACTCTCTGTGATTTTTCTCACTCACTAGTGCTATTACAAAAACACTTAACACTCTTGCATTTGAACTACAATCATAAATTCTAAATGCCTAACACTCTTTTTTAGCTCTAAGTGGCTGCATTTAGCTCTCAATGGCTAATGCTTCTCAATGGTGTTTGATGTGTGTTGCGTGTTGAAAACCTTCGGCAAACTTTTCCTTTTGTAGGAGAAGAAGTGGGTAAAGATGTCATCCGAGTCAATGTGAAACCAAGAAGCCTTCAAGCGAATAGTTACCACATGTTGGCTAACTATTCACTTGTGTTCACCTCCTACATATCTCCTTCATTCAAGGGATATGTGTCCATGTGTTTGTGAAAACAATCTCACTCCAAACTTGGTAAAAGATGGTGGTGGTTCTTGTCAAATGGAATTAAAGCCAATTCCAACACATAGCATCCAAATTGAAAGAACAATCAATAAAGGAAGAGAGGTGAGACAGTTAAAAACTCGAAGGAAAAGCTTAAACCTTAATTGTATATTGGCTAACACTCAGGAAATTAATATTTCGCACCAGTTGCAACATGAACAAGAGAAGAGGGAAATGCAAAACTTTTCAATTTCTTTCGAGAGGGAAGGGTCAATTATATATCTTCTTTAGCATCCACTCAGCGTCCGTTCTATCCATAAGAAGTCTAGCTGGTCGTCCATCATTTTCTTCATGATCACCATGGTCTTGACCGTTATCGGAAGCTGATGTAGATGCCAATTGACTTGACTTCCCAACAACCTCAGACCAGATAGCAATTCTATCCAAGCGTAGAAAAGGGCTAGCTAACTTTATGGATGCTCTGGCACGATTCCTAATTTTATAAGAAACACAAACTTTTGAAGGTAGATTTGGCAAGGCAATGGAAAAGGTAAAAGGTCAGTTGTGTTGTCTGGATTTGTGATCACGAAATGTCGTGTTGTGCTCTTCATCAAACAGTTAATGACATATGCTCGTTGGCGCGATCCTCCTGATTGAGCACGTAATTGACTTTGACTTCTATTTGCTGGTCCCAAAGGATTAATGTTAGGAAGGCTCCAATTTTGGTACTCCAGTCATTAGCCAATCTGCCGCCTAATGCAGGCAAGCTCGAGGGTTCCATGACCCGCATTTTCACCTTAGAGATTTTTTGGTTAGACCACCCGGTTTCCGGACACCACATTAGGAGCCGACTAATCCGGGTTCGAGCCGGGCAGACCACATGGGCGGCAAAGCTCTCCCTACCAAGTTTTAACACAGCTGCATTCCCAGGGCTCGAACACGAGACCTCTGGTTAAGCTAGGACAACCCCTTACCAGTTGACCTACGCGCTTGGTGGTATTTTCACCTTAGAGATGCGGGGTTCAAGTTTCCTCAGTAAATCTGAAAATACTGAATCAGCCACATTTTTCTTTATTTTTTTTGGACGTTCTGGCAAGCTCTTTGATCATGGATTCACAGATAATACAGTATCTAGTTGTCTTTCTCCCTTACTGGTATCAAGTTATCTAGTGCAGGTATTTCAATTGAAAGGTTATTGATTTAGCTGTGGTGTGTACATATACACATGGAAATACACCCATGCACACCGACACGCACATTTCAATTCCGTTGCCTGAAAATCTCGAAAGTAGACGTAGCTCGTTTAGCCTCTGGACTTGCTCTAGTGGCTCATCATTCACCACCACCTTGACTTTCTCAGAAGTAATTGATGCATGAACCATCAAAGAGTCAATGAAAATGCATGTTCCTTTCTTTTAGTAAAAACTAGTCTCGTAGAAATATTTAGTGACTATTAATTGTCACTACATACGGGGTTGAAGGAAGATTCCTACTACCCGGGTATGAGCCAAAGTTTGTTCCCTAATTAAAGAGACTAATACTACCATGACAGCGCATGGTAAGTTGGCTTCATGGATCAGGGTTAATCAGTTAGTTGGTGCATATATATATGGTCCCTGTATATGCAACTACATGTAGTGAAAACCAATTATTTACGTTAATTGCCCAATCTGCTGGTGTGCATGAACCAGAAAAACATCATCTTCATCACTGTTTGTTCGATACTCCTTCTCTGAAACAAAACGCTAAGAGGTGATGAAGCAACTTCACATACGCACGCACGATAAGTGGGGGTTGCTTTACTTGTGCTTGCACCAACCGAGAGGAACCGCCCATTGAATGGAGGGAGGAGACTTAGGTAAAATTAAATGAACAGCTAATGTTGTCAAAATGTATAACGAAATTACTAAGAAATTGTTGCATTTGTAGAAGAGTTTCAACTCTTTTTTGTCCCTCTCCGCTATCACTTCTGCCTTTCATAGCTATATTCCTTCACAACTCAGTTGATAACCATAAATTGTAAGCTTTTATTAGCAAATGGACTCTAGCTATATGTTTCCAGCATATGCATATGCATATAGGTGTGTATATGCGCGTGGTGTTATGATCTCAGAAATTGCTTGGGGGAAATTTGGGTGGTAGTGTAGTGGTACAGTATGACCTACTAACGTTTGTTCTTAGATGGTTTCTCCAGCACATTACATAAGCATGTAGAATTGTAGACGACAAAGATTGGTTCCCATTTTGGTCATGCTATTCTCGGTCGACCAAAAAAAAGTCCCTTGAGATCGCTAGCTAGTTTGAGTCTTTGTGATGCCAGCCGCCCAGGTGTGCATGGCATGTTTAATGTGAAGTAGCGTAACTAACAAATGAGATAAAAGACTACTAATTCAATTTGATGTGTCCAAATATTTATAAGGACATGCTTTGTTGACCGTGGTCCAAGCCCTATAATTGCTCGAGTTACCTGGAAGAATCAATTAGCTATCTTTTTATCCGGCAGACTAAATCCACATGACAGAAAATGTCCCTCTATTTGGCCAAAAATGGAGAGTGATTAATGCCATAGCAAACATACTATTAACAAGTATACGGAAAAATTGAGGAACAAGAAAAAAAAATGAACCTAAAGTGTCTACCGATGTGGTATGCATGAAAACTCTATCCCACGGGCGACAAAGTAAAGCGCATAAAGTATTTTTTCAATCATAAAAAAAATTTAATACATACTTTTGCTTAATATGTCGTCTTTCGACGTGCTAGTCATTGTTCTAAGCTAATTATGTAAGAAAGGTACTTTCTATATAGTTTTTCTCGACAAAACCTAACAAACGAGCACAAAAAGTCCACAATCTTTTGATAAAAGCAAAACAGAAGGTTGTATGAAGAAGCATTTAATTTGGCCTTTGCGTTTTTTTTCTCCATAGCTAGCTGCATATAATAATTAGGTCAAGCAATCACTTTTAGGTCTACTACATATGATTCCTTCCCGTGATGTTTGCCCCTCTTATATAAGAACTGCACCAGTTGGTACATAACATGTCTGTAGGGCACATGAGCTGGGTCCATGGATGTTGTTCGACCCATAGGACTCGGAAATTGGTGCCTAATATTCTGGGCTATGCCTTAGATGTTTAGGTCCACACTAATCATGCCTCCATTCTTCGTATAACAATTTTAGGGGTCAGCCCGACAGAGAGATTTCCATAGGTTACATTTAGTGTCCCTAAATATGAGGGGTTTCTTCGAGGGAATATAGTAAGGTAGGTGATTGTTAGGATCAAGGGTCTCCTACTGCACTAAAAACAATTGCTTGATATTAAGGGTGTAATTTTATTTCCTTACATGTCTGGCATAGTATCCAACACACACGGTCGAGTAGACGACTGAGTTGATGGATGCGGTGAAACACTGATTTGCCAACAATTCCTATCCCAGAAATGCCCTGGGAGACTCGAACCTAGGACCTGCTTTGATACCAATATAAATATCATATCATATCATATTATATTATTTATATATATGTAAATATATAATAGACGAAACATTGTGCGTTGTGGGAGCGACACATAAGCTTTTTTTAGTATCCTTTCATCTTTTTACCCATTTTAGTTATGCGACACGTCATTTTTAATCAATTTTTTGCGACACGTCATCATCTTTGTTTTGGTGTTTCATTCCCCTTTTACCTCTATTTATTAATGTCTTACATGCATCATGACTCTTTATTGTGATTTATTAGGGTTAATGACAAAACTGTTCCCTGAGGTTTACACGTTTTTGCACTTTGCTCCCCATGTTTCCAACTTTTGTAATAGTGTCTCCCGAGGTTGACAAAACCATTGCGAATAGCCCCAAAAGTGGATGGCCGTTTAATTTCTGGCGTTAAGTCCGCATGTGCACGACACATGCCGTTTTTGCATGGGTATGTTTGTCATTTCCCCTACCTCATCTCCCCTTTCTCCCTCCCTCCCTCTCTCTCTCTCTCTCTTAGTGTTAATGGTAGAAAAACTGGAGAAACGGATGCCAACCGCCATAACAAACGCAATGGAGAAAGGGATGTCAAAATCCAACACACTCTAATATGATGAAGCCTGCGTGACAACATCACGACATAATTTGTCCATACAGTAGAAAGCTTGTAGCAAAGCTATAAAGGCCGGAAATTATGCGACCTACCAAAGATTTCAAACTTCAGAAAAATGATGCAGAAATCACATGCCCTTGACTCACCAATGCATTAGACGAGCTACCAATGCATAATACGATATCTCACAGATTCAATCAGCAAACCTATATGAAAGCTCAGCAAAAGAGGACACCAATTTTGACTTACCATTCAGAAATGAAGTGGGCTTCATCCACCACTGCAAGAGAAATCAGTGGAGTGGCAGAAAGTAAGGTGAAGACTTGAGCAATCTCATAAGATCTTTCATTCTGGCAAGGTCACAAACCCACCGCTCATTTCTCTCGAACTGCGAAACCCAGATGGTTCGTAGCTTGAATTTGACGAATTCATGGGCCTTGATTGATTAACACAACGAAATGTTGGAACTTTAAATAAGAAAGAGGTACAAATCTGACCGTTGCGGTTAGGGTCTGTGTGTGCCGGATGTTTGTTTATAAGCTATGAAATCTAATCAATCTATTCCCCTTTCTCACAAATTGATTTGAATTCCGGCTGATAATCCTTCAAGTTCAATGACTTCTTTTAGTGTTATTGTTTTGTTTTATCATGTCACTTTAATTCATTCCAGCTGCATTCTTATGATTTAGATATGTTGGTATTTTACGGAATCTTGGGAGCAATTTTGAATTAATGGAACAATTGAGATTAATTCCAGCTCTATTCTTGTGCAGATTGAGATTGGGGGAGAGAGAGAGAGAGAGAGAGAGGAGAAGAAGAAGAGGCAGAGGAACAGAGTGAGAAATAGGGAGATGGGGTAGGGGAAATGACAAACCTGCCCATGCCAAAACGGCATGTGCCATGCACATGCGGACTTAACGCCCGAAATTGAACGGCCATCCACTTTTGGAGCTGTTTGCAATGGTTTTATCAATCTCGGGGGACACTATTGCAAAAGTTGTAAACACGGAGAGGATAGTGCAAAACCTTGTAAACCTCAGGGGACAATTTTGTCATTAACCCGACTTATTATTAAAAATTTCGGAGGTATTATTACTATAAATTTAGTTAACCTTACAAGAGTAAAAAATCAATTCTACACATTCTATAACTCTACCTAATCAATGTATCAACATATTAAGACTTAATTTTGACTATTAACACCTCAAAAATACTTTAAATAATAAAATAAACACTCAAACATAAAGAAAACATAAATTACATGCCATCATGTTTGTTTTGGTGTTTTATTTCTCCTTTACCTCTACTTATTAAAGTCACACATGTATCATGACTCTTTAGTATTACTTATTATTAAAAATTCAGAATTATTATTACCATAAATTTAGTAGACCTTATAAGAGTAAAAAAATATCTTCTACACCTTCTAAAACTCTACCTAATCAATGTATCAACATATTAAGACTTGATTTAGACTATTAACACCTCAAAGACACTTTTTATAACAAAATAAACACTAAAACATAAAGAAAACATAAATTACACGTAATCATATTTACTTTGGTGTTTATTCCTCTTCTACCTCTACTTATTATAGTCACACATGCATCATGCCCTTTATTGTAACTTATTATTGAAAAATTTGGAAGTATAATTACCATAAATTTAGCTGACCTTATAAGAGTAAAAAATCAATTCTACACATTCTAAAATTCTATATAGTCAGTGTATCAACATATTGGAACTTGATTTTGACTACTAGCACCTAAAAAACACTTTAAATAACAACATAAACAAAACATAAGTCACTTATGGAAAAACAAATTGTAGGCCACAAATTAAAAGCTTTCTTTTCTTTATATAGACGCAACATGTAAAAAGAATATGAGTTAATTGTTGTAAATAATTTAAAGAAATCAATATAAGATTTTACTTCATCATTTAATTCTAATAAGATCACATTGAATTTTAAAACACATGAGCTTTTCTAAGTGTTCTTTTTCTTATTTACCCCTCTTACTTATGCGTCACATCATCTTATTTGTTTTAATGTCCTTTTTTTTTACACAACTCATTAACTCTTTACTAAAATTTATTATTAAAATATTTGTGAATATTATTGCCCTAATTGTTGCAAACCTTTTAAAAGTAGAAAAATAATTCTAAAATTTTAATTATATAACATTGAACTTTCAAATACATTAGCTTTTTTAGAGTTTTTTTCTTTTTACCTCTCTTACTTATCAGACACGTCATCCTATTTATTTTGGTCATTTTCTTTTTCACCCCAATTTATTAACTATGTATTATAATTTTTTGTTAAAAAAAATTACCGATATTATTGGCCCAATTTTCATAAACCTTTTAAAACTAGAAAACTAACTCTAAAGTTTTTAAAACACTACGTAATGAATATACTCACATATTAGGCATTAATTTTGACTGCTAATACCTTAAGTGCCCTTTAAAATAACAAAATATAATCTCACAAATATAAAGTACAAAGACCATGTATCAAAAATAAAGATTAACACTTAACATCTTTTCATATAAACAATATATAAAACGAATATGACTTCATTTTTAGATATCTTCGGAATGCCAAAATAGCAGTTTACTTCATAATTTAAATTTAATATAATAACTAAAAGTCTAAAGTCGAAATCATATATTCTTTAGAATGCCCTAAACAAAGAATCAAATATAACACATTTTTGAATTGATTACTTTAGTAAATTTTCAAAAACAGATCAAAACGGCACCTTAAATGTTGGACATGATCTTGAAGTGAAACAATTAAACATAAGGATTGTCACCGTAATGCTACGCTATTTTTTTATAGGGTTAGTTATATCTTTTAAAATAATGGTTATCCAAGAAATTTTTGGCCGCTACCCAGGTTATTGGAAGATGCATACAACATCCCATACATTGAAATTCAATGGTCGTTATATACTTTTTGTGGCACTTATTTAGTGACTTTATAAAGTTGCTTTTAAAAATTGTCAGGTATGGTGTCAACCAAAATGACACTAAGCATATTTATTGATCATTAACTGTTTTGTATTGATGGTTGTAGGGATTTTCATGGGCGGAAAAAATAATTTATTATCTGAAATAAATTAAAATTACTCCACGTGCTTCCATTTAACTTCCAATATCTATTTTTAGTTGATTATTTATGTCTACACAGTAAATTACAAATAGTATAGTCCGTGCACCTTTTTTAAGATTTTTCTTTTCCAATACAATTGGCTGCGCCTGATTTTTAATTCATTATGTTTTAATTCGTGTATATATATAGGGTAATCTACAAAAAATAATGTTAAATATGTGATATTCAAATTTCACAAACTTCTATAATCACCTCATTATGCTATAAGCTTAGAATTACTTAATGAACATCTACAAATCAAAGATGAAGTAAGAGAATTTTATAACCTTATGCAATTACATCCCGGCCTCATCTATCACAGTTTAGACAAATGTACGGATATTCACCGCTATATAATTGTTTAGTCTCAAACATTAAAAAAAGGTTTTGTAAAATGATATGACATTTTTATGATCATTCAGACAATAATTAATTGTACAATGCACACGTATTCAAATTAATTGTCTTAGAAAATATTCAAAATTAAATGGATGGTCGAAAAAGCGCCAAACATTACCATGGAGTAAAGCAATTAGAATACATATATTGTCACTATAACACTATAGTTTCTCTTTTCAGGGTTATTTTTACATTTTAAAAGGTTGGTTATCTCAAAGGAAGTAAAATAGCTCCACTTACTTCCATTTTTCCTCTAAGGTTTTCATGGCATGTTTTTTAGTAGATTTATTCAGTTTAGACAATAATTTACTAAAAAAAGAAAATTTGAGCCTTTTTTGTACTTTCTTTTCTAAACTTTAAATTTCATTGTAAAGGACTGTAGTAGATGTCTAATTTAATATATGGTAAGGATTTCTATCAGAGGTTCTTATAAAATAAAGTTGTTGATCAATGATGCGCCACATATCATGGAAAACTAAAAAAATGCCTCACACTTATATGGATATGGTAAGCAAAATGGATAGCGTAAATATAATTTTGAGTATAAATTCTTCAAATTTAATTTTTTCGTACAAAAACAAAATTTGTATCTAAAATACTAAAGAACAAAGTAACATTCTAATTTGATGTAAAAAAATTGATTATTCATTATATGCTTCACTTTGTGAATATTTTATATTAAACTTCTGAATCTTACTAATTTTTAAACACTATAGCTTGCTTTACTATTATGAAACAATTTTGGGATTATGCGTTCATTGAATTTCTCTTGATTATGATACTGCTTATATATGAAATGCATGAACGCAATATGTTTTGAATTCGATGGTTCACTTCAGGCGAATACGAATAAATTGTAATTTTCAAAACCATAGACATATATAATGCTTAAATACCCAATCTTAACTCTACCAAACTATGTTAAAACTCAACCATACTCATAACATTTAAATAGAACTCACCCGGGTCTGCCCGGTTACTGAACTAGTAAATATATAATAGACGAAGCATCGTGCATTCTGAAGGCGACCCACAAGCTTTTTTTAGCATGCTTTTTCCTTTTTACCCCTTTTAATTTTGCGACACGTCATCCCCTTTTACTTATGCGAGACGTCATCATGTTTGTTTTGGTATCACATTCTTTTTTCACCTCTACTTATTAAAGTCACACATGCATCATGACTCTTTACTATAATTTATTATTAAAAATTTTGCATGTATTATTGGCATAATTTTACTAAACTTTATAAGAGTGGAAAATCTATTTTGCACCTTCTAAAATTTTACCTATTCAGTATATTAACATATTAGGTCTTAATTTTTACTACTAACACCTTAATAGTAATCTAAAAAATAATTAAAATCTCACAAATATAAAGTATGAAAAATCATGTTTTAAATCAAAGATAAATAATTCATGAATTAAGATCTTTCGAATATAATTTACAAAGTGATATCACTTAATTTATAAAAATATTTCACGTTTTTTTTAAAAATAATTTTGATTGTTTAGTTTGTTATCTCAAAGTGTTTTTGATGTGTTAATAGTTCAAACTAAATCCTAATACATTGATACATTGATTAGGTAGAGTTTTAGAAAGTGCAAAATTGGTTTTCTACTCATATAAGGTAAACTAAAATTATGGCAACAATAACTATGAATTTTAATAATAAGTCAAAGTAAAGAATCATGATGCATATGTAAATTTAATAAACATGGATAAAAAAGAAAAAGGACTTGAAAACAAACATGATGATGTGTCGCAAAATTGACCTCAAATTCTAAATTGGGAATCATATACCCCAAATCATGTATAAAATCAAAGATAAATAATTCACAAAATAAGATCTTTCAAAATTAATTTACAGAGTTATATGACTTAATTTTTAAAAATATTTATGCTTCTTTTATATTTTTGAGTATTTATTTTTGTTATCCTAAAGTATTTTGAGGTGTTAATAGTTAGAATTTAGTCATAATATGTTGATACATTAATTAGGTAGAGTTTTAGAAGGTATATAATTGATTTTCTACTCAAATAAGGTAAATTAAAATTATGTCAGCAATAGCTACGAATTAATCAAAGTAAAGAGTCATGATGCATGTGTAATTTTAATAAATATAGATAAAAAATAAAAAGGACTCAAAAAAAAAAAGTGATGATGTGTCGCAAAATTGGCCTCAAATTCTAAATTGGGAATGATACACCAATACATACAAACAAAAAAAGAATCAGAGCGAATATGACTTACAAATAGAGAATTTTCTTTTCTATTTACGGAAAGAATGTATAAAGTCAATATGACTTAATTTTTAAAAATATTTAGAATACCAAGATGACAATTTACTTAAGAAATTAATTTTAATTGTGTGACATTAACTTCTAAATTGGGAATCATATACACTGACAAATGCAAATGAAAAAAGAATCAAGCTGAATATGACTTAACTCTTAAAAGTAGTTAAAATACAAAAATAACAGTTTAATTTCACAAATATTTTTTAAGATTAATGAATTAGAAATAAACAAACATGAATAATCATGGTGCCACTTATGCGACACCCCTTCTAATTACAAACATGAATTTTCTTTGTTTTCGTGTCTTTTTCCTTTTTTTTACCCCAACTTACTAACAGTTTAATATAATTTATTATTAAAAATTCGTAGGTCTTATTTGCCCAATTTTTGTACATCTTATAAAATTAGAAAATTAATTCTACACCTTCTAAAACTCTACCTAATCAATATAGTCATATATTAGGCCTTAATTTAAATTCTAACACTTCAAAAATACTTTAAAATAATAAAATTAAATCTCCAAAGGTAAAATACTAAAATCCCCCTACTTATTAGCTCTTTACTAAGACTTATTATTCAAGAATTCGTTGGTATAATTGTGCCTATATTTGTAAATCTTATAAAACTAGAAAATCAATTATAAACTTTTAAAACTCTATGCTATAGACATATATTTACGTATTATGCTTTGATTTTGATTATTAACACATCAAAAGTACTTTAAAAAAATTAAATAAAATTATGACAATCATGTATGAAACTAAATATTATACTCACAAATTAAAAGTTTTTTTTTTCATTTTAAGGAAGAAATATACAAACCAAAAATGACTTAATTTTCTAAAATACATCAAAATATCAAAATATATGTTTATTTAAGAAATTAGTTTTACCTAAATATCTCAAACTTTAAAATCAAAAGCATACACACCTAACAAATGCAAAGAAAAAGAATCACACCTTATTTGACTTAATTTACAAAAAAACTTTAAAATACCAAAATAGAAATTTACTTTCACAAATTAATTTTTAGTTAGATTACCTCAATCTCTCAGACTGAAATCATATACTCCTTTTAAATGTAAAAAAAAAAAAAAATCAAATATAAGTATGAAGTCATAAGCATTGTGCGTCATCGATAATATAACTGATAAAATTTAATTAGATTACTCACGTTTTCAAAAAACTCTAACCAAGAAATAATGTAAAAACATGAGAGACAAAATTATTTATTGAAATAAATGTTATATCTCATAGTTGGTGATTTTTTTATACTATATTTAATTAATAAAATAAATTTATTGGTATTTAATTATGACTCTTCTCACCTAAAGTATTCAACAAGATAAGAACCAAAAATCTAAAGAGTAAAAGTTAAGTAAAGATAAAAAGTTTTATACTTTTATTTGCACTTTAGAAAAGAAAGAATGTAAATACATGAGAGACAAAATTATTTATGAAAATAAATGTTGAAGCTTACTAGAAGTTAATATGATTACTAGCACTTAAACAAACTTTAAATACGAAAAATATTAGTAATCGTTAAAATAAATATTGTAGCTCATACTTGCGAATGTAAAATTGTTTTATACGCTTAAACTATAAATGAAATGATTAGAACTTAGATATTATTATAATCAACTGAGTATATTATAAAACTAGAATTCAATTAACAATCTACAAAGCAAAAAGATAAAGTAAGTGAATATATAAAAGAATTTTTTAACCTTACGTCATTGCAGTCCCTTCTGTCACGGTCTATACAATAAACTAGACGTAAACAAAGTTTTTATCCATTTGATATCTCTTTTACTCAATCACATATATAGTAGTATAATAATTACTAAAAAGGAAACGAATGACCGTTCTTTTAATATAATCTTTAACTGTCGTGTGCAATCGCGCTCTATTTTACAAAGGTAACAAATGTTGAATCAGTCCAGTATTTACTATTTTGGAGCATATTCAGTTTTATGCTTTCTTTTGATTACGATGATACTTATATGTAAAATGCATGAATGTGATATATTTTGAATTTGATAGTTCACTTCACGCGAATAAAAAATAAAACTTAGTTCAAAATCATCGACAAAACATCTAAATACGCAACCTTAACTAAACCAAAATATACTTACACTCAAACGTATGGATACATGTCTTTAAATAAAACCGACCTGGGCAACTAGTGGTTTTAATTTTCCTCCAAGTTTAAGGTCATGTTTTCCAACCAAAGTGTGAGGAGCGAGGCCAATGATATAGAGGTCCAGAGCACAAATTTTCTGTCATTAGAAGGTTTAGCCCAGCAAATATACTATGATTTTAGGTAATAAGCCAAGATCAATACATGTGGGTAGCAGCTGTAGACTATGGAAGAGTCCTTAGGTTTAGGCTCTGGTGGTTCGTAGGCCGGGGTTTCTAAGTGAGAAGAAAGCATCTTATGACAATCTTCCAATCAAAATTCTTCAACTTCAGAGATATACTCAATGGTCTCAATTGACGTTTCTTAAGCTCGTATAATATACCATGCCGACGACTCCTTTATGCATGGACCTTGCAGGTTAATGCAATGACCTCAGCTCCTTCTACCGATTGTCATTTGCTCAACTTTCGAGGAATCTCTTGGAGACTCTACGTAGCATTTGTTAAGCGGACTGCCCGGACGACAAGATCACAGCTAGTGTTCTCTGAAATTTTGTAGAGCTTTTTCTCAAATTGACACAATCATCAAAGTTTTTGACACCCGTGATATGCAAGGTCCTTTTTTTTGTGTGTGTGTTTTGTGTGTGGGGGGGGGGGGGGGGAGAATGAAAGCTTTTAATTTCGTATAGAGGGCTAAGCCTTCTGTCTTAAGAGACTTCTAACTGATTGCTTCATCTGATGGTTACTCTAGCTTATGTTTTTCCATCCCATATCTTGTGTCACCATATGCAGCAGAATATAAATTAGTTGGCACCTTTATATGAGAGATTCGTGTGAGCTATCTGCTATCCTACTCCGATGCTTTATTTGTTGTATGATTTTTCTAATCTTCTGTCCTTGTTTCTGCTGTCATATTTGCTTATTTGCTAGCGTATATACTAATCTTCCAGATGAAGAGTCATCCTTTCTAAAGTTCGAGAAATGCTTCTGTTAATCAACACTGCAACCTAGTCCAATGCTTTATTTTGGCTCTGTAGTGTCCCGGCCCTATCTTGTTATGTCCTTGTGTATGTTGCCACAGTTGCTATGATTCGTAGAATATATGCACTTCTTCAGGTTGAAGACTCTTACCAGATCCTACAAGCTCAGTAATGCTAATCAAAAGTCCAATGAATTGAATACAGAAGACAGAAGTGATATATTGATTTTGTATCAACTCAATCACTCCGCTCCATTATAGGGACATATTTCTTTTTGAGTACGTCCCTACAGAAGAGCCATACATTTCATAAGTACCTACAAAGTGCCACGAGCCCTAAATTATGCTGAACAAGAAATATTATTATGCACCATGAGAACTTTATCAAGGAATGGGTGAGATGAAGAACAATGTTGTTTCTTAGAACTATCAACTTACATATGGAGTAGTGTCTCTCAAGGAACAGGCAGAGAAAAGGAAGAGCAGTTTCAAATCGAATCAGGAAACAATTTTAGGTCACAGCCGGAGATTTAAGTCAAGTTTGTGCCGGTCCAACGCGTGTTTGGGCACTTTGTCCACATGAAAGCTGCCTGGCCAAGTCAAATCCGTTGCTTCTTCAACCATGAATTGTCTCCAAGCCACATCACTGGAGAGACTGTTGCCATCATCGAATCTCGCTACCGCGTTAGTAGTCCCTAATTCTCTGCTTGGTTTGTTCACAATTACTAGTGAGTGGGGATGGACACCGAGAGATTGTGCCATAGACGAGCTGCTGTACTTCTTGGTTTCCCCTCGTTCTCTCTTGTGTGCATTCTGGTGACCACCCAAAGCTTGTGAGCTGTAAAACTTCCTCATGCAGAACTTGCATGAGAAAACCTTGTTTTTGCTTGCTTTTGATGGTGGGGTATTACTGCCTTTGCCACTGAATGATCCATTTCTGTTGAGGCTCAAACTCAACCACTCTCCCATATTATTATCTCCCTCACCCATTTCATCATTTTCACTTGTTTTGGATCCACCATCATCTTTCTCCTCTCCATGGAAAACCATTGCACCCTCAAGTTTGAAGAAGTTTTTTGGGAAGAGCTGAGGTATAGAATCTTGAAGAAGAGGAACTGCTTGCTCGATCTTAAATAGGAATGGGGGCATCACAAGCCAACCGAAGTGGCAGGGGATACTGTTTAATATAACATTAGTGGAATTTCAAAGGGTTTCCTAAACAGGAAAGCTTATGACATCCTCTCCTGCGGGGAAGTACGTGCCAAAGCTCAACATCAACCACTCCCCCATCCCAACAATCTATGATGCCACAGTAGCCTATGCCTGATATTAACTGATCGAACATGCTTTTCCTTTACTTTTTTTGATTGGAAGATGCTTTCAGTGGAACATTTTTTTCTTGAAAATGAGACATTATGATATGTATATTTATCCTTGATTATATGGAGATAGAAAACAATCTTACACCATCAAAACATTTTAAATGAATGAATTGGAAATGTCTTATTGAAGGCGAATACCCAACTTTTAATATGTATATATACATATATAGAGGGAATATGTCGCATGTCTCAAACTTTAGGTTGCTTATTTGAAAATTACTAAGGATTTTGAAAATCATCAACTGGTATATTAGCACTATTCCAAAGTTATAAGCTTTGACATGTACTGGGAGGATGTATGTGAGATGCACGTGTAAATTAACACGTGACACAATAAGAATATTTTATAGAAAAGTCATAACTTCATGTATTCTCTATACTATCGCAATTAATTTTTTGTGGTTCAAGTATACATGTTAGCTTTAAAGTTAAAAGTGCAAGTTTAAATTGCAATGAATGCGCATATGGATTGCTCTAAAAACGAACTCATTTAAAGAATGTTAATAGTCCTCTAGACACTTTCATCTAGCGCAACTTCTATAGAACGTTAAAAAGTGTACGTCGATTTGATATCAATGATAACCCATCTCTCCATCATGGTCTTACCCACCATTCTTTTAAAGTAAAAACAATTACTTTAGTATTTTTCTTTAGGAGGAGTTGTTGAAGTAGTTAAATCGCGCGATCCTTTCGTGGAGGAAGGGTGTTGTGCCATATTCTAGCTTCAATCAATGCATTTAGTCTAAATTAAAAGGTTTAAAGTTTATCGGTCAACAAATTGATATTTAACTTTATGCCAACATCTAGCTGTGATTTTTCGACTTTAGCTTTCATTCGTTTTTTTTACTATTTTTGGTGTTTATATTCATTCTATAGTCTAACTTGATGAATACGGTAGTTGTCGCGATTATATCACAATCGTACTCAATCACCTTATTTTATACATTATTATGTTTAATTTGAGAAATATGTTACTACTCCGTATAAGATTAGAATTTAACAAATTTACTCTTTAAAATTGTTGCAGTAAAATGTAGTGACTTCTAACCCGGAGAACATAAAAAATACCTATCTATTTACAAATATACGACCACTTTTTAGAACTAATGTTGTTATTAGACATTTCTATGTTAAAAAAAGGATTAGGCACTATAGACTAAACAACAACAATGCTGTCAGTAGATTCTATTCCCATTACTGTAATCTTTGTTGCCTATGATGCTTAATTGGTATTTTTCAACCGCCTTTGTTACCCGTTACGGGCAAGTAATGAATCATTTACACCCTTGTTGATATGATGAAAGATGTAATTTAGTTATCGAAAGATGCAATACTAATATATAAAACAAGTAACTAAATGCAATCACTCATATTGTTGAAATCAATTTAATTCGTTCTCTTCTCTTTCCGGCAAAATAAAAATTGGTATAGAGAATAATTTTATAAAAATTAATTTCTGATTGCAAATCTGTATGTCCATCTATGTTGTATCCAATTAGGGAGTATCTAAACCGGTGATGACAGTATACATAGAGATGAATAAGAAATGATACCACAATAACTTACCCCAGTCAATAGCAGAATGTGTAATTTTCTTGTAAGCATTCATCAACATACGTACAGTGCGATATCTATGTATAGGAAATGATAACTATCTCTATTAATCCTGATGTTTAAGATTCAGATTATCAAGAAGCGGAAGAAGTGGAGTCATCCTTAAGTAGAAGGTTGTGTCAATACTTAATCAATAATTATTATAAAAAGTATAATCTTTAGACTTTACGAGGGCATAATGGTTAACAACATACTGGCCAATCCATGTGTATACCATGAAGTTGGTCAGTTGGATTTTTGAGAGAGAAAATGGAAGTTGTTAATTTTACATTATAAAGGTGCGATGATTTACTTCACGGCGAGGTCTTTGGTTGGTGGGCACTAATGTCAATAGTACATGAAGGAGCTCGAAGTGAGGATGACGTCAAGTCATCAACATATTTGGATATATTATCTAACTGGTTAACTCCGGGGAAGAGGACCGCAGTAGGAATTGAACCTACGAATTCGCCCCAAACCCAAATTAAAATATTGAATTTGATCCCGTAAATTGGAAACATATAATTCAGAATACAAAATTGTGAGAGTACTCCATAATAATCAAAAGAAGAAAAAGAAAGTTAAAATTTTGGGTTAGCGAATTAATAACATTTGCATGGACAAGACTATATATATCACACACATACATAAATATGTATATAGACACACAAATATAATATCATGTCTTAAAGCTAAATATAGGAAACCCGAAAGACAAAATTAAGCATGTTTAGTTTTTTAATCTTTTTTGTTTGTTGAACCATGTTACCAAATTTTTATTGCCAATATAAAAGGCTAAACTGATTATCCATAAAATAATATGAAAGTAAAATTTGTCTATCTTGAGAATAATCTAATGGTCATTCAAGAAAAATTAATTGTTCTACTTATGTCACAAAATGTCATCATCATCGTCAAGGTCTTGCATGTTCTACTCTGTACAAAGCATCAAGTTGTTATAGATAACAATGAACAGTATACCCATTAATTTGTATTCCCTATAAGAAATGAAGAGAATCTATGTACGAATTATAGCATTTATGAGTAGTGAAAAAGTATATTTGTTAAAAGAATTTAAATTCTAGGCATGTTAATGATAATGAACATACATCCATTAATTAATTTTCTTTTGATTAATGGCAAGGGAGTGAATATGGTCTACACAATGATTTTTAAAGATGCACACACACACACACACACACACACACACACACACATATATATATATATATAGTATAGAGTAGTATATATAGATAAAAGTACGAGAATAGGAGTATCTGGCTCAAGAGTTCTAATAACCAGTTTAAGGCTTTGAAAAGTGCCAGGAACTTTAATTAAACCACAAAGGAAGAAGAAAAAGCAAAATTCCATGTACTCCTTGAGCAACTTGCATTGCATAAAGACACATTTCACTTGCTGCCAACAGCATGGCTAACTCTGTCATTACAGTTTTGTCCCCACAATACTTGCTTGGACCACTACCCTGTGACTGTGAGTGGAAGCGTCATACGTAGTTTCACATTATTGGTCTTCGGAAAGACAGTTAGCATTCTATAATTTAGAGAGAGAGAGAGAGAAGCCTAGAACGTGGCTCGTGTGCGGGCTCCCTGAAAAGATCTCAAAACCACCGTCTCAAGCTTGTTTCCGTTTTCGGAAAAAACTAGTGATTTGCCATCTTAGCTTGCTCATGTCCTAAGTTGAGCTATCGTCACCTAATATAAATTTATAACAATTTTCTCAAAGTCTACACAATTTGAAGCTCTAACTTGACTTGACGTAATCTTTTATTTATGACAATTTGTAAAAGTATGATCTTAAACGACAAACTGATTCGCAAGCTTACTTATGAACGGGCTCAAGTGTCTCGGTCCGACTTTTCACATATCAATTCTATAGCGATAAATTGATATATCTCCGCAATCAGTGTATAACAAGCGCTCTCTCTCTCTCTTTCTATATATATATATATATATATATATATATATATTACACATGTTTTCGCTGTCTAAGCATAGTCACATGACATTTTTCCCTTTTTTTCTCAACCTTTTCCTCCTGCACTTATGAGGGAGGTGGGTCTTTCTATTGCAATAATTGTTGATAAAAAGAGGCAAAAAATCTCACTGTGATGATTTCGTTACTTTCGGAAATGGGCTACTAAACAAGAGAATCTAAACAAGAGAATCAAGTAGTGGGCTATGGATACGCACAGCCACTTGTACTTGATCTTCACACTGTCCTTCAACAAGAGAGTGGTCTGGTCTCCCTACAGGGGCTCCTGTCTTTTAGCTTCCTCTTCCTTATGACCCCTTGTTTCAGATCTCAACCATTTAAGATCGTCGGAGAGTAAGGCATTGAAATAAGAGAAATGATTAAAGAATATGAAAAATTGTTTTATAACATACGTAACAGTTCTAGATGATACGGATCATTGATACCAAACCGCCATATAATTTCTACTTTCTGAAACATTGAAATTTAGATAATTATCCATAGAAATTTGATCAGCTGAAATGAGCTCATAATATACAGAGGCCATCACATCGGTTCTACTGGTCGTGTATTATTAGACCTCGGACCCAATTTTTGGAAGGATTGAATTATGCATGAAGATAATGAATGACATTTCTCTGTCATTGAGCCAATACATCAACTATATGGAAGAAGCTCTCAGATCTTTCTGTTTCAATGGTGAAATTTACATATATCCTTCCTTTTTTTTTTTTTCATTTTACTAGTTAGCAGTTACAGATGGAACACGTGTTGGAAAATTCCAACAGATCATTCGCAAGTTTGAAATGAATTATAGGGTTCTTGTATGAAAATCCAGGCAGAGGCAACCCAATCCCACCCCAAAGACAGAAAACCTGACCCTTCGAAGCCTCAGAGAAGGACTTCGTCAATACATGACAAAAATTCATGTTGCTTGGTTTCATAAATAGATTCCCTAAGTGGCAATCGAACACTTTCGGACATTATTAGCGTTCTAAATTGTTGTTTGATCTATATAAGGTGACCAATTAATTTTAATTTATTAACGCTATTCTTTGCTTTTCTACCCAAAAAGAAAAAAAAAAAGAATCGTTGTTTGAGAAACAACTGACTTCAGTTTTGATCAAGGACTTGTACATTGGGAATAAATTTTGCAACAGAAGAGACTCAAAGTTTTCAAGTCTCAGTAACACTTCATCTATGGGCGAGACGTATTTGTAGCAAACAGGTGACGAGAAAGGGTAGACAGGACGTCTTTTGGGGCTGTGGATGTATGACATTGTCCTCACGTGGCCATGTCCTTTGAAAAATCTTGCACTTACACTGGCCGCACTGCAATTTGCGCAACGTTTAGAGGCAATGGCTACACAGTAGAGAGGAGGATAAATGATTGGTTTAGCAGTGGAGGAGAGACTAATTGCCGACATGGTATAGTCCAGTGGAGAAGAGACTAATTGCCGACACGTTATAGTGGGAAGCTCAAATTCATCTTACTTGCGCTGTAACCAGTGCCAACCACGTTATACAGTTAGGAGGAACAAGCAGATAAGCTGAAATATCCTCACTTCTTTCAACGTGAAAGGAATCTGATATGGATAAAAATAAAAATATACAACTGGAGGAGAGTGACACGTGTCACCCCAAGAGAGTTTCAAAACTGTCCCATGACTTTTGGAGAGCTTGGAAGTGCCACATAGCCGCTCTCCCATTATGGATAACGAGTCACCGCGACACTCGGATGCGTGTGCAAAAATAAAATTAACAGTACAAATTTTGTTATTAAAAAAAATCATGTGTACGTGTTTATTCTCACATTTAGTCAAATAAATTTTAAATTATAGAAAATAAGTTAGTCATATGTGTCAAATCATAAATTAACGAAATAATGTTATCGTATCAAACTTGACCTTTAAATTTTATTAACTCTATTTTTTGATGAATTTTAATTTGTAAAAACTAACTTATCAATTAAGATTTTTATATTGTGTCACTTTTTAAAAAAATTCTTGAAATACCACTTGTCGTCGTTGTAAATTAGTAGTTATGTAACACCAAATCAAAATTTGGCTTAATAAGTAATATAGATTACCACCCATCAATTTTGTTAACTCCCCATAAAAGCCGGTAACTTCCCATTAAGGGAACGTAACCGACCCTTTAATACATTCTTATAAGGAGGAATAATGTAAGTTTTGACTATTTAAAATATTCTCAGATACACTCTCAAAATTTCTTACTGATTTAAGCATCGGAGACTCAACGACGGAGCCCCCTCCGAGGGTCTCGACGCGTCACGATTTGCTCGTGTTGTGCTTCGTAGGTCTGCTCGCGTGCTCGTTTGGTCCCAACCTACGCTCGTTCGGTCTCGAACAATTTTTTACCAGAACTTTGGCGTCGTCCGTGGGACCGACTAACTAAGCAGACCTAGCAAACATGGCGACAAAGAAAATCTAGGGAGTTGGAACGCCAACTGAAAAATCATCGGCAACACTGGTAGTGCTCGCAGCGGTCAGCATGCCATCGATGGTCATCAAAAGTATTACCATCCAACGACTCTTCTAAGAAGCTACCACCACTGCGACGCAACCCCCACTATCAATTCGGCTGCTGTCACACAAAAAAAGGGAAAAATATTTTAAGATGGCCATACACAATGGTAACGCTTCTGTCTAGTAGTGATTCACGACACCACATACAGCGCTGGTCCGTCCACCACCGCGGGTTTTTTGTTGGTTATCAATGCCGACCAAGGCCAACCACCGAATCTGACGTCAGTAAAGGGCTGCCGCAGCCTGCATGTCTTTCTCCAGTCACCCCCTCAGCCAGCGAAGCCTCCACCGTTACTGTCGTCGCTAGGGGTATCTAAAGCCGCTCGGTGTCGCAAGCAGAGGCTTAGAGGCTCTAAAGGTGCTCGTCTACTCGGCTTGGCGAGCAGAGAGACTGAGACTAATGTGCTTGTCTGCTCATCCTGGCGAGCAGAGGCTTAAAGGCTCTAATGTGCTCGTCTGTTCGATCTGGTGAGCAAAGGCTTAGAGGTTCTAAGGGTGCTCGTTTGGCAAGTAGTGAGCTAAGAATCCGAAAGACATTTGCTCAGTCTAATGAGCAGATAGGTAGGAATCCAAAATAGTGCATGTGCTTTGCGATGTTTACCTGACTCCTCGGGAAAGGAGTGTGTGGCTCGCAATGAAGGCTTATGCACCTCCTTGACGAGGGAGTGCGGGTGCTCGTGTAAGGCCAAGGTTTAGGCGACTCCGTGGAAAGGAGCGCGTATGCTCGGCCATGTCGAGGCTTTGGCGACTACTTGTAGAGAGAAGCATGGGTGCTTGACTAGACCAATGCAAATATCGTTTGTAAAGGGGGTGCCGAATGATGATTGACGATGTGATGCTGAGCTTCTCAAGGTGTTGGCATTGAGAGTGGCTAGAGCACGGCTGAGGCACTGACGAGTAAACCTCATAATATCTCTTCTTAGGCCGTTTATTCTTTGAATGACGATGCTCTTTGTCGTTTAGGAAAAGTGATGTGGCCACTGCAATAGTCTTGGTCATTTTTGTGATGCACAAGGCGAGATTATTTCTGCATTCGCCGTCGGGTGACCTTGGATGTTGGTTATAAAATCTCTTAGCGTCATGATGAGGAGGTTAGGTGAAGCATCATTGAATAGGTTTCCGTCAACCGGTGGTGGTTTGTAGTGCTTGGTATATCCGAGAGGGACGACCGACCGAGGCTTGCCACTGTTTTACCGATTTTTGCACGACATGAACAGTGCTAACAGGTTGTGCTGCTTAGCCATTGTATGTGGCCGGAGAGTGCAGGCTCCATGTGAGAGTGGTCGTTGTCTTATACATACGGTGTGAGCAGTGACGAGTAGGTTGTGCTGCTTAGCCATCGTATAAAGGGGAGTGCAGGCTCCGTGCGAAAGTGGTGGTCGTCTTATATATATGTAGCCCCCTGACTAAGAAGGCATATATGCAATGATGGATTCTTAGTCATTGTGTAGGGCATGCTTACAAAACCTTAAGTACATAGCCCGTCGGCTCAGGTGGATGAACAGGTAAAGCTAGAGGATCATAGCTTGTCCGCTTGGCCGAACGAGAAGATAAAGCTAGAGGACCATGATTTGTCTAAGCAAGTAGATGATGTGGAGTCCGTCTGAACATCATTCTGTGAATGAGAAAAACTGCTACATTTTTTATATGCTTTGAAGCATTGGATTGCTGATAGCGTGTACGTATCCATTACACAAGTCAGCATGTGACGTCAGGCTGATAGGAGTAAAGCGCTTTCCACATACTCTTAGAGTTCGTGGTGTAGTGTGAACCCTCGCAATAGGAGAACATGTCACGAGAAAATATAGCAAGAGAGCGTATGAGCTGATAAAAGCAACTATATTTTAGCACTAAAACGAGAGTAATAATCATACTCTAGACACCATTACTAACATGTCAGTTAGACAGTTGGGATGTGTCGTATTGCATGAAGCAAGCGAGGCATAAAAGATTATAAGCACTCGAAAGACCCAAACGTGCTTCTTCAGTCTAATTAATTGAACTACGCTAGACGTCGAAAATGAATAGGTCTAGGTAAAATAAAAGGAAGGAGATGCAACATATGTAAAGCTTGTTGGTGCCTACAATCACCGACAATAGCCTACAAGTAGCAAATGACACCTAGTTTTAGCGACGAACATGTGACGTGAAAAGTCAAGGCTACAAGTGTATATGCTTTAAGAGTATGTTGCATATATGAAATAGACAAAACTTTGTGGGTTCAAGTCTAAATATGCAGATTTCTGGGGAAAAAACGTAATTGCTTAGAAGGAAAGTATGCCCCTGGTTTATTCAATCGGTGGCTAGAATTTTCCTCCTTCACAAAAGAGGCAGTCAGAGCTTCGCCAAAGCGCCACCGTCATTAGGGCCACCATTTGCCGAAGAGTCAGCCACCATCACCGTCGATGAATCATATCTAGTATCTTCTCCTTGGGGACATCGATTGCAGATGATAGACGTGCGTTTGATGTTCACCATGGGGGAGGCTCGGACGGAACAGTGCCGGAAGCGGCGTGTCTGGCGATGGTCGTTGCTGCTGAACCGATAAGCTCCCTTGGGTCTAAGCCTCTGCTCTCAAAGTCGAGTAGACGAGCACATTAAACCACCAATGCCTCTAATCCGCCAAGTCGAATAGACGAACCCCTTAAGGGCCTCTACTCGGCCATGCCAAGTAGATGAGCCCCCTAGGGCCTTTACTCGGCCACACCGAGTAGACGAGCCCCTTTAGGACCACTACGTGGCCAGACCGAGTATACAAGCCCCCAAGGATCTCTACTCCGCCGGGCCGAGTAGACGAGACCTTTACTTCTGGTAAACTTCCGAACGCGGAGCATCCTTTAATAGAGTTCCAAAATTCGATGCTAAGTAAATTATCTTGCTTCCACATTGTTTCTCAGAAATAACATGGAATGAGGGGCAAATGATATGGATAAAAATATACACCAATGAGAAAGTGACACATGTCGCCACCAGAGAGTTCCAAAACTACCCCATGACTCTTGGAGAGGTGGGAAGTGGCATTTACCCACTTTCCCATTATGGGTAATAACCACCCATCAATTTTGTTAACTCCCTCATAAAAGTTGGTAACTGCCCATTAAGGGAACTTAATCGACCCTTTAATACAAAAATATAAAATGGAAGTGAAAAGGAGGAAGAAGGTATGTTCTGACTATTTAAAATATTCTCAGATACTCTCTCAAAATTGCTTACTGACTTAAGCATCGGAGACTGTACGTCAGAGCCCCCTTCGGGGGTCTCGGCGCATCACCGTTTGCTCATGTTGTGCTTCGCAGGTCTGCTCGCATGCTCATTTGGTCCCGGTCAATTTTTAACCACAGCATAATGAAAACAGTACTAGGAGTAGTACTTCATCTTGATAAGCTAATGTTGGTAATGTTTATAACCGGAGATATATGTAGTCTAACGGTTGAACTCCAATTAGCCCAATATAAGACTATCTAAGGTAGCGTTTGACAACGTTTTTTTTTTATGTTTTTTCTCTAGTTTTGTATATTAGAGGAAAAAAAAATCGTTTGACAGACAGTTTTCGTTTTTTCCCCCTTCAGTTTTAAAAATCAATTTTTAAAACATGACTGTTTTTTAAAACTCCTTTTGGAGTTTAGAGTTTCCAGTTTTAGTTTTTGTTTTGAGATCCAACCTTCAAACTTTGATGGAAGCAAAAAAAATGAGTATCATTTTAAAAAACTTCCTCACGCACAGAGCTCCACCACCAGCCACTTCCTTCCATCGGCCAAATATGTCCCGCTGTCACCTTATCGCCGTTGTGACCCACGAAGCTGCCCCTATCGCCGTCGACAACCACATGTCTGCTATACCACTGCCACACTCTCGCCACTGCCACCCACAGAGATGCCCCAGCACCGCCACCCTACCATCATCGCCACCCACGGATATGGCCCCCGTCGATAACTCATGCCTTCGACAACCACGTGTTTGCCACACCACCGTCACACTCGCGCCACTGTCACCCACAGATCTGCCCCACTATCGCCACCCATGGATCTCGCCCCCCGTCGCTAACCTACGATTTTGACAATGACGGGCCTGCCACACCACCGCCACACTCTCGCCACTGCCACCCACAGATCTGCCCCAGCATCGCACCCTACCGTCATCACCACCCACGGGCCCCCCGTCGCCAACTCATGCCTTCGACAATGAATCATACTTCAACACACCATCTCTACCCCACTGCCATGGACAATCAATGAGACCTCTAGCAATGCCGCCACCTTAGCACCGTCGCACAACCCACAATTTGTCCTACCATCACCACCCCACCACCATCGCATTTGATTATGGTGGTGGTGCTGCGGATTGGATGGTGGTGGTGGTGCCACCCACCGATAGTGATGCTTCGGGAGTTCTAGGAGAATCTGTTGGAGAAAAATGGTCGGTGAAAAAACTAAGAAAAAATTGTAAAGAAAAAGTTCAAAATAAAAACTGGCTAATCAAACACCCATTTGTTTTTGTAAAAAACAAAAACTAAACTAGTTTTGGTTTTTTGTTTTTTTTTTAAAGCTGAAAACAAAAATTGTTAATGATTTCAAACAGACCCAAGGAAGCGATTCCAACATTTAAGCAAACATCACTAACGAACACCCCCGCTTTAACGAACTTTAGCTTGTGGCATATTGCCACAAAACAAAGTACACCTCAAAATCTTGTTCATGGTTTGACACCTTGAAAAGCAAAAGGATGTTGGGAGTTTTGTAAGCTCAACTAAAGCATCGAGTATTAAATTGCAGAATTAGAAGGCAATTAACCCCCCTCAAATGTATCACAAGCATAATTGGCTTTTGGTGAAACACCTACTGGCCATTGGAGGTGCACAAGCATATGGTAACCAAGGGATGTAAGACAAGGTTCGTTTTTCCGTTTTTTTTTTCTTTTTTCTTTTTTTGGGTCAAGTGACATGATTAGTTAGAGGCCATTTGTGATTAATTCTCAAAAGTAGATTAAGATTCAATCAAATAAAATCAGCTTTAATCTAATTTGACATAGCATATTAAAAGTTGTTAGAGATGTTTAAATAAAAAGGGATTAAAGTAGGTTTAGTATGGCAAAATTACCATATAGTGTATTCAAATTAAAAGGGAGCACTAATGTCTAATTATATGTGAGGATATTATGGTAATTCTCTTAGTCAAACCTGATGATCCAAAACCGATTAAAATCAGAATCTAAGAAAATGAGAATTATGAATATAATCAATTTTGAACACATTGGAACAGATTTAATCAGTTTATATTTATTTATTTATTTTGTCAAACACTTCAAACTTGATATAATCTAGATTTAATCAGGTTTCTGCATTCTAGAATCAATCTCAAACATCCTAGTCTTCTTAGTATTCTTAGTGATACAAAACTGTCATATGCAAGGTTTCAAGAGTGTGAATGTTACACCCATACCACAAACTGGTCGCAAACAAATTTTGGCAGTAGTACACACAAATTTGGGAAGTACATACGAAACTATGACGTTTATATCATTGCATCATAGATTTGAGAAAGATGCGTAGCAAAACATACCACTAAATAAAGGACCAAATCTCCTAATAAAAACTAAGTATCAAGTTTCTCTCCATACCAAGTAAAACGAGAACAAAGCTTACAACTTCCTACTATCAATTTCCAAAGGAAAGTGCCACAGAATATCCTTCACGCGATATACCACTTGAAATGCTAAGCTAAAAGTTAGCTCAAGTACCTATAACACGCCGATTGATGGTTAGAACAGAGTAAAACCATATAGAACTACCCCACACCAAATAGTATACATGCATACACAAGATTGTATGGTAAATAAATTTGAAAGTGAATTTCTATATATCTTAGTACCAATATGCCAAAATGCACCAGCGGTAGTATTCTGAAAGCAAGTTATACAAAACAATGGCATGAAAATAAATAGAGCATCGACTATAATTGAAAAACTCTCACACTCGTAGAGGCATTTAATGTTGAATGATCAAATATAAAAATTAAACAACACAGCAAAAGAACTTGGCAAAGTAGGAGAAAGCAACACTGGGAGTTTGAGAGTTGAAGAGTTCAATATCTCATAATCTTTGGGAAATTGTCCAATTTTCGAAAGATACATAAGGAATAACGACAACTCTGAATTCTCACCATCTTAAAGACGACAGAAGGAAAGGGTATAAAAAACTACCTGAAAGTAGATAGAACAAGTATGTATACTTTCACTAAAGAATGTACAAAACTATGGTTTGGCTGGGCAGGTACTGTAGATTAAAGCAATGCACATCATAGTAGCAGAATTTTCTTTCCTAAACTATATGTCCCATCTGGGAAAAAAGAAGTTGGTTGCAAAAGCTAGGAGAAAAACTCAGTTTGGTTCATCTATATAACTGAAGGAGCATGGATCATCTCATACATGTTGTAGGGGACTGCTTAATTGGAGTAGCAGATGAAGTAGAACACGAGGGACGACGCGTATAATTAATTGTCGCAAAACCCAGGTGCTAAAAAGAATGAGGAATACTAGACTCGACAGAGTAGGGTCTTGAGCATAAAACTCGGTGGCATTGGGATTTAACTATAATTCTAAAAGCCCTGCTATGGAACCGCAGAGGTCTTCAAGGATCGTACTACTGCTTAATGACCCTCAAGTCTGCTAAAAGAATCTCAGACAGATTTGTTAATAAACTCCTGGGAGAAAAGTCATTAACGCAGAGAAACTCAGTAAAAGAGAAGGGTCAAACTCGAAGAAGGTAAGCCTGAAAATAAAACAGACTCGAAGAAGGTAGTGCCAACCAACAAAGACTTTTAACCTTTTGCAAAGTAGACGAGCATCAACTCAAAAACACTTCTCTCGACAGAGGACAACCAAAAGGAACGGACAAAGAAAATCTATCACCTCATGTTTCCAAATGGAACAATCCTCCTGATCACTAGGAAAACCCACTTCATAAACCACACCCCATTGACCTCCCACCATTGAAACTTAGTTGCAGAAACCTGGCTAAAACAGCAATGCTCGTCCCGCAGATTGTTGCAACTCCAGGCAACTAAGCTTAACACTAAAACCTGAACCTAGACAAAGCTGCCCCGAAATTGGAGCATCTCTTCAAGAGTTAAAGCCAAACAAGAAAGAAAATCTGGAGCTGAGTGCTTCCTCCCACACCAACTTCCTGCCTGAAATCTCATCAATCTCCCGTTGCATACTACTAATGTAGCTTATAGTTGAAAATCCTTTCGTAACATCCAATATAATATAGTGCCAGCATCCTCACAAAACGCTATGTGGCTTTACGATACTAGAGTTTTCAAGAGTCTGATAATTATTTGACTAAAGCAGCCCAGCCTGTGTAGTACATTGTTATTCAAGCACCATTTTTTTCTAATATGCAAATATTTACTGCCAAAAGGCAACGCATATGAACAAAATTTCTACTCTCTCCAGAAAGCTATCCAAAACTCAAAAAAAGTTTCACCCCAGTAAACCCCCTTGGCCCAACCAAGAAACAGTGAGCAAAAACTTAGAGCCGTCGATGTCTCCAACCCCCCAAAGTCCCGACTGGGCATTTGCAACCATAAAGTCCAAAGCAAACCAAGACGAATCAGGCCCTAGGGGACCAAAGTTAAATCCCATAAAGTGCTAGCTACCAGCCGTGCAAGACAGCAAGAGTATACCACTTGACCTAAATCTTTCTCCTTTGCCTTTAGATATTGCCAGTCAACACTACATACCTCGATGCTTCAACTTTGTGCGCCACTTTAACACCCTGCTTATAAATATACTGAATTCAAATATAAAACACTAACTAATGCCTAACATAAACATGCATGTGCCAAGACAAAAATCATAAACCTCTTTTCCAAACAAAAATGATGATGGAATAACTGATACAAGACGTATAGGTAAACTATGCGAATATCCGCAGTTAATCCCAAGGAGTGAGTAACCTAAGAGCTAAAGAGTACGGGGATAACTGGCTAATATATTTGGTTGAAGCTGGCAACACAATTAGGACAGGTGAGTTTGACTCAGGGCTAGACATGCAAAACTAGACCTCGTAACCATTCCATGCTAATTTGAGTTGCTCAGATTAATCTTGAGGGATGATCTAACATCAAAACTCAAAACTAACAATATTCTATCAACTTATGTTGGGCTAAGAGGCGACAAAGCATAAAGTTTCTTTAGGCAGATTACTTTATTCTTAATATAAATTAAATTTTAGGGCAGATTAGTCTAGAGCCAGCTACGGATCATCCCATACGAGCTTTAAAAGTGATAACCTCAAACAACCAAAATGGGGACCAAAGTCTTCATCCAGACCCACTTTACTCAGGCTAAAGAGTAGAACTAGCATCATGTGCAATTGAGTCTTGCAACTCTATCTATTTAAAAAAAAGTCGGCAGTGCTCATTGCAAATTCGGTCTATTAAAGTGGATGGTCTGGAGAATTCATTGGTGGATGATGTGAAGGCAAGTATCATGGGGTTCTATTAGCGCTTGTTCGCCTTGGAGCATCAGTGGAGACCTAAGTAAGGTGGTTTTGCTTTCCTTAGCCTCGATTAAGTTGCTAGTGCCTCTCTTGAAGTCCCTTTTACTAAAGAGGAAGTTTTAGGGGCTTGAAGGAGATGTGCGGAGATAATGCACCTAGTCCATATGGATTTGTATGGCTTTCTGGATGTTATGGCTTTCTTCCATTCCTTCTTTGAGGTTGGGTCTTTTGAGGGAGTCTCAATGCCACTTCATCTTTTCGATTCCTATAAAACGACGTGCTACCGACATTAGAGATTTCAGGCCTATTAGTTTTGTGGGCAGTGGTTATATTCAGATTCAGCGGACAGATTGCATAGAATCTCAGCCAAATATTATCTCTTAATCTCAAAATGTTTTTGTTGGGGAAAGGCAAATCTTGGATGCAGCTTTGTTAGCCGTGTGGTGATTCTCAGGTGAGGAGGTCTCATTTGCATGCTTGACCGCGTGTTTGAGTTCTTGTTATACTTACTGGAGCGGGCTACGGAAGAAAGTGGAGGTCATAACAGAGTTTTGCCGTCCACTGTACGTTACTCCATTTTGTTACCCCATTTTACTCTTTCTGAGGCATTCGACAGGTTAATTCACTATCCGTCTATCCCCTTTCTTGTTTCCTATTTTTATGGAGGCTCTTAGCAGCTTGTCGAGCAGAGGCAGGGATTTTTCTAAGAGCCTTTAGAGTTCGGGATCATCAGTTCTGGTATTGTTGTGTCTCACATGTGTTTGCCGATGATACTATAATTTTCCTTGATGTGGATGATGATCAGCTTCGTATCTTATTTTCTGGTTGAAAGATAATTTTGGCAAAGGTGAGCTTTTTCCTGTTGAGGAGGTCCCCCATAAGCAGTTATTTGCTCAGTCCACTGGTTGTAGAGTGGGGAGCCTCCCTAAGACCTATTTGGTTCTTCCTTTGGTATCTTATTCAAAGAGTTGGGCTGCTGAGATCCTGTGGTTGAGCGGTTCGAGAGGAGGTAGCAGGTTGGAAAAAGCAGTATCTTTCTAAAATAGGGGGTCTTACTTTTGTTAAAAGCGTGTTATCGACTTTATATGTCCCTCTTTCTTATCCCTGCTTCTGCTGCAGAGAGGCTGGACAAGCTTGAAATCTTGTTGGGAAGGCTCGACGGAGAATAAAGAATAACAGATGGTCAGTTGGAATGTGGTTTCTACAGAGTTTCAGCACGGAGGGTTAACCTAGCTCTTCTTGGCAAGTGGTAATGAAGGTATTTGGTGCAGATGGACGCATTATAAAGATGGTTGTTTGTCGGTAAGTTTTGCATGGAGAGGAGGTCCCTGGGATCCAATCAGGTGATGACAGCTTATGCCTCTATCCTTGGATTGTGATCAGTAAAGGATGGGACAATTTTTAGCATTTTATACAATTATCAATTGGCCATGATTCCCTAGTACGGTTTTGGATTGAATCTTGGTGTCGTGATGAGGCCTTGTGTAGTGCTTTCCCCTCTTTGTTTCACTGGTGACTGGCTCTCAACCAAGAGGTTATGGTAGCTGACGTTCTTTTTATTTTCACAGCGGGTCCTTGAAATCCAGCATTCTAGAAGAAGCTTTCAGGACTTGGATAGTTACAATTATGAACCTCCTTCAACATCGTTATTGGGTGCAAATTGGTATGGAAGGAGGAGACCGAGTGCTAGGGAAGGGAGCGTCTAAAGGAGTGTTCTTGGTTGAGTTCAACTACTCTATCATCATGGGAGTGGTGTAGGTTTTTGGCGACCCTCTATCCTTCTTAAAGTGTGTTTCCTTGGTTGGGAAGCCTTGAGAAATGTTGTTGCTACAAGTAAAAATTTGAGGAAGAGATGGGAGATAAACATTGATTGGTGCTACATGTGCAAAGGTGCCAGAGAGTCTATTGACCATTTGCTCTTATATTGCCCTGTCGCTAGATCTCTTTGGGACTAGGTGTTCAGCCTTCTTTGCATTCACTAGGAGATGCCTAGGTCGATGATGAATATGATGAGATGTTGGTCCCTGTACAAAAGATGGAGGAGGAGACCAACTTTACGGGGTATGATTCCTTTTAGTATCTTTTGGTGCATTTGGTTAGAAAGAAATAGACGGGCATTCGCAAGTGAGGAGATCATGTTAGATCAACTAAAGTTTTCTTTCCTATTCACTCTTTTTTCATGGACTAAGGGGTCTAACCCCTTTGAAGCTTATTGTAAGTGTTTGGACAAATTTGCAAAGTGTATTCGTTTGAGGTTGTACTTTTGTTTTGGGATTGTGCCCCCGTTTGGTACATCTTGTTCATAAAACTTCACTTATCAAAAAGAAAAAGAAAAATTAAAGGGCTAAATTAGAGACCCTATTGATTGAATCATTTAAAAGACAAAACTTAAACAAAAATATCAGGTAATAGCGATGAAACAAAAAGAAAACATTAAGGATGTTCAATAAAACCTGGTTAATAGGGCGTCCATACCAAGGTTTCATCGGATAACCAAAATGCTTTTCTTTGTCGAAGACAGAGAAGAGTGAGTGAGAATGGGAGTGTGTCCGTGTGCATTTCAGAAGGGGAGAGAGAGAGGGGGCAAATATCACCTCTGGTAAACTGGGAACACTCAACATATCAAGCTAGATTGGACGTTGGAAGAGAATTAGCTCCACTAATGATCAATTTCGAAAAGGAAGAACAGTATATTCGAGAAACAGGCATCCATGGTGCAAATACATGTCACTGAAGTAAAACTTCAACCTATTTTTGATTAATCACTACCCAGATCGTGCTTTCTACTCAAGGTTTTACAAGTTTCAATTTTGTATCCCACGTTTCCAAAGTGCATCATAGTCGATACTCAAAGTACCTTAGGCGCATCAATCATTACCTCATTCAAGTACCCATTGTCCGTGAACTTACCCGAAAAACATGAAGTACTAGGGTTACCAGAACGAAACTTAAGCACTTTAGGGAACAATTTGGGAATCTGCCAAGAACTTTATCTGCTAAAGTCAATTTTATAACCACCCTTTAAATCTTAGCATAGCCACCAAATTTGCCACTAAGTGTGAGATTTAGCTCACCATTTACTCGTCACACATTTACCCCCTTGCCTATTTAAGGCAACCTTGAATCATTGACAAGATGGACAACTTAATACAATGTAGTCCATTGGGTTCTCCAGTTCTTTTACTTTCCTCTCTGTCAATAGACAATTATATTAACCTTGGTATCTCGCATAGCTCTACAAATCTTACCAATATCAAACAAATAATAACCTCTAATAACTATGTAATATCGCTCCTATAAACTAGAACAAGTCACCACACTACGTTTACTAATAGATCCAACAAGAATAGGGTCCATTCTATACAGTCAGCCATGGTGCACATACAGTTGCCAAGGAGTTCTTAGTTAAAACAGCATAAGATTACCAACAACCAGGTGTAACTATTACTTTAGTAAGGACTCACAAAGAAACAAAATTAGCGATCTGGACAAGTGCGGCAAAAGAAGGTACCCTGAGACAGCTCGCAGCAAGCGCGCGCCTCGACGGCAATGTGAGACGTCAGGCGAGATGCAGCCACCACGCTGTGCAGCGGCAGCAGCGATTGAGTGCACCCTATGACTCCCCCAATAGTCCTTCAAACGGAAAATAAAGTTCAACAATAAAATGAAAGCACATTTATTGCAAATTACTCCTCCGCTCCGTTAAATTTCTCCCTTTGATTTTTCACAGACTCTTACCATAGATTTAGTACATGCAGACATCAATTTTACTCGTTATTTACCACTTGACATGTCAATGATACTTATTTTATTCTATCTATCGCATTTCTTCCAGTTGACTGCACTTATTTAATGTAGTCCATTATTGGATATTAAAAGGAAATTTTCAATAGAATCAAGGTAGTATAACACTGTAGAAGTGGAGGCTGGAGAGTTAACCCGATATTGGCTGTAGTGAGGAGGCGGCGAGAGTTGAGGCGGCTGCCAAGGACTGGCGGCGGACGGAGGCGGGGGAGGGACGGGGCCGAACGGACGGCCGATGCTCTGGCGGTGGAGATGAGTGACCTTGAAAGCGATCCATAGCGCGAAGCCATCGTTCCCTTCTCTGCCCCTTAACAGATTCTCAGGGTTTTGGCAGTTGAGGTTTTTGGTAAAGGGCTTAGGTTGAGGTTGGGCTGGCCCAACTGCACAATATAGAAATAGAAAGTCGCTGAATGTAACGAGATCTAGGTCTTTCTTTTTGGGCTACTAAAAAGGGCCTGGGATAGATTTAAAGGACTCGGCCGACTAATTTTGGCCATGACTCAAATTCATTAATAGCTGATATATTTGATGGCAATGGTATAATTCTATCTTGAAAAAGCTATTAACTAATACTTCGCTATATAAACCTTGTGAATTCCTCTGCCTCGTAGTCAATTGATTTTGAATTGAATATTTTCATGTAGTATGAAAACGAGTTGAGCCAGGCCCAACAGATAATTCAACTAAGTATTCACTATCACCCAATTTTATTCATCAACGTATTCGGTCCACTCAAAAGAAGTCTGCTCATATAGTGGCGCATTGAGATCTAATCCTATGTTGGAAAAACATTAACCAGTACTTTAATATATAAGTGTACTTAATTTATAAGCATTAATTTGTGAGCTTCTGCCCTCGAAGACTTATATAATAAAATTGGCTATGAGGATAAAGACTTACAAGACTTATATAATAAATATTAGTCGATGCTTTTTTCCTTCGTTGTGAAATTATATCTCAAAATATAAGTCAGCTAGTTATTTTTGTCTTTTTCGCCACCTCTCCTCAATGTAACGGCAAGTCATCGATGGTCACCGGTTTAGATCTGCTAATTAACTTATGTCAGTTCCCACACCTTACGTCATTGCCCTCGCTTCCATAAATCTTTGAACTTCGCAATATTAATCCTTGGAGGGAATATGAAGCTGCAAGAAACCAGTTACTCCAGCAAAATAATTTTCTCATACGGTGGATAAAAATAGGAGACTGGGCATGCAATGGGGGAACCACGGTAAGCCCCCTTCAACTATGTCAGGCTTTCTGGATCTACCCCCTCATGTATCAACTATAACAACTGATCCCACTCAACTACAAAAGCAATGCAACACCATCTTCGGTTATTATGCATGTCACACATTTTAGAATTTATAATGTTGCACATTTAACGCATGAGCCAACTACAATTAATTTATCTTTATAGTTTTGGTTTTCTAATGAGCCCCGAGATCATTTTCTGTGGGCAGTAAGACATTACAAAATGAATTTGAAGGTGAATATTCCCACAAAAAAAAAAAAAACAAGTATTTGTAATTTTGCATGTGAAAGGAGTAGTAATTAAGGCAACTCTAAGAGGATATAGGTCAAAGTAATTTACAAGTGAGTCGTGTTACTGACAAAATTTCCCAATATTCACACTACTGTTTTTTGCTTTTGTAGTAGCACTGGCACATTTGTTCAAATCAATGCACGGGAAACAGAACAGGAAGCCCCACTACAATAACTTTCTATGTCATATCACAACCAGAATCGTCCCCTATTTATTGTGACCCCCCATCAACTTATTAAACCTCGATTCTTAAAGTGACCAGGCGAGCTTTTCATCTTTGAATTGAGCTTTAGGGTTAATGCTATTTTACTAGACTTTTATTATAGTGCTCCATCATGACATTTAATTACGGACCATTTGTCGGGAATGTCCGCCTCCCCTTTTTACTCATAAAGGATAAAGCTAATCGGCATATTATCTTTACATGTCAATAAAACAGTTACAATTATATTTTTATCTATAACACGAATAAATTAGTTTCACTTTTTTACATATTAATAGATCGTCCTTAATTAGAGGAAAGAAAAAGAGAAATCATTTTATATACGATAATTACAAATATGAAAGAGTAAATTATTTATGAGAAAGCGACGATATATTACTAAAGAGGTATGTAAAATCTAGCACCATTAATTATTGTATATGCGTTTTTCCCATTGAATGAACTTTTTCTTAAAAAATTAGATTTACACAATTTAATTATAAACTTTGAGATGTTCGTATTCCAGAGATATCTAGACTTGGAAACTCTTTTTATTTCCGAAAAATTCAGTCCAATCTGGGTCACAAATTCTAAGACAAACACCCTCTAATTAAGTAATCCTAACAACGAAACTTTCCATAACAAGAGTCCATGAATTACGAAATGTAACAGTAAAAAGAAAAGAGAATCACGGGAAAAGCGATTTTTGTGTTATTCGACCATGACAATGTCGGTGAAGGTGAAGGGTACGTAAATGGTCGTCACTACTAGCTGGTACAATCATGTAGCTTCTACCAGTACTTCTTCGCCCTACTCCCACAGTTACCACCCTGCTACTCTGGAGTACGATGTTTCCCACCTTCCATCAATCCACATGATGCTCAGTTCATGATTATAATCCAACGAAAAGAACCCAGAAACCCTAAAAAAATGATTAGAACCGCTTTCAACTCAGTTCATGCTCACGTCACCCTATACCCTCGTTTATCCATATTTATCACCGTTCTCCTCTTCATCCAGCTGCTTGTACTCTTCATTTCTCGCGTTCCGCCGGTATCTTTACCCATCCGGCCAAGCACCCAAACTCCGGCAGCTCCCAGCGAATGTGGGTCCGGGAGGGTGTACGTGTACGAACTGCCAACCATGTTCAACAAGGATTTGGTTGGCAGCTGCGATGATTTAGACCCGTGGCACTGGCAGTGCGGCGTCGCTTCTAACGGTGGGTACGGCCGGAGCGCCTCCGAGTACGCCGGAACCGTGCCGGAGAGTCTACTTCCGGCGTGGTTCCGCACTAATCAGTTCTCGTCGGAGATCATATACCACAACCGGATGTTGAACTACAAATGCAGGACACTGGAGGCGGAATCCGCTACGGCGTTCTACATTCCGTTTTACGCTGGGCTTGCGGTCGGAGAATATCTGTTCTCTAATCATACGGCAGAAGAGCGTGATTGGCATTGCGAGATGTTGCTCAAGTGGGTCCAGGAACAACCATATTGGAAAAGATCCAACGGTTCAGATCACTTCATTGTTCTGGGTCGGATCACTTGGGACTTCCGGCGGTTGACCGACCCCGAAAAACTTTGGGGGTCAAGCTTTCTTAATATGCCACTGATGCAGAACGTCACGCGCCTCACGATTGAGCGAGCCCCGGGGGACTACTACGATGTCGGTGTACCTTACCCCATCGGATTCCACCCTCGTTCCGTCAATGACGTCAGCCAGTGGCAGAGCTTTGTTCGTACACGCGACCGTACCAGCCTCTACAGCTTTGTTGGGGCGTCACGTGGCGACTCAAAGAACGACTTCAGGGGCTTCCTATTGAGTCACTGCCGTAACGAGTCTGACACCTGCCGGGTCGTGGACTGCGCGGTGACTCAGTGCTCGAACGGCAGCTCGGCGATTCTGGAAGCCCAGTTGGCGTCCGAGTTTTGTTTACAGCCGAGAGGGGATAGCTTCACGAGGCGGTCGGTGTTCGACTGCATGGTGGCCGGTTCAGTACCGGTTTTTTTCTGGAAGCGAACCGCTTATGACCAGTACGAGTGGTTCTTGCCGGTTGAACCGGAGAGCTATTCGGTTTTTATTGACTACAGTGATGTGTTGAATGGGACTTCGATAAGGAGAGTGCTGGAAGGGTACAGTAAGGAGGAAGTTAGGAGAATGAGGGAGAAAGTAATAGATTTTATCCCAAGAGTTGTGTATGCAAAGCCCACTGATGGTTTGGAGAGCATTAGAGATGCATTCGACATCGCCGTTGATGGGGTATTGAGGAGGTTCAAGGAGCGGTGACAGAAAATGGACTGCAACGAGGACGTACAGTTTTATCAGATAGAACAACGTTGTTGGATAGATGATTATAGAATTTTTACCGAGATTTATTGGCAAACCGATATCGTAGAAGTCCCCCGGGAATCGCTCAATCGCGAGGCAGGTTCACTGGTAGAGGCCGGCAAAAGCTTCGGCAGCTGCGAGATCGCAACGTCGCGACTCACGCAGGCAACTTATAAGGATTCATACTGGTCAACTGCTCTGGTTGCTATCATCATACAAAATTTCGAATATACACAATGGGGTGGGGTGGAGGGGGTGGGGGTTTCTTTCTAATCTTGAGTCAAATTCTTGTAATTCCTTTTAGTCAAATGGACTCTCTTTTACATGGATTTTTTTCAACGTTGCACTGCCTTTGAGGTCCAGTTGGAAACCATAATGGCAACGATTCATCAAACCTCTCATAGCTAAATGTCCCCGACTCCCCGTTGTCCAATATTACTTTAATAGATATATTCGTTTATATCACTTCCGGTAAGAAAGGGGATAGCTTCTCGAACAGAAGATGTTCACTCCTTGCCTTGCCGGGCTGTGGGCGGTACCAGTCGGGTTGTTCTTTCTATCTAAGGTTGACGAAGAAAGTAGAACTCATCTTTCTCTTTAAAATAAAGACGAAATTACGTGACCAAGCTCACCTAGAAATCTATCACAATTTAACTACTCACCGGCACTTGTAACCACTAATTCTATTACAAGCTCAGGATCAATAACTTTACATATTAGCCAACCATCATGTCCGTGCGTAGAGCCACTCCACATTACCATGGTCATGTATACTTGTTTTGACTCTCAACGAATGCAGACTGAATTTAGCTTAGTATGCTACAACAATAATATTCGTTGTGGATCTGTCGCCCTAATTACTACATCGTCTGATAACTATACTGCATTGTCACATTGCCTCCTACTTACATCTACTTGGGCTTGAAAAAATAAATTTTTGCACATTCATGTATTGACAACATCTCAATTCCTCTTATAACAGATGTCAGGATCTGAGGACATACTGGATACGGTGACACCTATTATCTATAATTTTTGCCATATTTTGTCTCAATTCATCGTTACAGTAATAACAGGGCAACCCCCCACCTCCTGAAGGAAGCACTATCATTAGCTTTTTTTGCTTGTCAGGCACGAACATCAGTCTACCAAGACTGGGTGCTTGACAACCTACGCAGCTAAAGTTTTTATATATGATGGAATGCATAGTGAGTACTTATATTATTGGTCTTTGATATTACCGTTCCTTTTGTTATGACCCGTAAGACCATAAGGCTGTACTTCTTATGACCCATATCTCTACTTTTATCAATGCAATTCTCTTATTACAAAAAAAAAAAGACAAATTTCCATTCTGACAGTAAAATGCCCCAGAATAATATAGGAGAAAAAAAAGAGTTGAAACAAAATTTGGGATGCCAATAGTAGATTGGCCATTGTAACTAAAAATTTTCATCCAAGATTACAGAAGTAAGAAGGTTACGCAGAAAATAAAAAAATAAAAAAATGGTTTCCTATAAAGGTGTTTTTTACTAAGTTTAACATGAAACAAAATCGTCCAGTTAGCCTGCAAATGCCCCCCCCCCCCCCCCCCACCTTTCCTTTCTAAGGTAAGATGCAAAGACCAAGAAATTAGCTAAAGCCTACAAATAATGAATAGGAAGAGTGAACGTTCAATTCAAACCTAAAGAGGAAATTTCACCGTTACATTCTGAAATCTAAAACACAAACAGTATTGTTGCTAGTAGAGGCAGCAATCCGGTCACCTTCCTTGTTCCAGCTGACATCAAATATGCTCCCATTACCAATATACGTTTTGACAATCTTGCGCTCTTTCACTGACCATACGTGGAGATGTTTATCTAAAGATCCACTTGCCAGGTACTCGCCATTTGGGCTGAAGGCAAGAGCGTATAGAGAATCGCTAGCATACAATTAATATAAACTCGTTAAAACCAACTACAAGTATGTCAAGTACCGGTTACATTCACACAAGATAAAAACGGCAGTACTGCCAAGATAAAAACACGAAATTCTATCATGGATTATTTTCAGTTGCAGAGTATAGCAATTCAGTCAAGAAGAAAATATTTTTCCCGACATTATCATAAAAAATTATGTCGAACAAATAAGCATCACAACCCCCAACCTTCATCTCTCTGCCTGGTGCTTCTACAATTCTAAATTGGGGTTGGACATGGATACACACTAACAGTTACACCATATAACAGAATAACAGCCTCAGGTACAACAATAGGGGTTCAAAGCATGGATTATTTCATCAACGCAACTAGGTAGATAGCTATTTAAAAAACTACACTTAGCCATGACAATAGCCTAAAACTGCTCCATTTTTGTTTTCCCTACATAGCATTAAAAAAACACTAATTGACGTAACAAAAAGCCATAAAGCCATGACATGATCCAGAAGCCATCTAAGATATGACAACAGATCCATTTAGTGGCTCATAACACAAGTGATTAAGCAACAGCGTAGATCAATTTCCAAAAAACAAAAAACAAAATGGTACCTGTGGCCATCAAAGCTGCAGAGAAGTTTCCCAATCCCAACATCCCAGAGCTTCACTGTTGAGTCGAATGATGCACTGGGAACAAGGCAGAACAACAGCTAATTTAGAGAACATGACAAAAAGATGAGCCATAAAGAAAAGATGACATCAGTTGAGATCTCGCCAAGGCAGTGAGTGCTCAACTAACCTTATATACAATAGTAGCTCACTCGACACACAGAAATTATAAATGCATAAAGGTCGTCCAGTTATTTCCTAACTGGAAAAATCTACGGAAGGTCTTCTATCTGTAATCATGAGGATTCAGTATCGACTGTCTCTATATACAATATCTTCTAACCGCACTCCTAGGAAACCAACTTGCAACCCACCTGATCAACAATGCCTAAGCAACACTAAATTTTGGCATGCTAAAGAGTTAAAGTGAGTAATCTCACACAAGACTGTACAGGTTTCTCTTCCATTCAGTATTGGGCTGGTAAAATAGCAGTCTCAACGTTGGCTCAAAATGTTTCCCTAGCCCATTTTCCCCTCTTCCTCTCTCTTCTCTCGATGTCAATTGATGTCTCAAACTGATCGACCATCTCCATCAAAGGCCATATATTTGTTGCTCGATAATTTGGAAACAATACAAGGTAAGGTCTTCCTTTTCTGTGAGCTATGATTTTATGATTTAATCTTCTTCCTTAAACATGAACAAGAAAAAAAATTATAAAAAGATATAAAAGAGCAAGCCACATCAGCGCTCCAAGGAAAAATTCCTCCGCATTGTCTACAAAAGGCACTGCTGAGCCCGGAAACTCTTTAAGGTAGATGAAACGAAAAAGGTAAGAACAAGGGGACGGTACGCAACATGCAGTTTGTTCTGTAAAGAGATACAAAAAGGTGGGCCCAACCTGGATCCTACCTTTGGGTCCCACAGGTGAATCCCACTTCTCGGCTTATTAGGTCTACGTACCATGCCGTGTACAACTTTACCAAATTTCACAGAAGAAGAAGATAACATCAACAATAAGTCAAGCAAATGGCTACTGGAGATTAAACTTCAACTTTTCCATATAAGCGCAATAACATCAAACAAGGACAGATAAGTTGGTGACAGATAGTGAGAACTGAGAAGTGATACGAGGAAATTCATGACATTGAGCGAAAGTAATAACATGGCTCCCATTCTTCAAAATTATATTCACTTTTGCACTTTTGCCTGAAGTTAAATTTAGGAGAAGCATTTCGATCAATAAAATTTGATTATGTTATTTGTAATTTCCATGTTACCCTTGAGCTATTCAACTTAAAACACTTCTCAGAACACAAAACACATTATGGGACATTCCAAAACAGCAAGGAAACTAGTCTAGGTAGGTAAAGAGTACTAGCAAAATTAATTAAAGAAAAGAAAGAAATATGTGGTGTGAGTGGTACTCATATCACATGATAGTGGTGTGGACAACAATGGTGGATGCTGGTAACGAACTGGTGCTACTGTTTTTTCAGGCTATGGCAGCATTAGAGAAATTGCTGATTTTATTCTTAAATGGTCTACATGACTCTTTACCGTGCTTTGCTGTTGAGATTGACACACCATCCTTTGACACTAACGAGCCTATAATAGAAGTCCAAATCAGGGCAAGAGCTGGATGTAATTTGATCTGTGGATCCCAACCCAAATTCAGAGAAATGATGGAACAATGGCAAAGGCAGGTTCAAGGCAACATTAAAATCCCAGTTAACTACTAAAGATGAAACCTAAACTTAAAGTTGACCACACAGATCACTTAATGCAGGCTATGCCCAAGTCAAAAGTACTGAAAATTCAGTTGGACAACATAAGCTCATCTTTTGGTGATGCTCAGGAGCAGCATACCTTGCCAACAGCAATGGCTGGTTAGGATTGTTTGTTCCTGATCCAGTGGGACTCCATCTAATTGTATATATCTCCTGTAAAAATACTTTTAGCAACAACCACCCAAAGATAAAGGAGTACGATACTTATGTAAAAATAATGATAACTTCAGCAGGGAAAATCAGCAGCACCTTCTCATGACCCACAAAATTATGAACATACGTCTCGTGCTTCATACTCCATATCTGCATATGCGAGAAATTGCAATTAAAGCTGGTATACTTGATGAGAAAAAGTAAGACCACATGACATGATGCATAACTCGCCAAAAAGTACCACTTATAATTTTATCCAAAATGTCGTTGTGCCACTCAATAGAACAAACTGAGTTAAGAGGTAGCAAAAATAACCTTTGCAGTTTTGTCATCAGAGCAAGTGGCCAACAATGAGCCAGTTGGATCCCATTTGACACAATTAACTTCACCCTGCAACCACATAAACAAGCTTAAATAAGTTTTCAACAATGTCAAATTTCCGAAGTCTCAGTTAATAGGTATACAATAGGTCCTTTCATTTGACCAAATTACACAGCATTTGAACATTCTTGATTTACTGAAAGCCAAATCAGGAACTTACAGCAAAAAAAACAGCATTTTATTCCTTTTTAAGTAGATATAACCAGAGTAAAAAGTCAAAAACCTAAGTAATTTTAAGCTCCTGAGGTTTAAAGATTAGCCACAATCTCTTATTTAGCAGACATGAGCTCAGATAATTCAAATTAATGAAACATTTTTTTAACTAAGCAGTAGAATAATAACAACTTCTTCGTAGAAATGGATTAAGAAAATTCTGTAATTTAAGATAGTTCGATGCAAGCCAGTGACAAATTTGATTCAAGAATAAACCTTATGCCCAGAAAAAGTTTTAACAGGAAGCGTCTCTCCAATCTTGCAAACATAAATTGTTCTGTCTGAGGAGCTTGTTGCAAATGAGATATTGTCTCGCCAATCAACGTCAAGAGTTGGACCTGTAGGTGTACATACTTCAGTACTAACCAAGACTACTCTTCAGCAGAAAAACAAGAAAACGACAACACCACCTAACACTGATAGACTAAAAGAGCACCTGAATGAAATTGAAATTGTTGTTTAACAGCACCAGCCTTCACATCCCATACAATAGCAGTGGTGTCGCAACTTCCAGTAAGAAGATAATCACCCTTCTTATTCCACTTTATAGATAATATAGGTCCCTTATGTTTCCTTAAAGAACTCCTTAGTTCACCTGGGCAAAGATACACCAGAAGACATGCTAAGCAAGTCGAAAGAGCCCATGAAAGGTAGACGAAGGTAACGTTCAATAAGATGCAGATAGAGATAGACCCACAAGACAAGAGCAAGTATATCATGCCCTTTAAGCATAAAGACAAGGAAAAAGTCATAGCTCTTCTTCACAAGAATTTCAGCTTTTGCTTCTCTAGAGCCCAACAAAATCAAAATGCAGTAGTTTTGCAATATGTGTTATAACGAAGTTATGCACCCATAAACTCCTACGTGCAATGATCAAACAAAAATGTAGGTCAGTGGTTCTTGAAACTTTGAAGAAGAATCAAGTATATCTCGGCTGATCCAAGTAGCCTATGAGTCTATGACTCATGCAGGACAAGACAACAACATACTAACCATACATTTGAACAGACCGCTGAGGGCCTCAATCAGCACTGAACCCCTCAATATCCTTTGTCCGCTAGCAAAACAAAAACAAGAAGTCTGTGCACCTATTTTAACATAGTATAAATCCTAGTTCAAGGTTTCTATAGTATTGCAAGATTGATGTCAGCACAGGTTGTCTATGAGTGAGCCACACTTTAATAATAGTCTCACATGAAGCTCAAAATCGAGCTCAAACATTTACTCTGAACACAGGAAACACCCATGGTTCATGGATTGACTATTAGAAGTTAAAGCAAGCATAATCAAGGTGATTACTTTTACCAGACATGCATATACCTTAAGATAAAGCACTTAAATGCATCAATACAAAGATAAATTAATAAATAGCTAGATAGTGCTTAATCCTATCAAAGATAAGGACACGCATGAAGAGAAGAAAAGCATGTATACAAAAGGAATTTTTGCTGCTTATCCATATCAAATACGTCTGCTTGTGAGCCAAAACTACAACAATGTTTTTACTGAAGAATGGAAAAGCAGCTAACCAGTTGTGCTCCAAATTCTAGCTTGCCCATCATATGAACCTGTTGCAAGAAGCATACCGTTGCCCTGTATAACATATAGTGCAATATGATTACTTTTTAAACAGAGGAAAGAACAAATAAGAATCCACAAGAAAGCATGGGAAGCATATGCTTAGAACCTTGAAAGATCTTTCTAGGAACGCATGTAAACAAGGCGGTATGTCACAACTTTGCTATATCAAAAATAAGTAAGAAGGCGTGGAGGTTGACCAAAGATGCTTTTCAATGAAGGCAGAAATATATGAAAGCTCCTTTTTCTTTTGGGGCACAAAAGCAGTTTATTCAAGACCATTCAACATCGGACATATAGGCAGCAACAGTGTCTGGAAGGAAGTCGACGGTCCCACAATAAAGAATGCTCAGGAGGCATAAATTTTTTATTCACAGCATGCTTTCATCATCTCTATGAAACCATCAGTGTGCCATCGCATGTTCCCCCTGTACCAACACTTAGTTTGGCTAGAACTCACAAGCTCTAACATGATTAGCTTCTAAAATCACAACTAGCTATCCGGTGTCAAATTTCACACTAATTACTGGAGCCCGATTCTATAATCCTTCGGAGAAATTAGATAGAGCTTTTAGTTACTGTGATCACCAAAGCAAGCAAAGTTTTAATTTTTCACTTAGTAAAAAATAGGCCAGAAATTAGCAACACGCACATTCCAATCAAGCGTTGTGACATCTTCGTGGTCAACTGTTTCACACATCACATGCTTGAGTATAACCACATTGGGAGAACCATTTTGCAAAGTAGTTCCAACTAATCTGTCCGCAACTGTCCAGATCCGAGCAGTTGAATCTCCAGACCTGGATACACATACAATAATAGTAAAAAGTCAAAGACTAGAAAGATATCACTACAAACTGGGTAAGTTCACATGCGGGTGAAAATGCCATAGTTACTGCTTAAACTTTTTAACCCCCAAATTTGGAGTATCCTACTTTCATGCAATTCACATAAGAGTTTGCGTAGAGCCGGATCTAAGCATTGGTTTCATATGGATTACTTGGGCTGCAAATTTTCCACCACCTCCCTCGCCCCATTTTGTGTATACCGACAAGTTGGAAGGAATAAAGATGAATAAGGGCGACGAGGAGATTTGTCAATACATGAGATTTCTCTTTGTGCATGAAATTTTCCCACAAAAGATTACTAGATAAAATTGATTTGTCCGTCAATGATGATGAGGGGATCTCATAAGGTGGACTTTTTTCAGATTTAGGAATTAAATATTCAAGCAAAAATCACATCTAACTTATCGTGGGATACGATATCACCCTTAATGTATAGGCACTTTCTATGATGAAACGACAATCTCGAACATATCCCACAGGATATCAATTCCTCCCTTATCCCACCTTATGGTATCCACCTATCTTGTCCAGCTGTCCAACGCAGCTAATGTTCACCCATCACTTTACTGTTTTGCATCAGTAATCCATCAGTCCAGTATATTGCAGATATGTAAATACTAAAAGAAAAAATTATGCATTCACCTATATGGTGAAGATGCCGAAGGATACCCTTACCACAGTAGTTGTAATATGACAAACAGCTCAAAACAAGTGCCCGCAGAAGGCGAAGACAATAAAGGGATATATGTGGTAAGAAATCAGTACTAAGGCATCTGACAACAGATAGTTACCCACCCAGATGCAATAAGTGAACCCGCTGGACTCCATGCACAAGAACAAACCTACACAAAAAAGGGAAAAAGAAAGCATGTTACTTCAAGTGAACCCTTTTCTTATGCCCCAAGGGAGTGGGAGGGAGGGGGAGATGGGGGATGAAAACCAGAGACATGCTCAAACCTCGGAAGTGTGCCCTTCCAGGATCATCACATCTGAACTAGGGAATCCACAAGTCTGAGAAGGTGAGGTGGAGGAGATATCCATCTCCATTGGTTCAGGTCCTATAACAGAGGTAGTAAAAGTAATTGTCATTAGCCCCCAAGAGCAATTATATGATCCTTAAACATATAGGGTGAGAGAACCTTGATTTTCAGGAATCATTCATCCAATCCATAAATTAATGATCTAAGTAGCTTAAGCAGTAACTTCCCAATTCTAACTCGAAGAAAGTATCACCGACGCAAACACACAGAGACAGTCGGAAATGTGCATGTGTCGGCGCCCGCACACACAGACAGACTTAATGTTTAAGGAATCGTTTATCCATTCAGTAGGTTAAGAAGTAAAATCTAAATAAAGTATCACGGAGCCATACGCACACGCGCGCGCACAAACACACGCACACTTGTATATAAATATGTACACATGTAGAGAGAGAGAGAGAGAGAGAGAGAGAGAGAGAGTTGATAACAAGGAATTGCTCATCGAATAACGAGTTGATGGTCTAAAGGGAAGCTCTACGAAACCCCTTTTTCCAAGTACCTTAATTTAAAATATCCAAATTCTAACGTATTGAAGTATTCAGTGGTATGTTAAACAAGGTGTAAATGAGCTCTTTCAGCTGCAACATCTTTTAACACAAGTCACAACAAAAATGCATTGTAAACCCATGTAAAGTTTTTTCATGCATGTGTCGTCACTATTTCAGATCTTAGCACATCCATACTTCCACCCACAGGCCTCAAGTTTCAAAGATGGAGGTCCAGCAAAAGGCATGGCCATCAAACAACGTCAAAAGGATCACTTCATAAAAAATGCAAATGAAGTGGAATATGTCTTAAATGTTAAGAAGCATGTAGCTCTTAGGTGAAGATGTCCTATTTCTACATAAGAAGAAAATAAGCCAACCCGAAAAACAGCCTACAGGATACCCGAGCAAGTTGAAACAAGATCGAAGGCACTATTAGTGCTATATAAATTACGCGTTCAGATGCGTATTTCATTTTGTTGTATTTAGCTGAGCATATAACAGCCTTTAGGTGCATTGTAAGTCGTACCTAAATTTGAGAATTCAGAAACGTTGAGCTTAGCTTGGCAAAGGCCAATTGCAGAAGGCACCGATCACTTCTACTTCTGCTGTTCCCTTCTCTTTCCTTTCCCTGCTTCTACATCACCAGGTGTCATCTTTCCCCCTTAGGCAAGTCCTCGTCCTAGATGGAGTCGTATAATAGCTATAAATTCGGAGACTTATCCAATTCCAGTAGGATGATGGTCTATATCTTGATTCCTTGACATAGTAGGATGGCAAACGTTAATCTTTCATTAAAAACTGGGTCTCTTCTCAGTTCAAAAGCCTTAGATGGCTCCAGCACATTATACCTAACAAATCTAGAAATTAAGAGCAGAGCAATAAAATTATTACTAACCAAAGACAACAGACGTTCAACTTAATTGTATCCTTCACAACCCACGTATCACAGTACCAATGCCAAGTTATGGGCCATCACCCTCGCCTCTAAATAGTACTCCCTACTCATGTTGTTCATGTTTGAAGCCCTTTAGAGTTGGCGGATGCCGCCTTTTCCCGCGGATGCAAGATGTTCTATTCAAAAAAGCGATTGACTGAACTTTTCTCTAACTGCAAATATAATCGCTAATTCGAAGAACAGAAATAGAATATCGGGTATTGGAACGGAGCGTACTAACTGCATGTTCCTTGCTGATCCCTAACGAGGGTAGCCCTCTTTCTCATAACTCTTCTTCCAACACTCTAATATTTATTTCTGAAATGAGGAGATATTTAATCAGACTAAAATGTTCACAGATGATAAAAGTAGCAAAGAGTCCACGAAGACTATAACCCTAACCTCAATGCAGGTAAATAATCAATGAGATCTGTATACGTGCAAAGTAGATAAATCTAGTAATCAATGGTCATTTACCGTTAGAAATGTCGTTTGCTCCAAGTTTTACATCAACCTTGTCTTGTTTATTCAAAACCATCTCTCTACTCGTGGGATGATCTTTACTCTGCTTCTCTCGTTGCTTATCCTTTTCTTTCTCTCTTTCCTTTACACTTTCTTTCTCTTTAGTTTGCCATTGTCCTTCATGTTCCCTGCCACATTCGTTTTCTGTACAGCGCTGCTGATTTTTCCTTTTCTCTTTTATCATTTGCCTCAGTGCATAAACATCCTTTGTGATGAGATCTAAAGGTTGTAAACTCGAGAAATCTTCATCCAAATCTGTGTCACTCTGGCAAGCTTGATGCAAACATTGATCAGCATAAAAAAGGCAAATAAGAGTATTTCAAAAATGACAAACTTAAAGGTTTACAATTTATGTATTTAAGCATGCTCACATTACTCAGATTTGCTTCCATCTCTAGGTATTGGAGTCCTTTTTGAACAAATGTGACAAGGGCTCCAGGTGGAACCAAATTTCCATCAACAGGGCACTTGTTGATACCTGCCTCGTATCCTAGAGCAAAAGCTGAATGTGTAAAACCTGCAAGAGGGAATAATAACACATTAAATCTACATAGGAACATGAAAAATTGAGGCTGACATTCCAAAGAGTGTCCGCCAAGATTAAGCTTGATAACACATGTATATATCATGGTCAAACCTTGTCTCACGTAACGAATGACTCTAGAGCACATATATAACAGTAATTTGCTCACAATGACATTACAATAGCCTATGTTACATGGACTCGGTGTCGGTGTCCGGATCGGGTACGTGTCCGAGTGTCGGACTCGCCTATTTTCGAAATTTTAGGATACGTGGACACCGTCCAAAAGTTGGACACGGGTACGGGGACATGGCTAAAAATTTTAAGATACATAAAATATTTTAAATGAGATTGAGTGTTAAATATTTTTTTTACAGGTATATATAAATTTTACATAAATTATATATAATTACTGTCCAAAATAAATAGATTCTTTCATTTTTGGTTGGATAATATACATTTTACTTCGGTTTAGATATTTTTGTTCCTTTTTTATAAGTCAATGCCAAAAAGTTGGGGGAAAAAAAAAGAAAAGGAAAAAAAGCAATAGAAAGGCTGTAAAAGAGGCTGTCAAAAAGCAGACAGCAGACCCAAAAAGAAGATAGACCCACGTGACCAGCAGAAGCAGAAGGTACTCTCTCTCTCTCTTTCTTCTTCTTCTTCTTCCTCTTCTTCTTTTCTTCCTCTTCTCTTCTTTCTCGGAGGTCGATGGCCATATCTTTCTTCTCTTTTCTCTTTTTCTCTCTTCAAAGCATCAGAGATCTTCTTCTTCTCTCTCTTAAAAACCTTCACAGCTTCTTCTTTCTTCGATCCTTACCGTCGCTCTCTTGCCAGAATGTCGACGTGGCGTATCCGTCCGGCAGATGACGGATCCGACACGGCTCCTGTACCCGTGTCGGCGTCGTGTCGACACCGCCCCTTCACCCCAAAGTGAAGGGTCCATGTAACATAGACAATAGCACAAAAAATGTGTAATAAACCATAATGGCCATTGACTGTCAGAGTAATCCACATATCTCAAAAGGTTTTCTTGAGTTGTGAAAATTGGCAATAGGCATAGTTATTAAAGGCGCACCTAAGGCGCAAAGGGTCCCTAGAGCCTAGGCGCAAGGCGCAAGAGCGCGCCTTTTCGAAGTGAGGCGCAAAATAAAAATAAATAGATATTAGTGCATTAAACCAATAAAATCACGTAAAAAATTCAGAACATGGCAATTTAACAAACTTTGAACACTAGAAAATGTTTCAGATCCAATGAGAAGTAGTTAATCCTGATTAAATATGACAACGTCATCCTCATCATTAGTGAAGGTTAAAGCAACAATGTTTTCTTCAAAAAGTAATCATAGGCTCCAAGTCTGGTAAATATTCCTCCTCAATTTCATCTTCTTTGTCTACAAAGTGAAGTGAAAGAGTATATTTACTTAAAAAAGTAACAATTGGAGACGGGACGCTAGGACAATGAACAACAATACGACATTCAATTGATTAGGGATTTGGGGTTCAAGGTTTTTTTGTGGTTTAGATATTGATTTATTATGTTATGAAATACAGAATAAAAAATAATGAACGGTTGAGATGATGCCATGATGAAAAAATAAAAAAATAGGATTTTTGGGCTTTTCTTTGCGCCTCCACTGCCGCCTTGCGCCTGGGCGCCTAGGCACGCAAGGCGCGCACCTTTTCGAAGGGGTTGCGCCTAGTCCTAGGCGAGGCGCAAGGAGTGCGCCTTGTGCCTAGGCGCGCCTTTGATAACACTAGGTAGACCCAACGCAACGTGAATTTCGATGAAGCACAGTTCATGCGAGACCCTGCTACGCGACTTTATCCACATTTACAGGCTACAGGCTGTCAGAAGTTTCATCTATATCAGGCTTTTACCAAGTGCTTGGTCTCCAGGCTTCAAACAAATCCTACTGCCACAAAATCCCAAGTACTTAAGCTTCCCAACTATGAGATTGAGAAGGTAACCGTGGCAGAGTGTGATGCACCGCATGTTGGAATAGGGCTATTCGAGGCAAAGGGCCGACCACCGCATTTCTAAGCGAGAATGTTTGTAAAGCAAACAGAAGATTGTATTACATGCGACCTTGTCTTTGAGTTTAGGGGCAGACAAGCCCTACACGATTTGGTTATGTTCCCAAAGGCAGTTAGTCGTGCATTCCCAAGGGCCAAAATGCAAGCAAATTGTACGAAAATAGAACATTAATGGCTTTGGTGGTCATCTTAGTAGAGGTGAAATATCTGCAGCGGTGAGTAATTTGAACTCTTGACAATAGAGCATAGTGAGATGGAACAGTTTGTCTAAAGGTGTTGAGAACGTCAGATTCATAAGAGGCATGCACAGACTACAGGATTTATAGACCTTGTTCCAGGAGCAAACGCACCATCAATCCTGCTAGCATAGGAACTAGGACTGCCTCACATAACAAGGGGGCCTGCTACATCCCCTTGCTGTGGTAACTCAATCCACCAAGATGACACCATTTATCTTCCAACTTCTATACTATCAAAATGACATTTACAGTATATGAGGCATTTTTTCGATGGCTAAAAAACTCGGGTACTCCAGCACTTTCCTATACAGAATGATGGCGGCTAGGAGCTTTGTACATTTACTAAATTGCATCTAGGAGATCACACGAGGATAAAGGGTAACTTGTGCAAATCCAGTTGAGAGAACCATTTCAAGACCCCCTCGGAGCTGGCTATTAAGCCATAAACATACAAACCCTTAATCCCTTGCCCCAAGAATCAAGGGTACGTTCATGCTGCCTGAAAAGCTAGGAAAATGGTAAAAGCCACTATAGCAAATCAGCATAAATGCTTAGATTACTCCAGCGCAAGATGTGTCCAGAAAGGGAACTTACACGTGCACTCAATAATAGTCCAGATTTAAGCACATTCAGCTTTGAAATCCGCAAACTACTTTAGTTGTCTTTTATAAGTTTTAAGGAGTTGAATATTCAGGAAGTAACAAAGGGACAACTACTATTTGTTGATAGAAACCCCAGAGAAGCGGAATAAACATGTATAGCAAATTCATGATTGGGAGAAGCTGCTTTCAAAATCAATGGAATTGCAGATGAGGAGCATATGCTGAATATGTGCATGATCAGATACATGATTTGTTCAGTCACTCGTGTCATTTAGCCGCATCCATGTTAAGTGTGGATGCAGCTGTCATTTTCCTTTGTAAGACAGCAATTATGTCTAGTTCAATAATAAATACTGCTCAACAGAAGCAATCATGACGCTGTTTAAGGTATCTCTGTACATAATTCTGATGATGAGTGCCCTCAGAATGGAGACGCTATTGCGGCAGTAGCACCCAGGCCCACAACAAGCTTCCATAAAAAGGCCTACGCAAACATATAAAAAGACAAACTAACAAGATGAATTGGTGAATAATGAGTTTGTGAATGCAAGATAAGGTATATTCTTATTGTCTTTCAGTAACCTAAGGACTCAAATGCTAGCAAAGGGAACTGACATTCTATGGTTTAACATAAGGCTTAACGGTATTGAGTCTCAATCCATAAAACAGACAGGAGCAATCAAACAGATGCCACGGAAACAGACAGGAAAAGGAGCACAGACGACAGGATGTCAAGGTTCAGGCTCCCTGGCTTCCTAACCTAACAGACGGCATTCCTGATGAACTAGCTAGCCAGAAAACCAACCAAATAAATCAAAACTGAATTAAGCTAATCCGGTCTCCAAACGGCAAATCATATCGATAAGGCTTCCATGATTTAACTAGATAAAATTCCTAAAGAATATCATATCGATTGACCAAAGCCTCGCAATTAAATCCGATATCTCGAAAAAAGCCCTAGGGCAAATCGCACATAAGCACATAAAATCGCATACTTATAATAGTATATACATGCACGTAACTAGTAATACCTGATTCTTGAAGGTAACGAAAGATGAGGTAATTCAATTCGACGGAAGTTATGGAGCTCATCTTGGTTCAGTTCACGGAAGCGTACGGCGGAGCAATTCTTCCAACACTTTCTTTTATAGTTTTGCAGCGGCGGAAGGAAATTAAAATACTCTCTATATTCTGTTCCGTGGAAACGGATCGCTCGTGAAAAATTAGTATTGCCCAGTAGAGTTCTGCCATTTGGCTAGTTCGTGGGTCAGGTTTTGATTAAAGGTTATCACGTGGTGGAGGATGATGTTTGTGGCCCCACTAGGGGAGGGTTATTGATAACTGATTACACTTGATCGTGGCCTTTTCTTTTTAGAATATTTCTTTCAAGCAGTGAAGCAGACCTTTTTTTTTTTTTCCAGAGATGTGGCTCGACCTGGCCCGTTTTTTGGCCCGGGCTGGCCCGGCCCGGAAGTGAATAGTTGAGGCCCAAAAATAAAGGGCCTTGGACTTGGACTTGGACTTGGGCTTGGGCTTGGACCAGGCCGAGGTTTCATCCAAAAAAGCCGGGGCCAGGCCAGGCCCGGCCCGAAAAAGCCCGGGTTTTGGCTCGGCCTGAATCTAGCCCGAAATTGGCCATGACGCGGTTCCAAGTTCCTCCACGAGTGCACCGCCTACTAGCGTTCCGTCGAACTTAGCCTCGTCGCCATTGTCTCCCGCAGCGCCAACCTCGACCGCCACCTCGTCAAGTCCGACTCCGACCTCGTCTTGTCCAACGTCGAATCCACCATCGATCTCGCCGACCGCGTCAGCCTTAAGGTCTGCGAGCTCGACCTCCCTCAGTCGCGCGTCTCCCACACCCTCCTCCGCATCGACGCCATCGTCGAGCGCACCACCTGCATCGACGGTGTCAAAAAAGCCCTGGCCTCCGAAGACTTCGAATCCGCCGCTACATTCGTCCAGACGTTCCTCCAAATCGACTCTCTCTTTTCCTCTTCACTCTTCGGCCTTTCTTTACCTCACCCATCGGCCACCACCATCACACCTACAGCCACCATAACTTTACCTACGGCCACCCCTCCATAATCATCCCTGCAACTAGCCACTACTGCTCCGGCCAACCATCACCGTACCCAATGCCAAACGCCACCATACGCACACAATCAATTTACAACCAGTCCCCACCATGGACAGATCTGATAAAAGAAAAAGAAGGAATTGCATATAGATCTCTTGGCGTCTTTGGTGTGGTGACGACGATGCTTACGAGGTGGTGACGACGGTGCTAGGTGTGGGCATCGACGCCGTGTTGTCCTTTAAGCGACGGCGGCCGGCAGTGAAGGCTTCTGCCGTCAGATCCCACCGCCACCATCGCCTACCATCAACCTCAGCCCTGTGACCATCTACCTCGGCCATGTAACCGCATCTCTCAAGAGCTAAAGGCGCCTCCTCGGATGAAGCCAGTTTCACAAAACAGGGGAGAACAAGGGGAAAGGGGAGAGAAATGTTAAGAACGGGAAGAACAAGAGAAAAGATGATGGAGAAGAACAAATCCAGCTAGCTGCCAAGAAAAAAAATAGGCTCGGGCTCGGCCCTAAAGTTAGGGCCTAGGGTTTGGGCCTGGACAGGGCCTCCATTTCCTAGCTTTAGGCCCGACTCGATTTTCAAGGCCCGAAGCCCTAAATGGCCCGGCTCGTTTTTTGGCCCTCTGGGCCAGGGCTGGGCCGGCCCAAGCCTGGCCTTTTGACACCTCTACTTTTTTTTATACCTTCTACGCCGTTAAAGATAAAAAAAAATGTCAAAACGTACTAAAAAATGTGAATGTAAGTATATATATATATATTTTATACGGAGAACTTTACTAAAAGATGAGTAGGCGGGAAAAATTGAAGTGCAGTTATCGATTCATTGTTTACATACCGTCATTTTCTAAAAAAAATTTAATTTTTAAAATTATATAGACGGGTTAGACTTACTGCTAAAGCATATATGATGACTTTTGTCGAGATGCGTGAGATGCATGTACTTTTTTGTTCTGAAATTATTCACTGCTCTAAGAAAAGTCATATGTGTTTTGACTAGGCCGTAATGAACTCAATTGTTTATGAATATATCGTTGTTCGCTACGTGGAGAGCTCGTCCAATTTTGTTCATATAATATCTGACTGCAATATGAACAATTTATTTAACCTTGTTTGTGTTTGTACAACATGTAACCTTATATATAATGTTGTGTTAACCTTTCTCTCTTCTGGACTTAGTTTTCTTTTTAACCTTTCTCTCTTCTACCTCATTCCATTGATCGAAAAAGCAGCACATTTTTACTAGTAGCCCATTAATTAGGTACGCCCAATTTGGATAGAATAAAAGACTTTACATGGTACAAGCCTCTTAAAAATTAATGACCAAGGTTTCTCATTGCCAAAAAAAATACAACTTTTGTTAAAATAATGTACAATGATCAAGTTGTCATTGCTTTAACGATTGGCATTTAGGTCTACCCTTGGGTTAATACTGAGTATCCAAAAGAAAGATTGCAAGAAATTTTAGTTCTAACTTGAATATAAAGCAGGGTGTTCATGGTTAGTCAAACTTCAATCTTGACTTTTTCAGTCACGATTATGACAGAGAAAAAAATTAGAATCACAAAAAGGGTATGAAAAATTATTAGTGACCAAAAGAGTTGTCTCAAGGCTGTGAAGCAGAAGTGGGTGTTTGTCTTCTTATCGAGCACCAATGATTTTCTCATAGCACCAAACTTAGCTGGGCCTAAGCTTCTTCGATCTAATTAATATTATCGCAATCATACCTTCATTAAACTAAATAGGGAGATGGGAGAAATATCTGATAACAAGATGAAAGAAGACTTGTATTGAGTTTTAGAGTTTTATTGCATAAGAAATACTCTAACCAAGTGCACCTTGTAAACTCATCTACAGGAGTAAGAAAAAAACGAGCTCCTGAATGAGTGGCTACTCTGTGTGAACACCATGTATAATAATGCAACAAATCAAACTGAGCATGAGTCCACCACGCTATAGTGAAGACATATAATAGAGACCACCACGCTGCTTACCTGAGGCAATCTTCTTCCTCGTAGCCAAGTCCTGCAAAGCACGAAAAGTGGAAAACAAAATGGCACAACGATTTATAGTTGTGAGTTTGCTAACAGACATCAATTTGAACCGAAGGAAAGAACACATAAAACGTTGTCTAAGGTGATATATGAGTTTGATAGTATGGTGCCAATGGAATTGATTAAGGCAAATGACCCCGTGGGTAAATTGAGAATTGGTATTGATTAAGATTTTGTGTTAGGTGAAAATTGTAGAATCAAAAGTATATGATCAGTAGCTCAGCTAATCGAACTCCAAGCCTCAGTGAATACAAAATTAATTGAAGCATTTTGAAAAAGATACAAACCTACGGAATTTGCATAAACATCGCTATTGCTGGGAATATTGTGATTTTGAGTTATCATAGATAAGGCTTGAGTAATTTGTTGAAGTTGATCTACAGAAAGCCCATGTGAACTACTGGTCTATTGTTAATGGACCCCATAGATTGAGAAGATTTTGTTGCATTAGCAACATGAAAGGAATTTATTGTATTTCCTTGAGAACCACGCTACCGTTGTTGTGAATTGTTGTGTCGATTACCTTGGCCTCCTATGTCGTTAGGAACTCATGTGCCATTTTTGAACTTGCATCTGGCATCCGTATGGCCTTTTTTTTTTATCACAATACTCAGACATAATCCCAAAATTGTATCATCAAGTTTACACCCAGTACAGCTTTAGTACTCAAGTTTGAAGTTGTGCCAAAGAAGTACCAAATTTTAAAAAAGCGTATCAAAATCAGTACCTCGGCCGACGGACGACAGGCACCAGACCATCATTATGAAAAAAGGTCATATACATTCCCCTAGCAAGTTGATTATTAACTCTTTCTCTTTCTATATATGTATATATATATATATATATATATATATATATATTACACACACATCAGATATTATATATACATATATATTATAAATGCACACCCACCCCATCTTATAGTCTTCAACTTTTTGCCCAGAATCAGAGCAATTAGTGCCTTATATCTAGCCCCTTACTTATCCCACTAAAGGCAAGTTCTGACTCCAAGTTCGAGTGGCAACAGGGTCATCTGATATGGCTGCAGGCCCGAAGGAAGCTCTCACTCAAGCGAAATCTTCTTTCTCTCTCTCTCTCTCTCTCTGACAACATACACAACCCACACAGTCAGCGGCATGGTCGTGTGTGGCCATAGGTGGGACGGAGTTCGGCGTGGTTGTCGTGGGTCTGCCGGTGGTTATCGTGGGATGGATTCCGGCGTGGTGGTCGTGGGTCTACGGTGGTTGTCGTGGTACGGATTCCGACGTGGTGGTCGTGGGTCTGCATTTCAAACTTAGGTGTGCGGTGGTTGTGGTGGTCGTGGGTCTGTCGGTGGTTGTCGTGGGACGGATTCCGGTGTGGTTGTCGGGGGTCTGCATGGTGGTCGTGTGTCTGCCGGTGGTTATGGGTGGCCGTTGTAACAATCGTCACCGGCACCTTCACCGGTGACGTAGCAGTGGTCGTCAATCGACTAGTGGTTTTGTTCCGGTCTCTGTTTTTTATTTGTTTCTTTGGGTGTTGTTACTCCACGGTGATCCGCGAGTAGGCGTCACTGTCGGCGGGGGTGATAGGAGAAGGAGGAGTCGATTGTGGCAGCCCTGTTTTGGTAGGTGATGGCAGTAAATGGGGTGATGGATAACAGTCATAAATTGGTCCCGGGGGCGGGGGGGGGGCGGGGGGAGTGGGAGGAGGGGAGAATTCTTTTGTTTTGATTAAACTAAGGAAGACAAAACATCGAACGGTTGTGATAGTGCCACATGTTTTTAGGATAATTTTTTTCATAATGACGGTCTTGCCCCTCGAACTTTTTAACGGCGTCTGTCGGTCGAGGTACTGATTTGGTACACTTTTTTTAAGTTGGGTACTTCTTTGGCATACCTTCACACTTGAGTACGAAAACTGTACTGGGGTAAACTTCAGGGTACAGTTTTGAGATTACCAATACTTAAAATGAAACTTTAGGAGGCGACAAGTTGCGCTTGTATGAACTTTTCTATTACAATGCTTATCTTTGGATTTATTTGAGAAATTACTTCAACGTCTCTGAATTGCAGTCACAATGGAAAAACTTTCAATTGTTTCCGACGTCATTTGTCCCTGTGTTTCCTCTTGAATAACAAGCGAATAGACTTGACTTACATTAGGCAGTGGCGACATCACGAGGATATTCATACAAACAACATTGTAGGTATCGTTGAGACCCATGAGAATATGTATTAAACGATCTTTTTTTTTTGTTCATCATGTGCTTTCATCTGGTTGCAAGTGGGAAGTGTTCAATATATATCTAACTCGTCCCGGAGGCCTTGATTTTTTTGAAATAAGTTGAGTCTGTTATGGTACCTTAAGAAAAAAAATCCTTTTTTTTTTAATCTGGTAGATTGCTAGAGCATTCTTTTATGAGAACTGGTGTTTGAAATCTTCTCACACTTAATAGACGATCTTTGCATGAATGACTCATTTGACTAAGGGTGTGTAAACTAAAATTTAAGTGCTGAAGACTTAAAGCGCTAAATTTGTAGAACTAAAATTTCTAAGCTGCTGAATGTTACGTACTGAAAAAAATATTGGTCATGTCTGAAATTTAAGTATTGAATCAGTCAATTCTGTTTGGTAAAATTATACAACTGAAGTCTGAAAACTGTTCAATTTGAGACTAATGCCCTTTTACTCTTTTTTTTTAAACATTATCAACTTTGTTATACAATTATTGAAATTGAACGTATTACTATCTCAATAACGGATACTTCAAATCTAATTTTATAGTCATGATAGCTTTGAAATACAAAAGAATATTCAAATCAATCATATGATAAGAATTAGCAAGTAATGTTTCGACAATCAAATGTCACACTATTACATGAATGAACTACAACCTCAAATTAAATAATTGAGTTACAATCTGCTCTCGTAAGTTAACCATAAAATTTTGATCCGTTTGTCGTGCTTCCGCTTCCATATCTACTGCATTTTCATTATGGTGCACCGTATTCTCAAGAATATCCCCATTGTTAAATCTTTGAAAAAGAGAACCCGCAATAGTCATTTTTCAAAGGAAATTGTGTTCCGCTACACAAGCAATAACAACATCTCTTTGTACTTGAAGAGGATATGGTGGCATCCTCTTCAATATTGGCCGGGAAACGAATTTTAAGGACTCCAAAGGAACGCTCAATGGCATTTCTTCATCTAGCATTTACGTGATTAAATCGTTTCTCCTTTGTTCTTGCACGATGACTATGTACAAAGTCCGACAACCAATAAAGTACATTACGAAAAGGCACCATAAATCTACGAGTATGTGAATAAGCAGCATCACATAAATAGTACTTATCTGCAAAAAAATGATTTTTTTTTAACAATTTAGTACTAGCTTTAACATGAATCGTAATATCATTTGCAAGGAACCATATTTCAAAACCTGGGAGAGGAAGTGAGAATTGATTAGCAGGATCACGCATAGTTTCTGTTAACACCCTTGGGTCATGTGCTACTCCTTCCCAATCGGCCCAAAAAAATGTGAAAGCATATTAAAGTCACATATAGCTAGAAAATTTTGATAACATTCACCCATTCCTCTTCCTGCTTGCTGATCAAGGGGGTACGACAACAAGAACAAGCGTTCCATCCGGTGCACCCACTGCATCCTTCAACAAAAAAGCTAACAATCACGCACTTTACAAGTGAGTACAAAATTATGTCTATAAGCATTCTCGTGTTCCCTTAAAAAAATAACACTAAATTTTTTTACAAGGTATAACTTTGTAGTTGTACCTGAAATATGTGCGTGAACCGACGATGGTGTCGAATCTAATTGGCATTAGGGTAATATGTGGTAAGAACAATCATTTCTTTTGAAAACTTTAGCATGGCCGATAACATCTCATGAAAATACCTATGCACAGTATGCGTTGAATGATTGAATCTTCGTTAAACAAAACAAGTTCTTGTGTTATGACTCAAAATACCAAGAACATTGACATCTTCTCCCGTATCGAAACATAACGACTATCCTTTAGCTTCCTTTCCAATTACTCAAATACCATCAAATAATGATTTTCATCTCATCTGCATATTGTAATCCAGTACATCGAAATTGTTTTGCATCTGAAATTGCCCGTGGTACATTGTGTATGTAGTTTAGTTAGACATAAATAGTTTTTCATATTTCATGAAATGCATTTCAGGTTAATTAAATTGTACCTTTATGTAGTCATCCCATTCATCCGAACTCCGGTTCACGGTATTTGTCACAAGATCGTAACTATTTTCAGTCTTTTCAATTACTTTGGACCATACATCATATTTGTGTTTCTAATAATTCTACTGGTTCTTGAGTTATTTTTTTATTAAGGACAATACATTTTTTCTCCTTCAACTTTTTAAATAAGTTATTCCATGACGCCTTCTTCAAACTTCCTCCAAACTTTCCACCATCAGATTCTTCTATGGTTTGGTAAATTGGGAGTATATTAGAAATAATACTTCACAGGTAGGTTTGTTTTCTTCTTGTACTTTTACCAATACCCAAAAAAAAAAACTTACAAGCACCAAAATAGTTCAAACTTCAAACCCATAGTACTCATCAAAAGATATTTCTCCAGCGAGAGTGGGAAAATTCTATAGAGAGAGAAGGTGAAAAGTCATGGCCATGGAGAGTTCTGGATAAATGGAGGAAAGCCAATTTGACCCTCAACATTTGTCATATCCACAAAGTGGTCAATCTTAGCGAAAACCATCTAGAATTGTCTAAATAGAAAATGACCCGGAAACAAAAAGAAAACAACACAAATTAGTCCAACACGTCTCATGATGCCAAAGACTAAACAAATTTTACCAATGATTTCTTGGATAACACGCATAACACCCATATATATTGTAAATAATCTACCATTTCACGCAGTAAACACATCAACCACAAGCATGGCAATTACATGGTTATCCGTATCACTTTCCATTTTCCTCTTATGGCTAGCGTTCAGGTTACTTTCCAAAGCAAGAACAAAGAACCAAAACCTGCCACCAAGCCCAGCAGGGGCGCTTCCGGTAATAGGACACCTCCACCTGCTACGACCACCTCTGCATCGAACCCTCCACAAGCTTTCCGAAAAGGTCGGGCAGCAAGTAATATCCCTCCAATTTGGAAACCGCCTCGTTGTCGTCGTGTCGTCGTCGTCGGTAGTTGAGGAATGCTTCACCAAAAACGACGTCGTACTCGCAAACCGACCATCCTTTTCGATAGGCAAGCACTTGGGCTACGACCATACCACGGTGGTTGCATCCCCCTATGGTGACCACTGGCGCAACCTCCGACGTATCTGTGCACTCGAGATTTTCTCCACAAGTCGGCTCAACATGTTTGCGTCCATTCGAAAAGATGAAATCGGGATTTTACTTCAGAAATTGGCTCAAAATTCACGCCATGGCTTCGCGAAGGTGGAATTGAAGTCTAAGCTCTCCGAGCTGACCATTAATAACATAATGAGGATGGTTGCAGGAAAGCGATATTTCGGCGACGAATTGGACAGTGACGAGGCAGAAAACTTTCAGAAGCTCATAAAGGAGGCATTCTCTTATGGTGGAGTGTCGAATCCCGGGGATTTCTTTCCGGTTTTACGTTGGATTAATTACAAGGGTATGGAGACGAAGTTGGCCAGGCTTGGCAAGAAAATGGACGCGTTCATGCAAGGTCTTATTGATGAAACCCGACGTGGTGAAGGTAAAGATAGCATGATCGCTCATATGCTTTCTCTGCAAGAATCACAGCCGGAGTACTATACGGATCGAATCATCAAAGGCCTCCTAGTGGTACTCTCTCTCTCTCTCTCTCTGTGGGGCTAAAGTTGTTCATTTAGCAACAAGATGCTACTTTAGCGGCATTAAGTTGTCCACCCACCACCGCACCACTGCCACCAACGCAGAAGCCCACCACCACCGTGAGCCACGGCCCTATACCACTGCCAGAGCTGGGGGATGTGACGTGGTGGTTTTTCTGGGATAGTGGCGGGATCTGTGATGCCGGTGGTGGTGTGTGGTCTGTGACGCGGCGGCGGTTGGTTACTGTGATGTGGCCGTGGCCTAAGGTGGTCGCGATGTCAATGTTGGTTAGAGGACTGCCCAATACTAATTCGAGAAAGAAATTTTTTTTTGTGTAGTTCGCCGATCAAATAGAGGCTGTTGGTAGCTAAACTTTAATGTTCTTTCCTAAAAAGAAGCTATTTTGGATAGAGTTGTACCACTGCCCAAGAGATGGGTGCTCGGTGAGTTTTTAAGATAAGAAGTCGATCTTAGCCATTCATGTATTGACGTGGACGTCTTAGGATCAGCTTCATCTGGCTCAGTCCTGTGTGCACGTATGCTTCCTTTTTTAACTGAAGTTGATTGATTGATTGATATGCAGGTTATGTTGCTTGCCGGGACAGACACTTCAGCAGTAACGATAGAATGGGCAATGACCCTTCTGCTTAACCATCCTGAGGTGTTGAAGAAGGCCAGAGCTGAACTAGATGATCACGTGGGCCAAGATCGATTGGTCGAGGAAGCAGATTTATCCCAATTACATTACCTTCACAGCATCATTCAAGAGACTTTCAGATTATTTCCTGCAACACCAATGCTAGTACCGCACATGTCATCCGCTGATTGCTCGGTCGGGGGATACAACGTACCACGCGGCACCATACTGTTGGTCAACGCTTGGGCCATTCACAGGAACCCTCAGGTATGGGAAGACCCTACAAGCTTCAAGCCTGAGAGATTTGAAGCTGGAGAGGTAGAGGGGCACAAGCTACTACCTTTCGGGATAGGAAGGAGGTCATGTCCAGGAGCAAGTCTGGCTCAACGGGTGGTAGGCTTGACCTTAGCGTCATTGATTCAGTGCTTTGAGTGGGAGAGGGTTGATGGAAACCAAATTGATTTGACTGAAGGGAAAGGCGTTAGCATGCCAAAACTTGAGCCTCTCGTGGCCATGTGTAGGACGCGGAAGATCATGAACAGGATACCTTAGAAAATGTTTCACGTGAACTTTTATGATTTTGGGTTTCCGTATAAGTTTGTAATAATTATAGCTCTATTATTTAGCCCGCGGAGGTTTTTTACTTATATATTTTGACTGAATCTATATTATCTATAAAAAAATATGAATCTTGTAAATTATTTTATTTTATTTTCGTCATTCGTTAATCACTCCAATAACAATTCTACCATTTCATAAATATTACTTCATTAATATTATACCATTTCATAAATATTATTATTAATTACTAATTTTGTGATGCTAAGTAAAGTGGGTTCGCAGTCAACATGGAGGTACCACAAGGAATGCAGTTCAAGTCAAATGACAAATGTTCTGATGTGGGACACAATAAGGGTTGAATAAGGACAGAGACCAAGGGCTTCCCAGACAGAGCCTGAGGGTGGCAGTGCTGTGAACGCGACACACGGTGAATACACGACGACAGTCACAGTCTGATGCTTAGGTCCAGAGTCAAGGTCATGTATGTTTCTCTCTCTAGAATTCCAGATGATTTGGATTCTAGAGTGAGAAAGTGAAAATGTCAAATGAGAGTTCCCTTGAATGAATTCTCAAGACCCCTATTTATAGAGGTTGAGGTGATGATGTCATCACACGACATGTGGCGTTCCTCGGGAGTGACACGTCACTGATGGGTCCACAGCTGTCGGTGTTCCACGGACTGTCGAATCACATATTCACCTGGCCTGCCCCGCTCAGCATCGCTCTGTCTGTTTGGAAAGACTGGCTCCCACAGCGTCGGTTGGGCCAGAGAACCCCCTTGATCTAGCCACCAATCCAAGCCCTTGTAGAGTCCCGCTTGCCTGGCAGCGGTGGGGAAGACCCGACGCCCAGCTGCCAGGTGGACTAGTCGCAATGCCCTCCCAATGTTCCCGTCTCGGAGTGATCCAGGGGTCATAGTCTCTAGGGGTGCCGACGCGAGCCCCCAGTGCCGGAGCACATAGGCCAGTCACGAAGACACCCTGGCGGAGATAATGTCCCGGAGGAGTCGTCTATCCCGCTGCTAGTCCTTGTGCCTGAGCACTCGGAGCGGGTCAAGGTAGTATCCCGGAGAAGCCGTCTACCTGGCAGAAGGGGAGTTGGAGAGCTCCCGGGTAGAAATAGTGTCCCGGAGGAGTCGTATATCCCTGCGGTTGAGTCCTTATGCCGGAGCACTCAGAGCGCGTCAAGGTAGCATCCCGGATGAGCCGTCTACTTGGCGAAAGTGGAGTTGAAAAGCTCCTTGGCGGAGATAGTGTCTTAGAGAGCGAGCCTATCCCCGCGGGTGAGTCCTTGTGCAAGAGCACTCAGAGCGCATCGATGTAGCATCCCGGAGGAGCCATCTACCTGAGGGGCCGAAGTAGCATCCCGGAGGAGCCGTCTACTTGGCAGAATGCGAGTTGAAAAGCTCCCTGGCAGAGATAGTGTCCCGGAAGAGTAACTTATCTCGGCCGGATGCTGCACACTCCAGAGAGTGGGTCGAAGCATGTTCCACGTCCATGGCGGGGGTGCATGGTGTGGTGAATGAGAGTGGTGTCCGAGGGCATGCAACATGATTATGGCGCACGGGCGCGGTGCCAACAGCACGAGACAATACCTGGTGCTGAGGGCACATGTCATGGAAGTCGCGCATGGGTGCGATGAAGTGTGTGTGGTGCCGGGCACAACATTGTGACAGAAAACCTGGGGGCACGGCTGTATCAGCGGTGCGGCGTATGGGCGCGGCATAGTGTGGGAGTCTGACAGTGCCTGGGTGCCGGGTGTCGCAAAGACGGCGTGAGGGCGATGGGGGTCGCAGAGATGGCAATCAACCGCGGGTGACAGGCGTCGTAGAGTCGACGCGCGGGCGACGGCCAGCGTTGTATGGATGACGCGCAGCCGCGAACGACGGTGAGAATACGGCGCACGATCGCGAGCGACGGTCGTCGCGGCAATTGAGCGTGGCGGCGAACAACGGTAAGACTACGGTGCACGACCGCGAGCGACGATCGTCGGTCGTGAAGGTAGGTGGCCGTCCCTTTTAAGGTGGCCGACCCCCCTAAGGGGGAAGGCACACCAAGGTTGCTTCATGAGCAATTCACGTGACTTGAGCATGTGTCGCTTTGACCGGCTTGTGAGCATTAAAATTTTGACCGTTGAATATGTGACGTGTCGCGCAAAACGAGACTCCTGGTGGGCCCTTGGGTGCGATCAAAGTAGGTTTGGAACATTTTGTAATCATTTTCGGTTTTGACCTCCGTTAGTTATTCTAATGACAACCCATCCTTCCGTAATTAGTTTTTTTGTAATGCGTTTAAAGAACATTAGGTCATAAATTTAATCTAAATCTACATTTACACATTGGGAAACAAAATGTGTGATTGCGAAAAATATATTTATGTGTGTGTGTGTGTTACCTATAAAAGTATGAATGTTATAAATCATTTTTGGACGATTATGTCATCCCCTAATTACGTGAATTATATTTTTCCCTTTTTTAATACTCCCATTTAAATTTTGATGAAATTAAAAGAACATTGGGTAATGAATCTATTCTACACATTGGACAATGAAAAGTGTGATGAGAAAGAAAAACAGAACAAATAATTTCTTTTATTATTCTTTTTTTAATTTTGTTAAAATGAAATAAACATTAGATATTGAACTGGTTAATGAGAACTATGATTTCTTTTTCTTGCATTTTTAGGTTATGAAACAATTAACCAATTGAAAAACTGAAAAACATAAACAAAATAAAGAAACTGAAATATGTGAAAAATCAATTAAGAAACAAAAAATTGTTAGAAAAACAAAAACATAAAAAAAACTAAAAAGTGTTAAATATGCATAAAAAAACAAAGCTTAAATATGGCGCCAATGTGAGCTGAAAAAATGTTCGGTTACTGCAGTTGAAGACCGGGTGTTTTGCATTTCTTGTTGATGAAATGCAAAACACCTGGTCTTTAAAATTACAAATCTTAACCATAAACCAATTTAATAGATCACAAAAATAAAGACGTAGATTCGTTCTTTAAATTTCTCCATTTGCTTTTATTTTCAGCAGTATCATCAAACATTTTTTCAATCCAAAAGCCTACAAATAATATTTTCAAACATTGAACTGATTACAATTGCGAACATCAAATATACATTTCTTCTAAAATAAGTCACAAAAGAAATAAGAACATAATTGAATTACATTATTTTGATCCTAAAAAAGATAACAATATCACCTCAAACATTACTCTCGACTATATCCACGTGCAACGCATGTCCTATATACTAGTTGTTATATAAGTAGTGTTTAATCTTTTGTATAATTGTTGCTTATATTGCAGTTGTTGTTCGTACCACTGTCAGCAGGATCATTTGTTGAATCGCGAACAACACCGTTACCGCCATTATTGACAGTATTACTCTATGTGTCATTATTAACTTCATTGAGTTTGAGTCATAATTAACATCGTCATTCATGAAATCATCGCTTGCTTATCAGAAAATACAGTCCAAATTTTGGATGGTGTCATCACAACTGTGCCGAGAAAGTTATGACATGTTGACTCCATACTTTGCTACGCTCATCAAATATAACTAGCCCAGAATCCTGTGCCAAACACGAGATAGTTTATTAATAGTAATTTATTTTAGTAGTTTTGAAATGCATAATAAAATATATTGCATAATTCTACAATTTTATGGTTATTTCATCAAAGATAGTTACTCTAATTTTTGGCTTGAACTTTTTTGTATTAAAATAAATTAACTCTTCTAGTGAAATATCAATAAGCAATGTCTTTTTGCATATTTGTTAATTATGATTTCGTAACTATATTATAGATGAACAAAAATTAAATGTTTATTTAGTACATTAAAAAGAAAAAAAGTAAATTCTACTGATAACGGAAAACATATTGAAATCAATTTGCTATTGCACAAGACATTTTTTTATTCTCTAAGTATATATCTTTTAAAAATAAATTGTACCTTTGAATGGGTTGCCCATAACGTTTATTATATACTGTATTAGTTTAATTTTGATAGAGAAAATTTTGATCCATATATTTGTTTATAGCATGTGATTCATAAAAGTTAATGTGACGCCCTTAACCCAGGTGACATCACCGGGCTGAGTTATCGATCATAATCACATTCAAAACCATGTGCTGAATACAGAGCAACTACATCCTCATACTCAGACATCATTAATAGACCCTCCAAAATGCGTCCTTACAAAAAAATTTCTTACAAACATATACCGTATTGCAGTGGAAGATTTTCTGGTCTTTAAATAACGTGAATGTTTACAACCTAATATACGATTGTAGTCTTAGGACTCTTATCAACCTATTTCGCAACTCAATCTTTATCCCACAATTTCTAGCTGGTCTTACCTCACACATTTGATCTCATTGCTCAACTTTTATAGCTTGTTTCTTTTTCCTTTCTAGAAGGTTCTCCTTGATCAACCTTATAGTCTGCACAATACAACATAAGTAGTGAGCGCAAATCGCCCAGTAAAAACAACACGAGGAGTATCGTGTACAAATAATTCAAGAGACTCGAAGGAATAATAATCATCTCAATGATAGAAATGAATCAAGAGTTCCAATAAATTTTCGACATCATCATAATTGTCAAACGATAATTTTTCTTTCGTTAGACTGAGCGGCTTTAAGGCCCAACAGAACAGCATTACTGCCACCTCCTCATGGACTGGACTAACTGACCGACTATGCAAGTGAACCCAAAATCCAAGGTCGTAAAGATAAACATCATTGAAATACAAATCATTAAAATCATCAACATCAAAAGAAAATCAAATGCAACGCACATGGACACGACGGACATGACTAGACCAGACACAACAGACTCTGCTCGATCGACATTCATCCTCTTTGGCCAGTAATCATAATTCATAGGCCATCCTCCTCATATTGATGTCCCATTTTACAAGATGTTCATCTCAGTCTCAAATAAATAGAAGAGACATTGTCAACAAAAAAGGAACTCATCTAGGATGCTTTCCCTAACCACCTTACAACCAAGCAGCAAGACTTCTTCAATGGGGCGGACTAAGGGAAAATTTATTTCACCTTACGTCCTCAACAATACAACTCAACAAGGAATACCGGATCAAGAGATCAACCGGTGTTCAAACCTAACAACAAGAGTTCAACGTAACGTCATCAACATGGCGGACTTGGGAGAAGATTACCGCAAGCCCTCAACAATGTTCTTACATAAGAGGAATGTCGACTACATAAGTGCCGACATTCCACAAACAACATCATCATCAACGACAGGGCAGACTTGGGAGAAGTTCGCCACAAGTCCTCAATGGTGTTCTCAAAGAGAAGAGACATCGGCTATCAATAATTGCCCATATCTCACAACAACCACACGATAGCCCCTATGCATCATCATTATCAACTTCAGGTATGCTAATCGAATCGAATCATAGCATACTAGAACACGATTTATTCATACTAAACTTCATCAACGAGGCGGACTAAGGAAAATTACTCACCTTAAGTCCTCAACAACGTAATTCCAAATCAACAAATACCGGTCACAATAATTACCGGTGTCAAATCATAACGACGAGAATTCAACAACACATCATCAACATGACATGCTAATCGAAACAATGAATTAGCATATCATAACTGCATTGTTCTTACCTAATTGGCTTATAGCCGAAGAAACTCAATCTCTGATCACAATGAGCTGCATCACCTAGTCAAATCATACCCTGCTCGTTAGTCATCATTCAACATATACGCACTCCTTATTCTACCTTTTCCCATTGAATCGTTTATAGCGTCTTATGATCACTAGTTAACCCGATCCAATAACTGGATCCTTAACCTAGCCTTATCGACGCATTAGCGATAACAACCTCCCCACATTTTAGACGTATTAACACCATTCCTCACCTTCCATCATTCTGGAAGTTTAATAACGCGCGTTCCCAAAATTTTGGCGTCAACATGGCAAATTACCAAAATACCCCAGATAGCCGCTACACCACCGAACACCCCAAAATCGTTTTACAACTACTTTTTCGATGTACTATATCATTTATAGGCCAAATAGTCTTTCAGAAAATTTTAGAGGGAAAATTATCAAAACACCCCATTTTAGGCGATAAATTACCAAAATACCCCCTGAGGGTTCACTACCACCTCAACACCCCAAATCTGATTCAAAACAACTTTAAAAAGCTATTTTAAGCATCCTGAAATCATTTTTGAGCTAAAAATCATTTTAGCAAATTTTCGCCCAAAAATCCCGAATCAGAAGCGCTTAAAAGTCTGTTCCGCCAAAAATAGCAAACAAATTTGGAATGACCCAAAATATTGGGAAATGGAACTTCTCAACATTCTAGGGTTCTCATAAAATTTTTGCATGAAACCGCGCTAGTTTGATATTTTAAATTTCACCGTAAAGTTTCAAACTTCCGGTATCCGCTCACCCCCTTCCCGACCTCGGAAAAATCTGAAATTTTTCCACGACACAGGTCTCCTAAAAATAACTGGGGTCTTTTTTATTTTTATTTTAGCTAAATCTGACCCTAAATATTTTTAAAAAATTGGATAAGAAACTGCTTCATTATTTTTCATCTTTAGCCACAATTACATGTTACTATTCAGATCATCACACACACTAACACATCTTGGCCACACGCACATGTCTTCTTCCTCCTTTAGCCCGTCACACACCTGGGCACACTCATCCCATAATTAAACATGGATTTCTCACTTTTCCTCACTTTCAATCATACAATCGCATCGCAATTTACATTTTAATGCCCTAAATCCATCTAATTTACATAATTACACCACATTAATCCATACCCATTTCCGAAATTCAAGAACACACATTAGAACACACTTAAGCACACTCCCACACACACTGAAATCAACCCAAATTGAAACCGTAATTCGTTTTCCCCTTTCATTGTTGTTTTATGTTTTATATCCATGATTCCAACAAGATTTTATCATCATTCCTTCATCCCAATCAGCTTATTCAACCGAATTTGGAAATATATATATACATGACATATATATATATATATATATATATATATATATATGGGGCCCGATATATATCGACCGGTGGATAATATCCACCGGACCAGACATAGGGGTTGCGGTTTGCACATTTAATTTTTTTTTACACCCACCCACCCACCCCCAGTGCGGTCCCCTGCATGTCCTTTTGCCCACCCACACAGCCCCGAACCGCAATTCCTTGTTGCGGTTCACTGTGCGTGTTTGTCCTTTTTTTCCTTCCTTTTTTATTTTCTTTTCCTTGTCCTTTCCCCCATTTTCTTTTCCTTTTTTGTTTCTTCCTTTTTTATTTTCTTTTCCCTGTACTTTCCCCATTTTCTTTTTCTTTTTTGTCCTTCTTTTTTGTTTCTTGTGACATGTGAGTCTGTTGTGGTTCTGTCCTTCCTCTTTTTCTTCCTGCCCCCCTGTGTGTCCCTTTTTTATTTCTTTTCGTGTCCCCCTTCTTGCCTGCCAGCGGTCCCCTTCCTGCATGCCACGTGGCAGCCAGCGGTCCCCAGTCCCCCCTTCCCTCCTGCCACGTGGCCGGGGTCCCCCTTCCCTGCCTGCCCCCCTCCGGTCCCCTCCCCCAAATCCGGGTCACCATTTTGCAGCCCCCCCCCCCAATTTTGCGGCCCACCTGCCACGTGCCCGATTCCCCCGTCCTTTTTCCAACGTTTCTCTGCTTCTCCCTCATTTTTTTCTCTTTATAAACCCTTCTCTCCGAACCATTTCTTCCACTCCCCATCATCTTTACCAACACACACTTCATACTCCATATCTCACTTACAAAAAAATTTACGCTAGAAGATCGGTGGATTTTTCTTGAGCAATATATCAAGTTAAAACAAGTAAGTATTTTGAATTTTCTTATAATTCAATGTTAATTTCAAATTGTTCTTACCAATGATTTGTTTAAATTGTGTTTAGCTTAAATTGTTCTTACCATAGTCTAAAATTCGTGTTTTTTGAGAGTTTGAAATTAGGGATTGAACTAGCGCTTATTGGCGAATATTCATTCGAAGTAAAAAAATGGTCATTTTTTTAGGACGTCAAAATTTGGATTTTTCACGAATTTATAAAAAATATCTAGAGCTAGATTTTGCCAAAGTACAAAAAAGAGACCCTAGTTATTTTTAAAATATGTATATCAGGGAAAAATTTCAGATTTTTCCCTGGACTGGAAAGGGGTCAACTGATACGGGGAACCTTGTAACTTCGCAGTATAATTTAAAATATCAAACTAGCTCGATTTCGTGCGAAAATTTTATGAGAACCCTAGGATGTTGGGAAGTTCCGTTTCCCCAGAATTTGCACCATTCCGATGTCGTTAGCTATTTTTTGGCCGAACAGGCTTTTAAGCGCTCGATCCGGACACCGGTTCGGAATTTTTGGGCGAAACTTTTGTAAAATACTTTTTAGATCAAGAATGAATTCATGAAGCTTAAAATAGCATTTCAAAGAACTTTTGAGATTTTTCGATGCCAGGGGCATTTCGGTAATTTGTCACCCCGATAGGGGTATTTTGGTAATTCTACACTGTTAAATTTTCCAAACGACTATAATTAACAGAAAGTTAAGTCAAACATCTGAAAGTTGCACGAAAATATAGCATGACAAAGTTGCGCGACAATATAGCATGATATTGAACCCCCGGAGGCGTTTCGGTAATTTGCCGCCCATCGGGGGCATTTCGGTAATTTTCCTGTCAATATTTTTCGAATGGCCTTTAGTTTGGGAATGGGTTTAAGACACCCGAAAAGTTATTTTAAAGTTGTTCTGAGATGTTTCCATAGGCTGGAAAGGGGTCAACTGATACGGGGAACCTTGTAACTTCGCAATGTAATTTAAAATATCTCGCTAGTGCGATTTCGCGCGAAACTTTTATGAGAACCCTAGGATGTTGGGAAGTTCCGTTTCCCCGGAATTTGCGCTATTCCGATGTCGTTAGCTATATTTTGGCCGAACAGGCTTTTAAGCGCTCGATCCGGACACCGGTTCGAAATTTTTGGGTGAAACTTTTGTAAAATACTTTTTAGATCAAGAATGAATTCATGAAACTTAAAATAGCATTTCAAAGCACTTTAGAGATTTTCCGATGCCAGGGGCATTTCGGTAATTTGCCACCCCGATAGGGGTATTTTGGTAATTCTACACTGTTAAATTTCACCAAACGACTTTTTTGTCCAGAAACCTAAGTAAAACACCTGAAAGGCTGTTTTGAAGCTGATTTGGGGTTCGGAGTGGGTGATAATGAACCCCCGGGGGCATTTCGGTTATTTGCCGCTCATCGGGGGTATTTTGATAATTTTCCTGTCAAAAGTTTCCACACAACTGCAGGAAATAATTTTTATTCGTATTTTATTTAATTCTATGACTTGTTGAGAATGATATAATTTTTATTTTTTAGATTTCAGTATAAATATGGATGCAACTGGAGGAAATATTTTTTGTGAAGATTCTGATCCACCTTACTTGGGTCAAGTTTATCAAACACTGGACGAAGTTGAAGCATACTATAGAGCATATTCGAAAATGATAGGTTTCGGTATTAGAATTAAGACGACTAGAAAATGGGCCAATACAGATCAAATTGGTGCAAGACTATTTGAGTGTCATAGAGGAGCACCGCATGTACCCCCGGTTGTTCCGATCAGTGACGAAGGGCCATCAAGACAAAGAAGACGGGACACATTTCCGGGTACCGGCTGCAAGGCCCATGTGTATGCAGTGCACCGGAAAAATGAAAACCATTGGGTTGTGACGGGAGTGGAGTTGAGCCATAACCATCAGTTGATGACCCCTAGTAAGATTGGTCAACTTCATCAGCACAGAGAAATAAGCGCGGCACACAGAGAACTGATATTTACAATGGCCGAGGCTAAAGTTCAACCTTCTAAAATGATGGGGGTTTTCTCAAGCCAGGCTGGGGGGATTGACAAGTTGAGCTTCAACGAAGTTGACCTCCGAAATGAAATTCGTGCTCAGAGGAGAGAGTCTTCCTGTAGGAGTGATTCTCAAGCTACACTTGATATCTTCAGGCGCCTTCAGAGTGAGAATTCTGGCTTTTTCTATTGTCTCCAACTGGATGACGAGAACCGCATTACTAATATATTTTGGTCGGATGCCCGTTCTAGAGCTGCTTACCAAAATTTTGGCGATGTTGTGACGTTTGACACCACATACCGCACAAATAAGTACTCTATGCCTTTTGCGCCGTTCACCGGGGTGAACCACCACTATCAGTCAATCTTGTTTGGCTTTGCCCTGCTTAGGGATGAGACGGAGGAGTCATTTACGTGGTTATTTGAAACGTGGCTTGAAGCAATGTATCATATTCCTCCAAAGACCATCATCACCGACCAAGATCTTGTAATGAAAAATGCAATCGCTAAGGTCCTTCCAGATACTCACCACGGCCTGTGCACATGGCACATAAGCAACAAATATCCCGAACGGCTTCACAATGTATATGCAAACCATCCGACATTTAAGAGTGACTTTAATACATGTGTGAAGAAATCGTTGACGGTAGACGTGTTCGAGGAGAGGTGGGCGAAGTTAATGGATGACTACGATTTGCACAGTCATGAATGGCTGCAAGCGTTGTATGAGATCAGGACACAGTGGATCGGTGCCTACACCAAAAAGTTTTTTGCAGCTGGAATGACTACGACCTCAAGAAGCGAAGGTATGAATTCATTCTTTGATGGGTACGTACGCTCTTCTTCAAGTTTACGAGATTTCGTACTAGAGATGCAGAAAGCCCTTGACAGGCAATTTCACCTTGAGGGGGAAGCCGACGCGGCTACAGTTTACAGAGAAAGACAAATATTAGTTTTTTCACCTTTAGAGGCTCATGCGGCTCAAGTCTATACCAAGGAAATGTTTAGACAGTTTCAGGATGAACTACTAAAGTCGAATCAATATGGCATGGCAAAGTTGCACGAGTATTCCACCAGGGAGGTCAAGGTTTATGCTTTGACAAATGTGACAAATTTCGCGAATCCGTGCTCTTCGTCGGCTCCGAGGAACAAAAGACATTTTACCGTAGCAGTTTGTATGGACACCGGGCTTGTTAATTGCAACTGTCAACTGTTTGAGCATAAAGGTATACTCTGTCGACACGCTTTGAGGTATTTTAGCGCCAAGAATGCTCGTGAAATCCCTCCAGAGTATATCTTGGAACGGTGGACGAAGGAAGCCAATAGAGTCCACGATCACATTCCTTACGTGCCCAACGTTTCAGTCGATTTCGAGCAATCTCAGACGCTGCGATATAATCACCTTTGTAACATCATGCACGGTTTATCAATGGATGCATCGTCAACATTTGATGGGTACATGTATCAAGTTGAAGCAGCCACACGGGATAAGGCTAAGCATGCACAATTTAGGATGGCATTACCAGAAAGCCGGGACCCTCGGACGACTCCAGCCGGTAGATTCAATCGAGCTTCACAGCCAGTCATTGACAGCACTAGCCTGCAAGGTGAGGAGGATGACATTTTTGATCCAATTATTTCTCAAACAAAAGGGCAAAAACGAGCAATACGTATGAAGAATCCGATTGAAGAAGCAACGGGTCAAAAAAAATTACGAAAGTGTGCGTTGTGTAATAAGATGACTGACCATGACAAGAGAAATCATTATAAAGTGCTAGGTATCGAACCTGGCCGTGTGGTCGAGGAGGACGATGATGAGGAAGAGTGTTAGGATTAATGTTTCAGTTGTATAAATTGACCTTTTATAATGTTCATATTTGTGATTTGGGTTGTGAAATCTTTAATTTGTGATTTGCTTTGTGGATTATTGATACTTTTGGATGGAACTATTCGGGCACACTTTACGGCCCAATGCTTAGCTTGCGCAAAAAGTTGTAATTTTTTTTGTCACTTTTTTTTCGCTCATTGCACCTCAGGCACACTAGTTAGCCCATTTCTATGAATTTCGGCGAAAAACGAGACAAATTATTTTTTGGGTTTTCCTACGACGCCCCTATTCGCGCACACTTTAGGGCCCAGTTCTTAGTTTGCGAAAAAAATTATAATTTTTTTTGTCACTTTTTTTTCGCTCATTGCACCTTAGGCACGCTAGTTAGCCCATTTCTATGAATATCGGCAAAAAAAGCAGACAAATTATTTTTTGGATTTTCCTTCGACGCCCTTATTCGCGCACACTTTAGGCCCCAGTTCTTAGCTTGCGAAAAATGTTGTAATTTTTTTTGTCAGTTTTTTCCCGCTCAAAGCACCTCAGGCACGCTAGTTAGCCCATTTCTATGAATTTCGGCGAAAAACGAGACAAATTATTTTTTGAGTTTTCCTACGACGCCTCTATTCGCGCACACTTTAGGGCCCAGTTCTTAGCTTGCGAAAAATGTTGTAATTTTTTTTGTCACTTTTTTTTCGCTCATTGCACCTTAGGCACCCCTTCCGAAACTAAAAGTAAGTTGGCAAATTTTACAATGTTAAATTACCAAAATACCCCCGCTGAGCGCCAAATTACCGAGATGCGCTCGGGGCATCATAATCACCCTAACGCCCCGCAATCAGCTTAAGAACAATCTTTCAGGTGTTTTACTTATATTTATGAATTTTATGGACTAAGAATTCCTTTGAAAAACTTTACCAGAGAAATTACCAAAACACCCCTCTCGGGGTGGCAAATTACCAAAATGCCCCTGGCTTCAGAAAATTTCAAAAGTGCTTTAAAATGCTATTTTAGGCTTCCTGAATTCATTCATGATCTAAAAAGTATTTTTCGGGATGTTTCGCCCAAAAATCCGGAGCCGGTGTCCGGATCAAGCGATTAAAAGCCCGTTCGGCCAACAAAATAGCTAACGACATCAGAATGGCGCAAATTCCGGGGAAACAGAACTTCCCACCATCCTTGGGTTCTCATAAAAGTTTCACGTGAAATCGCGCTAGCTTGATATTTTAAATTACACTGCAAAGTTACAAGGTTCCGCGTATCAGTTAACCCCTTTCCAGTCTTTGAAAAAAATTGAAATTTTTCCTTGATACAGATCTTTTAAAAATAACTAATTAAGTTTTCACCTTTAGCGACAATTACGCCCCGCAATCAGCTTCAAAACAACATTTTAGGTGTTTTACTTATATTTCTGGACTAAAAAGTCCTTTGAAAAACTGCATCGAAAAAATTACCAAAACACCCCTATCGGGGTGGCAAATTACCAAAATGCCCCTGGCTTCAGAAAATCTCAAAAGTGCTTTAAAATGCTATTTTAAGCTTCCTGAAATCATTCTTGATCTAAAAAGTATTTTACAAAAATTTTGCCCAAAAATCCCGAACCGGTGTCCAGATCGAGCGCTTAAAAATCCTTTCGGCGAAAGAAATAGCTAACGGCTTCGAAAGGACCCGTGGGGGCCACGAAGAAAAAAGTGGAAGGCCGCAGTGAACCGCAACTCCTTGCCGTTCGGGGTGGGGGGCCGTGCATGAGAAAAGCAAAAAGGGACACGCAAAAAAAAAAATAAGAAAAGCAAAAGAAAACAAAAAGGGAACCGGGGTGGGGGCCACGAAGAAAAAAGCAAGGACAGGGAACAGCCTTGTTGCGGTTCGGGGGTGGGGGCCCACGGGAACCAGGGTGGGGGCCACGGTATAGGGAACCGCATTTTCTAGCTGCGGTTCGGGGGAGAGGAAGGGGGTGGGGGCCCACGGGGGTGGGGGTGGGGGGTGAGGGGTGGGGGCCACGGTACAGGGAACCACATTTTCTAGCCGCGGTTCGAGGGAGAGGAAGGGGGTGGGGGCCCACGGGGGTGGGGGTGGGGGCCCACGGGAACCGGGGTGGAGGGTGAGGGGTGAGGGGTGGGGGCCACGGTACAGGGAACCGCATTTTCTAGCCGCGGTTCGGGGGAGAGGAAGGGGGTGGGGGCCCACGGGGGTAGGGGCCCACGGGAACCGGGGTGGGGAGTGAGGGGTGGGGGCCACGTTACAGGGAACCGCATTTTCTAGCTACGGTTCGGGGGAGAGGAAGGGGGTGGGGGCCCACGGGAACCGGGGTGGGGGAGAGGAAGGGGGGGGGGACCGATGATGTATGGGCCCATAAACTCGTGTATTTTGGCTGGAAACTATCATGACTTTCTGCAAATTTTACTTAGGTTGCATTCGGAAGGAAGCATTTGAAATAAATGAGTTTAGTTCATTTGGAGTCTGCTCGTAGGAATATATGCTTAATTTACATGAATTATCTAATATTTGAATGGCTTTAAGAACCTTGTGGTGTTAACATCATGATGGCGTTATTTAAAGTTTATCCCTATAAACTTAGTAGTAAAGACCAACTAATGCACCAATTATCCACCTTCTAGAACCAAATTTATTATGTTTGTCAAATCCTTGATTTCAAGTCCAAGGAAAATTCATGGAGCCTTAAAACTCAGGAGGAACATCTAATATGGTCTTAAAATAGGTGATAGCAAGGAAGAATTATGAGCTTATGTCTTTGAGAGCTAGCCGGAACGCCCTAATTGTAAATTGATGTCTTCTTTGAACTTTTTCTGCTGAAATTACTAAATTTATTATTCTGGTGTATTTTTTTTTGTTTTTTTATATATGTGTAGATTCGGTCATATACGATAATCAAGCATCCACCTCGTGCTGCCCATAGTTAGCTGACTTCATTAAGTTGTTATTCTAGTCACAACATCACAGAATTTCGTTTATATATTTTGTGGCTCAAACTAATGACGCCCTACTGGCCCTAGTATTGCAGCAAGAAACTTATTACAGCAAGAAACTTATGCGAATAATTCCGACAACTTCAGGAGAAAAAGAGGCATTTACTTATTACAGAGGTGGTGCGATTTGATTCCGATGCTGAATCGACAACCTATGTATTGTGTATAAAGTAAGAAAAACTTTTTGGATTTGAAAAAAAAAAAAGTAACAACTTTGACCCCCGAATTTGGAGTATCCTACTTTCCCGCTCTAATAGCTCCGAATAAATTAAATATGTGCATTAAGATACGAAGGCTTCTTATTCTACAACAACGAAAGCAACTAGATCTTGTGGAATCATATTGAATATTTGACGATACATTCCGTACCTTGCTAAAAAACCGATCCTTGTTCTTGTTTACCAACCACACATTGTCTAACCAAATTAAATTATCTCTCGATACGTTCCTCAAAAAATCCGATTCGGGCGGATTCTTCCCCCAACTAACGAAGAGATCTTGGCGGAATTGCCACATATGAAATTGAGCACAATTTTGATTTATATAACTTGGTTCGATTAGTGAACAACAAATTACTAATCTTGAATTAAAGAAGCTAAACTCTTACGCGTAAATATGTACTACTAATGTGATAATTAGTAGTACATATTTACGCGTAAATATGTACTACTAATTATCTGGGGGTGGGGGAGGAAGGGGGGTGGGTGCCCAGGGGGTGGGGGGCCACAAAAAAAAAGGGGAAGGCAACACCGTCGTTACTTAACATTGTTGAATTAACATTGCAAAAATTTAACAGCGTATAATTAGCAAAATACCCCTTACTGGGTGGCAAATTACCGAAATGCCCCCTGGCATCGGAAAATCTCAAAAGTGCTTTGAAATGCTATTTTAAGTTTCCTGAATTCATTCTTGATCTAAAAAGTATTTTACAAAAGTTTCGTAAAAAAATCCCGAACCGGTGTCCGGATCGAGCGTTTAAAAGTCCGTTCGGCAAACAAAATAGCTAACGACATCGGAATGGCGCAAATTCTGGGGTAACGGAACTTCCCAACATCCTAGGGTTCTCATAAAATTTTCGCGCGAAATTGCGCTAGTTTGATATTTTAAATTACACTGCAAAGTTACAAGGTTCTTCGTATCAGTTAACCCCTTTCTAGTCTTTGGAAAAATCTGAAATTTTTTCCTGATACAGATATTTTAAAAATAACTAGGGTCTATTTTTTGTACTTTGGAAAAATCTCACTCTAATTATTTTTTATAAATTCGTGAAAAACTGTCTAATTAAGTTTTCACCTTTAGCGACAATTACGTTTCGTATTCACATTAAACACACATAACCCAAAATCTAGTTCAATCCATAATTTTAAACTCTAAAAAACACGAATTTGAGATTATGGTAAGAACAATGTAAGCATAACACAATTTAAACAATCTACTGGTAAGAACAATTTGAAATTAACAATGAATTATAAAAAAATTTGAAATACTTACTTGCTTTAAACTTGATATATTTTAATCTTCTAGCGGTTATCTACCGATTTTTTACCGTAGAATATTTAAGATTATGCAGATAATCTTTGGAATATGGAGAAGATGGAAGAAAGAGTTGAGAATGAGTTGAGAAAGATGATGTAGAGTGAAAGAGAGGGTTCTGTCCAGAAAAAATTGGAAAGAACGGATTATAAAGAGAGAAAAGCGAGGGAGAGAGAAGAAAGAAACTCACGGGTCTTCTTTCTCTCTCTGTTGGGCAAGCAAGCAGGAGAATTCAAATGTGTGCTGGGGGGGCCAACTTTTGCGGGGAGAAGCCAAGTGTCGTTGGAAGGGGGGCTAGAGAAGAAAGAAACTCACGGGTCTTCTTTCTCTCTCTGTTGGGCAAGCAAGCAGAAGAATTCAAATGTGTGCTGGGGGGGCCAACTTTTGCGGGGAGAAGCCAAGTGTCGTTGGAAGGGGGGCTAGTGGAAGGGGGGCTAGAGAAGAAAGAAACTCACGGGTCTTCTTTCTCTCTCTGTTGGGCAAGCAAGCAGGAGAATTCAAATGTGTGCTGGGGGGGGGGGGGGCAACTTTTGCGGGAAGAAGCCAAGTGTCGTTGGAAGGGGGGCTGTTGCTGGGAGAGGGGCAAAGTGTTGTTGGGGCGTGGGCCAAACAAATTGGAAGGCTGTGAAGAAACTCATTACCACCCACGCACAAGGAGAAAAGTACAAAAGAAGGACACGAAAAGAAATAAAAAAGGGACACACAGGGGGCAGGAAGAAAAAGAGGAAGGACAGAACCACAACAGACTCACAGGTCACAAGAAACAAAAAAGAAGGACAAAAAAAAATTGGGGAAAGTACAGGGAAAAGAAAATAAAAAAGGAAGAAACAAAAAAGGAAAACAAAATGGGGGAAAGGACAAGGAAAAGAACATAAAAAAGGAAGAAACAAAAAAGGAAAAGAAAATGGGGGAAAGGACAAGGAAAAGAACATAAAAAAGGAAGGAAAAAAAGGACAACACGCACAGTGAACCGCAACAAGGAGTTGCGGTTCGGGGGTGGGTGGGTGGGAAAAAGGACATGCAGGGGACCGCACTGGGGGTGGGTGTAAAAAAAAATTAATGATACGAACCGCAACTCCTAGTTGCGGTCCGGTGGATAATATCCACCGGTCGATCCTGATCGGCCCCCTATATGTATATATATATATATCTTCATTCAATTTTCACGAATTTTGGTTCAAAATCATACCCCGTTAGGGTTTGGATTTCCCCTTTTTTCCCTTCCTTTCTTTCTTCTTCCTTTTTTCTTCTCTTTTTTTTTCCTCCTTCCCGTAGCTGCTATAGTGCGTGTTCTTCATGTTCTTTAGTTTGGGTTATTTCAATTTTGCACCCCAAAGTTTGTTTTCTTGATAATTCCCTTCTCATAAGCTTATCCCAAATACTTTATAACTCCTAACCATGACTCAGATAGGGATGGCAAAAATATCCGAACCCACGGATCTCTGCCCCAATCGGAGCGGGTCAAGTTGACTTTGACCTGGGCGTGGGGCGGGTATGGTATTTGTTTTAAAAGCCTGCAGCGGTTAGGGTCGGGTATGGTATTCACCTTAATCCGCCCCGCGACCCGACCCGTTATAGTTACCCTAATAGTTTAGTTAATCTTAGCCATCCCCTAAAATATTAGTTGATCCTAGGCGTCCATTGTGTCACATATATATATATATATATATATATATATATATATATATATATATATATATATATTCGCTGATGGGAAGCCCTAATGTTTCTCACTTTCGGCTCTCCATTCCACTCTCCGCTCTCTGCCTCTCCACCGCAGTCGGCAGTACCGCTACCGCACGGTGCACCGCCACTCTCCATCGTACGACCCCAATTTCCCTTGTAGTTCAGTATTTTCATCGGCATGTATATTTTGGTGGAAATCTATGATTATTAGGGTTTTGATTTGGGACTTTTGGAAATTTCAGTGTGCAACCTTTTCGGTGTTAGTTCTATCGCCGGCGAACCACCTTCATCTAGAGAACGACCTGCATCCATTGGCCTTCCTCCGTCTTCCCTCACCTGCGTTGGACCGTTGGTAAGTCTCTCTCCCTCACTATAACTGCGCATGAATGTATGTTACATGAATGTGAGGTGAAAAGAATTTGGTTAAAGTGAATATAATCATATACAAGGTGACATCACCATTGAGATGCCACAATCTGAATTTAGTTAACAATCTGAAATTTGAAACTCCAGAATGATGTATGATTTGCTTTCAGTATACTCGTCTTTATACTGTTGTGTAATTTTCACCGATTTTGTTTCGATTGCACTGATTAGAAGTATTTTTGCCGATTTTGTTTCGATTGCACTAATTAGAAGGTTCAAGTATTTTTTTTTGGTACATCGGAAGAAAGAAAACATGTTACTTTGAGGGCCTCTCAAAGGCCACTCCACTCAAGTCAGCCATAAGAAGGTTGTTCATCTCTACAGGTGTTATCTGAATGCAAACGTATTGTTCTGTTTGTTCGCGCATTGATTTCTTTCTCGCATGGTGTGCATTAGCGCGCTTCTCGACTGTGTGATGATTTTTCGGCAATCTTCCACCATGGGTCTGAGGGGTGGTCTTGAATGTCTTGTTTCATGATTAGCTGTAAGGCAGCTGTTGAGTCCGTTTCCACCGTTGTTCTCTGCCATTTTCTCTCTCTTATGGTAATGAGGCCTCTGTGTATACCCCATATTTCCGCATTTAAGCTTGTATTTTGGCCAATGTTTCCATAGAAGCCCTTCATCCATCTCCCTTGATCATCTCTGATTATTCCACCATAACCGCTCATCCCTGGATTGCCTTTAGCTGCTCCATCTGTGTTCACTTTGATTAAATCTGCATCTGGGAAAAACCATTTGATTAGTTTGGGAATCTTGTGTTTTGTGTTATATTATTTAGATGAAAAGCCATAGATACATCCCTTGCCAAATTCTTGCTGAAGTACAGTGCTTCCACAATAGATGTGTGTTTATTGTCAAACACCTTTTTGTTCTTGCATTTCCAGTTAGTCCACATAGTAGCTATGAAAAGAATTTCCCAGGGGTAATATTGGATATGATGTTCTTTCATTTTCACCCATTTCCAAAACCATTGAGCCACATCAAGATTCTGAAGTTGTTGAGTTTGATGGTTATCAAGATGAGGAGCCCAGATTTCAATTGCATACTTGCAACTCCATATGACATGTAGGGTGGTTTCCTCATAGTTAAGGCATCTGGGGCAAAGGTTAATGTCAGTTATGCCACGAATCTTCCTAAGGGAGTTGGTAGGGAGTCTATCATGGAGGATGGTCCAAACAAAACCTTTTAATTTTTGGGGGATGTGCATCTTCCAAATTCTGCTCCAATTGTTGTTAATAGGGTGGGGCAGCTGGGGGTTGGAGCTGGACATCAAGGCAAAAATAGCTTGAGTATAAAACTTACCATTACCTGAGGGTCCCCAACAAGGGGTGTCTTGGATGTCACTAAGTTTAGCTAAGGAGGTGTTCATTATCTCAGTTTTCTCAGTGGTAGATAAAGCATTCTCAATTTCATTAATTTTCCATTCTTTCCCTTCTATTATGCTACAAACTTTCATGTTAGTGTTACCTCTCAACCCATCTTGATTCAAAGGTTTATCACCGCACCACCAGTCATTCCATAAGGAAATTTTGGATCCATTTTCCTTGTCTAATCCCTCTACCATGTTTGATGTGATTAGTGGTTTCACTATTCCAGAGAAAAATCATGTGGTTACCCATCACACAATCCATGATTAAATCAATGAGGTTCTTAGGGAACTTGAATTCATGGAGGGTGTGTTTTATGAATTGCCATTTTATCTTATCGTAGGCTTTCTCAAGGTCTATTTTCCAAATCATACCCCCTTGCTTGCCTTTCTTAGCTTTGAGAGAATGCAATATTTCCTGGGTGATGCAAATGTTGTCGACAGAGTGTCTACCATGAAGAAAGCTGCTCTGAAAAGGGCCTATAAGGTTTTCAAGGTAGGGGCAGATTCTGTTAACGATGATTTTGGTAATAATTTTATAATTCACATTGAAAAGGCTGATGGGCCTGAATTGAGTAATTCTTTCAGGGAGGTCAATTTTGGGTATGAGAGCAACCAACACATTTTTATCCTCAGGAGGAAGATATTTATTTTGGAAACAATCTTTAACATATTGACATGTGGAAGGACCTATGACATCCCAGAATTTTTGATAAAGAAGAGAGGATATCCCATCGGGCCCAGGGGCTTTATTAGCCTTAATATCAAACGTAGCTCTCTTAATTTCGATGTGATCAACATTTTTGATAAGGGAAACCTGGAGTTCTGGTTCCAGCGAAACATTATTATCCCAACTGGGGTAGTATCTAACATGCTCATCATCAGAGAAGAGATTTTGGAAGTTGTCTATAATAATAGATTTCAGCTCATTAGGATCATCAGTCCAGATATTATTGATGTTCTTAAGGCCCTCAATTTTATTTCTTTTCCTTCTTTTAAGAGTCGTCACAAGAAAGAATTTGGTGTTTCTTTCACCAAGCGTTATGGCTTGAGCTCTCGACTTTTGGAACCAAATTTTTTTTTCTTGTTTAAGAATATTATTGTACTCTTTTTTCAGCTCTCTGTCAAGCTTATCAAGGTTGAAGCTGAATGGTCAGATAGGGCAGATTGAATACCATTCATTCTGGCAAGAATACATCTTTTCCTTCTAAAAATATTTCCAAAAGTTTCATGATTCCATTTATTAGCAAGGGGACGGAAGTTATTTTTGGCCTGGTTTAAGGGAGTGTTATTAGTCCAGACTTTAACAACAACATTCTTGAAATTTTCGTGCTCCAGCCACATGGCTTCCAGCCTAAAAGGTCTATTATGGGTTTTAAGTTTATCAATGCCATGAATATGCAAAAGTAAATGGCAATGATCAGAGTACATACGAGGAATGTTAGTGATCGTGCCTCAGGAAATCTGATCCTCCAATCACTGTTAGCAACCACACGGTCCAGGCGTTCTTTGGTATTGGCAAGGCCCTGTCTTCCATTGTCCCACGTCAATCTAAGGCCACGGCTTCCCAGGTCCATAAGGTCACACTTATTCAGATTGTTGTTGAAGAGTTGGCATCGATGATTATCAGTGAAAGGTGTGAAGCTTTGTCGTTTCGAGGGTCCAGTGTAGTCGTTGAAATCACCCGCAACCACCCAAGGAACCGGAAAGGCGTCGACAAAGTTAGAGAGGTTTTCCCATAACTCAGCTCTGCTAGCTTGATGTGGGTTACCGTACACAGCCGAAAAGAACCAATTTTCAAAAAACAATTTCTTCACCTCCACATGAACCACATGTTGATGCGTTTGAATGGGGATGACAGTGACTTCGATCGGATTCCAGATAACCCAAATACCCCCAGCGCAACCATTGGGGTCTATTATACTGGACATCGTTAGCCCGAGGTTTTCAAAGAAGTTACCCATAGACTGGAAGGTGACTTTAGTTTCCATGAGAGCCACAATATTTGGTTTAAACTCATGATGGAGTTGCCAAAAATGATTTTTAAAATTCCTGTTTCCCGCACCTCTGGTGTTCCAGATCAAAACCGTCATCGAGAGCTTGTCAAGGATATCTTTATCAAAACAGGGGAGCTTACCTTTCAGAACTGTCTTCGCCCTTTCCAGTCCAAACGTTGGATGTGTCACAGTTGACATTCTTACTTCTGACGGGACTTCTGCTTCTTTCCATCGATCTGGTCTCAGTATCAGTCTGAACTCTTCGATTATTGTTTCGTAGAGCATGATCAGATTGTCGCCTTTCTATTCTTTCATTTCCATCTCCAAGAAGTTGAGTTTTCTGACTTCGATCAATTTCAGAATGGAGTTTTGGAGTGGGTTGCGGATCTGGTGGTTTACTCATGTTTGAAGTTGAAGGGTGAGGAGATGAATTATTTAGGGTCTCCATCGGACAAGGGGTGTGGGACGATGGAATGGGTAATGCCGATAGTGGAGCATGCGGCATGCTCAGAACTAGAAGTGTATAGTTTCTGTTTAGGGTTCGATATGGCTGGGTCAGTGGTTCTAGAGAGATTAAGAGGGCTAGGTAGTAGGGTCTGTGAAGTGGGTGTTTTCTTGTGGGCTGTAATTGTAAAATCAGCACTGGACTGGGCTTGTTGGTCCTTTTAAGATAGTCTGTGACGGTCTTATGGTTTCTTGTCCATCATCTTGAGGGTTCCCGTTTGGGCTCAATTCTATAGGGCCATGGTTGTTATCTTCATATATCAGGGCCCCAAAACGGTTATAATTGGTAATGGGCTTCTGGCTTTGGTTTTCCGAGTTTTTCTTTGGGCCACTCAGGGGGTTGTCTGTGAATCTCCTCGGTGTGAATGTGTTGGGCCTCTGTGGCTTCCTTTTGACCATCATCCAAGATCCATAGTTTGGTCTTTGTTGACTTATGATCATTTTCTCAGTTGTCTCTTTCACCAGGCTTTGGTCATTTCCAATGTTACCGTTCTTGTGCAACAGGTTACCGTTGGCTTGTATCAGGTGAGATGTTTTTTGGGAAGAGTGCTCCGAGATTTTGTTTTCCGGCCGATGAGAACATGTCTCTTTTCGGTGACCCACTCGGCCACATTCAAAGTAAATCTGAGGTATGAATTCATATTCTACCTTGTATTCCTTTCCAGCTAGAATGTATGCTGGTGTTAGAGGCTTTGAGAGATCGATTTCCACATAGATACGTGCGTATTTCCCCCTCGCGGATGTAGCCGTATTGAAATCAACCTTAATGGGTCTTCCAAATTTGACTGCAATTCTTCATAGCACACTTTCACTGTAATATTCAATTGGTAATTCCGATAACCGGAGCCAAACCGATGTTGAAGTTTCTACAGCCTCTGAAGGTTTGAAGTTGGGTTCCCATTTGTGAACGGTGAGATAGTGGTTGAGGATTATCCATGGTCCTCCGTTTAATGCATGCGTCGCATCCTGTTTGAAATCAAATTTAATTAAGAAAAACCCCTCATCTAAATCAATCATTTTAAAATCTCCCTGCAAATCCCAAATCGATTTTAGTCTGGTAGATAGAGCACGATATCCGATGGCTTTTCCTAGTAGTTTGATGATAATGCAGTCTTACCATTGTGCTCTGATAGATTGGACAAGAGTATCTGGAAGTGTGATCTCTGGTATGATTCCCTCGCCGGAGTTTGTGTTTCATATATCTGTTTCGAATTGAAGGTCTTCCATTCCATCAATGAAGTACACAGCTTTGTCCTCCTGACTTTTATAGACCGTGTCTCTGTAGGATTTAATAGTTGTGGAGTCGACACTAGGTAGTGGTGGGGGCAAGGATGGGACCATATTCCCATCCTTTTCCTGGGGGTTGGAGTCTTCCATCATGGAAACAAATTCTGGGTTTGCAGGTCCTTCCAAGAGATTCTCAGTATTATTCTTGGTTTGAATGACTTCTGCCTCTGTCATGTCTTCATCTCTCTTCTTTTGGCTCAAATTCACATATGTAGTTTGGGTTTGGTGAGCCTTCTTACTTTTCTTCAAATTTCTCTCTCCATCATTATTCCATGATGGGTTGACATCCGGGGTGGTGTTGGCAGAGCTTTACATGTACTTAGAGTTTAATGCATGCTCTGTTTCTATTTCTTGCTCAAGCATTTTAGGTTCCTCTCCGTCCACAGGAGAACTCTAGAATTTTCCGGTTAAGCAAGGAGCAGGGGGTGGATCTGGTCTTGGTGGGACGAGATGAGGAGAAACACTCGAGGGGTTAGCAGGCTGAGATTCTTCGCCGACCAGAGGGGAAGGGGAAGGGGAGGAGAGGGGATGGTCGGAGTTATTTCTCGGCACTAACCATTTCTCACAGAGAGCCATAATCAATCACAAGGCTATGATGGCAATATGAAGCATACCAGAATCATCACTGACAACCAGAAGAAACCTCTAATGGATTGGCTGTGAAGGTTCAAGTATTGCACTACCGAAAAGTGCTGTCTTTTGAGCTTTTTTCTGGTTTCTTCTTTTGGGATTTGTTCTTGATTCACAAGCTTGTCGTTCGATGAACCCTTCCTGATGTGAGTCCGGTGGATAGCTTGCCGTTCACAAGCTTGTCGTTTATTCACAAGTTTTGTTAGGACTATATGGTTATGAACTAATCAAACTTGAACTAGTAAAAATAGGAATCCAAACGTTATATTGACCGTACAATGAAAGAAGCAGAACCTGCTTGGTTGCTTGTAGTATCATAGCTTACGTGGTTGTATCATCTATTATCATTTTTGTGATTCCTTATGTAAATTTTATTTCAGTTTAATTTTACTTTTTTTTGTATCCATTTATTTTGATGTCATTTTTTTTCCTATTATTTTTTCAGTGAACAAGTGACTGCAGTTGTATTTGGCGTTGGAATGCGGACCAACTGAACGAGCTTGATCTCACGTATTTGCTACTTCCAAGTGATTGAACGTTAATGTGGTGTAACCTATTTGAACTATTTACTATGGTGTATACTATTTGAACATTAATTTGAACTATGTTGTATTTTATTTGAACTATGTTGTAATTTACTAATGTATTCTTTAGGATTTTTAGACATTAATATGATGTGTATAGTTTATTTTTTGTGACACAGGTGCAAGTTTGGGTGTAATAAATGTTTAAAAAGTGAGAACTATTTGCTGAACCAAGCAGAACAAACCGGGTCGGGTCGGGTTAGTTTTGTTTTTTGTGCGCTACTGCGGGGGCGGGTCGGAACGTGGCGGGTTCGGGGTTCCTAAATGCACATAGGATCGGTTCTGGTATTTTACATACATGACCCGGTCCGGGGCGGGGCAAAGTTCATCGACTAGCGAGGCGGGTTCAGATTTTAGCAAATCCATATCCGACCCGCCCCATTGCCATCCCTAGACTCAGATTATAGCAAGCAGGAGGTGGCCATCGTGCATGGCCTGTTTTCAACAAGGTTATGACAAAAGTTTGCAAAGTTTCAACTTTTGCACTTTGGCCTCTCAAGTTTTCAAAATTGCATTTTGACCCCTCTCCACTTTGGAAAATTATAATTTGACCCCAAAATTACCCTAACCCCTCGTTTAGCCACCTAGTACCTCATTATCATCGAAATGATGCAAATTGATTAAAATATGCATCCTGTTCACCATATATTTTTTAAAATTACATTTTTACCCCTTAACTTTCTAAAATTACATTTTGACCCCGAAGGCCAAACCAACTTCCCATTTTACTCTAATTAGTCGATTATCGATAAAAATAATAATATCGATAAAACTAATGCCCTCGATTAATCTAATTCTCGCTTAGATTAAATCAGGGTATTACAGTTAATCAACACGACTAATTAAAAAAAGATGATGGGTCATTTTTAGAACAAAATGTAATCCACCAACAAAGTATACATAGAAAATAGTAATCAGAGTATGAGGTAATTATATAAAGTTTAAAAAGTTTAACCAACATGACGATATATGATAGTTCAAAATCTCGAAGTAAGGACATTGTTGAACAAAATTTAACCAAGATTTCACAGAGTATACAATAACCATGCTTATTAAGTAAGATTTATCTTCAGATATAATAAGGTTTTCAATTTGACTTTTAGTCTACATTCATCACAACATAACTAATATATTTTTTTAGATTTTATATTATAAAAATTAACATAAAATCATAAATGGTATATTACTAATGTAGAATTTAGAATGCTTAAGAGTTTAATTACTAAAAATAAAACTATCATACAAAAGAATTGGTTCAAAACTTTTCCAACATAAAATCAGTTGAATTTAAGAAAAGCTCACATAATTAAGGTTTTAAATTTACATTATTTTTTAAAATATATCTCATATAGAATCTGCATATTATATATTTAACCAATGCGAGTAAATATGATAGCACAAAACCTTAGAGTAAAGAAATTAATGACCAAAATTTTTAACCAACATATTTATCAAGTTAGATTCATATTTGAATTTACAGAAAATGTAAATATGACTTTGAAATAGTAGCTAATTTTTCTTATTAAATCTCTTAAGTAATTTTTGTTTTACCGGTTAATAATTCATGTTAGAGAGCTTTTTTGATATATAATATTCAAATAAAGTCACAATAGGTTAGTAAATTGGTTAGATAATTTTGAATGTTTTGAATTGATTTTCGAATTGCAAAAGATTTATTATTTAAATGTTTACTATATTTGCCGATTTAATTAATTACAAAATTAAGGACCCCATTCAGAATAATGTTTGAAGATCTTTAGCAACATTAACATGTTTAACGTTAGTTTCTATAACTCTTATCCAAACATGCAAGAATGTTATTAATAAATTTAGATCAATGATCCAAAGCCAATTTACATGAACTGTCATTGCACAATATGTTACAGCTTTTTCCTGCCTTGGATTAAATGAAAAGAAATTGCTATTAAAAATATACAAACATCTTGACACGGGGAAACCTTCCTACACCTTAGTACCAGAAAAACAAAAGGAATTCACGAGCTAACAGGGACTAGCTAATGTAGAACTGCTGAAGAGATAATCCAAGCATCATAGTTGCCGATTGCATGGAGTGTCCTTAAATTTTGTCCAGCTAAACACACGAAACTTCATCCATGATTCAATTTGAGCGAGAACCTGCCGAGTATCAATCTACTATTGAGCAAATATTCTCTTATCTCTGGCGTTCGAAATGCAGTAGACAATCACTGCAACTACCAATTTATTGAACCTGCTCATGATGGATTCAGTGTAACAGTTAACCCAAACATTAAAGTTCAATGTTGCGTAATGTACGGTTAATCCAACCATCATAGATCAATAATCAAGCTTCCCATTTTGTGAAATCATGTATCGTTATGTTAATAGAAAGGTATGCCACAGTTTTGCAAGCAACGAGTTTACAAACACGCAAATTACTTTTAACAAGAAAGAAGAATTGAAACGTCAAGTAATGCTCGAGGCCAAGCCCCCATTATCATTTCAATAGAGGATAAGAATGGCAAGAAAAAAAACAAAAACACAGCAACACATGCCATTTCTCAGTAACATTCGCGTTGTCTGCAAACAAGTGGTGACTAAACGAGCAACATATACAGAAGTTTTTAAAATGAGTGTTGGTGACAATCCAGCAAACAACCGTAGCAACAAGCAATTAACTTGGATGAACTGGAAAAGTTGCATAGAATTATTGAATTACCCGACCCCCCACCACCCCAGTAAAAATAATTTACAACAAAAGTTTAAAGACTCAATTGCTTGTATATGTTTGGGGGCCAGATGAATCCAATTGCCGATAGACCTGCTACCTGTTTGCTTCAGGCAAACAAATAGCAACACTGTACAAGCATATACCAATGAATGTAATCACATTGCAACAGGTAACTTGAAGAGCACCATATAACAGATTGGGAAGTTTAATACGGAGTATGTCCTTAGTTGCTTGTAGCATTCCTGTATATTTTGATCTTCCATGCAAATCTTAGCAAGGTAAGGCCCGTGAAGATATGGGTTCAAGGTGAACCTGTTCAGATATTTTAGTATAAATATGTTAAATCCAGCAAGAACATTGTGACTTTTAAAAATCAATCATCAACAACATAGAAATGATTGAGCAATTGCGTTCATAGAAATTCGAACGATTTGATCATTTAAACTGACCAATGTGATCCCAGCCAGTTTGACTCATGAAGCAATACATATTTATTAGTGATTGCCATTCACTTTTGACTCAGTTTTATACGTCAAATTCAACCCTAGAACAATTGCAGAGGAGTGAGAAATAATTACCCCTTGGTGTTGACCTTAAGAAGCCACGAGCATAATCTTGGACCCATGACTGACCGAAGAGGGGTTACGGCAGTAAGGCGAAGGTACAGTCGCCGAAAAGTGTCGTCAGGCTACGGTTTGGAAGAGAGAGGGATGACCGTCGCCCATGGATCGATTTCAGCACATGGAGAGAGAGGGAGTCGTCATCAACTATTCCATTTAAGTACCATGAATCGTTGTCGCCGGAAGTGGAGGTGTCGTCGCTGTCAGTAGATAGAATTGGGAAGGTAGAGAGAGAGACGCTTCGTTTGGCCTGAGAATGTTGTGTCGGCAGAGAGATAATGAGAAGAATAAATAGCTGGAAGACGCGGCTTAATCTGGGTCGTTCCTTCCCAACTAACTCGATCGGACGGCTGTGACTGGGGCTACAGCATGCCTGCTGTAACCCTAGCCACAACAGGCGATCCAGATCCCCCTCTCGGGGATCAGGATCCCCTGCTGTAACCCATGGTTATAGCAGGGGTGCTGTCACTACAAGAAAACCAGCCTATGCCTACGGTACAGTACCGTAGGTATAGGTGCCATGTCCCGTAGGCATAGCCTATCCCTACGGTATTATACCGTAGCCAGAAGTGGCGATGCCCTAGATCTATGCCTACGGGGTTGAAGGTTATGCCTACGGTTATACCGTAGCTGTATTCTTATTTTTATTCCCAGCTATGCCTACGGTACTACTGTAGGTATAGCTGTATTCTTATTTTTATTCCCAACCTATGCCTACGGTACTACCGTAGGCATAGCTCCTTATTTATCAAAAAAAATATTTCGAAAATCATTTCCATGCTACCACTGTACCCTGCCAAGCACCAGCTTCAGTATTAAGAGATCTAACCATAGTGGTACATTATCTTTAAAGCACTTAAATGCAAACACACAGAATCCAACTCAAAAGATATAGAAACAAAAGAAAGTAATCCTCAAATTATCACAACAGTTGAAGTACTGCAAACAATAAACACAAGTTCACAATGTGAGGGCAGATCATTCCCGTTCCCACATAAGTCAAGCTAAAGTCAAAGTAGAATCTACACAAAAACCCAAATCAGCTTGAAACCGTCACTCAGACATTCCCAAGCTAGGCTCGTAAATCAGGAAATTGCATGCGTCTATATATGCTGAAGCAGATCATCTGCAGTCCTCAGAGGAAAAGCCATTAACATTCATTTGTTACTAAGAAGGTATACTCCATTAATAGCAAAATTCAGCAATGCTATTGCCTCCGAACTGCAGAGGAGCTCACAGACACATGAATATGGAGCAAGACATACGTTTGCTTCCAAGCTTGCAACCCAAAAGTGGGGAACTGTGCGAACCCACATCCTTCTGTCCCAGTGTAGAACCATTGAAAAAAACCCCACAAGAAACTAAATGAGAAGAACCTCATAAACCCGGCTACTTGTTTCCTGCAAGTAACATGAAGGATCGAGATGTGCTTCAAGATCTGCATTATTTACATATGCAGGCAATTGATAAGAGGGGTCAAGTGGAAGTTTCAGTAAGTACTTGGCCATCTCGTCTTGTAACGACTCGGTCCACGGCCCCACCACAGAGCATTGCCTCCCTCAAAAGGGCTAACCAAGTAGGTACTTATGAGTTCATAGGCAGGGTCTTATAAGGCCAATCGCAAACTCTCCCACAACCGATATGGGATATTACAATCTCCCCACCTTATTTCTTAGCGTCCTCGCTAAGGCTCGATCACACATAGCCCAGAATCTTCCTCTCTAGCCAATGTGAGATATACCCGGCTCACCCTTCGTTGCCCCAACCATTGGCAACCCGACTGGACAGCTCAGCCCGAGCTTTCGAGAGTCGGCTCTGATACTATCTGTAACGACCCGGTCCACGGCCCCACCACAGAGCATTGCCTCCCTCAAAAGGGCTAACCAAGTAGGTACTTATGAGTTCATAGGCAGGGTCTTATAAGGCAAATCGCAAACTCTCCCACAACCGATGTGGGATATTACACGTCTCCCCGGGCATGAAACCCATTGATAAGAACAGCAGTCGCCATGCCACTTGGAAAGGTCAATTTGTAGTCGACAATCAGTATCTGTGCACCAATTACAACTCCAAATAACCTCTCTATTAAATTAGCATGCATTGGTATTGTTCCACTAAATTAGCATGCATTAGTATATTGAATATAGATAATATAGCTAAACTCTCTCTCTCTGAGTTGGAGTAAATTACAGTCAAAACACGGTGTTTTACAAAGTGAACATCCATATTCAATATATGAATATTTTGTGTTAGATTCCCATAACATTAGGTTTCATTTCTCTCTCTCTCCCCTCTCTTTCTTTTCCCTCGCCAACTACAATCATTAGCCACCAACCAGCACCACGGTATCATCCCAACACCACCATCCACAACCATCGCAACATCCTAAAACCACCAACTACCACAACACCACCGCCACCAATCTGCGCACACACAAACGTACACAATTACACACAGGCATGTATCTGCACAAACGAACATATACACATAAATCTGCACACACGAACACACAGCCGTCGCCCCCAAATGCGTGTGGGACCCCTCCATCTGCCACAAGTCCTTTCCCAGCGGTCAAAGGACACAAAACCAACTGCAACTCACATTGGTACGATTGGCAAGCGGCGAAGAAGGCAACCTGGTTGTGGCGGTGATCGGTGGGCATCCCTTTTAGATTATCCTCCACGTTCACCAGCCTCATCAGCTTCCTCGCCTCCCCAAACGAAATCGTATCGCCCCCCTCCTCCCGCACCCCACCACCTTATTCTCTGCCTTTTCCGCCTCCAATTCCGGCACCGTCGAAACTCGAATCGGTCGAGAATGCCGCGACCGGTTTGGTCCAGAACGAGCAGCCACAGAGCTCGTTCAGCTCCAGACACGCCCGAACTTCCGAAAATGACCTCGGCGTAGCCCTAGCCGCCGACGCGGCGGTCTGTCTCAGTAACACGAACGACGATCGCCACATTCTTCTACCGGAAAACACCTCTCTCTCCCTCTCTACAAGTGTGTGTGTGATTTCTCTTCAACAATTCTAGTTTATCCGAAATGCTCAATGACCTCAATTAACAATCTAAAAAGCTCAATTGGGAAAGCAAGTGATCAATTAACAATCTGAAATGTGTACCTAAATCTGAAAATGATGAAGGCAGTTGATTAATTGACCGGTCACGGGTCACCGGTCGTCGACGCGTCGTCGCCGGCAGTGGGTTCTTGGCCGGTGGAGTCCTCACCTCGAAGACCTCTTCACCGGTCCATCTCCATCTCCTTCCATGGCTCCACTCCGACCACTCGTTCCAGATCTGAGCTCTCCTCAACAGAGAGAGTTGGCTAGTGGAGGTGAAAGCCCCTGCCGGCCGCCGTGTCGGAGTGTGAGCGTGTCGCTGTCGGGGGTGATGTCTGCCGTCTTCGGTTTGGTAGTGGGTGAGAGACTGAGAGACAAGTCACAGAGAGACAGAGAGAGTCGTGCGTCTGTCGGGGGGGAAGAGAGAGAGAGAGAGGGAGTTGCCACACTTCTGCCCCCACGGTAAGCACCGTCGTGACTGCTCTTCCAAACCGAAGCAGCACGAATAGCCACGGTACAAGTCGTAACCGTAGGCATACCTAACTTGTACCTACGGTTCCTTCTATACCGTAGGCAATTTCGACACTATAGGCCAGTTTTGGCGTAGTGTGTGATCCCAAAGGAGAGAGGGGGAAGAGAGAGAGAGAGGGAAGAGAGAGAGAGGGGGATGTAAACCATGGTTACTCTCTCTCTCTCTCTTCCCCCTCTCTTATTTGGGATCACAGCACCCCTGTTGTAACCATGAGTTACAACAGGGGATCCTAATCCCCCTCTCGGGTGACATTGTACCTTTTAATTTTGAGTTATTTGTTGGGCCGCAATAATATCACATAAAAATCTCCAGCTTAAATTAACTACTTTGTATCAATGAAGTAAGGATAGTACAGTTAGGGGTGAGCATTTAAACCGTTGAAATCGATCGAATCGTAAAAATCGAACCAACCAATCCGTCTATTTTCAAACCGATCTAAAAATCAATCGGTTTGATTTATGTTTTTTTCCAAACCGTACATTGGGTTCGGTCGATTCAGTTTGAATTTTTTTGAAACCACATAAATCGAACCAACAGTATATATATATATATATATATATATATATATATATATATATATATATATGGTCGTGATCCATTGCTAGCGCTAGCACTATTTTGCCATCGGCTATATAATGTAGCGGACGATAATTCACCGTCCGCTACATTATATAGCGGACGGTGCTAGCGCTAGCAACGGATCAGCTCTCATATATATATATATATATATATATATATATATATATATATATTACCTAATCCTAATTATTTTTTACTAGCCCTTGCTATCTAACCACTAATATAAAATGTGATAAACCCTAAATTCCTTGACGTAACACACATTTTTCACTCTTCGCATATATCTCACTAAATGTTATCAATTATTATAAAAAAAAAGTAGTTTTTTTGGAACTTATTAGCATGTATAAGTTATTAAATTGTGGACCTAAACTTGCCCAAAATTGAGTTTGACCCAAACCGATTAAGCTGTCCAAATTGATCTGTTCAACCCGTAGGAACTGAACCGTTGAAACCGAACCGTTCAACCAAGGTTCAGTTTTTTTTTTCAAACTGAGGTTGGTCGGTTCAATTTAGTATTCAGCCTCCAAACCGAACCATGCTCACTCGTAAGTACAGTGTTGATTCTTATTTCTTGGATTTGTGATTTGTATATAAACATGTTATACTGGAGGATGGTTTAATGGATGTAATGGCCTTGAATGTCACTACGTCAGAACAAGTATTTTGCTGCCATTTAGCAAAATGTTGGAGCTAAGATATTTATTAGACCTGACAAAAAAAAACCCGGACCCGCTCGTCTATTCGTACCCGGCCAAAAACTTCAGGTTCAGGTATGTATTTTGAAGATCCGTTGAGAATAGATGCGTACTTGAACTGGCTTGTAATTTTTGGATTGGATATGGATTACCCGGACTACCCGAATTTTTTTATTATATAAGTAAGTGCTAGGGTTTTCATTCGCTAATTCTTCTATCTCTTCTTCTCTTGTGCCGCTCCTCCCTCTTTCTCTGAACTCTCTCTCTCTCTCTCAAGACAGTCGACGGTGTTTTCTTTCTCACACTACTGCGTTCTCTTTGACCCACCAGTCAAATCCATTGATGACCAAGCTACTCTACATCAACTGGACGGCGCCCCATCGTCCCTCTCACGCTCCGCTGCCAGATCCACCGTATATCTGACTTCAATGTCTTAGATCAAATTCGCCACAGATTCGCATAGCTTCACAGCCACCATCTCCGATTAGATTTATTTGTATTATTTGTGTTTGTGTGTTGTGTTTTTGTATGTATTTAAGTATTTTATTACTTCATACATAGGAATTATTTTGTAGATGATTTTTCTAGTATTTGTGTTAAGATATTGTGCCTATTGTGTTTGGAGACTTGGAATAATTGTGTTGGATTGAGAATTGAGAATTTTGAGATGATCACGTCCCAAGTGAATCGTATAAATTGATTTAGAATGTGGTAGTAGTAGTAGTAATAATAATAAAAAAAGAAAAAAATATTCTAAAAAAATAGCTCAGTGATTATCTGTTAATAAAAAAATTAAAATTTAAAAATTTACTCGCAGGTAATACCCGACCTACCTTGGTAGGATATGGGTACTAAAAAGCTCTACCCAAAAAATCGGATAAAATTTACTTGGACCCGGCCGAATTTTACCCGTTTGTCAGGTTTAATATTTATGGTGACATTCTTACAACATGTGATGTAGTAATTTGACGCTAAGGAGTCTCTAGTAGCCAAAAGTTGATTAAAATGTTAACCATCAAGATATTATAGCAACACAAATTTTATTAACCCCCCAACAACACCTTTTTCTTAATGCTTGGTTCTAAATAATCTTTTAGAATCAATTTAAAATGAGAAAAGTTTTGGCTGTTTTTGGAATTGTAAAAAGTTAGTTATAACTTTCTGTCTAGCGACAATTGATTAATAGCTTTTATTTGATGAAGCTAAAAAGTTCTGTTAAGAATTGTCACTGAATCATTAGATACATTTAGCGACTTTTAATTGTTACTATATGGATATTGTTGCTATCTTCCTATAATTAAGGTAGTTGTGTATTTAAACTGAGAGAATGCAAACTTTCTCTCTTCTACTTGACGTGCCTATCGTAATATCATTTATCATTCTACTAATCAAATGAATTTCACCATTTTCTCTCTTACACTTTGACATCTCCCACACAAAAATTGATTCTCGAGATTACGCCAAAAACTCTCTTTCTCTTAATAGTTTTATATTTATACCTCTCATCTAAATCTTAACAATATCTTATATTTTAGACAAGTCTAATACTTTTTTACAATTTAACACACACACACACATATATGCTCTCTCCGTACCACATAAATTGATCATATTATTTTTTTGGACAGTTACATAAAAATTACTCATTTTCCAAAATTAAAAAAATTCTTTAGGTATTTTTACATATTTATCCTTTTTATAAAAAAATTATTATATTTCTCTGTCCACGTTTAATCTTCAATCAACTTATGTTTTCTCTTCCGACCCACCTTTTTACACTTATTTATATATTTCTCTCTCAACATTTAACACTTCACTGATTTATTTTCTCTCTCTTGACTTACTTTTTTTCCCTCATCTCTTAAGGATAGAATGAGAAACACACAATATATCACTTAAATCCTTAATCTACGTAAAAAAAGAGTTAACCAAATTATGTGGGATGGATAAAGTAATTTTCTCTCATATTTTATTTTATATTTTATTCCATATCTTTATATACTAATTTTTGTGAGTTTTATCAATACAAACTTTAACACATAGGTTCTATTATTATTACTAGTTGGCAGAGATTATTTATACGATTTTATATTTTACTATTGGATTTGTTGCTTAAAGACTAACGATTGTCACTAAAAATAGTAAAAATACTCATAAAAAAGTAAAAATAGCATTATTAATATTGCTATTAACTTTGTTATTACTATTCGATGTATAAGTATAAGCTTTCGATAGAATATTTTAACAGTCGTTCCTCTCATGTGCAACACAATGAATCAATACTTATTTTTTCTTTAAATGCTGCTAACAAACAAAATTAGCAAAATGAAAGTATTAAAAGTCTAATTTTTTAAAATGAAAACAATTACTGGCGGAATAATTATTCCCCAATGAGAAAAATTGTCACTGCAGATATCCACAAGTCAACATGAAGTCAACTTCATCATTATTGCAGTCCACAATGAAGTCATGTATATTTCGTTCCCTCCACAACAAGATCACCCCATCAAATTCCATGGATGAGCTTCACTCCTCCAAGATTCTTCTTACTCTCTATCTCCTTATCTTGCTCTTCCGACTCTCCTCTCTTCCCTTTCTCTCATCAGCCTACACTCCACCTGAACAATACTTCATCAACTGCGGGTCCGCCTCCAGCACTAGCATCAATGGCCGGAATTTCATCGGCGACATAAGCTCCCGTTCTTTTTCCCTCACCGGACAAAGCAATCCTGTCAAAGACACCAACCTGTCGTCATCCACGTCACCTCTCTACCAAACTGCACGAATCTTCACACGACCTTCTTGGTATGAGCTCCAAATAGCCGAAAACGGCACTTACCTGGTACGCCTCCACTTCTATCTATTTTCGTCCTCAAACAATCTTTCTGATGCCCAGTTCAACGTTTCGGCATCTGGGTTCTCTCTGTTATCGAATTTCACACCCCAAAAAAGTGACAATTCACCTGTGATACAAGAGTTTTTAATTTCCATCAGTGTTGGGAAGTTCAGAATTTACTTCACGCCTTCTCAAGAAACAAGAACCTTTGCATTTGTTAATGCAGTAGAAGTATTTCTTGCTCCTGATGGATTTGTTCCAGATTCTGCAACTCGTGTTAGTCCTTCAGGAAGGAAAAGTGACTACAACGATTTGAAATCCCATGCTTTACGTACGATATATAGGATTAATGTTGGCGGTGTGAAACTCACGCAGGATAATGATACGCTGTGGAGGAATTGGGTGCCTGATGATGAGTATTTATATCTTAGGGATGCAGCAAAGAATAGTGAATTTTATGGAACTAAGCCTAAATACCAGGATGGAGGGGCAACAGAGTATTTCGCCCCGGATCCTGTTTACCAGACAGCCAAACAGTTGAATATAGATAGTGCTAGGGTGAATAACTTCTTCAACGTGACTTGGCGTTTCAATGTGAGTAAAAATGCCACTCACCTCGTTATTGGTCCTGCACTTGAAGATCTGAAGTTCAATTTGTATATCTATAGTGAATTCGGCTTGCTGATTGATCCAAGGGGTTATTATCCTCAACAGGGAGCTCCTTTTTACTATGATTTTGTGGTGGATACTGACAATTCTGGTGTTATGAACGTCAGTATTGGCCCTCGTGAGGATTCAGTGAGTCAAACAGCTTTTCTGAATGGGCTGGAGATTATGGAGTTAATGACGAATTTGAGTACAGGTCCAGAAAAACGCGAGCGAAAGAAGAAAGAGGTGCCTATAATAATTGGTTCTGTTGTTGGAGGTGTAGCTTTTGTTTTTGTTGTGTTGATGGCGTTCTTGATTCGTTTGAGATACAAAAAAACGAAGTCTGTTGCAACATTGGATTGGCCTTTAGTGCCTTCAAATGATGGGAGTCCCTATAGTGGGATTACTGAAAGAAATACAAATGCGTCATCCTATGCCAATTTGAATCTTGGGCTGAAGGTACCTTTTGCTGAAATTGTTTATGCAACAAATGATTTCGATGCCAAATTGATGATTGGTGAGGGTGGCTTTGGGAAAGTCTACAAAGGAACCCTCCCAAGTGGAGTGAAAGTGGCTGTTAAACGAAGTGAGCCGGGACATGGTCAGGGCCTCGCGGAGTTTCAAACAGAGATAATTATCCTATCAAAAATCCGCCACCGTCATCTTGTTTCTTTGATTGGTTACTGTGATGAGAGGTCAGAGATGATACTAGTGTATGAGTACATGGAGAAGGGGACTTTGAGAGAACATCTATACAGTTGGAAGGGAGGTTCTAAAGGATCATCTTCAAAACCTGAATTGTCTTGGAATCGGAGGCTTGAAATTTGCATTGGTGCAGCCAAAGGCCTTCACTACCTTCATACTTGTTCAGACGGGGGAATCATTCACCGTGATGTCAAGTCCACAAACATCCTACTTGATGAACATTATGTAGCTAAAGTCGCTGATTTCGGTCTTTCAAGATCAGGTCCTCCTGATCAAAGCCATGTCAGCACAGATGTAAAAGGAAGCTTTGGTTATCTTGATCCAGAATATTTTAGATGCCTACAATTGACTCAGAAATCTGATGTCTACTCCTTTGGGGTGGTTCTTCTTGAAGTGCTTTGTGCTAGACCGGCTCTTAATAACGTGCTTCCGCGGGAGCAAGTGAACTTAGCGGATTGGGGGATCGTTTGGCAAAAGAAAGGACAACTTGAAAAAGTTGTGGATCCTTTCATCGTGGATGATATTTGTACCAACTCATTGAGAAAATTTGGTGAAACAGCGGAGAAGTGTCTAAAGGAGGATGGTGTTGACAGGCCAACTATGCTTGATGTGGTGTGGGACTTGGAATACGCACTGCAGCTTCAACAAACCATCAAGCTCAGAGAACCCCACGAGGACAGCACAACTGATGTTTCGTGGGAGTTGCCATTGCCTGTTTTTCAACGTTTACCGTCCCATAGCATCCCAATTCACAAGGATGAAATGCCCTTATCAACTGATGATGGTTTGGCTACAAGTTATACGAGTGCCAGTGACGTTTTCTCCCAGTTGAGGATTGATGATGCTAGATAATTTCAAGGCTTGCTTACTTTCTTCAATAAGGTAGTATGTATATTATTGCTTGGCTCATTCTTCATCTTGAGCTCGGAGCAACATAGTCGTGTTTTGTAAAAGCAATAAGCAAATTTATAATGGATGAACTGAATAATAAGCATCTTCGTCTTTCAGATACTTAGATGTACTGGAATCTTTTGTATGCGAATGTTAGACTAGATGTTTTCTCTCCCACTGTTGTGCTTCTCACGAGGTCATCTAGTGCGAAGTTCTTGGACCCTGCAGGATCCCTGTTAGTTATTCTTTTCCAAAAACAGCAGGACAACAAATAGTTGTGGATAGATGGTTTCTTGCTGTATCTTAGATGTTTAAACTTATTTACTCGGTGCAGGACCTGCTGATTTACCAACCCCAACTTTTTTGTGATAATGATTGTATGATGGTCTAAAGTAGCAGAATTGTTTTCTATTGCTGGAACAGAACTGGGCGTATCCCGATCAGAAATGGCTTAGTATTTCCGCTGTCTTGAACTGAAATTCATGTCAGTGTTATAGTCAATCACACTTCATTGGTACCGAATCAACTTGTTTAGAAGGTTGACAATTTAACTTCAAGGTGGGGGCAATCCAATGGTAGCTAGAGCCTCTCCCTTTCCTGCGTTGATCACAGGTTTGAGCCTCAGCCCGTTCCTCCTCCCCCATACACCCTCCTTCCCCCCTCCCCACTTCCACCCCCCGCCACCGCCCATTAGGAAAAATACAAATAAGACCATTTTATGACTTGGATCTAGTTGTGTTGCTGGTAGAACCATCATGTATGTACTCTACTAAGGTTAGCCAAAAATGAGCAGAACTAGGCAAAGGAAGTCCATGCTGAACTCCCTTGTGCGTCGCCTCTCCTCACCTCAGCCTTAGCCTCCGCCTTCCCCATCCCCAACCAGCAGGGTCAGCTTAGAAAGGAAATGCAAATTGACATGATGTGCAATGACAGTTCATGTAAATTAGGTTTGAGCCTCAGCTTATCAGAAACACAATGCAATTAGGTGTTATGAGTTATCGTTGCATTTCTTGCCTCAGTTATTAAATATTACTCCGGAGTATAACTTAAGATCCTGAGTCAAGCTCGAATAAATTAATAAAATATTTTAAAAAATTACAAAAAGTGTATCAATGCCTACCACATTTCAAGAAACAAAAAGAGATTAACATCTTATGGAAAAAAGAAATATACTTTTACTAAAACTATAATTGTTGGTAAGAAATTTTTAATACTTTATTTGTAATAGTTTCAAGTAAAACCAAATCTTTTTTAAGAAATCTTTAGTGGTCCAACCTATGACCTTTCAAAATTAAATCTCTTAGCTTGAAAAGTTAAGTTAAGAGTTCTTTATCTTTGGAATTGTAAATGTTATAGTCTATTCTTATTTTTTTTTCATGAATCATTGTTTCAAGGAATCACCAACATTAAGATACGAACATGATATCCAGTAGAATATTTTTTTAGTCTCATACACATTTAAAATTGCAGTCTTGATTAGATAGTCATGCAATTGCTGCAGAATATTTACATAAGTATATATGTTTGGTTTAGTTCCTTTGAACTGTAAGTTTAAAAAATAATGAATAGATTGTGTTATAGTGTTGTCGCTAGATTTTTACATTCTTTAAGTTTTTCTTTTATATCGCCAAGCAGTACTGTAACATAATTTACTCATTATTCTTTCAACTTACAGTTCAAAGTAACTAAAGCAAACATATATGCGTATGCAAATATTACGAAAGAATTGCATGAGAATCTAATCAAGGTTTTAATAGTCAAAATCAAAGCCTAATATATATAGCATGAGTTTAAACGTTGTATAATGATTTTCTAGATTTCTAAAGTTTACAAATATCGCAATAGTTATATCACAAAATTTTCAACAATAAATCGTAGTAAAGAGTTTGATTTGTTTTCTAAATCCTTATATATAGAATATAACCAGTTTGGTGGTTGTAAGATCTTATCTAAAAGTGATGACTTATAATTCGTTTATTAAATTTACATCACATTATTCATTATCAACGATGACTATCGTATGTATATTACGTATATGTCAATATATATGAATATTGATAGTACATTTCTAAATCTAATATGTTATCTTCGTTTTTTCGATATATGAATTTTTATATTCACATGAAAGAGTGATTTTAAGAATACAATAGCAAAAAATAAGTCATAATAAGTAAGTCTATTGATTAGGTTGAGTTCTAAAATTTTTATTTACAAATTATACAACCCTCGTTATTCTTGCGAAATTAATCAAATTTAAAAATAAGGTATCTATCAAAATTCAAATCAATTGTCAGATTATTTTTTTTCTAAGTCTCGTAAGTAGTTTAATCTTAATTGTAAGATCAAATTTTTTTCCTAAATCGAAAGTACTATTTTCATTATATATACATATATTAGAGAGTAGTTTTGAAATTAAAATATTAGATAGATCAATACACTACCCGAATAGCGAGCCTTATCCTCCCATTTGGCAATCCTACAGGCCAGTGATAGCAAAAACAACTATATATGTAAGCATGTCTTAATCAAGGTTACCTAGCAACTAAAAGAGACCGAGAGAAACAGACAAGAAGAAAAATCAAATCCCCAAAACCTTTGTTGTTTGGTCATACCTAACAAGCATGTCAAGAAGAGAAGGTTGACACACCCTCTATATCTACATCCACCATCACAGTAGAGAATCACATCAAAAAGCAAAGCATGGAAATAACATGGCTATGGTCACCCCTCCTTGTTTTCCTCTTATTTCTGGCCCTTAGGCTCTCCCCTAAATCAAGAAGGAAAAATCAAAACTTGCCACCAAGCCCAGTACTGGCGCTTCCCGTAATAGGTCACCTCCACCTCCTGAAACAACCTCTCCATCGAACCCTGCACAGGCTATCTCAAAAACTGGGCCAGCAAATAATCTCTCTCAGGTTCGGATCCCGCCTCGTCGTGGTGGTGTCGTCTCCGTCGGCTGTTGAGGAATGCTTCACCAAAAACGACGTCGTACTCGCAAACCGCCCGCTTTTCGCAATAAGCGAACTCGTAGGCTACAACCACACCACAGTGGTCAGAGCTCCCTACGGTGACCACTGGCGCAACCTCCGTCGGCTCTGCGCTCTCGAGATCTTTTCTACAAGTCGGCTCAACATGTTTGTGTCCATTCGAGAGGACGAGGTCAGGGTTTTACTTCACAAGCTGGCTCAAACTTCACGTCATGGCTTCGTTGAGGTGGAACTGAAATCAAAGCTTTCTGAGCTCTCTTTTAATAACATAATGAGGATGGTTGCAGGAAAGCGATATTTCGGCGAAGATGTGGACAATCATGAGGATGCGGAGCAATTTCGGGAGCTCATAAAGGAGGCCTTCGCTCAAAGTGGTGCGTCTAATCCCGGGGATTTCTTGCCGGTTTTACGTTGGATTAATTACAAGGGTATGGAAAAGAATTTGGTCAGGCTTGGCAAGAAGATGGACGCATTTATGCAAGGTCTTGTTGACGAAAACCGGCGTGGTAATGGTAAAAATAACAACATGATCAGTCATTTGCTTTCTCTACAAGAATCACAGCCCGAGTACTATACGGATCAAATCATCAAAGGCCTCGTACTGGTACCCTCTCTATGTAGTAAACCTTTAATAAGATGCAATATTGGTCACTAATGCCTATTCTAAAAACATAGATAGCATGAATTTCGTTTCTTGTCTTGATTATATTTTGGTTCGTCGGCCGGCAGCCGGCTTCTTGGAAGCCAGATGGACAAACTAACATATGCATCACTGATCGAACAAGGGATTGGCATTATTAGCCCATGTAAAACAAAATCTAATTAGCTTAGTTATAATATTTGAACTTTGAATTCAGGTTGTTAAGATAGGCAATTCGGATAACATGAAGTCAGGTTTGTATTTTGAATAGAAGCTATTTTAGGTGGCTAATCAGTTTAGATAGGATAAGCCTTTAAGTTTGAATTTCATACTTTGTTTCCTTATCACATGTACTACTCTATAAATGCACAACTCACAGCCGGCAAATGGTGTGAGAGTTTTCCAGCCACTACAGTATTCTTTGTTCTAAGTGGCATCACGTTCGAAGATATATGTGGGAGAAATTGTGGGTTTTGTGTGGTTTCGCCACGGGCTCACAAAGACCTATATACCATTTCGTTGGTTGGTGCACTATCTGTATCGAATTAATATGATACAAGTTATTTCAATGGTGATTAACTGTTAGAACTGTGTCTAGAAATTCAGAACACCAACCAATTATAAATGTCGGTTTGAAAACAGCTATACTGGTTCCCCACCCCCAATTAGTAGTCATTCATGTAATCAATCAGTTATCTCAATCTGTACTAATTTGTTGAAAAATTCTGTCAAACTACTCTCTTGTGCTAGAGCATGATATGAACAATAAGAATGGGTTGTCTGCAGCATTCCTACTGTTTTAACTTTGTTTCAATTTCATTCTATGCGTAGGTTATGTTGATTGCCGGAACAGACACTTCATCAGTGACGATAGAATGGGCAATGACCCTTTTGCTCAACCATCCTGATGTGTTGAAGAGGGCCAGAGCTGAATTAGATAATCTCGTTGGTCTCGAGCGACTGGTCGAGGAATCAGATTTAGCCAAGCTACATTACCTCCAATGCATCATTTTAGAAACCTTTAGATTATTTCCAGCAACACCCTTGCTAGTACCGCATGAGTCATCCGCTGATTGCTCAATCGAGGGATACAACGTTCCACGTGGTACAATCTTATTGGTCAACGCATGGGCCATTCACAGGGACCCTCGGGTATGGGAAGACCCTACAAGCTTCAAGCCTGAGAGATTTGAAGCTGGAGAGGTAGAGGGGCACAGGCTAATGCCTTTCGGGATGGGAAGGAGGTCATGTCCAGGGGCAAGTCTGGCTCAACGGGTGGTGGGATTGGCCTTAGCGTCATTAATTCAGTGCTTTGAGTGGGAGAGGATGAGTGAAAACCAAATAGATTTGACTGAAGGTACAGGTCTTAGCATGCCAAAACTTGAGCCTCTTGTGGCCATGTGTAGGGCGCGGCACATCATGGACAAGATACTCTGATATGGAAATTTAAATCATCGTACCACCATTCGAAGCATTTTTAACTAAGTGCGAGTGTAAACGAAAAAGAAAGTTTATTTCCTTAAAGAATGCGATTATTTTGGAACAGAGAGAATATATTACGTAATGCAACCGTCCGGAATACTGCTACATGACAAAGAAAACAAAAGCGTTGATTGAATGGGTTTCAACCAAGACAGCCAATTGCATTTCTACATGGCATTTTTGGGAATCCTCTTACCGTCCAAAGAATGAATGAAATGGCAATTGATGGTGATCGCAATTTTTTTTTTTTTGGGTACAAAAAGTTTTTTTTTTTGATGGTGATCGCTTTTTGTTGTAGACAAGGTAGGCCTATTTTGGTTTCATATGATAAATTCATATTCCATGTTGCTGAAGATTAGTAGTGTACATGCCATATGAAGGCAGCCAAAGTTTTGGCTTCTTCACTTTCCATCTCTGGGTGTCGATGACTACAATACAGGGATGCCTGCCCAGTCAACATATGCTAACTAGGGGTGAGCATTTAAACCGTGAAAATCGATCTAATCGTGAAAATCGAACCAACCAATCCGACTAATCCCAAACCGATCGCAAAAACAGTCGATTCGGTTCGGTTTGGATTTTTTGAAACCGATATAAACCGAATCGACCGTAGGTAATATATAATATTTTTTTTTACCTAACCCCAGTTAATTTTACTACCTGCCTTAGTTAAACTTAACCTATTAATATAAAAGGCAAGTAACCCTAAATTTCATTAACCCTACTTTTCACTCGCCGCAAGATCTGGAGATTGCTTCACAGCCTCCACTCCAGTCCTCCACTTCACGCCTAGATCTACGATTTTCCCGATTGCTCCACGCCTCCACGACAGCACCTCCCTCAGCCACGTCTCTCCTCTAGCCACAGTCTCCACTTCCCACGGTTGTGCCTCCATCTCTGATGTCTCTCCTCCCGCCGGCGCCTCCAATCTCCTTCGGTCTCAACTACGAAGTTATGTCTCCCTTTCTCCTCTCCTCTCCTCTTCTGTTTCTGTTTCTTCTCTTTTCTTTTGTTTCTTGGATCCTTTCTCTTCAGTTTCTTCTCTTCACCACACGATCTCACCAAATAGACCAAATACACAGAATACTGGAATAGAATATTCACTTGATGACTTCAACCGAGTCTTGTGGGTTTGATGGAAATAAAAAAATAAAATTAGTTTGAATCTTTAGCTGCCTAAGGAAATTAGCTTACACCTATGTACTGATCATTCTTGAAAGACATGGAAATAGTTCAATAGAAAGAATTGGGTTCTAGATAAAGCCTTGTTATGTACCGATCATTCTTCAGTTTCTAGATAAAGCCTTGTTGTGTTTGTTCTGCTGAGTGCTGACCCCTGAATCTAAGTGAAGCAATGCAGCTCTACAAGCATAAAACTCTACTCCCTCCACGCTTATTATAATGGATTATTTGAATATATATATATATATATATATATTTCTTGCGAACCTGCTTCATTTTTCATTTTTCAGAAATATTAACTATATGCTAATTGAAGGTTGATTGGTGATAAAAGTTTTGAAGATGCTAAAGTTGATCCTTAGGACCTGTTCCTTTTTAACTTAATCTGTTGTTATAATGATGATGTGTAATGAATGATGTCTAACTTGATTACAACTTTAACACATCATGTGTAATGATCTCTTTAGAGTTATGTAATTTGATTAGAACTTTAACATATAATGTGTGAATTAATTTGATTAGAGTTATATAATTTGATCTGTTTTTATTACAAAATTCATTATTTCTGGGACTAGAAAGGAGTTTAGCCCAAACCGATTGATCCGCTCAACCCGAACCGTTCGATCTATTCACTCCGTTCAAACTGAACTGTTCGAATGCGGTTTGATTTATTTTTTTCCAAACCGATGTTGGTCGGTTCGGTTTGGTATTCAGCCTACAAACCGAACCGACCGCACCGTGCTCACCCCTAAATTGCTAACCTTATGCAATGTGTTTTGGGGGTGTCGACTTCTTTTGTAGCCTGTTTGTTTGTTAGTTTTTTTTTTTTCAGAAGAAAGAAAGAGAGGAAAATAAAGGAAAGTGAGTCATTTTCTGCCTATTCTGTGAGTTTTTTTCAGGAAAGAGAAAAACAGAAGGGGTAAATGCTCTTTGACCCCCTGTACTTTAGGGCGATTGCAATATGGCCCCTCTTTTAAAAAAAATGAACTAAACCTCCATGCACTCAACGAAAGTGGGCAAAAATGGACGGCCGTAACTGAACTTGTCAAAATGTCATAACTACCCTTCTTAATTGAAGACTTATTCTGAAACCATTTGGGGTGGGTGAAAGTGGTGGTGAAGGGAGAATGGAGAGAAAATCAATGAGCAGTGGCGGCAGGGCAAGAGGCGGAGGTGCAGAGCTGTTGCGGCCGCAGATGGCGAGGGGAGAGAAGAGGAAGGAAGAGAGGGGGGTCGCCATCGTCGACGGAGGGAGGGGGACTACCGGCGGAGCGCGAGGAGCTAGAGGAGAGAAAAGGAAGGAAGAAAGAGGGGTGTCGGCGTCGCTGATGGGGGATGAGGAAGAGCGGGGCTGTTGCGGGAGGGGGGAAAAGGAAGAAAGAGGGATGGAGGGGATCAACGTCGCCGATTAGGGGAAGGAGGCTACCGGCGGACAACGCAGCTATTGCCGCAGTGGGGGGAGAGAAGAAAAAGAAAGAGAAATGGAGGGGGTCGGCGTCGCCGATTAAAGGAAGGGGGCTATCGGCCGACACTGCAGCTATTGCCGCAGCGGGGGGGGCGGGGTGCACCGGCGTGAGATGCCGAATGAGGTTGGCGGCGCAGGGTTGATTGAGATTAGGGTTTCTATGGGAGGGAATTTGGGTTTGGAAAGGGCACGGTCGGGTCGGGTCAGGTGGGCATGGAGCAGGTAGGGTAGGATTTGTGCCTGTGACTTTCTAAGGAAGAGGGTGGGCGCAGGTCGAGGCGTATGGGTCGGGTTATGCCCACCGGATTTTTGAAATTAAATTTCAAAAATTCAAATATTCGATATTTTTGTTTGGGTTTTTGTTTTGCGGTGGCCTTTAAAAGGAATGTTTGCAAATGATATAAAATGAAAATGGTCACTTTTTACAAATTTTCTAGGATCTGTAAATGAAGTGAAATGAAATTGGTGACTTTTTGGGTATTTTTTGCAAGTCTTTAGCATTTTATTAAGTTAAAAGGGTAGTTTCGTCATAAAGTTGCAGGTTCTGGGAGCCAAGCATTTTTCGCCCAAAAACTATGTTAATTTGGATGGAAACCGTCCATTTTGTCCACTTTCGTTGAGTGCAAGGAGGTTTAGTTCAATTTTTTTTAGAATAGAGGGTCATATTGCAACTGCCCTAAAGTATAGAGGGTCAAAGAGCATTTATCCCAAAAGAGAAATGTGAGGAAAGTTTGGACTTCTTTCTTTCCAAAAATTTCATCTCAAAATTGGAAAGAAATGAAACTCTCATTTTACCCTTGAGATAATAAAGGCTAAATTTTTAACGATTTTCTGGTCCTAGAGTTTGTTACAAAAATCTACCATTTCACTTGCAAACTATTGATTGCTTTGGGTGATAGAGTTGACTTCTGACTAATTGTTTTGCTCTTTGTGTGACATTTGTATACTAGAATGTTTGTAGTGAACTCATGACTCGTTTTGAGTGACTAAAAATATTGGTCTTAAATTAACCTAGCACTTATTATTTTAAGTGATAAAAAAAGTGCGTTACCAAACGCATTTAATTTGAAATCACTGAAAATTTTTCAGTTTTAAGTGTTGAATGACGTTATCAAACACACCCTAAATCAAGTTCCCCGAGTAAGTGAGCCATGGTAAAATCATGATGTTGCATTGGTTCAATAGACCTTATTATGTTGGTTGATCTTCATCTGAAAGTTGCTCAATGGATCCATTGATGAAGCCAGTTCATTCTTGGCTATGAGAGCATGAATCATAGATTTACTCCGAGATGGATAATTAGCTCTGTTCAATTTGATGGGAACAAGCTAGTGACTGGGATGGTTCGAATGATGGACAAATTATGGATTTGATGGATCCATGCCAAAACTGCTATTCTTGGTGCTTGAATGTTCACCTGCCCTTTTTGAAGAATTAAGAAAGCTAATATTAGAAGGATGACTTTGATACTATCTCAAGAAAATAAACAACAGACATAAAGGAAAAAGATAGAGAATTGGCTAAATGTTTCTTGTTATTTAGATTGAGGAGATCATAATTATTTAAATACAAAAGTATTGATTAAATTGTGCAATTAGTATGATTTGAGAATTCATCGACTCACGCTACAACTCAGGATCATTTTCAAGATTAGTCACCACTAGAACCTGAACAACTCAATCCACAAAATGTATGTTCTAACACATAATTTACTGCATCTCACTATACTCACTGACTCTTCGTTCATACTTTCACAGATATCGGATACTGAAGATATCCGTGCAACGGTGGGCACCATTTTGTATGACTTTTGTTATATAGCTACTGATTTTCACTATTATAGCATGATCAGGGCTTCAGTACTAGACCTAAAGGAGGCAAGATCTTTAGCAACATTTGCATGTCAAGCACAGATTGATGTTTATCAAGACTGACTAAACGACTCTCTGTTGCAACAGGATCTCTGCCACCTGATTTAAACCTCATGTGGAAACCTTTAGTCTTCTGTTTGTCTATTTTGTGTACTTTCCTTTTGCAAAAACCATGGCTTGTCATGATTTTGTTTCCTTATTGTACCAAACGCTTAAACAGCGTCTTTTAAATGCTATTCTCATCGTTTATATAAATAAAAAAAAACACGTATGCTTACAAGATATGCAGGTCATGTTAGATGCCGCAACAAACACACTTTACCTCAGTCATCCTGAAGTCTTGAAGAAGGCTAGGAAGCTAATTCATCCCAACTATGTTACGTTCATGGTATCCATTTTAAAGACTTTTAGACTATTTCCAAAGGTACGACTATTGGTACCCCATGAATCCGCCGATGATTTTTCAATCAGGGGATATCACGTGTCACGCAATACATCGTAGTAGAGAAGATTCTCTCTGCGACTATTAATTGTCACTATTTACACGGTGATGGAAGAATATTCCTACAACCTGGATAGGAGCCAAAGTTTGTTCATGAAAAGGAATCACAGGGTTTATAATAGCTTCCTCATGAACCTACTAAGATTGCGGTGAAAGGAATAGGACGACCGACGCTTTCTTTACATGGTATTGAATTGGAAAAAGATCAAGAGGAACTCAATGAATGTGCGACTTTGCAGTGTGTTGGGAGTATATTAGAAACAATACTTAACATATAGATTTGTCTTCTTCTTGTACTCATATCATCTCATTGAATGTGTTGGATGGTAAAGCAGGGGTTCCAACCCCCTGATGTGGGATCCAGATCCTCTATTGTAGCTAGGGGTACAACAGAAGTGCTGTAGGAGAGATCAAAGCCGTCCAAATAAATTCGACGCTCTACAATCAGCCACGTCACCATTTCTGCATTTAGGAATGACAGACGTTACAGAGGGCGTGAAAATCGTTGCCTTGTTTTCCTCTCTCTGAAATCCTCCTCTCTATTATCAAAACCCCACCGCATGGTAGGAACTCCTCTTCCCAACATCGTTGCCGCACCACCATCACCCATTTCCACCATCACAACCTGGACGTTTCTCTTCCTGCATGATCTTAGGATTTCAAGCCATAAAAAAAATCTCAATGAATTTCTGGAAAATTGATGTTCATTCATATACTGTGATAAGATTAAATTTGGTCAACATAATACAACTATAAGATATGTCTCACGCAGAGGTGGAATCACTTCCGACGGCCGATTTGCCGCCATCACCACTGCTTCTCACCCCCATGGCATCATTTCTCCATCACCCAAACCCTCCATTAGTCTACATCTACCCACATCCAACCCTCGCAACTGTTGTTGCAATTGGAGAGAGGAAAGAAGTCTGAAATCTAAACGGAGAAGAGGAAGAAATCTGAAATCTAAACACAAAGAGAGAGGAGAGAGAAAGAAGTCTGCCTCAATTTTGTTTGACGGAGAGGAGGGCTACTGTAGGGCCAGTTTGACTCGGTTTTTTTCCTCTTTTTTTTTTTCAGTTTTTAAAAACTGAAAAAAAAAGGAGCGTTTGGTAACCATTTTTTTTTCAATTTTAAAAACCAGTTTTTAAACTGAAGAGTAAAAAAAAAAACTCCAGAAACTGGTTTTTTTTTTCACTTTTGGTTTTTTTTTCTTAGACCACCACCACCACCCTCCCACCGTCGGCAGCCACCTCAGGCGACCACCGCCGGAGACTGCCGGCAGCCACCTCCAGCCGCCGGCGACCACCGGCTGCCACCTCCGGCCGTCGGCGACCACCGCTGGAGACTGCCGGCTGCCACCTCCGGCCGCCGGCGACCACTGCCGGCGACCTCCGGCCGCCGGCGACCACCGGCAGCCGGCCACCACCGCCACCGCAAACCACCAAAAAAAAAAGTCAAAATAAAAAGGGTTACCAAACACAAAAAAAAAAAAAGTGGTTATCAAACACCCACTTGTTTTTATAAAAAAAAAAAAATTTAAGCTGCTCTTTAAAAAACTGCTCTTTAAAAACTGAAAACTAAAAAAAAAAATTGTCAAACGAATCCTTGAAAGTCTTCAAACCAAGTTTTTTTTAGGTTTTAAGTGATTCGGATGACGTGGCCAATTCTTAGGCATAAGATTAATTTGGACGGGATCCCTACAGCACCTATGCTGTAGCCCTAGTTACAACAGAGGATCTGCCTCCCCTGATGTGGGATATAAATGGACATTTTTACCAATTTACCAATACCCAAAAAAAAAAACTTACAAGCACCAAAATAGTTCAAACTTCAAACCCATAGTACTCATCAAAAGATATTTCTCCAGCGAGAGTGAGAAAATTCTATAGAGAGAGAAGGTGAAAAGTCATGGCCACGGAGAGTTCTGTATAAATGGAGGAAAGCCAATTTGACCCACAACGTTTGTCATATCCACAAAGTGGTCAATCTTCGCGAAAACCATGTAGAATTGTCTAAATAGAAAATGACCCGGAAACAAAAGAAAACAAGACTAATCTACCACAGTCCAGCACGTCTCATGATGCCAAATACTAAACAAAATTTTGCCAATAATTTCTTGGATAACACGCATAACACCTATATATATTGTAAATAATCTCCCATTTCACACAGTGAACACATCAACCAACAAGCATGGCAATTACATGGTTATCCGTATCACTTTCCATTTTCCTCTTATGGCTAGCGTTCAGGTTACTTTCCAAAGCAAGAACAAAGAACCAAAACCTGCCACCAAGCCCAGCAGGGGCGCTTCCGGTAATAGGACACCTCCACCTACTACGACCACCTCTGCATCGAACCCTACACAAGCTTTCCGAAAAGGTCGGGCAGCAAGTAATCTCCCTCCAATTTGGAAACCGCCTCGTTGTCGTCGTGTCGTCGTCGTCGGTAGTTGAGGAATGCTTCACCAAAAACGACGTCGTACTCGCAAACCGACCATCCTTTTCGATAGGCAAGCACTTGGGCTACGACCATACCACGGTGGTTGCATCCCCCTATGGTGACCACTGGCGCAACCTCCGACGTATCTGTGCACTCGAGATTTTCTCCACAAGTCGGCTCAACATGTTTGCGTCCATTCGAAAAGATGAAATCGGGATTTTACTTCAGAAATTGGCTCAAAATTCACGCCATGGCTTCGCGAAGGTGGAATTGAAGTCTAAGCTCTCCGAGCTGACCATTAATAACATAATGAGGATGGTTGCAGGAAAGCGATATTTCGGCGAAGAATTGGACAGTGACGAGGCAGAAAACTTTCAGAAGCTCATAAAGGAGGCATTCTCTTATGGTGGAGTGTCGAATCCCGGGGATTTCTTTCCGGTTTTACGTTGGATTAATTACAAGGGTATGGAGACGAAGTTGGCCAGGCTTGGCAAGAAAATGGACGCGTTCATGCAAGGTCTTATTGATGAAACCCGACGTGGTGAAGGTAAAGATAGCATGATCGCTCATATGCTTTCTCTGCAAGAATCACAGCCGGACTACTATACGGATCGAATCATCAAAGGCCTCCTAGTGGTACTCTCTCTCTCTCTCTCTCTCTCTCTGTGTGTGTGTGTGGGGCTAAAGCTGTTCATTTAGCAACAAGATGCTACTTTAGCGGCATTAAGTTGTCCACCCACCACCGCACCACTGCCACCAACGCAGAAGCCCACCACCACCGTGAGCCACGGCCCTGTACCACTGCCAGAGCTGGGGGATGTGACGCGGTGGTTTTTCTGGGATAGTGGCGGGATCTGTGATGCCGGTGGTGGTGTGTGGTCTGTGACGCGGCGGTGGTTGGTTACTGTGATGTGGCCGTGGCCTAAGGTGGTCGCGATGTCAATGTTGGTTAGAGGACTGCCCAATACTAATTCGAGAAAGATTTTTTTTTTTTTTTTTGTGTAGTTCGCCGATCAAATAGAGGCTGTTGGTAGCTAAACTTTAATGTTCTTTCCTAAAAAGAAGCTATTTTGGATAGAGTTGTACCAACTGCCCAAGAGATGGGTGCTCGGTGAGTTTTTAAGATAAGAAGTCGATCTTAGCCATTCATGTATCGACGTGGACGTCTTAGGATCAGCTTCATCTGGCTCAGTCCTGTGTGCACGTATGCTTCCTTTTTTAACTGAAGTTGATTGATTGATATGCAGGTTATGTTGCTTGCCGGGACAGACACTTCAGCAGTAACGATAGAATGGGCAATGACCCTTCTGCTTAACCATCCTGAGGTGTTGAAGAAGGCCAGAGCTGAACTAGATGATCACGTGGGCCAAGATCGATTGGTCGAGGAAGCAGATTTATCCCAATTACATTACCTTCACAGCATCATTCAAGAGACTTTCAGATTATTTCCTGCAGCACCAATGCTAGTACCGCACATGTCATCCGCTGATTGCTCAGTCGGGGGATACAACGTACCACGCGGCACCATACTGTTGGTCAACGCTTGGGCCATTCACAGGAACCCTCAGGTATGGGAAGACCCTACAAGCTTCAAGCCTGAGAGATTTGAAGCTGGAGAGGTAGAGGGGCACAAGCTACTACCTTTCGGGATAGGAAGGAGGTCATGTCCGGGAGCAAGTCTGGCTCAACGGGTGGTAGGCTTGACCTTAGCGTCATTGATTCAGTGCTTTGAGTGGGAGAGGGTTGATGGAAACCAAATTGATTTGACTGAAGGGAAAGGTGTTAGCATGCCAAAACTTGAGCCTCTCGTGGCCATGTGTAGGACGCGGAAGATCATGAACAGGATACCTTAGAAAATGTTTCACGTGAACTTTTATGATTTTGGGTTTCCGAATAAGTTTGTAATAATTATAGCTCTATTATTTAGCCCGTGGAGGTTTTTTACTTATATATTTTGACTGAATCTATATATATCTATACTACCTATAAAAGTACCAATGTTATAAATCTTTTTATTCCTGTTTTGACCTTCGTTAATTACTCTAATAACACTCATACCCTTCCATCAATACTACTATTAATTACGAATTTTGTAATTGTTCTCAATTTTGCCCTTAGTTAATATATATATATGTGCGTGTGTGTGTGTGTCCAAGAGAAAAACAAAGCTAAGAAATAAAAAGAAAAATTTTCTGTAATTATTTTTTGTATAAAAATAAAAAATTTCGTGAATTTTTTTGTAATGTGTTTAATGAACATTAAGTCATATATATAAGTATCTATCTATATTACTACTTTTAAAAGTCTCAATTTTGTAAATTATTTTTTAGTCAAGAATGCCCTTGCATAAATTAGTTATACCATGAATGTCCTTGAAACCCATCTTTGTAAACTATTTTGTGGTAAAAGATACCCTTGCACATAAGTCTGTTATAACGCGAATGCCCTTTGCCTCTTCTTTGGCGTCCTTCCACTTTCTCCCCGTTCATTGTTTCTTCTCGGTTCATCCGATTTTCCATCTTCCTCCATTTAATGGCCATAATTCTTCCTTCCACCATCTTCCCGAATATAATTGGTAGAGTTCTTTAGACCGATGACTCTCCACCTCCATAGCATGAAGTATTACAAACCCCTCCGCTTCAAGATCTCTCTCCTATGGTGCTATTTATGCCAAATAACTCCATGCATCTTCTATGAATTAAGTACAGCAATTGGTTGAATGAACGACTCCCCATTTCCACAGTGCTGGATGATAAGAGAGGCTTTCTACCATATAATTGTTCAATTTACTTCGTCACGCCTCCAATCAGCCTTTGCGCACCGTTCGTATAAATTGGAGGTAAATTCATGCTCTCTGTATTTTTAATTTAAGATGGATTTACAGATTTATTTTCTTGGTTGTAATTTGTTCACGACTTATTAGGATCCACTTATTAGCTGTACACTATAGCTTCACTGCCGAGTGTTGACCATGAACAGCATATAGATGCTACGGCCCAAATTACTTGAGAGGTACTTCGCCCCATCCATCATCAATCTAGCTCGCGTGCAGTTCTGGTAAGCCCATCCTTTTGCTTCAATTATGTAGCTCACGTTTTGGTCTCTTTTATACCTTCCTCTGTATTTAATAAATCTTAGCATTCTGATATTCTAATTATTATCATTAGAAGCCTTGGGACTAGCTCAGTATCAGGTGTGCTCGGACTTTGGGAAGCTTACAAACATGCGGTCAATGTAAGTTCTTCTTAAGTTCATATGTCTTTAAGGTTTAACTTACACATTCGTTATCCCGATATGACTGAATCATCCCAATTCGGAATATTGGGATTGGCATTGACAGATGTTGCTCTTCGAGTTGAAGCGAAGAGAAGAAGTTCACCTAGAGAGGCATCGTAGCGGACTCCTCAAGAGTCCCTTTTAGCTACTAAATCAAATTTTTCTACAGGCCCTCAGCCATCTGAACTTCGGAATTTGACAAAGTCTGTAAGTGCAATACACAAAGTCATTTCAGTTTGCGCTCATTTCATTCCTTTGTACTAACCTGATTAAGAAGATTGTATATGCACCACGAGATTGAGAAGTTTGTGTTTATTATACCATTACTAGATAGTGATAAGTTTATTTATTTATTTATTTTCTTTTAATAAGTGATTTCAGTTATGGTTGTAGATTACTAGAGTATAACGAGAAAACAAATATAGATAGTTGTGCACACACACTAATGTATAGATATGTATGTGTGCGTGTGCGATGAAGGTATATTTTCTCATAGAGCCACAAAACCAAACGAGCTCAATGGGTAGAATAAAATTCAAAGGAACAATTGTCTTCCTCGGGTCTTTAAAGAAATTCTTTTACATGGTCTTGCATTGACATCTCCATTATGTTTCTCCTGTTTGTTTAAATACTAGCAATTTGATCACGAGTTGTTTGTCCTATTTTTTGTAATCATGTGGTTGTGTGTCCCTGAAAAATGGATTCTCCTTGATGGTTAGTCTGAGACAACATATACTCGCTACAACTTGAGCTTGAGTTTAGGTGTTCAAAGAGTTATTGAGTGTATAAGTGTGACATGGTTTTCACACTTTTTAAAGTCAATCATTTTTTTTTATTTTGGTCATGTGTGTCTGTGTCCTAAAGAGACTTCATTTTCATGGTGTCCCTCTCCTCAGTCACTTTGTCTATCAAAAAAAATATTAAAGTATTATAACCTTCAAGCTCAAACCAACTAAGAGATGATAACAAGAATTAAAAGATATGTTATCAGGTACACATCGTAGCCAGAGAATAGAACTATTTCATTCTATGAAATGACATATTAGGAATATGCAGAAGTCTTTAAAATCTTGTGAAGGTCGTGGGACTTTCTTTGAACGTCTCTTACAGTTAATTATTAAAAACAAAATGATTACCTTTGCAACAAATTTGTTGGCACATTTTTTTGCCTTTCTTTAAAGTATGTGTTTTCTTTTTAACTCAACAGCCCAAGGGGCTACTAATAAGAAGCGTAGAAAAGGTAACTGAAAATGAAAAATCCAGAGAATGTACAAGGTTTTGTTGGAGATACTTGGGGAAACCTGCTAAAAACTAAAAAGCAATGTCCATATTTTGAGAAAAGAATGGTAATAGTCTAACGCTCTTCCCCTCTCTTTGATAGTTTCAGGTATGGAATTCAACATTCGCTTGCAATGTCGAGTAGGAAAAGTACTCAAAACTATAAACAACAAATTGGCTCCAGCAGAAACTGGTCAAGGCCTTTGTTGAGAGTGAGACATAATTAATTTTGTATACCGCACTTTGTCCATTTCCTTAATGCTACTGTATATATTGATTGAGAAGTCTATCTTAAATGGCTATGCTCCTTCTTTGGTGTCCGTTGCTAGATGGAGTTATGATAAATTCTAAGCATTACCTTGTAGGGAACTATCAAGTTTCTTTTTTTGTTTGAGATCATCGCTTCTATTGAAATTTGTTATCAACTCCTCGGCACAAGAAGTATCTTGAGGTTCTTTTGTGATTCCAAGAGAAGGAGAATGCTTGATATGCCAAAGAAAGCTTTGATACGACACTTAACTATATCCAAGAATGACATCAAACGCAAAGGCTTCAAAGGGTAGTGTTATGCACAAGGAAGACTTACCTTCACTAATAATCACTAAGAAGATGGATGATAAAACAAGATAAAAGAGCCTACGGAGACTGATAGTAAAAGAATAAAAAAAAAAAGATACAATCATGTTAGATACGGCGAGAAATCAAATCAATGAAGTGTAAATAAAAATGTTCTTTGGGCTACAAATAATGATTTAATGCTTTTCGACTTTATTTTGAGACTGACAAGTGAGGAGTACTTCTCTGGAGAATATTTACTTTGGTGGCATAATTATATGAATAAATGATACCCACAATTATCAAAATAAAGAATAACTTTGATGTCAAAAAGAATGTTGATAAGACGAACTACATATGAAGGTATTGTTTAATTCCTAACACTACTACTAAAGGCGACATATTCTATCTAATACTAACTGCTATGCATATAGGGGTTTCACAACTATCAGTTTCTTATATATCCTCAACGCAGTTAGAAACTGATATATCATTTTTCATTGGATCAAATAGTAATGACCATGCTCTAAACAGAGAAAATTTGATGTGTAAAGCTAACATCTCTACTCTCTCTTTTTAGTGATGTATACATTAATAGTCACTATTTATAAAAATTATATTGCTCCTGTAAGGCAGCAAACCTGAAAATAAAGAATAGAAGTTATCCTTGGTTTGATGCTTGCAACAAATACGGTAAGAGAGTTACCATCGTTGAAGAACAAGTAACCTGTGCATCTTGTCCGATCAATCAGGATATAGCTTATGAGCCAAGATAAATTTGGCCTCTATAAAAAAAAAAACTTATACGGATTATTTGTTAAATTACTTGTTTGCTGAACCATGTACATACTTAAGATTGTCATAGTTGATGAAGGATAAAGTACAATCCTTACTCTATTTGTTGCAGTAGAAACATTAATGGGTTATAGCGTGGCAAATTTCAAACTATCCAGAAAAGAGGTACGAGACAATCCATTATTTACAAGTTGTGTTCTTTTGAAATACAGAGCACTTAACTTAAAAGAGAAAAAACACTTGCAAAATGGCATGAACTGTAAAATCTTAAGAAGACTGGAATTATGCATTAGAAAGACGTTCACATTCGTCGTCAAAATGGATTAAAAAAGGAAAGATGTGAGAGTTAGAGGACGAATGATCATTGAAGAAGTTCTCGAAGATGCAACGATGATCGACGACGAAGAGATTTGTGAAATTTCCTTGAAAAAGAAAATTAAAGTTGAAAAAGTTTTAAAATGTCATCTTCAATTAGTTTTCTTCCTATTAGGAATTGAAGTAATTTAAATATGTTATGTTTCGGTGATCGAACTTTATAGAATTAGCCTGTTTATTTTGTACGTAATTATAATATACTCTTGAACTTTGTTTGGTTACTGAAATTACTTCTTAACATAATATAAAAATGCACAGTTGAGCACATGTTCGCAGAAGAACTCACATGGTAGGTAACAAAATTCTTATTTCATTTTCTAAATATCTAACGTGAATACCCACGTGCATCGCACGTGCTCCCAACTAGTTATCTATAAAAATATAAATCTTGTAAATCATTTTATTTTATTTTCGTCATTCGTTAATCACTCCAATAACAATTCTACCATTTCATAAATATTACTCTATATTATTCTACCCTTTCATAAATATACTATTATTAATTACTAATTTTGTTATGCCAAAGAAAGTGGGTTCGCAGTCAATGTGGATGTGTCACAAGGAATGCAGTCCGAGTCAGATGCCAAATGTTCTGACGTGGGACACAGCAAGGGTGGAACAAGGGCAGAGACCAAGGGCTTCCCAGACAGAGCCTGAGGGTGGCAATGTTGTGAACGCGACAGCACACGGTAAATATACGACGACAGTCACAGTCTGATAAGGTCCAGAGTCAAGGTCCTGTATGTTTCTCTCTCTAGAATTCCAAAGGATTTTGATTCTAGAGTAAGAAAGTGAAAATGTCAAATGAGAGTTCCCTTGAATGAATTCTCAAGACCCCTATTTATAAAGGTTGAGGTGATGATGTCATCACACGACACGTGGCACTCCTCGGGAGTGACACGTCACTGAGGGGTCCACAGCTGCCGGTGCTCCACGGACTGTCGAATCAGATATTCACCTAGCCTGCCCCGCACAGCGTCGCTCTGTCTGTCTGGAAAGACTGGCTCCCGCAGCGTCGGTTGGACCAGAGAACCCCCTCGATCTAGCCACCAATCCAAGCCCTTGTAGAGTCCCGTAGGCTTGGCAGCGGTGGGGAAGACCCGACGCGACGCCTAGCTGCCAGGTGGACTAGTCGCAATGCCCTCCCAATGTTCCCGTCTCAGAGTGACCCGAGGGTCATAGTCTCTAGGGGTACCGACGCGAGTCCCCAATGCCGGAGCACATAGGCCAGTCACGAAGACACCCTGGCGGAGATAGTGTCCCGGAGGAGTCGTCTATCCCGCTGCTAGTCCTTGTGCCGGAGCACTCAGAGCGCGTCAAAGTAGTATCCCGGAAAAGCCGTCTACCTGGCAGAAGGGGAGTTGGAGAGCTCCTTGGCAGAGATAGTGTCTCGGAGGAATCGCATATCCCCGCGGTTGAGTCCTTGTGCCGGAGCACTCAGAGCGCGTCAAGGTAGCATCCCGGAGGAGCCGTCTACCTGGCGAAAGGAGAGTTGAAAAGCTCTCTGGCGGAGATCATGTCTTAGAGAGCGAGCATATCCCCGCGGGTGAGTCCTTGTGCCGAAGCACTCGGAGCGCATCGAGGTAGTATTCTGGAGGAGCCGTCTACCTGGCAGAAGGGGAGTTGAAAAGCTCCCTGGCAGAGATAGTGTCCCGGAGGAGTAACCTATCCCCGTGGGATGCTGCACACTCCGGAGAGTGGGTCGAAGCATGTTCCACGTCCATGGTGGGGGTGCATGGTGTGGTGAATGAGAGTGGTGCCCGGCGGCATGTAACATGATTATGGCGCACGGGCGCGGTGCCAATGGTACGAGACAATACTTGCTGCCGGGGGCACATGTCATGGAAGTCACGCATGTGCGCGGTGAAGTGTGTATGGTACCGGGCACGACATTGTGAGAGAGAGCCTGGGGGCACGGTCGTATCAGCGGTGCGGTGCATGGGCGCGGTGAAGTGTAGGAGTGTGACGGCGCCCAGGCGTCGGGTGTCGCGAAGACGGCGTGCGGGCGTGGGCGATGGGGGTCGCAGAGATGGCAAGCAACCGCGGGTGACGGGCGTCGTAGAGTAGACGCGCGGGCGACGGCCAGCGTTGTATGGATGACGCGCAGCCGCGAACGACGGTGAGACTACGGCGCACGATCGCGAGCAACAGTCGTCGCGGCAATTGAGCGCGGCGGCGAACAACGGTGAGACTACGGCGCATGATCGCGAGCGATGGTCGTCGGTCGTGAAGGTAGGTGGTCGTCCCCTTTAAGGTGGCCGACCCCCCTAAGGGGGAAGGCACGCCAAGGTTGCTTCACGAGCAATTCACGTGACTTGAGCATGTGTTGCTTTGACCGACTTGTGAGCGTTAAAATTTTGACCGTTGAATATGTGACGTGTCGCGCAAAACGGGACTCCTAGTGGGCCCTTGGGTGCGACCAAAGTAGGTTTGGAACATTTTTGTAATCATTTTCGGTTTTGCCCTCCGTTAGTTATTCTAATGACAACCCTATCCTTCCCTAATTAGTTTTTTTGTAATGCATTTGAAGAACATTAGGTCATAAATTTAATCTAAATCTACATTTACACATTGGGAAACAAAATGTGTGATTGCGAAAAATATATTTGTGTGTGTGTGTGTGTGCGTGTGTGTTACCTATAAAAGTATGAATGTTGTAAATCATTTTTGGACGATTATGTCCTCCCCTAATTATGTGAATTACATTTTTACCCTTTTTTATTACTCCCATTTAAATTTTGATGAAATTAAAAGAACATTGGGTAATGAATCTATTCTACACATTTGACAATGAAAAGTGTGATGAGAAAGAAAAACAGAACAAAGAATTTCTTTTATTATTCTTTTTTTAATTTTGTTAAAATGAAATATACATTAGATATTGAACTGGTTAATGAGAACTATGATTTATTTTTCTTGCATTTTTAGGTTAGCAAACAATTAACCAAATGAAAATTTGAAAAATATAAACAAAATAAAGAAACTGAAATATGTGAAAAATCAATTAAGAAACAAAAAATTGTTAAAAAAACATAAAAAAAAACTAAAAAGTGTTAAATATGCATCAAAAAACAAAGCTTAAATATGGCGCCAATGTGAGCTGAAAAAATGTTCGGTTATTGCAGTTGAAGACCGGGTGTTTTGCATTTCTTGTCGATGAAATGCAAAACACATGGTCTTTAAAATTACAAATCTTAACCATAAACCAATTTAACAGATCACAAAAATAAAGACGTAGATTCGTTCTTTTAATTTCTCCATTTGCTTTTATTTTCAGCAGTATCATCAAACATTTTTTCAATCCAAAAGCCTACAAAAAATATTTTCAAACATTGAACTGATTACAATTGCGAACATCAAATATACATTTCTTCTAAAATAAGTCATAAAAGAAATAAGAACATAATTGAATTACATTATTTTGATCCTAAAAAAGATAACAATATCACCTCAAACATTACTCTCAACTATATCCACGTGCAACGCACGTCCTAAATACTAGTTGTTATATAAGTAGTGTTTAATCTTTTGTATAATTGTTGCTTATATTGCAGTTGTTGTTCGTACCACTGTCAGCAGGATCATTTGTTGAATCGCGAACAACAACGTTACCGCCATTATTGACAGTATTACTCTATGTGTCATTATTAACTCCATTGAGTGCTTGTAGTATCATAGCTTACTTGGTTGTATCATCTCTTATCATTTTTGTGATTCCTTATGTAAATTTTATTTCAGTTTAATTTTACTTTTTTTTGTATCCATTTATTTTAATGTCATTTTTTTCCTATTATTTTTTCAGTGAACAAGTGACTGCAGTTGTATTTGGAGTTGGAATGCGGATCAGCTGAACGAGCTTGATCTCACGTATTTGCTACTTCCAAGTGATTGAACGTTAATGTGGTGTAACCTATTTGAACTATTTACTATGGTGTATACTATTTGAACATTAATTTGAACTATGTTGTATTTTATTTGAACTATGTTGTAATTTACTAATGTATTCTTTAGGATTTTTACACATTAATATGATGTGTATAGTTTATTTAGGATAGTTCAAAATCTCAAAGTAAGGACATTGTTGAACAAAATTTAAATAAGATTTCACAGAGTATACAATAACCATGCTTATTAAGTAAGATTTATCTTTAGATATAATAAGGTTTTCAGTTTAACTTTTAGTCTACATTCATCACAACATAGCTAATATATTTTTTTAGATTTTATATTATAAAAATTAACATAAAATCATAAATGGTATATTACTAATGTAGAATTTAAAATGCTTAAGAGTTTAATTACTAACAATAAAAATATCATACAAAAGAATTGGTTCAAAACTTTTCCAACATAAAATCAGTTGAATTTAAGAAAATCTGACATAATTAAGTTTTTAAATTTACACTATTTTTAAAAATATATCTCATATAGAATCCGCATATTATATATTTAACCGATGCGAGTAAATATGATAGCACAAAACCTTAGAGTAAGGAAATTAATGACCAAAATTTTTAACCAACATATTTATCAAGTTAGATTCATATTTGAATTTACAGAAAATGTAAATATGACTTTGAAATAGTAGCTAATTTTTCTTCTTAAATCTCTTAAGTAATTTTTGTTTTACCGGTTAATATTTCATGTTAGAGAGCTTTTTTGATATATAATATTCAAATAAAGTCACAATAGGTTAGTAAATTGGTTATATAATTTTGAATGTTTCGAATTGATTTTCGAATTGCAAAAGACTTATTATTTAAATGTTTACTATACTTACCGATTTAATTAATTACAAAATTAAGGACCCCATTGAGAATAATGTTTGAAGATCTTTAGCAACATTAATGTGTTTAACGTTAGTTTCTATAACTCTTATTATATCAGAAACACAATACAATGAGGTGTCATGAGTTATCATTGCATTTCTCGCCTCAGTTATTAAATATTATAACTTAGGATCTTGAGTCAAGCTCGAATAAGTTAATAAAATATTTTAAAAAATTACAAAAAGTGTATCAATGCCTACCACATTTCAAGAAATAAAAAGAGATTAGCATCTTATGGAAAAAAGAAATCTACTTTTACTAAAACTATAATTATTGGTAAGAAATTTTTAATACTTTATTTGTAATATTTCAAGTAAAACCAAATCTCTTTTAAGAAATTTTTAGTGGTCCAACCTATAACCTTTCAAAATTAAATCTCTTAGCTTGAAAAGTTAAGTTAAGAGTTCTTTATCTTTGGAATCGTAAATGTTATAGTCTATTCTTATTTTTTTTTCATGAATCATCGTTTCAAGGAATCACCAACATTAAGATACGAACATGATATCCAGTAGAATATTTTTTTGGGCTCATACACATTTAAAATTGCAGTCTTGATTAAATAGTCATGCAATTGCTGCAGAATATTTACATAAGTATATATGTTTGATTTAGTTCCTTTGAACTGTAAGTTTAAAAAATAATGAATAAATTGTGTTATAGTGTTGTCGCTAGATTTTTACATTTTTTAAGTTTTTCTTTTACATCGTCAAGCAGTACTGTAACACAATTTATTCATTATTCTTTCAACTTACAGTTCAAAGTAACTAAAGCAAACATATATGGGTATGCAAATATTACGAAAGAATTGCATGACAATCTAATCAAGGTTTTAATAGTCAAAATCAAAGCCTAGTATATATAGCATAGAGTTTAAACGTTGTATAATGATTTTCTAGATTTCTAAAGTTTACAAATATCGCAATAGTTATATCACAAAATTTTCAATAATAAATCGTAGTAAAGAGTTTGATTTTTTTTCTAAATCCTTATATATAGAATATAACCAGTTTGGTGGTTGTAAGATCTTATTTAAAAATGGTGACTTATAATTCGTTTATTAAATTTACATATCACATTATTCATTATCAACGATGACTATCGTATGTATATTACGTATATGTCAATATATATGAATATTGATAGTACATTTCAGTCAATTAGAACATTATTTTTTTTCCTTCTAAATCTAATATGTTATCTTCGTTTTTTCGATATATAAATTTTTATATTCACATGAAAGAGTGATTTTAAGAATACAATAGCCAAAATTAAGTCATAATAAGTAAGTCTATTGATTAGGTTGAGTTCTAAAATTTTTATTTACAAATTATATAACCCTCGTTATTCTTGCGAAATTAATCAAATTTAAAAATAAGGTATCTATCAAAATTCAAATCAATTGTCAGATTATTTTTTTTCTAAGTCTCGTAAGTAGTTTAATCTTAATTGTAAGATCAAATTTTTTTCCTAAATCGAAAGTAATATTTTCATTATATATACATATATTAGAGAGTAGTTTTGAAATTAAAATATTAGATAGATCAATACACTACCCGAATAGCGAGCCTTATCCTCCCATTTGGCAATCCTACAGGCCAGTGATAGCAAAAACAACTATATATGTAAGCATGTCTTAATCAAGGTTACCTAGCAACTAAAAGAGACCGAGAGAAACAGACAAGAAGAAAAATCAAATCCCCAACACCTAACAAGCATGTCAAGAAGAGAAGGTTGAAGGTGCTGCTAAACCAATAATTTGGCACAAACTTGACACACCCTCTATATCTACATCCACCATCACATTAGAGAACCACATCAAAAAGCAAAGCATGGAAATTACATGGCTATGGTCATCCCTCTCTGTTTTCCTCTTATTTCTGGCCCTTTGGCTCTCCCCTAAATCAAGAAGGAAAAATCAAAACCTGCCACCAAGCCCAGTACTGGCGCTTCCCGTAATAGGTCACCTCCACCTCCTGAAACAACCTCTCCATCGAACCCTGCACAGGCTATCTCAAAAACTGGGCCAGCAAATAATCTCTCTCAGGTTCGGATCCCGCCTCGTCGTCGTGGTGTCGTCTCCGTCGGCTGTTGAGGAATGCTTCACCAAAAACGACGTCGTACTCGCAAACCGCCCGCTTTTCGCAATAAGCGAACTCGTAGGCTACAACCACACCACAGTGGTCAGAGCTCCCTACGGTGACCACTGGCGCAACCTCCGTCGGCTCTGCGCTCTCGAGATCTTTTCCACAAGTCGGCTCAACATGTTTGTGTCCATTCGAGAGGACGAGGTCAGGGTTTTACTTCACAAGCTGGCTCAAACTTCACGTCATGGCTTCGTTGAGGTGGAACTGAAATCAAAGCTTTCTGAGCTCTCTTTTAATAACATAATGAGGATGGTTGCAGGAAAGCGATATTTCGGCGAAGATGTGGACAATCATGAGGATGCGGAGCAATTTCGGGAGCTCATAAAGGAGGCATTCGCTCAAAGTGGTGCGTCTAATCCCGGGGATTTCTTGCCGGTTTTACGTTGGATTAATTACAAGGGTATGGAAAAGAATTTGGTCAGGCTTGGCAAGAAGATGGACGCATTTATGCAAGGTCTTGTTGACGAAAACCGGCGTGGAAATGGTAAAAATAACAACATGATCAGTCATTTGCTTTCTCTACAAGAATCACAGCCCGAGTACTATACGGATCAAATCATCAAAGGCCTCGTACTGGTACCCTCTCTATGTAGTAAACCTTTAATAAGATGCAATATTGGTCACTAATGCCTATTCTATAGAAACATAGATAGTGTGAATTTCGTTTCTTGGACAAACTAACATATGTATAATATTTGAACAAGATGAAGTCATATTGGTCACTAATGCCTATTCTATAGAAACATATTTGAACATAGATATTGGACAAACTAACATATGTATCACTGATCGAACAAGGGATTGGCATTATTAGCCCATGTAAAACAAAATCTGATTAGCTTAGTTATAATATTTGAACTTTGAATTCAGGTTGTTAAGATAGGCAATTCGGATAAGATGAAGTCAGGTTTGTATTTTGAATAGAAGCTATTTTAGGTGGCTAATCAGTTTAGATAGGATAAGCCTTTAAGTTTGAATTTCATACTTTGTTTCCTTATCACATGTACTACTCTATAAAAAGCACAACTCACAGCCGGCAAATGGTGTGAGAGTTTTCCAGCCACTACATTATTCTTTGTTCTAAGTGACATCACGTTCGAAGATGTGGGAGAAATTGTGGGTTTTGTGTGGTTTCGCCACGGGCTCACAAAGACCTATATACCATTTCGTTGGTTGGTGCACTATCTATATCGAATTAATATGACACAAGTTATTTCCGTGGTGATTAACTGTTAGAACTGTGTCTAGAAATTCAGAACACCAACCAATTATAAATGTCGGTTTGAAAACAGCTATACTGGTTCCCCACCCCCAATTAGTAGTCATTCATGTAATCAATCAGTTATCTCAATCTGTACTAATTTGTTGAAAAATTCTGTCAAACTACTCTCTTGTGCTAGAACATGATATGAACAATACGAATGGGTTGTCTGCAGCATTCCTACTGTTTTAACTTTGTTTCAATTTCATTCTATGCGTAGGTTATGTTGATTGCCGGAACAGACACTTCATCAGTGACGATAGAATGGGCAATGACCCTTTTGCTCAACCATCCTGATGTGTTGAAGAAGGCCAGAGCTGAATTAGATAATCTCGTTGGTCTCGAGCGACTGGTCGAGGAATCAGATTTAGCCAAGCTACATTACCTCCAATGCATCATTTTAGAAACCTTTAGATTATTTCCAGCAACACCCTTGCTAGTACCGCATGAGTCATCCGCTGATTGCTCAATCGAGGGATACAACGTTCCACGTGGTACAATCTTATTGGTCAACGCATGGGCCATTCACAGGGACCCTCGGGTATGGGAAGACCCTACAAGCTTCAAGCCTGAGAGATTTGAAGCTGGAGAGGTAGAGGGGCACAGGCTAATGCCTTTCGGGATGGGAAGGAGGTCATGTCCAGGGGCAAGTCTGGCTCAACGGGTGGTGGGATTGGCCTTAGCGTCATTAATTCAGTGCTTTGAGTGGGAGAGGATGAGTGAAAACCAAATAGATTTGACTGAAGGTACAGGTCTTAGCATGCCAAAACTTGAGCCTCTTGTGGCCATGTGTAGGGCGCGGCACATCATGGACAAGATACTCTGATATGGAAATTTAAATCATCGTACCACCATTCGAAGCATTTTTAACTAAGTGCGAGTGTAAACGAAAAAGAAAGTTTATTTCCTTAAAGAATGCGATTATTTTAAAACAGAGAGAATATATTATGTAATGCAGCCGTCCGGAATACTGCTACATGACAAAGAAAACAAAAGCGTCGATTGAATGGGTTTCAACCAAGACAGCCAATTGCATTTCTACATGGCATTTTTGGGAATCCTCTTACCGTCCAAAGAATGAATGAAATGGCAATTGATGGTGATCGCAATTGATTTTTTTTTTTTGGGTACAAAAAGTGATCGCAATTGATGGTGATCGCTTTTTTTTGTAGACAAGGTAGGCCTATTTTGGTTTCACATGATAAATTCATATTCCATGTTGCTGAAGATTAGTAGTGTACATGCCATATGAAGGCAGCCAAAGTTTTGGCTTCTTCACTTTCCATCTCTGGGTGTCGATGACTACAATACAGGGATGCCTGCCCAGTCAACACTATGCTAATTAGGGGTGAGCATTTAAACCGTGAAAATCGATCCAACCGTGAAAACCGAACCAACCAATCCGACTAATCCCAAACCGATCGCAAAAACAGTCGATTCGGTTTGGATTTTTTGAAACTGATATAAACCGAATCAACCGTAGGTAATATATAATATAATTTTTTTTACCTAACCCCAGTTAATTTTACTACCTGCCTTAGTTAAACTTAACCTATTAATATAAAAGGCAAGTAACCCTAAATTTCATTAACCCTACTTTTCACTCACCGCAAGATCTGGAGATTGCTCCATAGCCTCCACTCCAGTCCTCCACTTCACGCCTAGATCTGCAATTTTGCCGATTGCTCCACGCCTCCACGACAGCACCTCCCTCAGCCACGTCTCTCCTCTAGCCACAGTCTCCACTTCCCACGGTTGTGCCTCCATCTCTGATGTCTCTCCTCCCGCCGGCGCCTCCAATCTCCTTCGGTCTCAAGTACGAAATTATGTCTCCCTTTCTCCTATCCTCTCCTCTCCTCTTCTGTTTCTGTTTCTTCTCTTTTCTTTTGTTTCTTGAATCCTTTCTCTTCAGTTTCTTCTCTTCACCACACGATCTCACCAAATAGACCAAATACACAGAATACTGGAATAGAATATTCACTTGATGACTTCAACCGAGTCTTGTGGGTTTGATGGAAATAAAAAAATAAAATTAGTTTGAATCTTTAGCTGCCTAAGGAAATTAGCTTACACCTATGTACTGATCATTCTTGAAAGACATGGAAATAGTTCAATAGAAAGAATTGGGTTCTAGATAAAGCCTTGTTATGTACCGATCATTCTTCAGTTTCTAGATAAAGCCTTGTTGTGTTTGTTCTGCTGAGTGCTGACCCCTGAATCTAAGTGAAGCAATGCAGCTCTACAAGCATAAAACTCTACTCCCTCCACGCTTATTATAATGGATTATTTGAATATATATATATATATATATATATATATATATATATATATATATATATATATATATTTCTTGCGAACCTGCTTCATTTTTCATTTTTCAGAAATATTAACTATATGCTAATTGAAGGTTGATTGGTGATAAAAGTTTTGAAGATGCTAAAGTTGATCCTTAGGACCTGTTCCTTTTTAACTTAATATGTTGTTATAATAATGATGATGTGTAATGAATGATGTCTAACTTGATTACAATTTTAACACATCATGTGTAATGATCTCTTTAGAGTTATGTAATTTGATTAGAACTTTAACATATAATGTGTGAATTAATTTGATTAGAGTTATATAATTTGATCTGTTTTTATTACAAAATTCATTATTTCTGGGACTAGAAAGGAGTTTAGCCCAAACCGATTGATCCGCTCAACCCGAACCGTTCGATCTATTCAATCCATTCAAACCGAACTGTTCGAACGCAATTTGATTTATTTTTTTCCAAACCGATGTTGGTCTGGTCGGTTCGGTTTGGTATTCAGCCTACAACCAAACCGAACCGACCGCATCGTGCTCACCCTTAAATTGCTAACCTTATGCAGTGTGTTTTGGGGGTGTCGAATTTTTTTGTAGCCTGTTTGTTTGTTAGTTTTTTTTTCCAGAAGAAAGAAAGAGAGGAAAATAAAGGAAAGTGAGTCATTTTCTGCCTATTCTATAGTTTGTGAGTTTTTTTCAGGAAAGAGAAAAAGAGAAGGGGTAAATGCTCTTTGACCCCCTGTACTTTAGGGCGGTTGCAATATGGCCCCTCTTTTAAAAAAAATTGAACTAAACCTCCTTGCACTCAACGAAAGTGGGCAAAAATGGACGGCCGTAACTGAACTTGTCAAAATGTCATAACTACCCTTCTTAATTGAAGACTTATTCTGAAACCATTTGGGGTGGGTGAAAGTGGTGGTGAAGGGAGAATGGAGAGAAAATCAATGAGCAGTGGCGGCAGGGCAAGGGGCGGAGGCGCAGAGCTGTTGCGGCCGCAGATGGCGAGGGGAGAGAATGGGAAGGAAGAGAGGAGGGTCGCCATCGTCGACGGGGGGAGGGGGACTGCCGGCGGAGCGCGAGGAGCTAGGGGAGAGAAGAGGAAGGAAGAGAAAGGGGGGTCGGCGTCGCCGATGGAGGAGGAGGAAGAGCGGGGCTGTTGCGGGAGGGGGGAAGAGGAAGGAAGAGGGATGGAGGGGATCGACGTCGCCGATTAGGGGAAGGAGGCTACCGGCGGACAACGCAGCTATTGCCGCAGTGGGGGGAGAGAAGAAGAAGGAAGAGAAATGGAGGGGGTCGGCGTCGCCGATTAGAGGAAGGGGGCTACCGGCGGACAGTGCAGCTATTGCCGCAGCAGGGAAGGGGGTGCGCCGGCGTGAGATGCCGAATGAGGTTGGCGGCGCAGGGTTGATTGAGATTAGGGTTTCTGTGGGAGGGAATTTGGGTTTGGAAAGGGCACGGTCGGGTCGGGTGGGCATGGAGCATGTAGGGTAGGATTTGTGCCTGTGACTTTCTAAGGAAGAGTGTGGGCGCGGGTCTGGGTGTATGGGTCGGGTTATGCCCACCGGATTTTTGAAATTAAATTTCAAATATTCGATATTTTTTTTTTGGGTTTTTGTTTTGCAAATGATATGAAATGAAAATGGTCACTTTTTACAAATTTTCTAGGATCTGTAAGTGAAATGAAATTGGTGACTTTTTGGGTATTTTTTGCAAGTCTTTAGCATTTTATTAAGTTAAAAGGGTAGTTTCGTCATAAAGTTGCAGGTTCTGGGAGCCAAGCATTTTCCGCCCAAAAACTATGTTAACTTGGATGGAAACCGTCCATTTTGTTCACTTTCGTTGAGTGCAGGGAGGTTTAGTTCAATTTTTTTTAGAATAGGGGGTCATATTGCAACCGCCCTAAAGTATAGGGGGTCAAAGAGCATTTACCCCAAAAGAGAAATGTGAGGAAAGTTTGGACTTCTTTCTTTCCAAAATTTTCATCTCAAAATTGGGAAGAAATGAAACTCTCATATTACCCTTGAGATAATAAAGGCTAAATTTTTAACGATTTTCTGGTCCTAGAGTTTGTTACAAAAATCTACTATTTCACTTGCAAACTATTGATTGCTTTGGGTGATAGAGTTGACTTCTGACTAATTGTTTTGCTCTTTGTACGACATTTGTATACTAGAATGTTTGTAGTAAACTCATGACTCGTTTTGAGTGACTAAAAATATTGGTCTTAAATTAACCTACCACTTATTATTTTAAGTGATAAAAAAAGTGCGTTACCAAACGTACTTAATTTGAAATCACTGAAAAATTTTCAGTTTTAAGTGTTGAATGACGTTATCAAACACACCCTAAATCAAGTTCCCCGAGTAAGTGAGCCATGGTAAAATCATGATGTTGCATTGGTTTAATAGACCTTATTATGTTGGTTGATCTTCATCTGAAAGTTGCTCAATGGATCCATTGATGAAGCCAGTTCATTCTTGGCTATGAGAGCATGAATCGTGGATTTACTCCAAGATGGATAATTAGCTCTGTTCAATTTGATGGGAACAAGCTAGTGACTGGGATGGTTCGAATGATGGACAAATTATGGATTTGATGGATCCATGCCAAAACTGCTATTCTTGGTGCTTGAATGTTCACCTGCCCTTTTTGAAGAATTAAGAAAGCTGATATTAGAAGGATGACTTTGATACTATCTCAAGAAAATAAACAACAGACATAAAGGAAAAAGATAGAGAATTGGCTAAATGTTTCTTGTTATTTAGATTGAGGAGAGCATAATTATTTAAATACAAAAGTATTGATTAAATTGTGCAATTAGTATGATTTGAGAATTCATCGACTCACGCTACAACTCAGGATCATTTTCAAGATTAGTCACCACTAGAACCTGAACAACTCAATCCACAAAATGTATGTTCTAACACATAATTTACTGCATCTCACTATACTCACTGACTCTTCGTTCATACTTTCACAGATATCGGATACTGAAGATATTCGTGAAACGGTGGGCACCATTTTGTATGACTTTTGTTATATAGCTACTGATTTTCACTATTATAGCATGACCAGGGCTTCAGTACTAGACCTAAAGGAGGCAAGATCTTTAGCAACATTTGCATGTCAGGCACAGATTGATGTTTATCAAGACTGACTAAACGACTCTCTGTTGCAATAGGATCTCTGCCACCTGATCTAAACCTCATGTGGAAACCTTTAGTCTTCTGTTTGTCTATTTTGTGTACTTTCCTTTTGCAAAAGCCATGGCTTGTCATGATTTTGTTTCCTTATTGTACCAAACGCTTAAACAACGTCTTTTAAATGCTATTCTCATCGTTTATCAAAAAAAAAAAAAGTATGCTTACAAGATATGCAGGTCATGTTAGATGCCGCAACAGACACACTTTACCTCAGCCATCCTGAAGTCTTGAAGAAGGCTAGGAAGCTGATTCATCCCAACTATGTTACGTTCATGGTATCCATTTTAAAGACTTTTAGACTATTTCCAGAGGTACGACTATTGGTACCCCATGAATCCGTCGATGATTTTTCAATCAGGGGATATCATGTATCACGCAATACATCGTAATAGAGAAGATTCTCTCTGCGACTATTAATTGTCACTATTTACACGGTGATGGAAGAATATTCCTACAACCCGGGTATGAGCCAAAGTTTGTTCATGAAAAGGAATCACAGGGTTTATAATAGCTTCCTCATGAACCTACTAAGATTGCGGTGAAAGGAATAGGACGACCGACGCTTTCTTTACAGGGTATTGAGTTGGAAGAAGATCAAGAGGAACTCAATGAATGTGCGACTTTGCAGTGTGTTGGGAGTATATTAGAAACAATACTTAACATATAGATTTGTCTTCTTCTTGTACTCATATCATCTCATTGAATGTGTTGGATGGTAAAGCAGGGGTGCTAACCCCATGTGGGATCTGCTGTAGCTAGGGGTACAACAGAGGTGCTGTAGGAGAGATCCAAGCCGTCCAAATAAATTCGACGCTCTACAATCAGCCACGTCACCATTTCTGCGTTTAGGAATGGGCAGACGTTACAGAGGACGTGAAAATCGTTGCCTTGTCTTCCTCTCTCTGAAATCCTCCTCTCTACTATCAAAACCCCACCGCATGGTAGGAACTCCTCTTCCCAACACCGTTGCCGCACCACCATCACCCATTTCCACCATCACAACCTGGACGTTTCTCTTCCTGCATGATCTTAGGATTTCAAGCCATAAAAAAAATCTCAATGAATTTCTGGAAAATTGATGTTCATTCATAAACTGTGATAAGATTAAATTTGATCAACATAATACAACTACAAGATCTGTCTCACGCAGAGGTGGAATCACTTCCGACGGCCGATTTGCCGCCATCACCACTGCTTCTCACCCCCATGGCATCATTTCTCCATCACCCAAACCCTCCATTAGTCTACATCTACCCACATCCAACCCTCGCAACTGTCGTTGCAATTGGAGAGAGGAAAGAAGTCTGAAATCTAAACGGAGAAGAGGAAGAAATCTAAAATCTAAACACAAAGAGAGAGGAGAGAGAAAGAAGTATGCCTCAATTTTGTTTGACGAAGAGGAGGGCTGCTGTTAGTCTTCAAACCAAGTTTTTTTTAGGTTTTAAGTGATTCGGATGACGTGGCCAATTCTTAGGCATAAGATTAATTTGGACGGTTTTGATCACCCTACAGCACCTATGATGCAGCCCTAGCTACAACAGAGGATCTGCCTCCCCTGATGTGGGATATATATAAATGGACATTTTTACCAATTTACCAATACCCAAAAAAAAAAACTTACAAGCACCAAAATAGTTCAAACTTCAAACCCATAGTACTCATCAAAAGATATTTCTCCAGCGAGAGTGAGAAAATTCTATAGAGAGAGAAGGTGAAAAGTCATGGCCACGAAGAGTTCTGTATAAATGGAGGAAAGCCAATTTGACCCACAACTTTTGTCATATCCACAAAGTGGTCAATCTTCGCGAAAACCATGTAGAATTGTCTAAATATAAAAAGACCCGGAAACAAAAGAAAACAAGACTAATCTACCACAGTCCAGCACGTCTCATGATGCCAAATACTAAACAAAATTTTGCCAATAATTTCTTGGATAACACGCATAACACCTATATATATTGTAAATAATCTACCATTTCACACAGTGAACAGATCAACCAACAAGCATGGCAATTGCATGGTTATCCGTATCACTTTCCATTTTCCTCTTATGGCTAGCGTTCAGGTTACTTTCCAAAGCAAGAACAAAGAACCAAAACCTGCCACCAAGCCCAGCAGGGGCGCTTCCGGTAATAGGACACATCCACCTCCTACGACCACCTCTGCATCGAACCCTACACAAGCTTACCGAAAAGTCGGGCAGCAAGTAATCTCCCTCCAATTTGGAACCCGCCTCGTCGTTGTGTCGTCGTCGGTAGTTGAGGAATGCTTCACCAAAAACTACGTCGTACTCGCAAACCGACCATCTTTTTCGATAGGCAAGCACTTGGGCTACGACAGTACCACGGTGGTTGCTTCCCCCTATGGTGACCACTGGCGCAACCTCCGAAGAATCTGTGCACTTGAGATTTTCTCCACAAGTCGGCTCAACATGTTTGCGTCCATTCGAAAAGATGAAATTGGGATTTTACTTCAGAAATTGGCTCAAAATTCACGCCATGGCTTCGCAAAGGTGGAATTGAAGTCTAATCTCACCGAGCTGACCATTAATAACATAATGAGGATGGTTGCAGGAAAGCGATATTTCGGCGAAGAATTGGACAGTCACGAGGCAGAAAACTTTTAGAAGCTCATAAAGGAGGCATTCTCTTATGGTGGAGTGTCGAATCCCGGGGATTTCTTTCCGGTTTTACGTTGGATTAATTACAAGGGTATGGAGACGAAGTTGACCAGGCTTGGCAAGAAAATGGAGGCGTTCATGCAAGGTCTTATTGATGAAACCCGACGTGGTGAAGGTAAAGATAGCATTATCGCTCATATGCTTTCTCTGCAAGAATCAAAGCCGGAGTACTCTACGGATCGAATCATCAAAGGCCTCCTAGTGGTACTCTCTCTCTCTCTCTCTCTCTCTCTATGGGGCTAAAGTTGTTCATTTAGCAACAAGATGCGACTTTAGCGGCATTAAGTTGTCCACCCATCACCGCACCACTGGCACCAACGCAGAAGCCTACCACCGCGAACCACGGCCCTGCACCACTGGCAGAGAGGTGGGGGATGTGCTGTGGTGGTTTTCTGAGATAGTGGCGGGATCTGTGATGCCGGTGGTGGTGTGTTGTCTGTGATGCGGTGGCGGTTGGTTACTGTAATGTGGCCGTGGCTTATGATGGTCGCGATGTCAATGTGGGTTAGAGGACTGCCCAATATTAATTCGAGAAACAAAGGTCCTTTTTTTTAGTCCGCCAATCATCCAAAACAGAGGCTGCTGGTAGGTAAACTCTAATTTCTTTCCTAAAAAGAAGCTATTTGGATAGATATGGTGAGTGGCCGAGTGGATGTCTGTCGTCTACAGTTGGGAGTGGGTGAGAGACTTAGCGTAGGGCAAGTCACACACACAGAGAGAGAGAGAGAGAGTCACAGACGACCTCCTCGACAGTCGGCACCCCCACTCGTTCCAGATTTGAGTTCGCCTTTACTCGCTATCGGCCATCACCCGTCACCGGTGAGTGGGCGAGAGACTTGAGCAGCATAAGGCAAGTCGCAAAGAGAGAGAAAGAGAGAGAGAGAGAGTGTGAGAGAGAGTGAATGACGTGAAATGAAAAAAAAATCGAAAGTTGAGAGGGGGTACATCAGCCCCCCACCCCCGTTTCTAAGGTAGGTCCGCCACTGTAACCAGGGGCAAGTTTGGCTCAACGGTATCAAGATCTTCTGCTGTATTGTATTTAGCGATAAAAATTATCACTAAAAATATTTTATCGCTATTACTGAAATTTATAATGATAATTTTTTGTCGATAAAAAAATTTTAACAGTACCTTTTTGGTACAACACCTCTATTGTACAACAGATGATCCTCCGTCTCAATGGGTGATGGGCTTGGCCTTGACGTCATTGATTTAGTGCTTTGAGTGGGAGAGGGTCGATGGAAACCAAATTGATTTGACTGAAGTGATAGGTGTTAGCGAGCCAAAACTTGAGCCTCTCGTGGCTAGGGGTGAGCACGGTTCGGTTTGGGGATCAAACCGCAAACCAAACCGTTACCCCTCGGTTTGAAATTTGTGAACCGAACCAAACCAAATACCATCGGTTTGGACGGTTCGGTTTGCTCGGTTTAAACTGTTCGGTTTGGATCGGTTTGCCTACTTAAAGTTGTTGTTCATTTTGACACTACTAATTGAAGTTATATTTTTTCTAAATTGCATATAATCTTGTTTCATTCGATATATAAGTTCTCATTGATGAATGAGAAAGAATGAGTAAATATAAACTAGATATTGGTCATAAATTTTTTGTGTTCTAAGTGTTGTTAATATTTTCGTTTCTTTTAACTTTCAAGATTTGTTTATTTTGGAGTTGCTTAGTACCTTATATGTGTAATTATCAATGGAATGTTACTAAAAATACATTAACATATCATAGGTCGGTTCGGTTCGGTTTGAAATCGGTTTAAAAAATGTGAACCGTGAACCAAACCGAACCAAGGTCGGTTTGGAAAATGTGAAACCAAACCGTTAAGATCTTTGGATGGTTCGGATTAGATTGATTCGGTTTGATCGGTTTGAGCGGTTCGAATCGGTTTGAACGGTTTGATGCTCACCCCTACTCGTGGCCGTGTGCGGGGCGCGGAAGATCATGACAAATATACTTTAGAAAATAATTAATTTGGACTCACTGATGTTTATACCTTTGTGTTCTAGTATATATAATAACAAATTGTAGCTTTATAATTTAGGCACTAGAGTATTTAAACTTATCATGTGCAGGGCGCGAAACCATGAACAAGATGATTTAAAAAGGGTCTAATTTGGACTCATAGTTGTTTATGCTTTTTGTTTTCGTGTAATAGTAATTTTAGCTCTATTATTTAGGCGCTAGAGTTTTTCTTATTATATTTTAGCTGAGTTCTTGTATAAGTATCGTTTAGTTCTTTTGATATCACAGGATCGCTAATAATCATCATCGATGTCTACGTATGCACCAATTGATTGACACTCTCAAATTTAGTAGATGACATCATCATTAGCTACATATCATTAACTTTGTAATTAATGGAGTCCGTTTTTGAATTTCTCCAATAAATTCTTAACCAAATCACTTTCACAAGCAATATTATCTTCAATTAATTTTTTCATCTCTTCCACCAATTTGGTATTAAAATTACCTTGATTACTAACTACCTTCACAAAAGTCGTGGTCTGACCATTTAAAATAGTAATTAACAGTGACAATATAGCAGTTAAGGCGTGACTTAATGAACTCACCTCAGTCACTAGCGGCCTATTAGTGAACCACGCTTTCCACTTACTTCAGTGTCTTCAACTGCTACTTGTTCGTCTTCACAACGACACCATTATTGGCACTTTCAGCAAATTTTTTTTTTTACATTCTTGATCGTTGCTCGCCTCACTTATAACACCAACAATACCGCTACCGCCACTATTGGCAGCATTATTGCCATTATTATTGGCTCCATAGACATGAGAGCCACGGTCATTCTGACGTCATCGCTTACTTATGTAGGAAGTACGGTCCAAATTTTAGACAGTGTCAGCACCACTTTTTTTATTTTTGGGTACATGTCAGCACCACTGTACTGTTGCGGAGAAGTTCTCACATGTTCGACTCCACACTAGCTACACTCATGAAATGAAATATATTAATAACCAATACACGACTCGAGTGGTGAGCCTTATTATATCCTACTGGCGAGTGATAGCAAAAACTTTGTAAGCATCTCTTAATCAAACATTACCTAGCCAACAAAAGAGGCACACACTTGACACTCTCTCTATATCTACGTCCACCATCACATTAGAAATTAGAAACACATCAAAAAGCAAAGCATGGAAATAACATGGCTATGGTCATCCCTCTCTGTTTTCCTCTTATTTCTAGCCCTTAGGCTATCTCCTAAAGCAAGAAGGAAAAATCAAAACCTGCCACCAAGCCCAGTACCGGCGCTTCCCATAATAGGTCACCTCCACCTCCTAAAACAACCTCTGCATCGGACCCTACACAGGCTATCTCAAAAACTCGGCCAGCAAATTATCTCTCTCAGGTTCGGATCCCGCCTCGTCGTGGTAGTGTCGTCGCCATAGGCTGTTGAGGAATGCTTCACCAAAAACGACATTGTACTCGCAAACCGCCCTTTTTTTGCCATAAGCGAACACGTCGGCTACAACCAGACCACAGTGGTCAGAGCTCCCTACGGTGACCACTGGCGCAACCTCCGTCGGCTCTGCGCCCTCGAGATCTTCTCCACAAGTCGGCTCAACATGTTTGTGTCCATTCGAGAGGACGAGGTCAGGATTTTAGTTCACGAGCTGGCTCAAACTTCACGTCATGGCTTTGTTAAGGTGAAACTGAAATCAAAGCTTTTTGAGCTCTCTTTTAACAACATAATGAGGATGGTTGCAGGAAAGCGATATTTCGGCGAAGATGTGGACAATCATGAGGAGGCGTAGCGCTTTCGGGAGCTCATAAAGGAGGCATTCGCTCAAAGTGTTGCGTCTAATCCCGGGGATTACTTGCAGGTTTTACGTTGGATTAATTACAAGGGTATGGAGAAGAATTTGGTCAGGCTTGGCAAGAAGATGGACGCATTTATGCAAGGTCTTGTTGACGAAAACCGGCGTGGTAATGGTGAAAATAACAACATGATCAGTCATTTGCTTTCTCTACAAGAATCGCAGCCCGAGTACTATACGGATCAAATCATCAAAGGCCTCGCACTGGTACCCTCTCTCCCTAGTAAACCTTTAATAAGATGCACTACTGGTCACTAATGCCTATTCTAAAAACGTAGATAATGAGAATTTGGTTTCTTGTCTTGACCATATTTTGGTTCGTCGGCAGCCGGCTTCTTAGAAGCCAGATGGACAAAGACCCTGTTCTATCTTGACCTATAAAAATGCCAAGTAATTACATCACATGCCATGCCATTCTACCAGATTTAATACTAACGTACGTATCATCGACCGAACAAGGGATTGGCATCATGTTCGAAGATGTGGGAGAAATTGTTTGTGTGGTTTCGCCACTGGCTCACAAAGACCTACCATTTTGTTGGTTGGCGCACTACTTATATCGATTGAACATGATACAAGTTATGTCCATGGTGATCAATTGTTAGAACTATATCCAGAAATTCAGAACACCAACAAACTATAGATGTCAGGTTGAAAAAATGTATACTGGTTCCCCACCCCCAATTATTAGCCATTTAAGAATCAATCAGTAGTTATCTCAATCTGTACCATGTTTGTCGAAAAATTCTGTCAAACTACTGCTGATCTGATAAGTAAAGGCTCTGGTGCTACAAGATGATACGAACAAGAAGAATGGGTTGGATGCAGCATTCCTAGTATTTTAACTTTCTTCCAATTTCACTCATGTGTAGGTTATGTTGAATGCTGGAACGGACACTTCATCAGTGACGATAGAATGGGCGATGACCCTTTTGCTCAACCATCCTGACGTGTTGAAGAAGGCCAGAGCTGAATTAGATAATCATGTTGGTCACGAGAGACTTGTCGAGGAATCAGATTTAGCCAAACTACAGTACCTCCATTGCATCATTTTAGAAACCTTTAGATTATTTCCAGCAACACCCTTGCTATTACCGCATGAGTCATCCGCTGATTGCTCAGTCGGGGGATACGATGTTCCACGTGGCACAATCTTATTGGTCAACGCATGGGCCATTCACAGGGACCCTCGGGTATGGGAAGACCCTACAAGCTTCAAGCCTGAGAGATTTGAAGCTGGAGAAATAGAGGGGAACAGGCTAATGCCGTTTGGTATGGGAAGGAGGTCATGTCCAGGGACAAGTCTGGCTCAAAGGGTGTTGGGCTTGGCCTTAGCGTCATTAATTCAGTGCTTTGAGTGGGAGACGATGAGTGAAAACCAAATAGACTTGACTGAAGGTACAGGTCTCAGCATGCCAAAACTTGAGCCTCTTGTGGCCATGTGTAGGGTGCGGCACATCATGGACAAGATACTCTAAATGGTGCAAATAAAAGTTAGCTCCGACTCATCGCTGTTATTGATTTTGCTATAGTACGTGTACCACTTTTATGTAGCTGCTAGAATTTTTCCTTTTATCTTCTAACCGGGTTCTTGTACAACTCGAGTTCGTTCCTCTTTTTTCTCCCTTGATATCAACAAGATCACTAGTTATTACCATCATGGGTACCACAAATTCACTAGACGCTATCATTTATGAAAAATGCACTAGTATGGAAGCAACCTGGTTAAAGGCACGACAATTTGTTCTCCTCCTATATCTAGCTTCCAAATATTCTCATTAGCAAAAAATGGTATCAAACTCTCCACTGAACCTACACAGATTAACTCAAACAAAGGCCAGCAGGTATTTGCTGCTGCAGCTTGGGTCCAAACTAGCTAGTTGTCGTGTGATACAACACATCATTCTAGAGACGTTTACTATTTCCAGCAGCACCACTATTAGTACCCCATGAGTCATTACTTGCTTGTTCAACCGGCAGCAGGTAGCGGTCAATGCATACGCCATTTACAGTGGCCCAAACTATAAGGTATGGGAAGACCCCTCGAGGTATAGACCTGAGAAAGTTGGGGAAGTAGAAAAAACAAGCTAAGGAGGTCATGTCCTGGAGCGGGACTAGCCCAACGACTGGTGGGTTAGACATCGCTGTCATTACATCAGTGCTTCCACTTTAGCGAGAAGAAAATAGATTTGGCTGAATGGACAGGGCTTGTCATGCCTAAAGCTGTTGCATTTAGTGCTGCAATATAGTCCAGGTGACTCCTTAATTATGCTTTGGGTCTCTCTGACTTATGATCACTATGTTCCATTTTGATCTCATTTTCTCACTATTATAGCTGTACTGTTCTACAATTATGTATTTGTTGCGTGACGTGATTGTAATTGAATGATACCTAACCTTAGACTAGAGCTCAGTCTATTTCGACACAAACACCAAATCTGCTTGGATGGTGAATTGGAGATATCAACGACATGTTACCACCATTTCATTAGGTTACTAATAGCAGAAAATGTTTTCATTGGATACGTCACTGGCTCCACCATTGTTTTATATCCAATACGTAACCAGTCGTAATTAACATCTTCGACGACCCTCCTTTTTGCACCTTGAACTAGATTGAAGCAGAGACCTTGAAGACATCTCCTTTTCTTTCCCCAATCACAACTTTGAAACATCTCACAAATTCTTTGTATTTATTTACACCGTTCTTTAAGTTTTGAGGATGCCTTGAGTCGGTATGTTTCTATTGTCTTGTTGATGGATGGTTCGTAAGGGCCGATCCCTCTTTTGCTTTTTCTCTGTTTTAATAAAGCTGAACCGTCTCTAAGAAGCGAAAAAAAGATGAGCGACGGTGTAACAGAATAAGACAGAAGAATGAATTCCTCTTATCATATAACTTATAATTTGTAAGTTCAATCTTCCACTAAATCCATACTTATCTTCGCCAAATCTTTTCTTCTAATATTACAAACCAAAGAGAGTGAAGAAAGACAATGATGACACACCTCTAGTTCCTCCCTCCGACCATCTAACCACTCTCGCTCCGATTGGGCTTCGCCGACTCGTAGGCAATCTGATAAGAAAGAAGTCTTAATTCCATGATATCAGTCTTTGAAAGTTTCTTCCCAATTAAACTTAGTCGAATAACGAAGTCATTATAGCATTGAAAATGACAAGATATAATGAATGGATAAATTATAGGTAGCCCTTGGTCTGAATCAAATCATCTCACACCCTCGTCCATTAGTTGTACCAGGTCATGTGTTTCATCGTTGTATTAGTAGTGTAAGTTTCGGGAAGTGATCAACAGCCAAGATAAAAAGAAAATTAAAACAAAAGTACCTGCTCATGTTCGACTCTTGGATTCCAATCGTTTGTTGCAGGGTTGGATTTGAACACCGCCTCCCTATACCTTCCGTTACCCTCGGTTTCTCGGAGATCATATACTTGTTGGCCTTTATCCCTCACCACCTTTATGAACCCACTTCCTGTCTGTTCAATACAACAACATCAAATTATCACCTTTACTGTGTGTTAGGACTCTGTACGCGATCAGACCAAGAAAAGAGAACTAAACAACCAAAAATAAATATGAACCGTATGATGTTGTTTGTCAATGGAATCCAGCTGTTGGTAGTACTGGGTCTCGACATACTCGTCTTGCTCCACGGCATTATTAGCACCAGGAATTACAGCCTGAGATTGAGACTGAAGTGATAGAAACTTGTCGAACTCGGGAAGAGGAACGGCGACCCTTGCGTCGGAATTCAGATGGGCGGAATTGTGATCGGAGTTGTCGCTGCGGCTGGGCTTGATGGGGCGCTTGGGTGCCAAGGATTCGAAATGGGCTCTGACCTGACTGGCCATTTGAAGCTGGTGATCTGGGTCTAGAACCTCGTCGCTCCGGCTAGGCTTGGTTACTGTATCTGTCTGTCCAGCCATGACAATGAGGATGTTGTGATTGATCTTCCGATGGTTAGGGTCGGCAGTCTTTATCCGTGTCCTTGACTCTTCCTGACTGTATATATCCACGAGAGACCAATGGAGAAGCTAGAGTTTTCCTAGGGGAATGCAAACCCGGGGGCCGCCCCAAAACCGCTGATGACGAGATTGTTGCTTGATCCTGCCGCAGAGTCAACTTTGTTGCAACTTTCTATTTTGCGACGATTTAGATCTCCAGCGACTACCTAAATCTTCGAAACCCCACCACCAACGGAGTTCTCTCGGGTGACATTGTACCTTTTAATTTTGAGTTATTTGTCGGGGCCGCAATAATATCACGTAAAAATCTCCAACTTAAATTAACTTCTTTGTATCAATGAAGTAAGGATAGTACAGTTATGGGTGAGCATTTAAACCGTTGAAATAGATCTAATCGTGAAAATCGAACCAACCAATCCGTTTATTTTCAAACCGATCTAAAAATCAATCGGTTTGATTTATTTTTTTCCCAAACCGTACATTGAGTTTGGTCGGTTTGGTTTGAATTTTTTTGAAATCACATAAACCGAACCAACCGTATATAATATAACATATATATGGATCAAGATCCTCTGCTGTACAGTAGAGGTGTTGTACAGCATTTAGCGACAAAAGATTGTCATTTAAAGTGTTTTGTCACTGTTACTGAAATTTATAGTGACAATTTTTTATCGCTAAAAAATATTTAGCGATATTTTATGGGTACAGCACCTCTGTTGACTGCTGTACAGCAGAGGATCTTGATCCCATATATATATAGGGGGCTGATCCCCAATATCCACCAAACCGCAACAATTTGTTGCGGTTTGCCAATCATGATTTTTTGTGAAACCCCCACCCCACCGCCCCAAGGTGGTGTTGCAGTTCCCTTTTTTTTCTTTTTTCGTGGGGGGCGGCCCCACCCCCCTAACCGCAACTCCTGGCCCCTTTTTTTTTCTCCTTCCCTCTTTTCTTTTTACTTCGCGGCCCTACCCCCCCCCCCCCCCCAACTGTAACTCCTTGTTGCGGTTCCCTTTTTTTTTCTTTTTTCGTGGGCCCCCCACCCCCTTCTCTTTTTTCTCTTCTTTTGCTTCGCGGCCCCAACCCCCCCCCCCCCAACCGCAACTCCTTGTTGCGGTTCCCTTTTTTTTCTTTTTTCGTGGGCCCCCCACCCCCTTCCCTTTTTTTTCTTTTCTTTTTACATCGCGGCCTCACCCCCCCCCCCCCCCAACCGCAACTTCTTGTTGCGGTTCCCTTTTCCCCCACGTGGCCCCCCACCCCGCCACCACTGGTGGTGGTCTCTTGGACTCAGGCCACCATCAGTAACCACCGGTCCACTCACCTAACACCACCAGTTCTCACCAAGACCACCGGACCACCACTGGACCACCATGCCCACCACCACCAACGACTCAAAATCTGAAACTCCATGTCTCAATCACCAAAATCAACACCTGTAACCACCACCCACAACTTCCATTACCATGCCACCAACAGCGGTGGAGATCCGGCCGATCTATGTGCCGTCGTGGTGGCGGATCTCTAGATATCGATATCTAGAGAGAAAGAAAATGGGTTTAAGTGAAGGGAAGGTTGGGGCGTCGGTAAGTAGCAGATCGGCGCAAGATGTGGGACGGCGTCGACGGTGGTTGTGAGGGACGACGCTCGCCGGCGAGGGTGGTGGTGGTGCGCTTTTGATTGCAGATCGGTGGAGGCGAGGTGAGGTTGATTGTAGATCGTACGACGGCAAGGTAAGGTCGTCGGCGGTGGTGATGATGCTACCAGAATGACGGTGGCTGATCAGGTTCGCCGGCGGTGGCCGATCAGATTCGTCGGCGGTGGTTCAGATGGGAGATTTCCGAGGTGGTGGCCGAGATTTCTGGTGGGTTATGGTCTGGTTCAGATGGGCTGCGAAGTAAAAAGAAAAGAAAAAAGGGAAGGAGAAAAAAAAAAGGGAAAAGGGAAGGGGGTGGGGGGCCCACGAAAAAAGAAAAAAAAGGGAACCGCAACACCTTGGGGGGGGGGGGGGGGGGTGGGGCTTTCACAAAAAATCATGATTGGCAAACCGCAACAAATTGTTGCGGTTTGGTGGATATTATCTACTAGTAGTAGGTGGATCAGATATATATATATATATATATATATATATATATATATATATGTGGGAGCTGATCCATTACTCGCGTTAGCAAATGGAGTTAAGTTACAAGCGCGATCTGGCCGTCCATCCTGAAAGATGGACGGCCCAGATCGCGCCTTTTTTGAATACTGTCAGTCATCCGCGACAATATGTCGCGGACGGACTTTTTTACCTTTTTGCCCTCTGCCCCGTCCGCCAAACTGTATCGCGGACAGTCCAAATCTCTTTTTTACGTTTTTTTAAGTTCGTCCGCTACATAATGTAGCAGACGATTTTTTGACAAAAATACCCTCTTGTTCCATCCGCTACATAATGTAGCGGAGGAGTAGGCAGGCACTATTTTTTTTTCCTGTCCTTTCTCTCATTAAAATTCTGACACGTTTCTCTCTCTCTTATTTCTCTCATCAATTTCTGACACACTCTCTTTCCTCTCTCTCTCTCTCTATCTCTCATCAATTTATGACATTTTCTCTCTCTTTTCTCTCACAATGATTTCTTTTATGGGTTCTGGATGTAACACAAATTTTCATAGCATGGATCTTGTTCAGTGTAGCTCAGAGATACAAATCAAGCGACATTCATGTCTCCCAGAAAGTGTCAAAGGGTCCTTGGAGCTAAAAAAAACGCCATGCATCTGTGCCTATATATCTCACGGAAGGAGCTTGTTAGTGAAGCGAGGAACTTCTCATTAATAAACATCCTTACATACAATTAAAGTATTCTCATACAGCCCAACAATAGCCAAAGTTCCCCACTGGCAGAGTGATGATGCCATCAAAAACCACCAATTCAGGGGCAAACAGCATTCTTGTAGATTGTGCCCACTGCCTTCTTCAAGAAGATTCAAGAGATGGCAGGTCTGTTAATGAACAGACATATGTTCATGTATTGTAACCCAGAAAGTACCAAAGGATCCTAGAAGCTAAAAAAGCTTCATGCAGCTGAGTGGATATCTCGGGGACACATCTTGTTAGCTTAACATGCAATTAGGATATTCTTATACAGCCCCAACTCAAAATTGTTTTCCACCATCAGGCAGCGCAAGAACACAATTAGCAAGCGGTAATACCATGACAAGCATCAAGTGACAGGCAAATTTTCAGAAGAGACGTCGAAGAGCAGCGCCGGAGCAGTCAAATCTTTGTCTTCTCCGACGAGGAAGCCGACGGATCTGGTAGAAGGATCAGATCCAGAGGTCTTCTGCGCCGAGAGGAGAGTCTCTCATTGAACCCTCCACTTCTTCTTCATCCTCTGTTGCTGTGGTTGAGAAGAACAGGAAAATGAGGACAGTGAGAGAAATGAGAGAGAGAGAGAGAGGGGGGGAGAGAAAGAGAAAGGACAGTGAGAGAAGAGAGAGAGAGAGAGAAAGAGAGAGAGAGATGTCAGAAGGACAATGAGAGAAAGGACAAAGAAAGAGAAAAAAAAAGTAGTGTATGTCTACTCGTCCGTTATATAATGTAGCGGATGGAACATGAAGGTATTATTATCAAAAAACGTCCGCTACTAACATCCGCTACATTATGTAACGGACGTACTTAAAAAAACGTAAAAAAAAGATTTGGACCGTCCGAGATACAGTGTAGCGGACGGGGCGGAGGGCAAAAAGGTAAAAAAGTCCGTCCGCGACATAGTGTCGCGGACGACTGACAGTATTCGAAAAAGGCGCGATCTGGGCCGTCCATCTTTCAGGATGGACGGCCAGATCGCGCTTGCAACTTAACTCCATTTGCTAGCGCGAGCAATGGATCAGCTCCCTATATATATATATCCTAATTATTTTTTACTAGCCCTTGTTATCTAACCACTAATATAAAATGTGATAAATCCTAAATTTTTTGACGTAACACACATTTTTCACTCGTCGCCTTTATCTCACTAAGTGTTATCAATTATGATAAAAAAAATTTTTTACTTTTTTTAGAACTTATTAGCATGTATAAGTTATTAAATTTTGGTCCTAAACTTGCCAAAAATTGAGTTTGACCCAAACCGATTAAGCTGTCCAAATTGATCGGTTCAACCCGTAGAAACTGAACCGTTGAAACCGAATCGTTCAACCAAGGTTCAATTTTTTTTTTTCAACTGAGGTTGGTCGGTTCGGTTTAGTATTCGGCCTCCAAACCAAACCGTGCTCACCCATAAGTACAGTGTTGATTCTTATTTCTCGAATTTGTGATTTGTATATAAACATGTTATACTTGAGGATGGTTTAATGGATGTAATGGCCTTGAATGTCACTGTGTCAGAACAAGTATTTTGCTGCCATATTATAAATTTTAGCAAAATGTTGGAGCTAAGATATTTATTAGACCTGACAAAAAAAGACCCGGACCCGCTGGTCAATTCGTACCCGGCCAAAAACTTTAGGTTCGGGTATGTATTTTGAAGACCCGCTGAGAATAGATTCATATTTGAACTGGCTCGTAATTTTTGGATTGGATATGGATTACCCGGGCTACCCGAATTTTTTTATTATATAAGTACGTGCTAGGGTTTTCATCCGCTAATTCTTCTATATCTTCTTCTCTTGTGCCATTCCTCCCTCCTTCTCTGAACTCTCTCTCTCTCTCTCTCTCTCTTAAGACAGTCGACGGTGTTTTCTTTCTCTCACTACTGCGTTCTCTCTGACCCACCACCGGTCAAATCCATTGATGACCAAGCTACTCCACATCAACTCAACGGCGTCCCATCGTCCCTCTCACGCTCCGTTGCCAGATCCACCGTAGATCTACCTTCAATGTCTTTGATCAAATCCGCCACATATTCGCATAGCTTCGCAGCCACCATCTCCGATTAGATTTATTTGTATTATTTTGTGTTTGTGTTTGTGTATGTATTTAAGTATTTTATTACTTCAGACATAGGAATTATTTTGTAGATGATTTTTATAGTATTTGTGTTAAGATATTGTGTTTATTGTGTTTGGAGACTTGGAATAATTGTGTTGGATTGAGAATTGAGAATTTGAGATGATCACGTCCCAAGTGAATCGTATAAATTGAATTAGAATGTGGTAATAGTAATAGTAATAAAAAAGAAGGAAAAAAATATTCTAAAAAAATAGCTCAGTGATTATTTGTTAATAAAAAATAAAAAATTAATAATTTACTCGCAGGTAATACCCGACCTGCCTTGGTAGGATATGGGTACTAAAAAGCTCTACCCAAAAAATCGGATAAAATTTACTTGGACCGGGAGGGATTTTACCTGTTTGTCAGGTCTAATATTTATGGTGACATTCTTACAACATGTGATGTAGTAATTTGATGCTAAGGAGTCTCTAGTAGCCAAAAGTTGATTAAAATGTTAACGATCAAGATATTATCGCAACACAAATTTTATTAACCCCCCAACAACACCTCTTTCTTAATGCTTGGTTCTAAATAATCTTTTAGAATCAATTTAAAATGAGAAAAGTTTTGGCTGTTTTTGGAATTGTAAAAAGTTAGTTTAACTTTCTGTCTAGTGACAATTGATTAATAGCTTTTATTTGGTGAAGTTAAAAAGTTCTGTTAAGAATTGTCACTGAATCACTAGATATATTTAGCGACTTTTAATTGTTACTATATGGATATGGAAAAAATTTGGCTGCTACCCGGGTCGAAGGAATCTTCCTCCTACCCCCCATGTAGCGACAATTAATGGTTGTTAAATATTTTTAGTGGCTTTTATTTAGTGACGCTAAAAAAGTGGTATTAAAAATATCGCTAAAAGTGTTAACAGATGAAAATATTTAGCGACTATTAATTGTCACTATATAAGGGGTTGTAGGAAGATTCCTACAACCAGGGTAGCAGCCAAAGTTTGTTCTATGGATATTGTTGCTATCTTCCTATAATTAAGGTAACTGTGTATTTAAATTGAGAGAATACAAACTTTCTCTCTTCTACTTGACGTGCCTATCGTAATGTCATTTATCATTCTACTAATCAAATGAATTTCACCATTTTCTCTCTTACACTTCGACATCTCCCACACAAAAATTGATTCTTAAGATTATGCCAAAAACTCTCTTTCTTTTAATAGTTTTATATTTATACCTCTCATCTAAATCTTAACAATATCTTATATTTTAGACAAGTCTAATATTTTTTTACAATTTAACACACACACACACATATGCTCTCTCCGTACTACATAAATTGATCATATTATTTTTTTGGGCCGTTACATAAAAATTACTCATTTTCCAAAATTAAGAAGATTCTTTAGGTATTTTTACATATTTATCTTTTTTACAATTTTTTTTATTATATTTCTTTTTCCACGTTTAATCTTCATCAACTTATGTTTTCTCTTCCGACCCACCTTTTTACACTTATTTATATATTTCTCTCTCAACATTTAACACTTTACTAACTTATTTTCTCTCTCCTGTCTTACTTTTTTTTCCCTCATCTCTTAAGGATAGAATGAGAAACATACAATATATCACTTAAATCCTTAATCTACGTGAAAAAAGAGTTGATCAAATTATGTGGGATAGAGAAAGTAATTTTCTCTCATATTTTATTTTATATTCTATTTCATATCTTTATATACTAATTTTTGTGAGTTTTATCAATACAAACTTTAACACATAGGTTCTATTATTATTACTAGTTGGCAGAGATTATTTATACGATTTTATATTTTACCTTTTGATTTGTTGCTTAAAGACTAACGATTGTCACTAAAAATAGTAAAAATACTCATAAAAAAGTAAAAATAGCATTATTAATATTGCTATTACTATTCGATGTATAAGTATGAGCTTTCGATAGAATATTTTAATAGTTGTTGCTCCCATGTACAACGTAAGGAATCGATACTTATTTTTTCTTTAAATGCTGCTAACAAACAAAATTCGCAAAATGAAAGTATTAAAAGTCTAATTTTTGAAAATGAAAACAATTACTGGCGGAATAATTATTCTCCAATGAGAAAAATTGTCACTGCAGATATCCACAAGTCAACATGAAGTCAACTTCATCATTATTGCAGTCCACAATGAAGTCATGTATATTTCGTTCCCTCCACAACAAGATCACCCCATCAAATTCCATGGATGAGCTTCACTCCTCCAAGATTCTTCTTACTCTCTATCTCCTTATCTTGCTCTTCCAACTCTCCTCTCTTCCCTTTCTCTCATCAGCCTACACTCCACCTGAACAATACTTCATCAACTGCGGGTCCGCCTCCAGCACTAGCATCAATGGCCGGAATTTCATCGGCGACATAAGCTCCCGTTCTTTTTCCCTCGCCGGACAAAGCAATCCTGTCAAAGACACCAACCTGTCGTCATCCACGTCACCTCTCTACCAAACTGCACGAATCTTCACACGACCTTCTTGGTATGAGCTCCAAATAGCCGAAAACGGCACTTACCTGGTACGCCTCCACTTCTATCTATTTTCGTCCTCAAACAATCTTTCTGATGCCCAGTTCAACGTTTCGGCATCTGGGTTCTCTCTGTTATCGAATTTCACACCCCAAAAAAGTGACAATTCACCTGTGATACAAGAGTTTTTAATTTCCATCAGTGTTGGGAAGTTCAGAATTTACTTCACGCCTTCTCAAGAAACAAGAACCTTTGCATTTGTTAATGCAGTAGAAGTATTTCTTGCTCCTGATGGATTTGTTCCAGATTCTGCAACTCGTGTTAGTCCTTCAGGAAGGAAAAGTGACTACAACGATTTGAAATCCCATGCTTTACGTACGATATATAGGATTAATGTTGGCGGTGTGAAACTCACGCAGGATAATGATACGCTGTGGAGGGATTGGGTGCCTGATGATGAGTATTTATATCTTAGGGATGCAGCAAAGAATAGTGAATTTTATGGAACTAAGCCTAAATACCAGGATGGAGGGGCAACAGAGTATTTCGCCCCGGATCCTGTTTACCAGACAGCCAAACAGTTGAATATAGATAGTGCTAGGGTGAATAACTTCTTCAACGTGACTTGGCATTTCAATGTGAGTAAAAATGCCACTCACCTCGTCCGGGCGCACTTTTGTAACATTATTAGTCCTGCACTTGAACCTCTAAAGTTCAATTTGTATATCTATAGTGAATTCGGCTGGCTGATTGATCCGACTGATTATTATCCTCAACTGGGAGTTCCTTTTTACAATGATTTTGTGGTGGATACTGACAATTCCGGTGTGATGAAAGTCAGTATTGGCCCTCGTGAGGATTCAGTGAATCAAACAGCTTTTCTGAATGGGCTGGAGATTATGGAGTTAATGACGAATTTGAGTACTGGTCCAGAAAAACGCGAGCGAAAGAAGAAAGAGGTGCCTATAATAATTGGTTCTGTTGTTGGAGGTGTAGCTTTTGTTTTTGTTGTGTTGATGGCGTTCTTGATTCGTTTGAGATACAAAAAAACGAAGTCTGTTGCAACATTGGATTGGCCGTTAGTGCCTTTAAATGATGGGAGTTCCTATAGTGGGATTACTGAAAGAAATACAAATGCGTCATCCCATGCCAATTTGAATCTTGGGCTGAAGGTACCTTTTGCTGAAATTGTTTATGCAACAAATAATTTCGATGCCAAATTGATGATTGGTGAGGGTGGCTTTGGGAAAGTTTACAAAGGAACCCTCCCAAGTGGAGTGAAAGTGGCTGTTAAACGAAGTGAGCCGGGACATGGTCAGGGCCTCGCGGAGTTTCAAACAGAGATAATCATCCTATCAAAAATCCGCCACCGTCATCTTGTTTCTTTGATTGGTTACTGTGATGAGAGGTCAGAGATGATACTAGTGTATGAGTACATGGAGAAGGGGACTTTGAGAGAACATCTATACAGTTGGAAGGGAGGTTCTAAAGGATCATCTTCAAAACCTGAATTGTCTTGGAATCGGAGGCTTGAAATTTGCATTGGTGCAGCCAAAGGCCTTCACTACCTTCATACTTGTTCAGACGGGGGAATCATTCACCGTGATGTCAAGTCCACAAACATCCTACTTGATGAACATTATGTAGCTAAAGTTGCTGATTTCGGTCTTTCAAGATCAGGTCCTCCTGATCAAAGCCATGTCAGCACAGATGTAAAAGGAAGCTTTGGTTATCTTGATCCAGAATATTTTAGATGCCTACAATTGACTCAGAAATCTGATGTCTACTCCTTTGGGGTGGTTCTTCTTGAAGTGCTTTGTGCTAGACCGGCTCTTAATAACGTGCTTCCGCGGGAGCAAGTGAACTTAGCGGATTGGGGGATCTTTTGGCAAAAGAAAGGACAACTTGAAAAAGTTGTGGATCCTTTCATCGTGGATGATATTCGTACCAACTCATTGAGAAAATTTGGTGAAACAGCGGAGAAGTGTCTAAAGGAGTATGGTGTTGACAGGCCAACTATGATTGATGTGGTGTGGGACTTGGAATACGCACTGCAGCTTCAACAAACCATCAAGCTCAGAGAACCCCACGAGGACAGCACAACTGATGTTTCGTGGGAGTTGCCATTGCCTGTTTTTCAACGTTTACCGTCCCATAGCATCCCAATTCACGAGGATGAAATGCCCTTATCAACTGATGATGGTTTGGCTACAAGTTATACGAGTGCCAGTGACGTTTTCTCCCAATTGAGGATTGATGATGCTAGATAATTTCAAGGCTTGCTTACTTTCTTCGATAAGGTAGTATGTATATTATTGCTTGGCTCATTCTTGATCTTGAGCTCGGAGCAACATAGTCGTGTTTTGTAAAAGCAATAAGCAAATATATAATGGATGAACTGAATAATAAGCATCTTCGTCTCTCCAATACTTAGATGTACTGGAATCTTTTGTATGCGAATGTTAGACTAGATGTTTTCTCTCCCACTGTTGTGTTTCTCACGAGGTCATCTAGTGTGGAGTTCTTGGACCCTGCAGGATCCCTGTTAGTTATTCTTTTCCAAAAACAGCAGGACAACAAATAGTTGTTGATAGATGGTTTCTTGCTGTATCTCTGGTGTTATTTACTCGTTGCAGGACCTGCTGATTTACCAACCCCAACTTTTTTGTGATAATGATTGTATGATGGTCTAAAGTAGCAGAATTCTTTTCTATTGCCGGAACAGAACTGGGCGTATCCCGATAAGAAATGGCTTAGTATTTCCGCTGTCTTGAACTGAAATTCATGTCAGTGTTAAATTCAATCACACTTCATTGGTACCGAATCAACTTGTTTAGAAGGTTGACAATTTAAATTCAAGGTGGGGGCAATCCAATGGTAGCTAGAGCCTCTCCCTTTCCTGCGTTGATCACAGGTTTGAGCCTCAGCCCGTTCCCCTCCCCCATACACCCCCCCCCCCCCCCCCCCCGCTCCGCACGCCCACCGCTCATTAGGAAAAATACAAATAAGACCATTTTATGACTTGGATCCAGTTGTGTTGCTGGTAGAACCATCATGTATGTACTGTACTAAGGTTAGCCAAAATGAGCAGAACTAGCATGCAACGGAAGTCCATGCTGAACTCACTTGTGCCTCGCCTCTCCTCACCTCGGCCTCTGCCTCCCCATCCCCAACCAGCAGGCTCAGCTTAGAAAGGAAATGCAAATTGACATGATGTACTTATTAAATAAAGGAAAAAGCTGCTCGCAATTGAAAATTTTCTCATGATGAGTCATGGCTGTAATACCAAAATTTGTCTTGCAGTTCAGACCATTTGGATTGAAGTGTCTGTCTGATCTGTGAGTGGTTGATTCTTTGTAATTTATAATCATCATAAAGCCTTCCAATCTTCACTGTCCAATTGGTACACTAGTTTGATGCTTGCACCACAGTTGGTTCGTGATGTCTAGAGTCTGCCATAAGATGCGCAAGAATAATATGACTAAATTCGATAGTAAACTGCTAAATGTTTCACTTTAGAACTGAAAACTCAATAGATATATAAGGGCGCGGTAAGTGGGACGATCATGGTATAAATTCAAACGTTATCCAATTATCAACAGCCGATGGAAACTACAAAGTACAAAGACGGAGACATGGAACACTAACAAAGAAGCTGTTAGCAGAAACAAGAGGAACTCGTTTTGACTTATAAAGACATTGTCAAGGGATGGAGTTAGAAAGAAGAAGATACTCAAGATAGAAGATTGAAGAAAGAAATAGAATTAGAAAGAACAAGACGAAAAGGAGGAGGAAGTTCCTTGAAACATGGAAAGCTACCTTCAAAAGTGGACCGTGTTTCTTCTATTTCGAATATTTGAATATTTTCAGTAGTAGAACTGTTTCTTTCCGCTGGAAACGTTACATCTCACCTCTTACATCAATAACATACATTTGCGATTGAAAGAATTTCTTCTGAACTCAAACTACGAAAATCTATAGCTGCTACATGTGCATAATATGATACATTTCCATTACCCGATACACAGGAAGTAAAGAACTCAAGTGAATCTGAAAGAACAATCTACTTGTGGCCAGTTCCCTTCCTGCTAGGACCAGAAGCTAGCGTATATGCTTGTTGGTCTCTTCTGAAGAACTGACCTTTGTTTTCATCAGGCGCTGAGTCGGAAGTTGAAGACAATCTGTTAGCAATTTCATTCCTTGATGCTGAAGCTGAAGCTGAAGCTGCATGAAGAAGTTTTCTAGAGTCCACAACACTTGGCTGTGTAAACAATAGCATCATCATAACTACTGACACTAGAAAACATGCGCGTCTCATTGTTGTTGTTGTTATTGTTGCTGCCATGCTACTTGGTATTCTTGTACCAAATATGCCTATAATAATATGGTTACCTCTGTTCAGGGAATGAAGAATCTCTATAAACAAGGGGTTGGGACTTGGGACCAAAAAGAATGGTGCAGCTGCAGCATCTCCAAGTTCTAAGGTACTGGCTTTATATTAATTGCTGGTTTGGTTGGCTACGGACGGTGAAGAACTTTTTGGGGTGGGACCCCTCATGTTGTGGTATATTTGACTCTGAATTTTTGGTTGGTGATGGACTGGTGAGATTGAAAATGGCTTCTACTTTCACACATGGGCTTCTACAATTGCCAAAGTTCTGTTCGTTACAGAGCAAGTTATAAAACTATATTATATCGGAAATTTCAATCATATGTACCACCATTATTAAGTGAGTGTGAGTGCAATCCAATATTTTTTTTTATTTTCTTAAAAAATGCAATTAATTTGGAACGAAGAGAGTAAATCACGCTGGGCGTAAGCGTTCGGGATACTGATATATGGCAAAGAAAGCAAAAACGGTGATTGGATGTGTTTAACCAAGACAACCAATGGCATTTTCACATCACATATATTTGGGAATCCTCTTGCCGCCCAAAGAATGAATGAAATGGCAAGAGACGGTGATCGCTCTTTGTGGTAGACAAGATGGGCCTATTTTGGTTTCACATGATAAATTCATATTCCGTGTTGCTAAAGATTAGGTGTGTACATGCCACTTGAAGGCAGCCAAAGTTTTGACCTTTTCACTTTCCATCTCTGGGTGTCGATGACTACAGTACAAGGATGCCTGCCCAGCCAACACCAGGCTAACCTTATGCAGTGTGTTTTGGGGTTGTCGGTTTTAGTGAAAAGAAAACCAAAGAAATTACAAAGAACTGCTTTTCTCATTGAGAGGTCTAAAAGGTAGATTTTGTAAGTTTCTTTGGTTTTCCCCAAAATCATCTAAGCAGGAGTGTTTGTTTCTCCAAGGAGATTTCCATGTAGCTGTTAAATCAAATTTAGGTGTATTCAAGTCAAATCCCACAAAATGCATATAGGTTAATTATATGTGTCACACCATAACCAGAAAGGGGTAAGGCCGACGGGAGTGCATGCATCCCAACCAAAAAAATCAGCACTAAATATCTTCAGCGGTACCTTTGTAGCAGTATAAACAGTTGCAAAATAGTAGCACTTTGTTGTTGAGAATGATGTTGAAAGTTGCATAAAAGGAATAAGCGATGATTTTTTTTGGCCGAAAAAAGAGGGTTATAAGAAGTTTTCTCTAAGTAGGTCCAATAATGTATCATCCTTAACATTCTATTATGCTTCCGAGTTGACGACAAAGAAGACATGCCTATGTTTGGACTTACCTAATGCACGAATCTTGTTGGGTGCATCATAAATTTGAGTTTTACGATGTAGGTACGGGCTCAATTAAGGACGGTTCCTCTTCAAAGAAATTTTTTGTTCCAAAAAGATTTTAAAAGCTACAATAGCTAGTATTGTCTCCCTCCCATGAAAAAGGCACATTAACTTGTTATTTTTCACATTGGATTATGTTCAAATGATACTCTTTCATAACTTGTATTATTATCAAATAATGAAGAACTTGAAATTTCAGAACGCCTCTCTCTCTCTCTTTAAGAGGTTCAAAGAGAGTACAATCTTGGGAGATGAAAACAGAAAAACCAAGAGATTTCAGTCAAATGAGAGATCTTCATTTCTGGTGGAGGAATCTCTGCAATGGGACCAAATAAATGGTGTTGCAAAGTTTCCAGCTACAATGTCAAACTTGGATTCGAAGACTGCACGTGACCTTAGACAAATGAAACCAGTGGGGCGTAAATAAATGAAAATGTTGATCCGAATAGAATTTCCCGTGAGCCATCATCGTGCCCTCCTTGAACACATTGCAATTGGTTGTTCCGTCACAATCATTTTCTCTTTCTTTTCTTTGCATCTAGTTTTATGTTGCGTCTCCTAATTTTATATCCGAAGTCCAATGATCTTATCATTTAGAGCGGCCATTGCCGTGCCAATTAGCAGCACATTGCAATGCCACAGTATACTGATCATTTCGTCAAACAAGACCTTTCAGCACCATGTCGCGTATTATATCTTCTTATCTGTTAGAGGTCGTGACGTGATCCTCGAGGATTCTAACACATTTGGTCCACGGCTTAGTCCTACTAGGAGTCTTCCCCTACAGCTATATAAAGGGATATACCCTTAGGTATGGGACAACTACACACATATACACATTGTATCTTGCAGGTCATCAGTTCAGGCTCGGGCTCCAGAAAATACGTGGAGCATATTTTTAGTAGCAACACCTACCATTGCACTAAGCAACGTGAAATGCAAATAAGAAAGGCGTGGACCTTAACCTTACCCCTTAAGAATAAAGAAGTATAGTTCTTAAAGTTTAGGATTTAAGAACAAACAAGTCAAAGGAGGTTTAAAGGTCGTGAGCACGGTTTGGTTTGAGAGTCAAACCGCAAATCGAACCGTTATCCCTCTGTTTGAAAATTTGTGAATCGAACCAAACAAAAAACCATTGGTTTGGACGGTTCGGTTTGGTTGGTTTAAACGGTTTGACTTAGTCGATTTGTCCACTTAAAGACATTGTTCCTTTGCACACCACTAATTGAAGTCATATTTTTTTCTAAATTACATATAATCTTGTTTCATTCGATATATAAGTTCTCATTGATGAATGAAAAAGAATGAGTAAATATAAACTAAATATTGGTCACAAAATTTTTGTTTCTAAGTGTTGTTATTATTTTCGTCTCTTTAACTTTCAAGATTTGTTTATTTGGAGTTGTTAAGTGCCTTCTATGTGTAATTATTAATTGAATATTACTAAAAATACATTAACATATCATAAGGTCGATTCGATTCGGTTTGGAATCGGTTTAAAAAATGTGAACCGTGAACCAAACCGAACCAAGGTCGGTTTGAAAAATGTGAAACCAAACCGTTAAGATCTTTGAACGGTTCGAATTGGATTGGTCCGGTTTGAGCGGTTCGGATCGATTTGAACGATTTGGTGCTCACCTCTATTTAAAGGAACAAAGGCAGAGCTCTCATACGAAATTAATTCATGACATTCAACGGAGATCATCCTTGAAAAGAAATACTTATGAGGGTGAGCTTGTAGGAAGCATAAGAAGCAAGAAAATGTGCACTAACCTTATTGTACAATCTTTGTTACATCATGGCGATAGCAAGTTGTTAATCAAGCAAACATAACATCTAATACCTTTTAGCTCCGACAATATTGTTTTTCTTTTAAATATTGATGCCAAGGAAAGTGGGTTCGCAGTCGACGTGGAGGTGTCACAAGGAATGCAGTCCGAGTCAGATGCCAAGTATGTTGATATGGGACACAACAAGGGTGGAGCAAGGGCAGAGACCAAGGGCTTCCCATACAGAGCCTGAGGGTGGCAGTGCTGCGAGGGCGATGGCACATGGTGAATACACGACGACAGTCACAGTCCGATGCTTAGGTCCAGAGTCAGGGTCCTGTATGTTTCTCTCTCTAGAATTCTAGAGTGAAAATGTGAGAATTCCGTCCCGAATGAATTCTCAAGACCCCTATTTATAGAGGTTAAGATAATGATGTTACCGACGCGTGGCGCTCCCCGGGAATGACACATCACCGGGGGGTCCACGGGTGCCAGTGCTCCACGGACTGTCGTATCGCATATTCACCCAGCATGCTCCTTACAGCGTCGCTCTGTCTGTCTGGAAAGACTGGCTCCCACAGCGTCGGTGTGGCCAGAGAACCCCCTTGATCTAGCCTCCAATCCAAGCCTTTGCAGAGTCCCACAGGCCTGACAGCGGTGGGGAAGACCCGACACCCAACTGCCAGGCGAACTAGGCGCAATGCCCTCCGGAGACCTGCTCCCGTCTCGAAGTGACCCAGGGGTCATAGTCCCTAGGGGTGCCGACGCAAGCCCCAAGTGCCGGAGCACGTAGGCCAGTCACGTAGGCACCCTGGCGGAGATAGTGTCCCGGATGAGTCGCCTATTCCGCGGGCCGAGGTAGCATCCCGGGGGAGCCGTCTACCTGGCGGAAAGGAAGTCTTCGTGCCGGAGCACTTAAAGCTCCCTGGTGGAGATAGTGTCCCCGGAGAAGTCGCCTATCCCCGCAGGTGAGTCCTTGTGCCGGAGCACTCAGAGCGCGTCAAGGTAGCATTCTGGAGGAGCCGTCTACCCGACGGGCCAAGGTAGCATCCCGGAGGAGCCGTCTACCTGGCGGAAGGGGAGTTGAAAAGCTCCCTGACGGAGATAGTGTCCCGGAGGAGTCGTCTATCCCCGCTGGATGCTGCACACTCCGGAGAGTGGGTCGAAGCATGTTCCACGACCAAGGCAAGGTACGCATGGTGTGGTTCCCGAGGGGCATGTAACATGATTCTGACGCATGGGTGCGACAGAGTGAGTAAGGTGCCGGGGGCACGTCTGTGTTAGTGGCGCGGCGCACGGGTGCGACGGAGTGCGTATGGTGCCGGGGGCACGGTAGTGTGACAGAGAGCCTGGGGGCACGGCTGTATCAGCGGCGCGACGCACGGGCGCGGCGGACTGTTGGAGTGCGGCGCCCGGACGTCGGCGACGGGGGTCGCGGAGACGACGTCCGGGCGACGGACGACGAGCGTCGCGGAGTTGGTGCACGAGCGACGTCCGGACGACGGGCTACGGGCTACGGGGGTCGCGGAGATGACGTCCGGGCGACCGGCAACGGGGTCGCGGAGTGACGTCCGGGCGACGGGGTCGCGGAGTGACGTCCGGGCGACGGACGACGAGGGTCACAGACGATGTAAGGCCCCTTGAAAAGAAGTCAAGGTGCTAAGTATGGAGGCCAACGGCTAACCCTTAGGGGAAACCCTTAGGGGGAGTCCAAGGCTAACCCTTAGGGGGAGGCCGAGGCCGACCCCATGGGGAAGGCCAAGGCCGAGGCCGACCCCAAGGGGAAGGCCAAGGCCGACTTTCTTAGGCAAGTGCCATGGCGCGCCGACGGACGTTGCGTGATGTGCGACGGTTGAAGCATGATGAGGTGTCGCGTGAAAATGAGCTTCTTAGTGACGAAGTAACGTAACGAAAGTGAGAAGTGCACGTGATTTGAGTGTGCACGCTTTGACCGGTTGTGAGTGTTAACTATTGACTGTTGCTTGTGCAGATGTGTCATGCAAAATGGGACCCCAGTGGGCCTTTGGGTGCTACCAGAATAGGTTGTGAACAAATATGTATATCTAAATTTGACAAAATGCAATTAATTTTATTATTTGATCCTAACCGTGCCATTGAATAAACAAAAGTATATTGAAATTATCAAGAATCACACGTTACTATGCACGTGGTGCATGATTAACTGCTATTAATAATGTCACAATTTAGAGTTCAATAAACACTTTTAGCGACAGTTATAAGGTAATATTAACCTTAGCAACATTTCTCTCGAACGCAAAATGACATAATGTCTCCCTGTAACATGCAACATTAACTGCCGAAATGCAGCCGTGATACCCGACTGCGAAGAGCACGGCTTACCAAACAATTGCTGACTAAGGAGAAGGTGACAAGAAGGAAATCCGTGTTCTGTGTTAAGTTGAAGAGCGACAAACATTCTGAGAAACCGGCACAATGTGATACTTCAAAATCCCAGAATGTCCATTAATTCTACAAGTACCCCACTTTTCTTGTTCACAGACCAACAACTAGTACCACTTCTACTCAGACTCCCTCACCAACCACTTTAAGCTAGTAATACCATTGTCAATAGCTTCATCAGAATCTTCGTCAATTCCTTTTCTAATTACTCTTCTCGGGTCACAAAGGTATCTTTCATTTCTTCATGTTCACACCTCTGGCACAAACACTAACAAGGAAGCAACCTTGTGTGATGAACTGTTTCGGTGTCTTGGTGTTTCTGATAATCTTTTGCTCAACAGTAGTGGCAGGATCTAGACCATTACACAATCACGGGACTTCTGCAATATTTAGAGGTCTATCTTTCTCGGTAAGACAAGCATATTCGGGTCCAGGGCGCCGTGGGCGTGGCCACTAACGAGAAGCTAGCTGGGGTAATGGGCGTTTGTAGTTGCAAATTGCAAAGGATTGTAAACATGTATATGTCAGCTTGTCTATCTTCCTTTCAGACCTTGGTTAAATTGCAAGTCGGGTGGAATCGAAACATGTATCAAGTGTATAAATTATTGTTACTCTACCATGTAACAACCCAGTAAACTTCAGTTTGTGTGTTCATTACACCGAGTACAGGGCAAGTGCTACCATAAGAAGGGCACAATCGATGATTGCTGGTGGCTAAGGAACTAACATAAGATTTCGAGGACTTAATTCAAGCATGGAGAGCCTCCTTGCGAGCCATCACCATAGCAAACCTCAATTGTCGTGCGTGCAGTGAAGACACTAGCAGCCCCAATAATTAGGACCATCATTAGGTCCAATCCAAATTAAACAGAGTTTACCCCCATCATGCTATTTTCTCCCACACAGCCACCAAGAGATGATAAACCATCTAAACTAAGGCAGATTGAGTAGCATTCCACGAGCGCGTTGAAAAAATGTGATAGGGGTTACCTCCCAAAATAGGCACTCTCAACGTCCTCCTTAAATTTGTATCGCAGGCCATTGAGTAGTCACGGCCAGGAAGAAACCAGTACAAAGTTTTCCCAACCACAATAAGGCAAGCAGCATAAACATTAAGTTCCAATAGCATCCCAACTGGAGCGCCATTACCGACTACTTCTTGTCTTCCCATGTAATCTTTGTCAGAGCAATGTTTCTTTTTAACACGACGACATTCTTAGGCGATACTTCATATGCTTTTGGCAATGTCCTTGTGGAGGGTGTCTCAAGTTAAGGGTGACTATTGGTGTGAACGACGGCTCATATTTGCCGCTCAACCTCAGGTGACGAGCGATCCTTTCCTGCAAATGAGATTGTAAGATACTACTCACGTTGAGGAATGATGTTTTGGTTAAAGTTCTTAAGGAGAATTTTGTTCAGAAGGTTAGAAAATTTGTTTTTTTTTCCTTTACTCATTTAGGGGATTTAAAATTTTGCCTCGGAAGTTCTGGGCAAGTTGTTCAACATGGAAACTAACGTCACTTGCCACTTGCCCTAACGACCCAAGTCACCTCGCAGACTTCCATAATTTCCTTGGCCTGGACCAGAATACATGAGGTGGAACAATCAAATTGCTGCACTTGTTTGAAAGCTGACTAGTCATGGAAGTCTCTAAGAAATGAGACACCCTTACCGGTCAGTGCACCATAGTTCCGCATGACAATTCAAACCTTGGATGGTCAATACCAAACTAGTCAGGTGAGATACCGTGTTAGTCCGATATGTAGACGAACGCTTATCTCTAGTTCATGTATGAAAATACATACATGTCGCTAATGCCTCTTGTAGAACACTTGCATGACGTTGATAAAACAATCAGAGCTACTCGGCTATCAATGGATTCATTTTTCCCCACCTTGTAAGGCCGCCGGCTGCAATTGAATACGAATTTTCAGCATAACAATATTGCCTGATATCAATATCAAACTTATTTAATCCTAATACTTGGCTTCTACCATCCAACTTAGACTTGCTATGTCCATTCTATCTCCAGAAAGCCAAGAACCTACCTCGTTGATTCCTCTACATTGAATCCATTCTTCTAACTCACGTGCTTGTTTGAATACTGCATTTTTTCAGATTCCTAGTCAAACTAACATACTTCCATGCAACAGTATAAATACCTATCTCAAGAACTTCGATGCTTCACATTACATTCTCTCAATTCTTTCTCACTGGGTCTTTTCACAACTTGAAGATGGCAAGAGGACTTAAGCTTGTCAGTTCCTTGTTCCTCATAATATTACTTAATGCAGTTTTCATTTCGACCGAAGCGCGACCTCTCAATATTTTGGAGCCTCAGAGCCCTGACAGTGCTGGTATCGAAGGACTCTTAAATCGGCTTGCTCTTGGTGCCGTTAAGGATGGACCGAGCCCCGGCCAAGGACACAAATTTACCAACAGCGAGACACTCGGTGGAATCAAGGATTCTGGTCCGAGTCCAGGCCAGGGGCACAAGTCTGTTACTGGCACAAACCAGTGACTCGGTTGTGCTGCGTAGCAACCATAAAGTTCCCTCTTTCTTTGATTCGTTAATTCAAATTTTCATTTTAGTTGCTATTTGTTGGCAATATACGTTGCATGTCTTTTGTTGGAGACCACCAGCTGTTCGTTATTCTCTGGAAGGTCTTTCCTCATGTATCTTTCTTTTTTGTATGATTTGCTCTACCCCCACCAAGGAAGGAGCTTTCCATACAATCATTCGGAATAATAGTGCATAATTTTCGGGAATAATTTCCTAAGTAAAATGTAAGTGAACATATATATAATGTTTCTTGACTAAACGAAGCGTAGCATGTTCAATGATATGGCTATAAGTGACCAAGGTATTTGCATGATCCACATTTTGACAAGTGGTGTCGAAATGACGGTCGATATCTACCACATTTTAATTTTTAAAAGTAAATATGCAATGAGAAACAGCCTTTTTGTGTAATGACAAAAAATTCATGTTGAATGACAACAAGACTCGCAACACCACAAGGCTTTCAAGCAGTTTTCACTAACGAGAAGAGGTAGGATTAATTTACTCTACCACAATCAGAGCAAAAAAATTTCAACGATTTTATTTGTCCTTGTAAGTTGACGGTTACTGACAAGAGTCACGATTATTATCGGTGAAACAACTTAATCATAAAAAATAAATTTTTACAATACGAAAATTCTATGTACAATCGGTAGATGTTATACTTCTAATTGTCGTAAAGAAACCAAATGCTGCTACCCATTTCTCAATTGAGTTTAGTCTCTAAGCTCCTATTCATCTTTTCGAAAATATGTAAATAAAAACGATAAAAAGAAACCAAACATAGCTTAAGTATTACTTCTTCCGTCTCTCATAAATTGATCATATTCCTTTTTGATCCATCTCACAAAAATTGCTTACTTTTCAAATTAAGAAAATGTGTTTTTTCATATTTATCTCTTTTATACTTTTTTTATTCAATTTTTCTCTCAACATCTAACACTCCACCAACTAATTTTCTCTCTCCTGACCAACTCTTTTCCCCCTCTCTCTAAAGGGTAAAATAGAGAATACATAATACATAATATAAATCTTTAAAATGCGTATCAAATCAAATATGATCGATTTATATAGGCCGGAGGGAGTACATTATTATTTCAATAAAAAAGTCACAATTTTCAGCCTAAGGAAGAAAAGGGCAAAAAGAAAAAAAGAGGGGCACGGTAACAAATTTTGAATCCGGGCGAGAAGCTAGAGGAGCAAAACATTAAATAAACCCACCACCGCGAAACAGACACTCGCAAACTGCAGCAAAACTGCAAAGCCCCCTCTCTGCCGTATAGAAGGTCGAAGTACAACGGGGCTTCGACTTCTCTTGTCCCGACGAAACCGTGCGGCCAAATCCTAGAATCTGCTAAATTCCGAACAAATGGGGAGCTCCAAGGCCGACTCGGCCAGCGACGGCGAAGATTCCGGCGGCCACCTCCCTGAATCCAATTCCAACCTCTTCTCCGACGGCGAGAAAGTCCTCGCCTATCACGGCCCTCGCATCTACGAAGCCAAGGCACATACATTCCACTCCCCTCTCATGTTTTCATAGCTTCACTTCTTCCCCGCATTTTTCGCTCCAATTCATCGCAATTTTGGACCTGAAACACGGTGTTGATTTGCTTACCGGTATAATTGGGAAAGTAGAAGGAATTGAATGCAGCATACTAGGTGTAATTTTGGACTTAAAAACTTTTTTTACTTCAGTAATACGTCGAATGTGATTGGATATTTTTAGTGTTATGAACTCTACTCGAGTTTTGCAAAGACATGATCTGCGCACTAATTAGGTTGTTAGAGAAGTAATTGGCGATTATTCTGTAGCCTTTTACCTCGTAAGAGATGGTGAATTCCTCACTTGTGGTTGAGACTTGAGACTACTGCATTACCTTATTATATATGTACGCCTGTTAGATTAGGGTTAACGGGAACTCGAACCTCAGTTAGAGTTGCTGAAGATGAATATACTCTATCCACCTTGTTGCTATGTTTATGTTAGTTGTTTCTAAGACCTGCTTTTGCGTAGCTTCTACTTTGTCTTTGGGGCACTTATTTATGCTCATTTCGCTTTCCGTACTTAGCCTTTTGATCATGGCATTGCTTGTGTTATTTTTAATGAACTGATTCAATGTATCCATTTGTTTTCCTTTCTTTAAGGTTCAAAAAGCTGAGGTTCGGAAGAATGAGTGGAAATACTTTGTTCACTACCTAGTAAGTTTATTTTAGTTGTTTCTTTTCCCTGTCCTGTGGCCAATGTATAGTATCTGTGTATAGTTTCTTCTTAAGCGGCTGTAACTTGGATCTACTAATGTTGTAATTAGCCTCGCATGTTGTGGTTATCTTGGTTAATGTATGTATATTTTCCTTTAGGCATTAAGGAATATTCACTTTCTGTTTTACAGGGTTGGAATAAGAAGTGAGTATGCCTCTTGTTTTGTTTATGTTACTTTTAAAGAAATTTTCAAGTTCAGAACCAAGTGTTGAATGGGAACAAATTGTATCTGAAGGTAAATGTTTGTCCTCCTCTTCCTTTGATCATATTTCTTTTGCTCAGGCTTGCTTTTCTTTGTGTTCTTTCTTTTCTTTTGCTTTACTGTATGTTGTTTGCCTTGTCTGTGTATAATTATATCTTGTTTTGGAATGAGCACTTATCATTCTAAACAGCTGTTTTAGGATTATTATGTAAATGTTGACATGCAACTCTCCTGAATTTTACTTACAGTCACAATTCATTTAGTAAAAGTGAACATTATATGTATGTATAGACAACCCTGCACCTAGACATTTGAACTTATGGTATGAGCAAGTTCAAGATGCTATTGTGTGTCAGGGGTTGTCCCAGGCCTACAAGTATTTGCAATGACAAGAAGATACCGACACTTGACTGACTCGCGCAGATAGGGTGCTCAACCCTATAAGTATTTAGTAAAAGGGTTTTGTCATTATTCAAAAGAAATATAAGACAAAAGAAGATCATTCTAAAAGTTTTAAGCGTGGGAGGAGGATGGATGTTATCACATCGAGATTAAATATATCCAGGTAATTACATTATGATATTTATTGCACATGAATATTCAAGCCTTCCTGCTTATATACATGCCTATCTGCTTATCTATGGTAAGTTTTTTCTTTTGGGAATCTCATTGTCCACTGCTTTTTACTGGGGGGAGGAAGTCAGGATTTTCGTGTAACCTCCTAGGTTTTTCTGGACAGCTTTATACGTTGTACAGATGCTTGATGTTGTATACCTTTTGCATACATGGGCTTTGCCCTCTTGGATCACACCTTTTTGTTGCTGAAGAAAAATGTAAGTTAGATGCATTTGCAGCAGTCGTCATTTTTGCTTGTTAGAAGTATCATTATTAATAGATTTACTCAACCTGCTATCCTAAAATTGGTTATTATTGCAAAGCAGGTCTTTTAATACTTAAACGGAAAATGTATCTATATTTTTAAGAGAAAGCAGGTGAGCACTGGGGCAGCGGTAAGGTTGCTCCACTCTGACGTGGAGGTCACGGGTTCAAAACACGGAAAGAGCGTCTCCATGATAGTTGGGGGGGGGGGACACATTGACCCTCCCCAGACCCCACAGTGATGGGAGTCTTGTGCACTGAGTCCCCCTTTATTTTGTGGTTGAGTCCTCCCTGTCAGTGTCCTTTTAATCTGTTCTCGAAAGGAAATTGTTGGCAAAAAGAAACTTATAATATGCCTAGAATTAGGTACCTTCATGGGTGTATTTGTAGTACTGTATTTGGAATCTGAATTTTATGGTCTCTCCCAAGTCCTTAATTCACGTAGGAAAAAGTCTTAGCCTCGTAGTCATGCCTGGACACCGACGATATCTGGTTACCACGTTCCTTCTTTAGCTTTACCTATGTATTAATATATTATGGTCGACCATCTTACAATTATCAGTCATGGGGAATCATTTATATTAGAAACTTTAATTATTAAGTTTACTCATACGCTTCAATTATACTGCAGAGATCAATTTTAAGTATATCACACCCTCCCATTGAATAATACTAATATGAGGGCTGGCTGTATTATATGGTACTTGTGCATAAGATCTTCTGCTTCCTTTCTAGCTCATGGAAGTTGAGCCTAGTTGCTCGAAATTGCATAATATGCTTTGAAAACGACAACTTGAAAATTTTGGCACAGCAATACTTAGCTACCAAAGATTCTCCCATTGTCAGTGGCAGATGGTTATAGTTGATAAGGGTCCAAACTGATCTTACTAAAGCCATTGCTACATCGATGGTGTACAATGGTGTAGGTTGGATGAGGGAGATTAGGTGATTCTTTTCTGGTATTATGGCCTCATGTCTGGATCTGCATTTAGTTATCGACTGATTCATGTATAATCTAGGGTAGCTGTAGGTGATAGACCTGTTACACAAACATGAATTTTCATTTAACTAATGCTCGTATCATGATGGATGGTATCAGCCTAAAAACGTTTTGTATTTTTACATGGAAATGATATCTGGGGCAGGGGTAGCTTGTGGAACATATAGGCCCTCAAAGTTTATGACGTGTCTTTTTATCCAAGAAAGCTTGGCATCTAGCCTTCTAGAAATTGATTGGTATGAACTTTGATGGAACACTCGAATCACACAATACTTGGATGAAGGTTTTGGATTGAACATAACTCTTTGGAAACATGGGCTGTGTGGTTAGCTATGTTACATGGACTTGGCACTTTGGGGCAAAGTACCAGTGTCGACACGACACGACACAAATAGTGGTATGGGATCCGTGCCGGACACACCACGTTGCCGATTGGAGAGGCATCTCTGCAAATCTGTCACCATCGATGATGGAAGTTGAAGGTTGAATGAAGAAGAAGACCCAGAGTCCAGATCTGGGCGGGGGCGGGGGGTGGGGGTGGGAAAGGAGAGAACGCCACGGAAGATGAAGGTCGAAGTAAGAAGAAGTTGCAGAGCCCAGATCTGGATAGAGAGAAATCTATAAAGACAGGTCTAAAGCATAATAAAATCATATCGAGTACTGGAACCAAATTATCAATCACTTATGCAAACCCTCAAAGAGGATTGAAGATGGTGGATAGCAGAAAATCGATCACGTATAAATGCAGTAGGCCGCCTAAGCACATTTGAGATAGCCAGTCAATGGGGGGCATGTGACACCCTTGTTATACTAACTACTACAGTACTGGTGACAGGTTCAATAGTTGTTTCCCAATCTATTCTGCATATATAAATAATTAAATACCAGCTTGCCAGTAGGTAAGGGTGGGCCAGTGGTTGGGGGGGGGGGGGGGAGTTTGTAGGGAGACGTCGAGGATAGTCTTGGTATGAGCTACAACTGCAGGGGGCCTGACATAGCTGACACTCTTTTGACCCATATCAAAATGTCTACACGTCCAGGGCTGCAGTCATGCTAGCTGCAGTAACCCCGAGATACTGCCCGTATTTACCTAGTTGTTAGGCGTCTTAACTGAGTAGTTGTCATGCAGTTGGAATAGGCGGAAAGTCAAGATTATCGATTGAATTGATATTCAAATTATTGTAATTTAGCTTATTTAGGATTTTAGTATTTAGAATATTCCAGAAGTTCTTATTATTAGGTTATTTTAGTATTTTGCTCTAGATTATGTTTTAGAACTTTTCTATATAAGCAGATGTAATTCCTTCTCAGATTATTGTTATTGATATTGAGAGTCACTAACACTCCGGGTTTGTCTTTCTATGAGTATCTCCTCTGCACTCAAGCGATCAGGCTTGGACGAGCTGATTCAATCCTTGTTTAGGGGTGTGATTCAATCCATCTCCCCGGATGGACATTACATCTGGGGACCCCCTATTCTTCCTACATCCAGTTGATTAGGGGTCTGTGCAATGTGCTACACTATGTTTACGTAAAAACAATAACCTAGGAAAAACATAAGTTGAAGCCCCAGGTTCAGGCTTCTAGTTCTCAATTTGTTAGACTATATTACAAATGCCAAGGGGAAAAACCCTGTAGACAAAGGTTACAGTATCCAACTATTTGTACCTAGAGCAAACTTACCCAAGGAAGTCTACAAACGAGTCTACTGGTAGAGGGTAAGACTACTGTTCAATAAATATTAAGTGTGTAGCAAAAGTTTATTTTCAGATGCTCTTTAGCTCCTCAGACCATAAATTAGAGATCCATTCTCATCCAAAGTTCTTGACTTCTATGACTTTTATGATTCCAAAAGCTACTTAAAATTTCAAGTTTGTAATACCCTTTTGTCAACTGTCCGAAGGTGTACAGAAATAGTTACTAAGCTTCCATATATTGCCAACAGTTGGGATGAATGGGTAGGTGCGGATCGCCTGATGAAACACTCCGAGGAGAATGTCCTGAAGCAGCAGGCCCTTGACAAAAAACAGGGCGTGGACAAGAATCCAAAATCGGGGCGTTCAGCACAAACTAAGCCAAAAATCTCAAGTGGTATTTCCTTAGGAGCCAAATAGGCAGCTTTGCCATTGCTTATCCGTAATTCTTTCATCCTATTCCAACTGTGATCTTGTTTCTTGAACTTCCATTTTTTTTTTTCTTTTTTTTTTTTTTATGGAATGTGAGTTAAGAAAGTTGATATGCTAGCCGTCTTCTGTTGATGACACTATGTTGATACTTTCGTTGCTTTCTTGGAATTTGCAGATGTGAAAGTGGATAAAGAGGATGCCAAAAGTAATGGTAGAGGGTCTTACTTTTTTATTTTTAAAGCTGCCCTTTGCCTCAACTAATTGCTTACTGTTCGTAATTTTGTTGTTTTTCTTTCTTATATAAGCATCACATTACCTTCATTATTACACCCTTTTGTCGCTGTTTTCATGGTGTGTAGAACTGGACTATTAGTTGACCAACTAACTGGAGTTGGTAGATGTGGTGCTCTACAATGTTGCAAGCATAGGGATTGGACTTCTAATACTTTTTACGGATTGGATTTTGGGTTCATTTCGACGTATTGATGTTCCTCAAGTTACTCTTCGATACAAAGCAGACAAGTCTGATCCTTGACTGGCTGCATCATAGTTTACTGCTGGTCCCTCTTACAATAAATTACAGTTTCACCACTTTGTTTTGGACTTATTCTTTCTATTACAGTCCAAACAGATCTCCTACCATTGAAGTCATTAGGGAATCCTTAGAGAGCAGGACTAAGGACAAAAGAAAAGAAAGTTGTTTCCTTTTATATGCTTCATATGCGTTATTGCTCAACTCCATTACTTACAAAATGTGAGCTATCAAATGCGAAGTATGGGACAGGGGTTCAGTCCAAGAGCACATTTTGCAATTATGCAAAAGGTGATGAATCCCTTCCTGTCATCTGATAGTGATGGTTTGGACTTGGTCTGCTAAGACCTTGCCAAGCAATTCAAAAGTTCCTACCTGGGGAGCCCTTTTTGTTGCCATGGGGTAAAGCCCTGTAGAGGCAGCAAATTGGCTTGAGGTAAATGAAAAGATTCAGAGACAGCATATTCCTCTGAGGATGTTGATTGGATGAGGGGCATCAGACAAAAGAAACAGAGACAGCAAATTCATTTGAGATAAATGAGAAGTGAAAACAAGTCACAGACTATAAAGCTGAGATAAAGATAAAATAGGAACACTGAAATTAATAGGATAAAGACATGGAGGTGCCAGAAGGAGAAGATAAAGATAAAATAGGAATACTGAAATTAATAAACAAAGAGGCATAAGAGAGAAAAAAAGGAAATCAAAAGTAAATGGTTTAAGTCATTAAGTGGACATGATTACTTGAGTTTAACCCAGGATGCCAGACTATAGAGCGGGGAGAAGAACTGGTTGGAATGAAGGCTTGTTGGGTCATCTTGAGTTTCTAATTAACCATTACTAAATAAAAACGGGAACAAGTATTTGAGTTGTTACTTAACCATTACTTATTTTGTATAGGGGATTAATTCAAGTATCCTGTTGTATCTTGGAAGAAAGTGTGCACTCCGAGTGTGGTGTATCAGGGATCAGAAATTGAGAGCTCTTTAACAAGGCTTTACTTGATAAATGGTTGTGGAGGTTTGAGCTTGAGACGTTCTATGTGGAGAGAAGTCATTGCTAGTAGATACAGGACTGTAGAGAGTGATTGGTTGAAGTAGATACAGGACTGTATAGAGTGATTGGTTGAAGTAGACTAGTATGTCCTATAGCACAAGTTTGTGGAAGAAAATTAGAAATGGCTGGGATGTTTTTTTTTGCAGCACATGACTTTCTTAGTTGGTTCTGGAGACCGTGTCAGGTTCTCGGTTGATCCTTGGTGTTCTGATGTCCCTCTAAACGACTTTCCCAGATATATGTGGTGTTGCTGTTGTTCGTGTTGGTGCTATATCTTCTGTTGTCTTCGTTTCAGCAAACGGTGTTTCTTAAACCCCCCTTGGTGCACGAATTTGTAACACTGGGAGATGGATGTGGTCACTAAATTTCTTATGGTCTTGAGTCATAGAAAGTTCATGTTATCTCCCAGGATTTATGGCAGTTGAAATTATTCTCTATGCCCTATGGGTTCTTATGAGGTTAGATACCATTATGAAGTCCTTGTCACGGTAGGTCAGGCTAATACTTTTCTTTGGAAGACGAGAGCACCTCCAAAGGTGTCTTTTTGTTTGTCTAGTGCACGTCCTTTGAAACAGTCCTGACTCAAGACAACTTGAAGAGACAAAAGCATAATTTTGTAAACAGGTGTTGCATGTGTATGGGAGCAGAAGGGTCTGTTCATCACCTCTATTCCTCAGGAAATCTGGTCCTTTCTTTTCTCATTAGTTTGGTATTCTGTGGTTTGTGCGGAGAAGGTTAGTGGATGTTTTCCTCCTGGACCAGACGGCAATTCTTGGAGTATGGCTGCTCAATGTCTTGTTTGGTGTATATGGCTTGAAAGGAATCGTTGTGCCTTTGAAGGATTGTCTTCCTCTGGACTCTGTGCTTTTGATCTTCGGGTTCAGGCGTGCTCTCTTCAGACTTGCTATTATGTTTCATTAACGATTTTGGTCAATTTCTTATAATTGGGGTTCTTTTTTCTGGTTGGTTACTGTATACGCCCTCTGTACATGGGTTCGCTCCTTCTGGTGGCTTCCTAATATATTTTTACGCTAAAAAACCAACCTTTACTTGTTTCATCTGACATTCAGTTTGTGCTTAAAATGAAAGAAAGTTTCAATTTGTGGATCTCCAATGAAGCACTAAATCAGTGCAAGGATAATGTACTTTTGATTATCACCTAATATAGTTCTCATTTTCCTGTTTCTGGGAGAAAAGGGGGAACTCTTGGCTTTTCACTAGTTCCAGCTCCCCCAAATTCATGCTTTTCGAGAGCCTTGACCGATAAAAGCAGCACAATGCCTCTAAAACATGCTGTGTTACTTACGTTTTATCAGCTAGTTATTAGCTATGTTACATGGGCCTGGTACTTAGGGGCAAAGTACTGGTTTTGACACGACACGATGCAGACACAAGTGGATCCATACTGGACAGGCCACATTGCAGATTGGAGAGGCATCCCTGGAGATCTCTCGCCATGGATGATGGAAGATGAAGGTCGAAAGAAGAAGAAGACGGTTCAGATCTTGTGGGTCGTTTTTTTTTTTTTGGGGGGTGGGGGTGTTTGGGGATGGGGAGAGAGACCTGTGTGTCATCATGAAACGACCTCCACGTTTATGTTTTTCTTTTCTTTTCTTTTCCACCACACATCATCATCGCTTGTCAGCCCAATAGAAACTTATAATGTATTTAGTACTTTCAAGTAGAACCCATCTAAAAAGTAAAACCTCATAATATTTATATCCGCCCATGTTTTTTGTACTAATCTCATGTTAGGTACTATGTGCAATTAAATGTTCCATATGTGTCCCGGTGTCCTTGTCCAAGTTTGGATCCGTGTCCCTATATCCTATGATTTCATAAATAGGTTACTAGGATCAGAAATAAGGACTGTGAGGATTAAGCTGAAACTAGTCTTTCTAATACTCCTACAATATGATAAATGATTCACAAACAAGTTGCTTTAAGTTTCAAGCCTTTGATAGAAAGTAGGGCTATGCCTGTCTATTTTCTCCACTTTTTGCCCCCATCCCCACCACCACCCCCCCGGCGCAAGAGATAGTAGTAGTAATCGTAAGGAGCAAGAAGAGGTTAGGGCCATGCATATATAACCATGAATGTCGATTGTCCCATCCATATCTCATCCTTTCATCTTGGGGCCACGTAATTGAATGGATCCTTTATGGTTAAAAAATGTAAATATTGTGTCTATGCATGGTAGTTAATACATGTATGCTGCAATTTGACGACTTAGTCCTTTAAATTATGCTGTCTGTAATTATTGGTGTTCAGGATTTTTAGTGTCTAAGTTCTCGAATTTAATGTTAAACAAAATGATAAGATGTATCTTTTACATATATGTGTTTGTCGTGTGGATGTTATTGAAGGGGCAAAAGGGAAGAAGCGGAAGAGTGAATCAGGCATCGAGGTATAATATGCTTTATAATTGTGGATGTGCTAAAACTTGTTATATTTCTGTGGAACTGATTTGTTTGTCATATTGTATACACTTGAATAAAATTTGTGAATTACTTCTCATGTTCAGAGTGTACTCGTGGAACTTATGACCATGTTGAACATTATCATGATAAAAGCATGACAGTCATTTGGAAAGTGGTCTTTTTAGTCAGCCACATCAGTTTTTTTCCTTCACTGGGATACATGAGTAGCCGTGTTCACTTATTCTTGTCTTTGGTCCTTACAGTCGTCATTACAAGTTAAGAGCTAAGTTCCGCGTGCACAGAGGGTGATCTGTTCTCCTTCATGCCAGTGTAAGGCTAGCTAATTGGTCACTGAGGTTGACCCAATCCAAATGACCATTTTTACCTTCCAAATTGAACCACTGCTATATACTTTTTGGCTATCCATCTAACCTTAAGACACAACTCCCTTATTCGAACTTAATCTCCAAAGCTATGATGTACATGAATTTTTTTCCTTGCAATCTTTGTGCTTAACATCACTTGTGTGTCTGTGAAGTCTTGACTTGTTTATTTATCTCAAGTTTTTGGTGAGCCATGCTCTGTATAAGTGCAACTTTGTGCATTTTTATAGATAATTTAAAGATAATGTATTCATGTTTTAGCAGTCTGGGGCCGGACTCAACAGCTCTCCTTGGCGGGGGCAAAGCAACACTGTACATCGATAGTGAGGGACTTGTGTGGAAAAAAATTCATTTGAAGCAGAAAAATTATAAATATGCAAGGGAATATATGAAATTATTGAAATAGTTTGGCCTTAATGGAATTTTCAATTATCAGGAATGTGATTTTGCCCCTAATAGCAGTTAGGAATGCCTAGAACTGCATTTTTTTTTTGGATAAGATGGCACGATCGTCATTAGTAGAAAGGCTATCAGAAGAAAAGACCAAAACTGATGTAGAGTGAGATACTAAAAGGATATGTGTAATTTTGACTGAACATATGGTCCTTTAAACTGCGTGGTGTAAAAGGATTCATATAGCTGACTCCATGAAGGTGGAACAAGACTTATTGAACTACAATTGAATATTGTAGCAGTGATATTATCTGAGTTGATTCTTAGCTCAACAAAGGTAAAGATTGAGGATAACAATTCAAGTTTGTTAGACCTGAGTTTTGCTGATATTGATAAAGGGTAGGTTTCCTTGTGGGCAGAAGGATAATGTATCTGTGGAAAAGCTAGTCAAGATTCAAGTTCCATCAACTTTAAAGAAGCAACTAGTTGACGACTGGGAGTTCATTACTCAGCAGGATAAGGTACTCTTATTTTTTGCTGGATTAGTCTCTAACTATTTACTTTCATTTGCTGATGCCTGACATGGTTATTGTTGAATTGGACTAATGCATAGATTTATGTATGTAACCCACTGATAACCCATCCTTCTTTTGGTTACTGAAGTGTTTTAGATTGCCATTCTTGCATCTATGAGATGTGCTTTTTGTAAAGGACCCAACCAAGTTAGGATGTTGGCACATCTTTTTGGCCTGTCTTTAACATGGTATTGCACAACATGGCTTAGACGGCTTTTTATGGAGCTTTTCATTCCATTATATTCATATATGTAGTTCTTGTGGCGTACATGGCATAGATTGATATATCTGCATCTGATATCATTATTCTTTGATAGGTACCCTCTTTTTTCATCTTGGCCTCTCTATTTAAATCTTCTATGTAGCTATCTAAAGTGCACTTCCTTTTGTTTTCTGGTGCGGTTCCTTTTGGTTGGGTACTGGCAGTGGAGGGGAATTTTTTTATGTTAGCATGAAATAATATTTATTGGCTGATACTGCTAATTATGATTTGTTTCCAACGCTGGTTGGAAAATTTACATCTTTTAGGGGTATTTTAGTAGTTCTCTTTTTCATGTCGTTTTCTGAAACTGATTCATGTCTACCTAAAAATACATTATTTTATTGCGATAACACTGGTTCATTGATATCTTTCTCATACAGCTCGTTAAACTTCCACGTTCTCCTAATGTTGATGATATACTGTCAAAGTACCTTGAATACAGGTCAAAGAAGGATGGCATGTAAGTTCCCTACATTTTAGATTTAAATCAGAGAACCATTTTTTGAGTTGAGTAGAAGTTTATGATTACCATTTTAATTTGCCATCGTCCAGTTCTTTTGATACAGCGTGTTTCCATCTTTAATGATACTCCAGGGGAAAAAATTTGGCTGCTACCCCGGTTGGAGGAATTTTCCTCCTACCCCTTATATAGCGACAACAATCAATTGTCTCTAAATGTTTCTTGTGGCTTTTATTTAGTGACGCTAAAAAAGTGTTGCTAATAATTGTTGCTGAAAGTGTTAAAAGAAAAGTCGCTTGAAACATTTAGCGACTATTAATTGTCACTATACATGGGGTTGAAGAAAGATTCCTACAACCGGGGTAGGAGCCAAAGCTTGTTCTACTCCAGGTGTCTTGGAATTAAGATTATGTTACAAAGGCTTTGCCTTCATTTTCATTTGGGGCTCAGTTTTGTTTGGATTTTGACTGAGATCAATAATTCCTTCCCACTTGTGAATTCTCTACTTAACAGAGTGGTTGCTTAGATGTCTTAAAGTCAAAAGGATTCATCACAATAATGAATTGGGAGGATATTTTCACTTAACCCATTGAATGATGATTTTCGCCATACAGATTACCGTCTTAGCCATGTTATGACTTGCCATCTTTTTCTTTTCTCGACACATTAGATAGTTACTGTCCTGGTCAAGAGCACTTTCTTCTTATAGTATATGGATGTAAAGGAGTCATTTTTATCTGCAGGCTGTGATAGGGTTTCTCACTGTAGAATGTATTTTAAGAACTTTTTCTTTTTTATTGAAAATTTTAGGCGATGGGAGGATTCTTTTTATATACTCACCACATAGGACGATTCTTTTCACCTATGTGGTGAGAAGTACAGGCTTGGGGAAAGTGGATTAATGTATCAACTGGCGCTATCCATTTTAGGAGTGGCTCAGGGTCAAGTTATTTCATGTATCAAATTGTCTGTTCTCATATACAATTAATTCCTCTTTAGATCTGAATTTAATGAGATTTTGGTTTAATATTCTGCCTGCGTATGAGTTGAATATATTGGAGGTTAGCTTGTGCTGCTGGTAGTTACGTGTCGTGTATTTCAATTAATCTTGGATGACTAGCAAGAGGAAGTTTTTATGCTGGTTCCTCTACATTTTCTTCTTGGATACAGGATGACTGATGCGGTTGGAGAAATTCTAAATGGAATAAGATCTTACTTCGATAAAGGGCTGCCAGTTATTCTTTTGTACAAAAACGAGCGCCAACAGTATAATGAAGCAGTTGCAGATAATGCCTCTCCATCAAGTATATATGGTGCTGAACATTTATTACGTCTCTTTGGTAAGCTCATCCATAGATGATACTGCATTTTTATCTGCATGGGTTGCATGATTGTTAGTTTAAACATATAGCCTGTTGGCTTTGGTTGACATACTTAGTGGCTTACTTTCTCTCTTTCACACTTGCATAAAAAATATAGGCACCCATAATTTGTTTACCTGCACTATGCTGTTAGTGGCTAGAATGAAGTATTTGTCTTCTGTATTCCTCTTGTTTGTGAGATGCAATAAATGTCTTTTCCTTTTTCATATTATTTCATATTTTTTGGTATCTTATTATCAAGCCATTACGATTGATCTAAAACTTTGATAAAGCATCCTTTCTAGAAGACTTCTCTCTTCCAGAACCCCTTTGATGCTTCTTTTAATAAAAGGAAGTGTTTTTTTCTGTTTAAGGTAGATTGACCTTGGATAATGATACTCATCCTTCCTTTAGCTATTACGATGGATCTAAAACTTTGATAAAGCATCCTTCCTAGAAGACTTCTCTTTTCCAGAACCCCTTTGATGCTTAAAAGAGAAGTGATTTTTCTGTTTAAGGTAGATTGACCTTGGATAATGACACTCATCCTTCCTCTAGTGTAATATTGTGAGATATTGAATATTTGGATCAGATTTAAGCTACTAAGAGTATCTCATAGGCTTAGTTTGCTCCAACGAGATTGGATGTGCAATTCGCAAAAGAAAAGCCAGATAGCCAGAGAAAAGGAAGAAGATTTTTGCCAGATTTTATATTTTTTGGTGCTCATGAGTTAGCCAAGCAAACTATTCAGCCAGTGGTTCCTGGCTAAAGCTGTGATTTGATCAAACTCATTGATGCCTTTATTCTGGTCTTCATTTTTGGCCATGATTTTTTGTGGTTGTTCCTGGGCTGTAGCTTGAACTTTTTAGTTATTAGCAAATTTAATCCCTTCCACCCAAGCAAAAGGTTCTGCATTATTAAGCATTAGCATTTGGAAAAGAATGCAACCTTGAGAAGGGCAGCAGCTGTCACACCCTGCTGAGGAAAGTCTCTACTAGGGAATGGAAAACAAAACGGGTGCGTGTACGAGTTAGGTTTCTTTGTTGAAAAGATACAGTCAAAAGAATGGTAGTTCAATAGTATGCAATAGTACATACAAATAAGACGTACGGGTATTATACAACTACCAGTAAAAATACGGAACCAGATATTTGGCATTTTAAACATCTAGAAGTATCAATTATTTACACGTCACAAGTATGTAAATCATGACTCACTCCTTAAAACACAAACCTAAAAGATAAAGGATAACTATATATGATTTTCTTTCTTTTGACATAATAGATTGTTTTCTTTCTTTTTCTTTTTTTTTTTGGGTACAAATATTAGGTTGTCGAAAGAAGGAAAATCTGGAGAGAGAGAGAGAGTTAATTTACCTCACTTGCCATGGGCCCAGAGCACGTCTCATGCTTGCTTCTTTAGGGTGAATGGAGCAAAAATGCATTATTAACTTGTAAAGAACGGACAAGTCCTAACAACCATGTTTTTTTCCGGTATGATTGCAAAAAAAAGGGAAACATATGTTTTTTTTTTCCGAATTCATACTATATGCATATTTTCAACTAGGTCAGTTAGTGCATAAATGGAAGACTTCACTAGTAACAAACAATTGGAGTCAAATTTATTTGTGCCCTCCATTTTTTGGGACTAGAGAGGCATGCACTTTCTCCTTCGAACTTCTTTATGCTTTGTCAACTTTATCTCTTTGTTGTAGACAGGTGGTTTTATGTATACTTACATTTGGGTCACCCCACTTTTAGAGTTCTTTCTGATTTAAAAATGTTGTGTCATCCTGCACTTATTTAACAAAGTAATCTAGTTACTTACTGCTCTTCTTCTTTCCGTATTTCCCCTGGTTTGCTAAGTCTACTATGTATTTGCAGTTAAGTTGCCTGAACTACTGGCATATGTCAACATTGAAGAAGAGACATTGGTGCGCTTGCAGCATAAATTGCTCGAATTTCTCAAGTATAAGCTCTATACTTCACATAATTTGTTGTTATCTTGGAATGATTTTAGTAGTCTCCGTTTAAATGACATTACCCTTTACAATTCTCATTGTTCTTCTAACTCCTGCTTCTTTCATTGTTTTGCCACTACTTGACCATTCCCATCGTTGAAAGAATTTTTTGTGAAGTTCATGCTAGGGTGTAGGCGACTTTCTTGGCTATAATTTGTTGAAATGTCAAGGAATGGGCTTGTAAGAACCCATCATCTTGTATTGCTTGTGCGCATGTATGGTTATGTAGGATTGTAGGTACATCCCAGTCAATTTCTCTTTGATAGGGAGAAGTATTGGATTATTTTGGATGCCCAATATAAGCCTTATTTTTTATAATTGATGGTTGCCAATACTTCAGGAAAAGTTTCCGCAGCTTCCTTTTAATTGCTGTATGAGTCAAATTTTCTATAGACATTTTTTGTGATGCAAATGGGCTACTGATCAATATTGCATGTACAAGTAAGCAATTTACCTGGGTAGCTACATTTTGCAGTTTTTGTTATGGTGAACTCTTGATTGGTTATATTTCTGGGTTGGCTTCTGGCTAGATGGTTATGAAGAGAGAGGGTATTTGGATGCTTTAAATGATAAATCATCTAAACGGAACCCCTTGTTTATTTCTCTTAAGAAATGTCATGTTTCATTTATCAAGTGACACTTCTGTTGTGGCAATGAATGCATTTTCCAACAGACCCAAATCATCTGTGTTTGATGACACGCTTTTCTATTTTGGTTATAGGTTTCTGCAAAAGAACCAGGGTACTTTCTTCCTTTCTGCTTATGAAGGCTCTAAAGTTTCTGAAGGAAATGGCAAGGGGAAAGAAAACTGAGCACAACTTTATGTAACATTACTTGCCATCGCCATACGGCAAAAGCATTTGGCGGAGGCATGTGTCATACTGCTTTGACGAGGGCTATATAGGAAGTCATATGTTGTAAGTTTGTAACAGTAGTTCAGTCGTTTTCCTTTTATTTGATGGAAAAGGAAAGGTGACATCCTATTGATTTGCTTCATACAGAAGCCTACTGTTCATTAGTTGCGACATTAGTTAGGTGACTGTTATGTCCGTCCTGTGCATTAGTGAAGCATTAGTGAAAACTGATCAGCCTTGTCGAAATTATTTCTCATTTCTCAATCTTGACATAAATCTGATATCATTTCCATTTCACTTCTTCTCTCTACACGTTTGGTTGGGGTGCTGATATTTCAATGCTTGCATATGTGAATATATCGTTTGATGCGATAGAAAAAAAAAATTAGTCTCCCTCTTTCCTAAAAGCCATTTTTGCATGTGGAAACTTTAATTTGGCGAGATTTTTTACAAAAAATATTGGTAAAATCTCTATGGAGAGCTTGCAGAAACATTCTCCTAGAGAAGACACCTATGGATGAAAAAGAGAAAAGCATGCTGATCTTATCTTTCCATTTATTGTGTAGTTTATGTACTTTCGTATTACATAGAGAAACAAAAGGAAGGTCTCGACTATTTTTCAATTAGAATGTCTCTCTCTTAGATTCTGTATACTTATTTCGTGTTTTGCTTCTTTGCTGTATTATATTATGAAGATAGATAACAATGCCTTGCTGTTGAGATCGTTTAGTCCAGCAGATGTTGCCCGGGTGAACTATAACGTTATTATTATCATTCAACCCCCAGCAAATCTGCGGAGGTGAAAGCGCTGCTGCCGGTTGCTGCACATTGTCAGTCAAGGTTGCTGCTAGCCACATCCAGCACGAACCTGTACCTGACATCGTTTCTTTCCATTCTCTCAAAGGCCCTGTTCACATAATCCATCTTCACTACCTCTATCATCGTCTTCAAACCCTTTTTCTCCCAGAACTCTAATATCTCCTCTGTCTCATCCATGCTTCCAATGAAACTCCCTGTAATTGTCTTCTTCCCTACAATAGCAATAGCAATACATTCTCAAGCATTTTAGTCGAAACTGCACACACTCAAAGATATAAGAAAAGGATGTATGGCCATGGTTGCATTACCTAGAATCATATCGGTGGCATCAAATTCAAGAGGTTTGGGAGCAGCTCCGACTATAAATATCTTCCCTTCGACTTTGAGAAGTGAAACGTATGCTTGCAAGGGATGCCCAGCTGGAACAGTGTCAAGGATATAGTCGAGGCTATTGCTGGCTCCCTCCATCTCGGCAGGACTGGAGCTTACCAGGAAAGCATCGGCACCCAAGTGCTCCAAAGCCTCCTTCCTCTTTTTATCCGAAGAGCTGATCACCGTCACATGATGTCCCATTGCTTTCGCTATTAGAACACCCAAGTGACCAACTCCTCCCAACCCCAAGATTCCTGCCTTGAGAGCCTTTTCTGAGCCAATAAACTGTTTCAAGGGACTATATGCTGTTACACCAGCGCATAACAGTGGTGCAGCCTGCTCTGGTGCAAGTTTCTCTGGTATTCTTACCACAAACCTGCATTACTCTTACGTTTTAGACTTCGATTTAAGCATGAGATTCTAATTTTGAATTCACCTATCTTGTTATGACGTCCCATTGTTTGATTTGGATTCTCTGGAGATGTTATGGTAAATCTTAGAGGTCAAGTTAGCCACACTGGTTATTTCTGAAAATTTGTTTGGCATGATTTTGCTGCTACGTGTTTGCAACAAAAGCTAGTTTCAGTGGCTAACTTTACTTATGAAGTAATTAATTTAGGAAGTCACGAGTAACGAAAAGTAGTATGGTTGTATTTTGCATACTTTTGATGAACCACCATAGCAGAAGAGAAGCCGCCCTGGGTAGGCCTTCCATCTTTGTAGATGTCATTGTAAGTGAAGATTCTGTTGCTGCAGTAATTCTCAATGCTGGACTTACATGACGAACATTCTCCGCAAGACCCAACAATGCAGCCAACTCCTACTGTGTCCCCAACTGCGAACTTACTCACATTCGACCCCAACTCTACAACTTCTCCCACCACTTCATGCCTGCAAATGAACATACTCGAGAATATAAATTGGTCACCACTGGGTATTGGCAATTTGATCATCATAGGAAACATATACGCACCCTGGGACCAAAGGGTAGCTAGTGGTGTGAACCTCACTCCGCATCTGATGGAGGTCTGTGTGATCTATTCCACAAAACAATACCCTCAATACTACATCTTCAGGACATGTTTTCCTGTTCATTGCAAAACGTTAAGTCACGCGGGAGAGAGAGAGTGATTCTTAGGTGGGAAATCCATGAGGATGGCCGATAAGAGCTCGTCACACAAGAAATAGTGTAACAAACACTACATCGGGAGCAGGTAATGTCTGCACTTATGGACGGAAGCTATATTGGCATCTCCAAAGGTGCCTGTGGCGAGGAATTCCCACCTAAGAACTCCCACAGAGAGAGAGAGAGAGAGACCTGAGATGGAATGAGTAAGGAGAGAGGATTGCAGATGCATCTCTAGCAGCCCAAGCATTAACTTTTCTTCCCTCCATATTCTTTAAGCTCCAAATTCAGTTAGTGCTAGACAAAAGGATAATTTTGCTATCGAAGAGAGGCGAGAATGTTGTGCAATTCGCTCTGGATATATTTTTATACCATGGACCTGGATTCATACCATTTCAAAATCTTGAATCAGTTCAATTATGGTTGGGTGTATCTAGCCTGTAGTGCAAACTACTAGTATAATATACTGTGTTGGCAGGCGGAGGAGGTCATACTAGTCGGTGAACATGGCATGGAATATTGCTCATTGCACACGTCAGAGCAAATATTTTTGTAAGCCAAGAAAGCCGCCGCTAAAAGTTGAACAATCTTCTGTTGTCATTTCGTAACAAACCCATCATCTATTTCCTAACAAATTCACTCGTACACAAGCTGAGTATGTCTTTCATGATCGTATGAGTACAAGTTTAGACCCTCGCATAGGCTTTCTGTGGAACTCTAAATTGTTGTGGTCCTTAACTCTTAAAGTAAATTTTACTGTGGTTGTATAGCTTGATGTTACATTCTCAGAAAAAATAGAGAACTTTGACGGCCTCTAATACCGATCCATCTCGAGATTCTATTTTGCTTATTTTTCTGAATTAAGTGTTTGAGTGTCTCAGGTCAAAGAATCTCTTGGCCCAACATTCAATAGTTGCTCTATATGGACTCAAATCATTGGTATAAAACAACACATAACAAACAAAGTCCTCAATTTGCTTGGTTTGTGTTACCAAGCTTGTTCTTCAGGTGATATGCACTTCGCCTTACCATTCAGGCGTCATTCTTGGAGACAAAGAGAATTACAAGCGAAGTACGTTGTCTCACCGCTCTACGTAGGCCAGCCTTTAAATTGAATGTGGTTGTGATTTTTTCATTGTTTATAGCGTAGGCGCTTAGATTTTCTTTAGTAGTGGTTTAAATGTTCTTTCTTTGCCTTTTCTCATCTGGTTGATTAGGTTTGTATTACGTTAAAATCTGTTTTTGTAATGAAGTACTTGAAGTTAAAAAAATCATCATCTCTATAGCCCAAAATGAATTTTCTTAATGGCAATTTGGACATTAGGAGATTAGTAGCCATCTTTCATCTAAGTTGCTTTGGTCTGCACTCTCGGCGCGAACATTGCCCAAGATCAACATGGTGATGTACTGTGAAATTCGCAAAAGCACGATCGTTTATGACCAAGATCTTGGTGATAATACGAACAATAGAAGAAAGAAGATCATCGAGCTTGCCAAGTTTGTTATTTTATTATTCACCAATTAAATTACAATGCAGCCCTAATTTTTTTCCAGTTGTCGTTATCATTTACGTATAAACTATTTCCACCAAGTAACAAATAATAGGATTCAAATTGATAGTTTCAGTTGAAACCATTCTTTGCTGAGGTTAGGCTAAGAAAATTAACATTGTCAATCCAAATTTAATAAATCCACTTCATCTTATCTCACATAAATACTGAAAATTTCGGTTCTAAAGTGGGATACAAAGTTTGATACGTTTTAGTTATGGGAATAGGAAAAAGACAATTATGTCTTCTCCATGCGTTAAAACTTTTACTTCCACTTTTCAATATATTCTAGAAAGCTTACACCGAGTACACCTCGGAAGATTTTGGTTTAATAACTCGTTATCTCCTTATTCGAAAACTAGCACTGAAAACATGTACCGTTGCGTGGTGTTAAATTTTTATTGAAATGACTTGATTCCCCTTACAAAGTTATCGAATTTTCAAATGTTAATCCATCTCCCACCGCCGACAGCCCACCTCCCTTCCTTATCCTCCCACTACAGCCAACCTCACAAGTCACAACTGTTGCGCACCCACTCTATCCACAAAACCCACCACTAATCTCCACTAACCGCCATCACCATCCTCTACACACAAACCCACCACACGCACCCATCCACCCCTCTCCCGTCACCCACCACTGACATCCACACACAAACCCAACTCTCTCTCTCTCTCTCTCTTATCATGCGAGCGCACGCCTACCATACACCCTGCCTCCCCCCAACACACAACTGCACAACCACGACATACAGACTTCCTGTGCGTCCTATGTGTGTGGGTAGGGGCCGAGGTTGAGGGAGCGCCGGTGGTGAAAGGGACGGGGTCGTGAGTTGTGACCTCATGGGGTATGGGTGGGTGGGGGGAGTGTGTGTGGATGTTGGTGATAGGGTAGAGGGTGGAAGCGTTGGTGGTTGGTGGGGGTAAAGGATTCCTTTGTTGGATTTGATTTTCGGGTTTCGTTAAATATAACATAAACGTTTGACGTAACGACGGGAGATTTGTGAGGTACGGAGTTAAATGCCAAGGGAGTCGTCGTAGTTTTCTGAATAAGAGGAGTAGCGAGTTTATTAAATCCAAAACTCAATACCTACTATAATTTTTTGCATATATTATTTACTCATTTATTTGATAATTAATACATAAGTATATGTGCTGTGAGAACGAAGTCAATAAACGTCCATATGACTAGTGACTAGAGTATTAAAATACACTAACCAAAAAAGGTGAAGTAAAATTTGGCAATGGTACAATGGCGCAGAATGAGCACATGATGTGGCGTGGATAGAGAGAGAGAGCGAGAGAGAACTGCACTGCCAGATTAGAGGTTCAGTCTGTTGTTCGCCTATCGATGGTCTGCACTTGACATTCCCTCTTCAGCCTCTTCGACCATGGAAAGTCTTCGCCTTCCAATTGCCATCAGCCAACTGAATTATACGGAGAAAACCAGATGTAATAGAAGCAGAATCAAGCTGAATCTCTCTAAACCCATATACCACCAGCCTCTTTTCTCTTCCTTTGACCTTAAACCCCTCAATTTCGCTCGTACCCAATTCGTCAAATGCCTCGCCACTAACCACCAGAACCACCACCACCACCATGATCACCACCATCACCATCATGACCATGATCACCATAACCATCACCACCACCACCACCATAATGGTCATGATAGTGATACAGGGCTTACTGGGTCGCAAGAGGCGCTGCTTAAATTTGCAAAGGCTGTCAGGTGGACGGATTTGGCGAATTTCTTGAGGGAGCACCTGGAGCTATGCTGCTGTTCTGCTGCGCTATTCCTCGCTGCGGCAGCTTGTCCTTACCTGGTTCCGCAGCCAGTAGCGAGGCCTCTGCAGCATGTCTTTGCTTTCGTCGGCTTCCCCCTCGTTGCTGTGAGTTTCTTGCCAATTCTTTGTCTTCTTCATTGCTAATTGGTGTAATGTTGGTCTTAGCTGGTTCTTTTTGCTGTTTGATGTTGAATAATATTTATGTCCTTTCATTAGATTTTGGTTGGTATCTTTTTAATGAAGAAGTGCCTTTTAGTTCTGAGAATGGTTCAATGCCACTTTATGCAGAATTTGGTTTTTCGGTGTAAGATTTTGCATATTTAGGACCGTAATTGCTAAGTGCAACACTCTATTCTTACTTGTTTTATCTAACATATCTTTTCTTTTGAAATATAGTTACTTTATGCCACTGCGTGTGTATGTGTGCCTGCGTGTGTGTTTGTGTGACACTCTCTCTCTCTCTCTCTATATATATATATACTCTATATATATATATATATATATATATATATATATATATATATATATATATATATATATATAGAGAGAGAGAGAGAGAGAGAGAGAGAGAGAGAGCTCCTTAAGACAAGATAAACATATTAACGGCTATTAAATAAGAGTTACGTATACATTCATCCCAAAATAGAGTTTCAAATGCAAGATTCTCCAAATTTCGAAGTTCATATCCTTGTCAGAGCCTACAAACTCTATCTTATGGCATTCTTGCATTTGTCATTCTATTAGGTCTTTGGTGTTTAAAACTCAATGAAAGTACTCCGAACCAAAAATAAGTGCCTTGTAGTGGATTAGCAATAGGTAAAGTATTCGTTATGGTAGGTTAAATATGCTATATCGGGACAAGGAGTAATGGGTAACTATACTTTGTTTGATGGGGACTGGTGGGTAGCATCTTTCATGTACATTTTCGTTTGTGTTTAGTCTCGTCAATTTTCAGGTGGTGCGTGTGTTTGCATGCACGAGGCTCATATTTTAGTATTTTCTCTTGCTTATGGTTTTATTTACATGTCTTACAATCATAATAATTACAACAAATTATTTCAAGATTGGAATTATTGTTGGAGAGGTAAATTCTGCATATTGTACGGTTGTACCTCCTGTATTGAGTATTTGGATTGAATACTAATTCAAGGTTCTTTCACCATTGCAATCAAAATATCTCATGACTTACCTTATACACGGGCCTTGTCAGGTCTCAGCATCACTTGATGCTCTCATGGATATCACTGGTGGAAGAATTAATATTCATGTACTTATGGCGCTGGCTGCATTTGCATCAGTATTCATGGGGAACTTGTTGGAAGGAGGCTTGCTTCTTGCAATGTTTAATTTGGCTCATATTGGTAAATAGTTTAAACTGCTTCATTTAGCAAAAGGCTCTTTTGATATCACTTATTTTGTTAATATATAAGATGACTGTAGCTGAAGAGTATTTCACCAGCCGCTCAAAGGTTGATGTCAAGGAGTTGAAAGAAAATTATCCAGAGTTTGCCCTTCTGCTGGAAGTAGATAACAGAAACTCACCTAACTTCGCTGATTTGGCATACCAAGAGGTCCCCGTGAATGAGTTGGTAGTCGGCTCATATATATTGGTCAAAGCTGGTGAGGTCTGTGATTTTAAACTTGTTACTTCTAATTCTATTTGATTCTTTTCAGTGTAAAAGCAGTGTTGGGAAGGTTATGCGAAGAAATTATCTTTCCTTGTTCGCTATAATCTCAATGCATCACAAGGGTGGTAAATACCCTGTGTCTGCTGTTGCGCATGCTGGAAGCATGACAGAAGGAAAATTGCATTTTATATGGTTTGGTGGATATGGAGAGTTGTAAGTGTGACGTTCTGTTGACATAAAGTCGATCTACACAAAGAGCGAGTATAATACTATTTTATAGCATATGCTCATCGAAGAACCCAAAAAAAAAAAAAAAAGAAGAAATAGTTTTAAAATTTTGATGTAGTTGTTACCAGTATGAGACTTAGCTCTACTGGATTCAGCATGTTAGAAGATACAATAATGCAAAAAAAAAAAACTAGTCTGAGTTAAATAGATGACAAAATAGGTTTTTTTCAGGAGTTTCCGTTAATTTAGGTTCATAGTGATGCTTTTGACTTTGTCGATAGGGTAAAGTAAACTATGGATAATATGTATTCTTGTCAGTTCTGGTTTTCTTCCATGTGAGATACTCTGATAAAAATTAACCAATAAGGAGTTGTTGGAGTTTATTGTTTCACTTGCTTGGTGTGGCTTGTGTGATGCCGAGATTGGTTAAGAATCTTTCTTTGAGCTGGATAGGGTTGAGGGTGTCAAAGGGTTCGCGGAAAAGATGGAGGTTAGCACCGCTCCGTCTTTTGTGGTCCATTTGGCAGGAAGGAAGCAAGCGTGCCTTTGATGGATTGGAGATTTCTAATAAATCTTTGCTTTTGTCTTTCTCTCTCTTCTTGTCTTCTTGCTTAAGGAGGACGTCCCTAGATCGTGTTGTGCATTGATTGATTTTGTGGATGATTTATACTTAGGACCAGCTCTGTAATTTTCTGAGTGGTTCTCGTGAGGTGTGCCTTTGGAGGTTTTGTGTTTTGTTGCTAGTCCAGAGCACTTTCTTGGTACTTTGGACTTTTTCTTTGTGCTTGTACTCAGGTTGCCTCCCCTGTGGGGTTTCTTTAATACAATAAGTACCCATATTAAAAGAAAAAACTTAACCAGTAAGTGAACATCATCTTATCTTGTGTCGGATGTTTCAAGAAGCTGATATGGGTAGTGGAGGGGATATATTTCCATACAGTTGCGTAATTTTTGCATACTATTTCTTCCGAAGTACTTTTTTATCAGTAGAAAATCAAAAGGGAAGCAGCTTGTCATACTCATAGAAGAGGTCAGACAAATTAAAGTGCCATCGATCTTGGACTTGAATGCTCCTTAGGATTACCTTTTTCTCCGGACATTGAAGTAAACCAAAGAAAAAAAAAAAGCCTTGCCATACATTTAGAAGTGGGAAAAATATATCATATTCTGCTGGTTGTTGGTTTTGGTCTGAATGAAGACACTATTCAGCACGCAAATATGATCTATGTGAAGGAGACTTGCATCTGGGAGACTTGCTAGCTCTCTTCTTCAATGACCAAAGGGAAGCTTGAGCCAAAAAATGAAGGTCGTGAGATGAACAAGCAGCAAACCATAGAATTTTGGCAACTTTTTACTATCGGCGAACGAAATCTGAACTTATTCTTCTTCTTTTCCGTCGTAGCTAATGCTCTATGAAAAGGTGGCTGCACTACAATCCCATGACATGCTTTAATGCAAAATGTATCCTAGATTACATCTCTGTTCTCCTTTGATAAGTCAAGTGAATCGCATTTGTCATGTGTCAATGCTAATTGGGCCATAATTAGCTAGTTATGTTGTCAAGGTGTCATGAGACAGGATTTACGGTCTTGTTTATTATATCTTGACCTGGTGGTGATTTCATTGCATCCTCTACTTGAAAACTTCCTTTTTGAGCCCAATATCCTTTAAAAGTTCAGTTGGCAGGCCATTGGGAATCTCTTAACGTTAGTTTATGTTATGATCAGTCGGTGCCTGTAGATTGTGAAGTTATGCAAGGTAGATCAACAATCACGATTGAGCACTTGACTGGGGAAGTCAAACCAGTGGAAATAGAAGTCGGGGACAAGATTCCGGGTGGCGCAAGAAATTTGGATGGTATGGTGATAGTGAAGGTATGCTTTTTAACTTGTTTAAATCTGTTTGAAATCATCGAAAGAATCTCATAATATTGCCAAAATTGGATTGATAGAAAGATGTATTATTTTCCTTCCAAGGCAAGATAAAAAGATCCTAAGGTGTTAGCTCTGTAAGAATAAGTTCCTTTACTTAGTAGATTGTAGACATGTATGATTAATCACTTCAGAAGATGTCATGTGAGTAGCTCTTTAACTACATCCTTCTTATACCTTCTATTTTCCTCTTTGTCAAGCTTTCCTTGTAGTATTCCAAAAGCTCCTGACTCCTGTGTGGTTCAAATAATATATTTCCGACCTTATCCATGTCTGCACTCATGAAAGAGAAAACGTGATGGTGTTTACAATTCTATGATGGCCCTAATGCCTTCACAGCTACGTTGCTTTCTGTGCAACTAACAGCTTAAATACTTAATTTAGGCTAAGAAGACATGGAAAGAGTCGATGCTGAGCAGGATTGTGCAATTGACAGAAGAAGCTCAACTAAGAAAACCACAGCTTCAGAGGTGGCTGGATAAGTTTGGAGAGCATTATAGCAAAGCAGTGGTCATCCTGTCAGTCCTTGTTGCGTTAGTGGGGCCATTTCTTTTCAAGTGGCCATTCATTGGCACATCAGGTAAAATGAGGGTTCGTTGTTTTGTACATCCCATCCCTTTCGTTTTTACCTATTGTACCCCAGTACTGTTTGTAGCTTTAATTTTGGCGGGTTTTTTTTATTTTTCTCATAAGAAAGAAGGAAGCAAAAAGGGGTACTTTGGGAACAAAGACCAGCCACTACAAAGTGTAGAGGCCGGGTGCTGTGCTTACTTAAATAAAGGAGATCCAAGCCCTCCACTATGTTATGTAGATGGCCCTAGATGCCTTCGCAAAATTGGCAGTTTCCCAATGCTAACCCTGGCTCAGCCCCCATATATATGCCTATCTATGGATATACATGTATGGATATCTTTTTATGTATATATGGTTGTTTACATCTATAAATATGTGTGTGTGCGCTTGTGTCTTGTGTCCACAGACACCCACACACAACACATATATGTACATACATAAGTGAGAGAGAGATTGAGGGTAACGAAATGTTTGTACTTGGGACTATTCAATAGCAAACGTAAGGCTGGCTGAAGAAGGGGTAGCATGTGTAATTGCTTTCTCTGTCAACTACGCTTATAGATACCACTCAGAGGGGGCGTCAGTGTGAGCCGTAAGGTTATGATGAGAGGGAATAGGTTGTAATTGCAAGATACTTTTAGCGAAATCTCTGTAGTTTACATAAAGAGAGAAAAAAGAACAACTAGTATGATGGAACGACTATTTATCTATGATATGGTCTGTCAATTTCCATGTCTTTTGATAGTTATTTGCTCATGTAGCTTGCAGGGGATCAGTTTATAGGGCGTTAGGGCTCATGGTGGCAGCTTCACCATGTGCATTGGCTGTAGCTCCATTGGCGTATGCCACGGCAATTAGCGCTTGTGCAAGAAAGGTAATTGCCAAATTTACTCCCTGAAAACTTATAGTAATTTTTTTTTTATTTTTTTTTCTGTTCAAGCATGACAGTATCAAGATTTGTATATTATTATCTTCATCTAGCTTGATCAAGATACAGTATTACGAACTTTTGTTGGAAACCAGATCCTGAGTGAGGTTTAATTAAATGTTAATTGCAACATCTTACTTAGAGTTCTTGTTGATTACTTTTGACTTGCTTTTCTTGCATTCCCAAATGAACCTTTGAATTTTTCTCACCCTCCATATATCATCAGGTGTTTGTTGGACAGATCACTTTTGCTGAGATGCATTCTTATAATATACGTTGGTTTATTTGTTTGAATAATATGCTAATTCACTGGAAGAATATAAACTAGCTCGTCTACTTCCATAGAATAATTTTAAGTATCATTTCGTACTTGCTGGTCCCCAAGGGTGTCTCTAATGCTTATACTAGTGTATGCTTCTCATAATTGAATAATCTCGTTTATATTTATAGTGATCCAACCCTATGACTCCTAGTTTAAGGCTACGAGTTGATTTCAAGTGCTGCCATTTTATTTTTCTTGGGTAACAGACACGTATATCTCGCCTAAATACCCCGTTTTAAATATCAGATACTCAAGTATTCCTAGTGTATCCCTTCTTGGGTCTTATACTTTTGCAGCCCTGTTGCAAATAGATGCTCGTTATGAAATTTTGCCTTTGGCTTATTCACTGCATGGAGGGGAATTTATTGACATGTTGAAATTTGATTTGGGTTCTTAAAGAAGCTTCATATGATCCAATTAGATTTTGATGCACACTTTTTCCCAGCTTTGATAACTGTGGTCATGTTTGTAGGGAATATTACTTAAAGGTGGGCATGTGCTAGATGCTCTAGCTTCTTGCCACTCTATTGCATTTGATAAAACTGGTACATTGACCACTGGAGAGTTCACGTGCAAAGCAATTGAACCAATACATGGACATGCCAGAGGCAGTCAAAAAGAAATTGCTTCCTGTTGTGTCCCCAGCTGTGAAAAAGAAGCTCTTGCTGTGGCTGCTGCTATGGAGATGGGTACTACTCACCCGATTGGAAGGTAGTATTGTTTAACAGAAATACATTCCTCCTACACAGTTCTGCTACAATATTTTTATCATGATTGCTGATACCCATTTTCCTTTTTAAGTTCTTTGGATTTCATGCATCAACTTCAAGGAGTATTAGTTGGTTTACGTGTCCTTTTTAATCATTTAACCTTCGAGGTTAATTAGGCCCATGTTGAAGTTTTAGGTAATTTCAGTATAGACGGTGAGGTTATTCTGCAGGAGATCACTTTCACAGTCCATCTATTCCCATAACTCTTCCACAGTTCCTAAGATAAACCTTAAAACCCTATACTGTAACTTGGGCGGATGGCCAACGCTTCACAGATGCTCATCAAACTGTGACCAAATGGCTGTGATGACTAAATTTGTCACCTTTTTCCACATTTTAATTGCTTCTCAACAGCCATGTACTTGCTTCTGTCCTAGCTGACGTGTCTTCTTAGTAGAAGGATGGCCTTGTGGGAGGGCAAGAAAGATCAGAAGCAGGAGCCTTCCAACGTTCATAACTCTTCCTACGCCTTACTATCTGTCGATCAACGAGGAAACATAATACTCGATGCCTAGATGGCTGTTGTGACTCCATCGATTGCTATAAATTAGCATTAGTCTTGTAATAGTTCTATATGACTTCATGTAGATTAAAAGTTTCATTCACAAGCTTTTTGTCATATCTTTTTTATATGCGCATAACTCTCTACATTGAAAATGGTGTCAGCTGTGTCCATATGCCACTTTTATAGACTTTGTAAATTGGCTTGTCGTGTCATCTCATACCCGTTTTTTCCTTCGTCGACCTCTCTGTCCTTTATTAGCTGCAAGCACTTTTGAATGCTTACTGAAGCAGTGAAGCATGTGGGGATCCTTCATTTTCTCTTGTGCTTATATATTAAATCTTTTATTTACGGATGTGATGTTCCTTCAATGTTCCCCTCGCCTCCCCCCTCCCCTCTTTCCAGTCCCCCCTTGTGAAGGTTTTTAGTACATCTTCTTTTGTTTGTTGCAGAGCTGTTGTTGATCATAGTGCAGGCAAAGAACTTCCATGTGTTTCTGTTGAAAGTTTTGAAAACTTACCTGGTCGAGGTCTCTTTGCAACATTATCGAGCAGCGAGGTAGTGTATCCTCTGCTAGTATTATTTTCCTATTTGTTGTTGGCAACTCAACGTATTCAGAGTGCATGCATCAGTTTGTATTAACTTTTCCAAGTTGTAAATGAGTGCCTCGCAAGTCTCTGCTGGTACTCTTGTTAATTTAGAAGGTAAAAGAAAAGCTTTGGGAAAAATAATGATAGCCTTTGTCTTGTTTCCCTCCAAGAAAGTTATAGGAAATGGCTGTATCAGTCCTGGTTTGCTCATTAGGTGTTGTACTTTTTTCTTTATCATCTTCAAGTGTAGTTATACTCTGATTTCATATATATATAAGGGGGACCATGAATTATTTATGTGTCATCATGAATTAATTTTCTTTTAAAGTGCATCTCTTAATTCATATCACGATTAATTAGTTCTTCCCATATGGTAAATTTTTCAGTATCGTTGCTGGTGAAATAAATCTACATTCTTTTCTTTTTTTTTTGGTCATAGCCAGGGGGTAAACTGCTGAGAGCTTCACTTGGATCTGTGGAGTATGTTGCATCACTGTTTAACTCTGAAGATGAATCAAAAAAGGTCAACGAGGCAGCGACCACCTCTGCATATGGAAGTGATTTTGTCCGTGCCGCTCTTTCCGTTAACAATAAAAAGGTGTCATTGCTTTTTGGATCTGGTGACTTTATTCTATAATAAGATGTCTAACTGGGATCAGTTCCATGTTTCTTTTGATTTGATCCGTCCAACCACCTAAATAGCAAAATGTGGTTGGTTTTTGTCTTTTTAACCAAATTATTATCAAAATAGTGAAAGTTCAGGACTTAATGACATATCATGAATTTAATATAAGATCGAAAAGGAAAGAAAATTTTAGTTTTGATATTCAGCTGGCTCTCATATGCTTTTACAAGGTTCTTGTCTTCTTGTGATAAGTACCATGCTATCCAGTTAATTTTGCATCGTTGTGGCATATGCCTGTTCATCAGGTAGACTATTGTAACAAGGTTCTCAAAGCGTGACATACATTTATGCTCTCATTCTCTCTATAAGCTTGACATAAAACTTAACATTGTAATATATTAAGAATCTTTTGTTTTGCTAGAAGGCTTGCCTTTGGCCGACATTCTACCGCACCTTTCAATAATGGGGAGCTATAAATCATGAAATGCATTTTTCCATTTACCAATAGCTTAAGTTTCTTTAAGAGGTAGCATTGGTATAGCACCACCACCCCCGTCCCCCCGCCCACCCGGAGGAGTCTCAAGTTTGGTTATCATAGACTAAAACTTTTTCATCGAGTATACTAAGAAGTTGGTCAAGAGTTGCTGCTTTTCCAATACTACCCGTCTAAAATGTATAATTAAAGCAGTCACTCATGGCCACCACAGCTTCTCTTCTTGTCTCACTCTGTATATATATGCATACAAGTCAACTGAAAATAAGACAGTCCGGTTGGCTCGCCTACATGGCTACATAACAGTCCCGGGGGCTCATCAAAATTACCTCTTGTCATCCACAGATCTGGAATTGGATGGCTTAAATCAGATAACCAAACCGCTTAATCAACAGATTATTAGACACTTGAAATATGAAACAATCAAAAGATCAAGACAATTCATTTTTGAAGTCATTGGGTTGACAGAATTGGCCTAGATGTTGGCGGTTTTCTCCGACACCTTAGCGGCTATTTCGAAGTTTTTCTTGATGTTTTTGTAACGGTATTGCTATAGTGTTAATCGACTCCCCCTTGCGCCTAGTCCACCACCTAGCCCACCCAATAGGGAAGCCAATACCCCTGCTCGCCGCCTAGTTGTCTACCTGGGCGCATAGGTTGTCCGCGTAGCGATGGCCTGTTTTGCCGCATTGTTCTGATCTGTGCTCAAATTTGTGGGCAATGGTGTTCAAGCGTTTCAGATCTAATGGGTGTTTGATGTTGTTCAGAGTACAGGACGGTGAAAAGAGAGCAGAGGAGAAAAGTATGGAGAAAACAAGAAATAAACCATTCAAATTATAATTAGAAGCAGAGTAGAAAGTAAGACCGAGTTTACTTTCAAAGGAAAAGAGAAAACAGCCATGGCTTCGAGGAAGGTGATAGCCAGAAAAGAAAGTCTCGTGGGAGAGGAAGAAATGGAGAAAGTGAAGAGAGTGGAGAGAGGAAGGGGAAAGAGACATAAAGTGAGGATAGAGAAAGATAAAGCAATGAAGCGCAATTAGGGTAAAGCAATACATTTTATTCTTGATTTGGAAAGTGAGTATTCTATCTGGACAAGCCAAAACGGAGCTCACTTATTTAGGGACCAAGGGGGTATATTCGTGTAAGTGACCAAGGGGGTATATTTGTGGTCATTGAAACTCGTATTGTTGGACTTTTTGTCATTCCAAGTTGATAAGCTAGTTCAAGTGACTCTTGTGATTATGGATGTGTCTTCGTTCAGCATCTGCGTGTCTGGCTTTGTTACTGGGGAGCTTTCTTAGGATGATGCTTCATACGCCATTCCATAGTGTGATAAAAGAGCATGGAACTGCAACTGTTGCACCTTCTTAATTCGCAAATTGATTTAGCCTGTTTGTGTTATTATAGTCTAGAACTAAGTTTGATGAAATATCCAGTTTTCCTTAAGGAATAAATAATCAAAATGTCGCAGAATGCAGCAGGATTTGTGTTAATTTGAAATTTAATGTGCGTAGTAAATATGAATCATTATGTTACAAACTTCACCTACACACAAACAAGATATGTAGTTTGGATTAATGTGTTTATTTTAACTTTACTCTTTCACTCTGCTAATCATCGGGATAAAGTTTACACTATATGCAGGTAACATTGTTTCACTTTGAGGATAAGCCTCGACAGGGGGCTAAAGATGTTATTTTTGGATTACGAGATCAAGCAAAGCTCCGTGTGATGATGTTAACTGGTGACCATGCCTCAAGTGCATGGCGAGTTGCACATGCTGTAGGCATCCATGAAGTTTATTGCAGCCTGAAGCCGGAGGATAAGCTCAATCACGTGACTAGTATCTCGAGAGATACAGGTGAGGCTTCTAGTCATCACCTCTCTGACAATTAATAATGTGGTTAATCTTGTTATTCTAACATGTGATTGAATCATAATATTTCCTACTTTTATGCGGATAAGATGGTGCTGCCAAGCTATGTTGAACTCTGTCCACTCAAGCATTGATGAATATCTCTTTTGCTTATGAAACTCATTTTTGAACTCTATAATCAGTTTGTTTCTTAATCTCATCTACAAGTTGAAGATTCTCCTCTCTTAAGCTATACATAAGAACCTTACTCGAGGTTGTTTGCAGCAGTTCTAAGATTCACCTTGGGGGATGGCGGAGAAATTTTTTTGTTGCAACTCGTTTTCATGTACGAGATGGCTAAATCAAGAATGTAAGAACGTCGGCGGTGAACATCAGAAGGTGGTGAACTAGTTATCAGTAAGGACGAAGGTGAGAACAGTGGATGAGCATGATGGGTGGTGCAAAAAAATCCACTAGAGTCTAGAGTATACAAGTCTGATGGTAGTTATGGAGGCACAAAGGAAGAGATTGTCACCTGCTAGTTAGCTGTTGACTTACAAAGTTGCTGCCTTAGTTATTCAGAGCCTCTCGTAGAAACTGACAGGAAATACCTTGGGTTGGGGCCCCCGGGGCGGCGGCGGAAGGGGGACGAGAAATGTACCAGAATTTTGTCTTTACCATAACCGTCAGGGCGTTGGTGGCAATAGTCATAGGATATTGATATTCTAGACAAAGAGGTAAAGATGAAAAAGGAAGGAAGTTAGCATAGAAATCTGATGGATACTAATTGAAATTTACCTATCTACGGCAGCTAACAAAAAGAGCAAGGAAAAGAAAAACGAATTGCTGATCCCATGATATCAAAGAATCTGCTCAAATATTTAATAGAAACTAAAATCACACCAAAATTGTAGATACAAATAAGCCTCGCCAACATTGCGTGAATGAGAGGGAGGGAGAGTAAAGCAAAATAAAATAGTTGAGGCCTCAAGGGGTTATTACTTGAGATAGAAGAAGGAACCACCTATAGCTGAGATCTGATAATGGGACATATCCATGCATGGGAGAGGCCGTATCCTCCTTTGCCATGGGGTGGTTCCTTTGCTGCTCGTAGTGCTTTTAGTGCTACTTTGAATTTCTGGCAGTACGCCTATCAATCACTTCAGTGGAAATTTTATCGAAGTATTATTCTTTAAGTGATAAGTGGCAGGATCACCAGCCTTAAGTTCTTCTATTATGTTTTTATGGGGGCAAGAAATTTCTTGTGACCTGCTAATTTTCCCTCATGTTTCTTGTTATAAGTAAAAGAAAACTTGTACTTTCTCGGGCTACTTGTTAAAGGTAGAGGCTAAATTTACCCCCTCGAAGTCTAATCCACCCCTTTTTAAAGGAGAAAAAGGGAAATCAGCCTAACCCTTAATCGTTAAATTTCACATTTTCTGTGATTCTTATCTTTGTTCTCTCTCATAATTCTCGGAGAAGTTGCCGTCCAGGATATGTTAAGATTGAGGAGTGTTTAAATAGAGGAAAAAAGGGGCTGGGCAGTGCACTTTTGTAGGGACTGGGGAAGTTTTTCTTTGGCAAAAAGAAGTTCGAATTTGGAATCATATTTGTGAAAGCTGTTGTTAAAGACTAAGCATACCTAGACACATAGTTTCTTTTTAGGACATCCACCTCAGCGCAAGCCTTGGGGTCGGACCAGCAATCGATAGCACTCTGCCTACTAAGTTAGCAATGGTTCTGACTTCTGAGGTAGTAGTCGAAAAAACGGATCCGAAGGTTTGGAACCAGAATCCAAGTAGGAAAATTTGTCAGTTCAGCACCCAATTAGTTTTGAAGTCCGCAGACCATTTAACAAATCTGGTGTTTTGGCAGTTGATATATTTGACATTGGTTTTCGATTTTGTCTACAAAAGTACTACTGTTTAAGGGTCGTAGTGTTTTGGCCATGATGAATTTGGGCTCCGGTACAAGATTAATCGGTGCGTGTAGTGGGGTGGTGGTCCCGCAAAAGTGGTGGCTGCTTTTTAAGTTTTGATGAGTTTTTGTTTTTGGCTAGATTCATGTTCTCTGATTTGAGATCACTAGAGAAGCCCTAAATTGTTCTGTTCTGCAGCTTCTTAGAGAGAAAATGAGAGAAGGAAAATGACATTAAGATTAGAAAAGGGCGTTTCCTCTTTCGCCCTTAAGGAGGGCGTGCATGCACCCGATTAGTTTTGAAGTCCGCAGACCATTTAACAAATCTGGTGTTTTGGCAGTTGATATATTTGACATTGGTTTTCAATTTTGACTGCAAAAGTACTAGTGTTTAAGGGTCTTAGTGTTTTGGCCGTGATGAATTTGGGCTCCGGTACAAGATTAATCGGTGCGTGTAGTGGGGTGGTTGTCCCGTTAAAGTGATGGCTGCTTTTTAAGTTTTGATGAGTTTTTGTTTTGGCTAGATTCATGTTATCTGATTCGAGATCACTAGACAAGCCCTAAATTGTTCTGTTCTGCAGCTTCTTAGAGAGAAAATGAGAGAAGGAAAATGAAATTAAGATTAGAAAAGGGCGTTTCCTCTTTCGCCCTTAAGGAGGGCGTGCATTTCGCCTTCCCCTTTATTAAATAGTGCAACTTTTTCTACTTGTTTGCAAGATCTTTGTTTAGGCAACTTAAATTGGATGGATGAAAAAGATGTTGTAATTTTTGTCTCAGGAGGAGGTCTTGTAATGGTAGGCGATGGCATAAATGATGCCCCAGCACTTGCAGCTGCTACTGTGGGTGTTGTACTTGCACAGCGTGCTAGTGCGACTGCTATAGCTGTTGCAGATGTGCTGTTGTTGCAAGATAACATATCTGGTGTTCCATTCTGTATTGCCAAATCTCGTCAAACTAGTTCCCTGGTATCTAGTGATATTATTTTTGTCATCGATATCTTGGTTGTTCTCCATCTTGTTATAGGTACTTATGGCCCTGTGCTTGCAGGTGAAACAAAATGTTGCACTTGCCTTATCTAGCATTTTTTTGGCCTCTATGACATCAATCTTGGGATTTCTCCCACTGTGGCTAACGGTATGATGAATGCATTTGACAATTTCTGCAGACCTATTGCTTTTTGTTCTTCGTATCAGCTACTGTCTAGGCTAGGATAGAGAATCTTGCATCAGCGTAATATGGGTTCTCTCTATGATGTCGCTAGCAAGATCTCCCCTTTTAAGGAAAACAGTGCTTCCGTCCATTTCCTCTATAGCAGGTGGTTAAGTTCTTCACTTAAGATTCAATCTGAATCTAGGCCGTGATCACAACTTCATTCTATGTAATCGAACTAAGCTAGCTCACAAGGACCCCCATTCCCATGTTCGACGTGAAGAAAGCTTCTGTTTCTGAAGTGTCTATAATGTTGCACACAAGGAAGACAGGTGTTTTCCCAGCATTCTTCTACATACATGTTGGCCCATCTGAATAAACCACATTTGAAATTGTCAAGGGTCAAGCCACGACATATCGTCTTATGATCTAATGTTTGCAAATGTTGTTCCTGGTGTTTGTGCACTGTGTTCTTCTTGACACCTTAAGTTATGCCTCTATGGAAAGTTTAAGGTCAGCTAAAGAACATATCCGTTGTATGTGATCAGTCATGAAACACGGCTGAACCGTTTTCTCAACTAAAATACAAATTTGTAAGTTTGCGTCACTATAGCAGAATTATCTTCTGCCAACCGCTGTTATACAGGTGATCTAGCATTTTCATTTTATTTGTCACTCCCAACTCTAGAGGTGTAGACTCTTCTGCATTCTAATCCCTGCTTTTTGCAACTGAAGTTCTTTTTGGAATAAAACCTAGCAGGCTAGCGCTCGCTATTTTCTCCAATCTTAGAGCTTACGAGCTAAAAAAAATTTTGAGCTTCAAGAAGGTTGTAATTACTTTTAAATGCTCAATCGCGATGTCTGTCCATCATTAAAATTTACCGCGTTAAACCATACATTCATTACCTGTCACTGTCAGTTTGATGATTTTTCAAGCATGTATCTGCTGACATGGAGATAATTTCATTATTTACCAAGTGTCCGTAGCAGCTCCCTTTAGTAGCTCCTGAATTTGGGTCTGACACTAGCTTCGGAAGTTGAATTTGCTGGCAATTACCTCTTCTTGTTTGAATTTTGTGGGATTAGTTTGAACCCAACATGTCTTCAGCTGAAAGATTTTTGTGGTTTTGGTCGAATGTTTTTTTTGTTTTTTATTTCCAGATTTTACTCAATAGTGTTGGGTTATATTGACCCTATCCCTTTTATTAATCTCTTTTTGAAGTTCATTGCTTATAATTGCTTTTCTCTGGTGTATATGAAGGTCCTTTTACACGAAGGCGGTACTCTTCTTGTATGTCTAAATTCTGTCCGAGGTCTGAACGATCCTACATGGTCCTGGAGGGAGGATATTATGCATATAGTTCATAAGATCAAGTCTGCCACTTTGGTCCTTAGGAGGCATGAGACCACCCAAAGCACCATACAGACTGCACCATTGTAAGTAGACCCTAACTTTCACTGTCATTTCTAAGCTGATGTACTGTAAGCACTTGTAATTCATTGACAATTGTGAATAGAAGAAAGTTGTAAATCCCTGTGTATTACCCAGGGGCATTCATTTTGCCTCAAGCGGTCGATATTGTTGTGTTGACAACGTTCCTGACTGAATCAAGAGTACAACTTCTATGCAAGTTAAATAGTTAGGAATATAACCATCACATCTTCGTGGCCATTCCTTGCAGATTTCTTTTGCATTTCCTAAATAGCCAAACGGGGACAGGTATAGCTACGGAAAAAATGGGATGCCATGGGAATCGCAGAGAACATAATTCTTGTAGCGAAAAAATAAAATCGATGAATGCTTTAAGATGATATCATGTTGGGCAATAAGAAATTATTGACCACAATCACTATTTTTAGTTCATTCATTTGTAAAGCCCACTGAGAAGAAACAGCATGACTCAACTTGCAACTTATGGGCCTTCCGAATGATCGCAATCAAATCAAAGGCTTAATAGATTCACAAGGCGTAGATCGTTCTGATCAAGTAATGGAACTAGAGCCAGTTTGATATTGGTTTTACTATAATCACTTCTGCCTAGTAGATTACGGCCAAACTGTTTATGTCAAAAGTAGTCCTCCATATCTTTATTCCAAGTTGCAGTTTTCTACTTTTCTGTCCAAATATACTGTCACTTGCTATTGTCAAAAGTTACCTTACATAGGCTGCGACTTTGAGTTGAGTTTTATGGTTTTAACCAACTCAACCCAAAAAAAATTTTTGAATTTTTCCCGAGTCCAACCCAACCCACTTAAGTATAAAGTGAGTTAGAATGGGTTAAGCTTATATAATAGTGGGTTATTTGGGTTTGGCTTTTAAATCTTATTTGGTAAGAAGTCACATTTTTTAACTACCATCGGCGGCAGTAGCAGCCTCAGCAATCGATAAGGTCCTTACCTGCTTTTAGACGCTAAAAGCACTCTAAAAGCAGCGTCAAACTGAGATCTAAAAAGGAAGTTCATTTTCTTTTTGACGGACGAAAAGAAAAGCCAAGAACGTTAAACCATTGTATGGCACGACTAAATTGGGCGAACGAAAACGTGGAATTAGGAGTTGGGCAGTTGCATCACATGCTTGTTATTGTCACACGACTTGGGTAAAAGAGCAGTCAAAACTCACAAGATAGGGTGCGTGTTAATGTGTGGGCGTTGTGCTACTGTCACTCTCTCCTGCACCTAAACATTAAACAGGAACCTAACCACCCAAAAAGAAAGCAGTTAAAGGGGAACTGTTTCTCGCCTTACAAAAGTTGGACAACTAAATTTTAATACCCAAAACACTTTCATGGAATCACTAACTAACACTAACACTTCCAATCTTATGTTTCTCCTCAACTTCCTAACTTCCACCAATCCTCTGTTGATCTACTTACTTATTCATTGGCAAAGCAAAGAAGAATCTCGTTACAAGATCGACGACATAATTATTACTATAATATATGAAAAGCTGGCTCCAAATACAGCAATGCATAAATTATACCGTCTGTATGAGAAGTTGATAAAAATATTTTTAGAGACAATATTTTCTCACAAATGAAATGGTAAACAGTAACGTCACAAAAGTGCACGCCCGCCCTACCGTGCATAATATCTGGCTTGTTGTGTTAGGGTAAGTTATAACAGTGGTTTTCTGGCACAGTAAGCTTCGTTTGTTGGGGTAAGCTCGAGTGAGTGGTTAGGAATAGTTTCCGAAAATGAGATGCCAAATTTGCACATTTGTCCTCTCTGTCGCAATGCTTGTTACTTTCGTTTTAGTGGAAGCAACAGAAACGGACATCAGTCCTTGATTTCAGTTCCCGGCCGGCCTGCATCTCCGACTCCACATTCTCCCCCACAATTTAACCAATCAAACCCAGAAAAAGCAGTAGCAGATAATTAATACTACTTGAGAGATTTAACTTGAATGAACGGAAGAAAATCAAAAGTTTTCTTTTTTTCTCATTTTTGTTTCATTGTCTGGACAAAAGTGAGTTCCAATTGTCCTTGGGGTGGGTTGCCTCCATCTTGTTCGGATTTCAACTCTCTAATGTTTACTCTGTACAATGACCAAAATTATTCCCGGCATATTGAAGCCGGACCAGAGGCGAAACGATACGTTTATCCTAGGACTAGGAGTGAACCCCCGGGGGGGAAACATAAAGATGGTTCTTTTCTAGTTCCAAACTCAAGTCTCTTCTCTGGTCTGTTTTTTGGCCGTTAATTTACTCGATCTTGCTGATGCCAATGCGCTTCACCGCCGCATTCCTAAACCCATCGCCACCGGCCTGCTGCACACACATCCCCATCCCCATTGCCTGATGGTGCTGTTGCTCCATTCCGGCCATGTAATTCCTCACCTCCTTCCTTATCATGTCCTGCATCACAGCCAAAAACTCCGCATTGAACGGCACAAACACCTTCTCCCCCTGCTGCTGTGCAGGTGCGGGTGGTGGTGCTGATGGTTGTACTCTGTTAGTAAACGGAAACTGCTGCACCGGCATCGACGGTGGCAGCTGCAGCTGCGCACCTCCGAACTCAACATTTCTATTGGAAAACGGAGTCTGCTGCATCGGAACGGCAGCCGGCGGTGACGAGCACGGCGGAGATCCAAACTCCCTAACATTCCGGTGGTGATTTACCTGATTCATTTGGATCTGTTGCATCTGCACCGGTACGGAAGCGACCGGCGCCGGAGGCGGAGGCGGCGGAGGAGCCATCGCCGGTAAGAGCTGAATCGGATTGGCAGCAGCGTGAGTCGACTCGGTGAGTCGATTGGAGACTTCGCCCGAGTCGACACCGGGAAGTGAGAGACTGAGTGAAGTGGGGGGATCGTTGGAAGACGACGTCGTCTCCATCTGCGGGGGCGCAAAAACGCCAGCTGTCCTCGGTACGGGCCGGTACACGTGCGATGAAGACATAACGGGCATGCTCGAATCGCTGGCATCCGATCCGGACGGGCTACCCGGACTCAGGTACAGACCCGAAACCGGAACGGCCGAGCCGGCGCTAACCGATCTCTTCAGCGGCTGCGGATTCGAGAAGTCGTTACCTTCATCGGAACTCATCGAAGAGCATTTCCTCTTGAGGGTGGAGTTCCAGTGGTTCTTAATCGCGTTGTCGGTCCTACCCGAGAGGAGCCGGGCTATGGTGGCCCACTTGTTGCCGAACCGGGCATGGGCCCTGACGATGGTCTCGTCTTCTTCGGGCGAAAAAGCCCGGTGCTCCACCTGGGGCGACAGCTGGTTACACCATCGTAACCGGCAGGACTTCCCGGATCTACCCGGTATGGCCTTGCTGATCAAAGACCAATTTCTAGGACCATGCTTTTGGACGAGCTGTTGTAGCATTTCGTCCTCTTCAGGGCTCCATGGACCCTTGATCCGATCCACATCTTTCTTGGAATTAGACATGGTAAGAGTATTCAGAAGAGCATGCAAAGGTTCAAACTTTGGGGTGGGGTGGGGGTTATGGTTATGGACCGTTCGGAAGGAGGTGAAGAGATGGTCGGTTTTTTTATAGCAGAGAGAGGGGAAGAGGGGAAGAGAGGGAGGTTTATAAGGGAGAGGGGATGACCGGCTGAGGAGGTGAGGAGGGAGGGTTGTAGGCGTAATGGGCACCGCTTCTTCCAGGCAAGCGGTTGTTTTTGGGGGGTTTTGGGATACAGCTGGCTAACGAACACGCGTCACATCCGAGCTTGCCTGATTTACACATACTCAACTCCCCCTTCGTAATCTTTCACTTTTGTTTTTCTTCCCTCTTTGGACTAACGCTCCTCCACAGCTGCGTCGCCCGCACCTCCTTTTCTGCATTTCAACCCAAAATACTTGCTGTTTGAAAGTGTTAATGAAGTGCTGTCCAAATAAAGTCGCAACTAAATAAAACGAATAACTGTAGAGAGGTGGGGCGTGTCCTCTTGCTAGTAATTAATTTTGAGCTAACTAATTAATGCCCCCATGTACCTTTGCTAGTAAACAGAATTGGGTAGGTTTTACGGGGGAAGGTCTAAAAAATCATAAAGGTAACCAAAAATTTTAGTTTATTTCCCACAATCACATTTTCCGAATAATCCTTGTTGATAGTTTATTTATAACATAGTGTTCAGATTCAAATTTAACTTCCATGTTTTCACAACTGAATTCTATATAAATGTTTTTAGTCCTGATGTAAATTCGAGGAATGTAAATAACATGAAATGCTTGGTAGGTGAGATAATTAAAATCTTTGAAAAACTTTTTTCTCAATCTACGTAGCAATTAAAAAACAATTTCTCAATTAACTAACTGTTAGTTTCTTTAGGGCACGAAATTCAGTCACAAAAAAAAAATCACCTTTTCCTCTTCAGACAAGACAACACCCGTAGAGAACAACACTAGGGAGCGTTCGAGAGGGGTTCAACGGTCCAACCCTCCTTTAAGGGAGCGTATGACAGAAATGATGAAAAGTTTGGTTCGTAATAATAACAAACTTCCGTTTGTTGTTTGGAAGTTGTAGACTTTGATTTTTATTTTTATTTTTCTTTAAACCGAGAAGAAAAATAATAAAGGCCAAGGTAGGAAGGGCCAGCCAGGTCTTCTTCCTAACTGAAATCATCACACCATTAATTAATCAGACACACAGAGAGTGAGAGGATAGTGACGGTTGGAAGAGAGAGAGAGAGAGAGAGGCGATCAGCTTTGACTGGGATGGGGGCCAGCCTGGAGAGCATTCTCCATTTTGGTGTGTGTGGGAAGTGATATTTATCTACTTTGGTTTCCTCTTTTTTAAAAAAACAATAAAAGGCCGCACGGAAGCGATGAGCTGGAAGAAGACGACAAGATTTGTCGCCGAATCAGAGGGCGAATCATTACTGCTCTCCTGTCAGTCCAGCCTGTAATATATAATATAACCTCCCCCCACCCATCCATCGTCCTTTTCTGCAACGGCCCCTCCCCCCAACCCGCTACAGCCGGTCACCGTTAACTCCACTCCGCTCAGGCAGCCCGCCTTTTTTACCCGTACGGATGCCGGTGACCCGCGCTCGTGTGCACGCTTACCAAGGTCCACGGGATCAGGATCCTTACCGTAACCATGGTTACAGTAACGATGCTGTACTTTTCTCTTCCTTCTCTCTGTTCCCCTCTTCTCACAGTAACATAACATGGTCACAGTAACATAACATGGGACAGCACCCCTGCTGTAACCATGATTACAGCAGGGATCCTGATCCAGGTCTACGAGGAGGCTTTCCTCCCGCCTTCCTCCTCCTTTCAGTTGTTCGAGTTCAATTAATTATTTAATGGGTGCTTTAGTTAGTTTTTCAAACAGTGATTACAACTGGAAGGAAGAGAATAAGATAAGGACTTGATTAAAGAAACAGAAAAGGAGGGGAGGGGAGAGGAGGGTGGGCAGAGGCAATAAATGAGAGAGAGATGGATGGAGGGAGGGTGGATAAAGAGGAGATATGCCGTATCAGTTTCTGTTACTCGTACGTCGTGTACCCTGTTACCTACTGCCTTCTAGTTCGGTGGTATGGGGGATGCATGCATTTTGTACTCTCTCTGCTCTTTTCTTTTTTCTTTTTTTCTCTGCTTTCTTTTGGATTTGTTTGTATATTCAGCTCCTTTGTTGGATCTTCTTTTTTTAATCGGTCGGTGGTAACAAAATATTAGTGTGACGGTGATTGGAGAGATACATCAGGCATCAAGTTCTGACCACACAAAGTTCCTGCAATGGATTTGTGTTTAAAGTTGTTTTTGAGATTGTTTGCTCTATCCCGTGTTAGGCCTTATAGATATATTATACTCTTTCTGACTTATATAATTTGATTAATTTTTTTTGTTATGCTGATTAAGAATTTAATTTATATACTGTATATTTTTTATTTTACCCTTTAAAGAAAAGAGTGGAAGAAAGTGGGTCTGGAGAAAGAAAATTGGTTAGTGGAGTGTTAAATGTCACAAAAAGATTTGAATAAAAAATTGTAAGAAAGTGAGCGAGAAGGGAGAAAATGAGTTGACGAAAATTTAAATATAGAAAGAGAAATAAAAAGTGTAAAAAGAGTAAAATATGTAAAAGTACCTACATAATATTTTTTAATTTAAAAATGAACAATTTTTTTGGGCGAGGGCGAGTAGTTTGTAAACGTGTCAGGTTTTCACCAGATCACCTTAAAATCAGTGTTCAATAAATCAGACGACGGTCTGGCATTTGGAGAGTGCATTTCTTCTTACTTTTTATCAAAACGATCACTAAGAACCTGAAAATATCATTTGAGTTCTTTCGACCGAACTTTTCAGTACTATTTAAGTTACAACTACTCCTACCTAATATACTCTTACTTAAAATCATAATCAAGTACATAAATACATTAAATATAAGATGTTAACATTCACCGTGTTTATAGTGATCGTACTCTTATAAACTGGCAAAACTTTGATACTACAAAAGCTTCAATTCAATTATTTGATACACTTTATAGGCTGTTTAAATGAGTTAAAGAGTTAGTTTGATATACCTAAGATAAGCATGTTGACTAGGTTAAATGAAGATGTGCTAACGTAAATTATGAGCTAGTTTGTACGTGGTGTTGATGAGGATTAATTGATACAACATTTATGGCTTTTACAATTGGGTGTTCAGTCACTTGTCTCGACATTCATGTTTTACTCTTCTCCACACGTTAAGCTTATTTGGTTAGTACTGAGACCGAATAGGACCATGTTTTACCTTTTTATCTTCATTTAGTCTCTACCATGTTTTTTTAACAAATCTCTGAGTGATGACACGTTGCATACTAAGGCTTCATGCCCTGTGAACACAAGTCATATGTTCTTTCATTTTATTAGAACTGGTTACTTGTCCTTGGGGATACTTGTCCTTAGGCTAATCCCTAACTTTGTAGTGACGTGGCATTTTGATGCCTTGGGACGATTCAGCCTTGCTAAGTTAAGTCAATTGTATTCTTACTTGGTGCAAACAATCCCCCCACCAAAAATAGCGGGATAATGTCACCGTGTTATTTTAACAATCGTTTAATACTATGTTAAGTGATGAGAGAGATTGGATGGTAGGAGTGCCTCATTAGACTTTCTATCCCATTAACCAACCTAACCATAGAGACGCATGACCGTTTTCGTCACCCCTTATCCCAAATGTTGAAATTGAAAATTTTAACTTTGAAATTAATCATAATTGTCTAATGATGATTGTAGTCCTTACTCATTGTGACCTCTAGCCGTTATTTCACGTCAAACTTTTGACTAAAAGGATTGACATGCTTTCCTTTTCTCTCTCTTCATTTATGCTCGAAAATTCTAAAATCCTTTTAAGCTTTTTCCGCTACCTCTTTCTTGATTTTCTCATCGTTGTCACAGAAACCATAGACAGACTCAAGGTTCCTCCTATTTCATCCATCATTCCTTCTTTCCCTAATCATATCACTTAGCGACGAAAAAGAGAGCAAGGATAGCCATCTTGAAATTACTTCGCAATTGGCCCTGCCTAGGTCTATTCCTTTGAAAGCACAATAAATGCTGATTCAGGACAATCTTTCCAAGTCTCGTGACTCGATGGAGGCCTAAAGCACAATAAATGCTTAAGTGTCCGACGACCTAAATATATATGGTAGAAAATACGCCTTTTACAAGCCTATTGAATTCTCTAAGTGCAGACTAAAGTATAACAAAGTCCTTCTTACTGTTGTTTCTTTCTTCTGGTGCACTACCAACAAATAGCTTCCACTCTTTTAGCGGTATGATGATGACTCCTTAGCAATGTTACACAATCATCACAAGGCTCGGGCCATTTGGCAACCATGTGACCCCTTTTTAAGAGGACGATCAGGATTACACTTTCCCCTATAGAAGCAACAGAATGCGGGAGGGGGGGGGGATGGTAAAGTAAAGGAGTACGAGCGACTAATAGCCCTGATGCGGTAGGACACTGGGCCAGTAGGTCAGGCTGAAGTGAATTTTTTTTTGGCTGATATGGATCTCAAAGTTCTTGCTGTGCATAATAGTGGGGAAAATCGACAAGGAGTATAGCACCTTGGCTTGTGCTTTGGCCGAAGGCCAAGAGCTTGCACTCTGTCCACTCGTTATGACCTATCTGTTCATGGGGTGGCGATCCTCTTTTTCGTCCTAGTTCAAATTGCATAGTGCCCTACTCTTGATCGTGTTGTTATGGTTGCAAGCATGTTTCCACTGTCTTAGAGCTGCGATTTGGCTGTTGAGCTCTAATCCTCTATGTGGCCATAGTTTATCCATAGGCCTCTTCCAGTCTTCGATTTCTCTGTCAAAGTCTTATCATTCGTTTACTCTAACTAATGCAAGACGTCAACTGTGCAATACAAATTGTTTCCTTACACCAAGGGCCCTGAGTGGTTCGTGAAAGCTTATGTGGAGGGGAGCTAATAATGAGCACAATGATTAGCATCAGTCGAACTTGGGTAGATAGTTTTTCCTTAGAGACCTTCTATTCGGTCCGTATGGTGGAGGTCGAAATAGCAGGCTGGTTTTTTAGTAGATTACGCCCGGGAATTTATAATGACCCCGCTCATTCCCCAGCTGTTCATAACAATGTGAACGTGGACCTATCCGAAAGGGAGAGACAGTCACGTGTCATTTAGCCATTTTTTACCACTAATTTGACGGTTTAATTAACAAACATCAACTTGCTCTAGGAAGAATCAGCCTAAAAAAATGTTTGTCCTTAGGTTTATCCTTAAGTCCTTGACAACATTCCATGTTGATATCTTGAGATGAATCAGCCTTGCTAGGCCGAGTTATTTGCATTTTTTCCTTGGTGCAAAAAGATAGACTATTTGGTAAATGGATAAAATTCTTGTCCACAATATTCAGATTCTTTTATCCATTTCTTTCTCTTTTCGAAAACAAATGAAGTCTATGCAGCCTAATATTTTTTCGATACAATTTCGTTAATACCTTCGTTTATACTTCAATTAGGATTGAGACAATTAAATAAAGAGGGACTGTAACAAAGAACAAATTTCATCATTATTATTCGTCTCAATAAAAAATGGAGATCATTTCGGGTCATGCAATATGGACTGCTTTGATACAACAACAACAACAAAAAAACAAATCCATTGACCTACACAAACTCGAAACAGAGAATAATTTTCAACACAAAGAACCCTTATCCATATGCAATCTTTTACACAATCTATACTCAGTTTCTTTCGGTGCTTAAGAGATCAGACGATTTTTCTTAGTGTTGGATGCAAATTACAACATCGTCTTTTGAGATATAGAGTGGACTTGTGTTCATGAGACCTTTTTGGAGTACAGCTGGAATCGGCTGCATATTCTTTTGTTTCCCAGAATCTATTTTGGGCACAAGTATTAGCAATTTTGAGATTATTGAAGTGAGCCCAGTATCTGAAGATCCTGCACGTTGTTATGTACACTTTACTCGATCAGATGACATGGATATAAAGCATTAGTGCGAAAACAGAACCAACGTTATATGCCATATATGCTGTCTATGTAGAGTAACACTGGGAAGCAAGAGATTAGTAAAGGAAGCAATCTCTCCGACTACATTTGCCTGCAAGTCCAGAACCCAAATATCCAAGGATTTGACTCCTCCTCCACTGGATATTCACAGATGTAACCTCATCAACGTGGACAGAGTATAGTTCCAATTATGTAACATCTTTTAGATTGAAAGCTGTTAAGATGGTCGAAAAGTCTCTTGTAAGATCATTAGATCACTGAATTTTTTTGACTATTCAACCAACAACAAAAAACAAAAAACAAAAAAAAATTCGCACGCCTTTTATAAATATAATGATTAGTTCATCCAAAAATCATGACACACGACGTTAGTTGCTTTTGATTGTCAAAAAGGGCAAAAACAACACGTGACGGCTTTCAAAAATTTAGTGGTGGCATTTGAAGAAACTTTAAAGTGAAGAGTTGATTTTTACTTTCTAATGTGCTTTTTTGCCCTCAATGCTTGTCAGCAGCGTTCAGAATTATTGCTACAAAAAGATGTCTACAACAATATAAAGTAAAAGGGTCCGTAAGACAGTAAAAATAACTTATCTTTTGAAATATCTAGCAATTTACAAGTGAAAAAAAAATTAAAAAACGAAAAGTTGGGTGCAATGAATGATCCCCAATAGACGCACTAATGCACTATAGACAAATGCTTGCACAAGACACACACACACGGTGGCCATACTGCTACTGTAGCACTTTGAAGGGACAACTCTTACTAAAAGTCCAATACCCATACCCACCTGACCTCACTCCAAATAAAGTGGAGCAACTATTTCATGCCGAACGCAAGGCGCAGGTCCTTGGTCTGAAGCCTTTGGTTGGGGTCATGGCCAATGAATTTGTCAGGGTAGCCAAGGCGGAGTATAATTACTAACCAGGCAGGATGTGGAGTGACTTGTTTGAGTTTTTTGTAACCAAAGTACAAGAAAAGAAACCACAAAATAAAACCTATCATGACTCTCAGCCCGTCAAATCTTTTTATAACTTATCGGGGATGTCTAACCCATTGGGGATGGTCTGTTATGTTCGAATTAAGAACTTATTACTATCTAAGTAAATCAATAATTGATACCAGTCTATCAAACACAAAAATAACACCAGAGCATGAAGCTTGAAATCGGTACTAATTTGATAGCTTCATATGTAACATGAGACGGAAATACATGTCATGGGAATTGATACGGCCTAATCTTAAGGCACCGGCTCTTTATGACTTTTTAAAGCAAAATGTAAAACTAAGGAAGATCACGGTTCAATTGGTTTTGTTTTTAGGCCGAGGAGGAATCCGATGACGACCATCCATTTGAATGAAAAAAACGTAGTTGAACATTTCAGTCAATAGTTCAGTTTCAACATTTTGGGCAAATTAAATAGACAAATTTGGACTGATTGATCAATTTGAGCTTGATCATCAATTTTTGACTTATTTAGGCCTAATCATTGACTATTTGACCTTTTGTTATATAAATGATCACAAACCTCTAGAATCTATCAATTGAAGTTGGGTATAGTTTACTAATACACGTCGGTGGTCAAATCGTAAGTACATAAAAGTTAAATATTAACCAATATTAGAATCAAATTGGAATACTTTAATCCTATATACGTCGGGTACAGATTAGAATATATTTTTTTATAAAATTCATATTGAACCAAACTGAGCCTAATCAAACCGGGCATTCAGTTCAAACAAAGATCAGACCAACTATTTTTAAATTAACCTACGATTGTACAAATTAATCGGCTTAATTTTACCGAGTAAATCGATTTGAATGATTTAAACGCTCGCTCCTGTGTTAAAAAAATACACCACAAGAGAGAGCTTTACGTAGCTACTAAGCCAAGAGAGAGATTTAAGCTTATCCGAGCGGGGGAGGAAAAAACAGGAAAAACGGAAAGCGGCATCAGACCGCAACAAAAAGAAAAGAGAAAGAGATTTGGGGAATCGTACCTTTTTATAGTGTGTCTCCGTAACCGTTACTATATTGGGGGGCAGCTGTCAAGGGCTTTTACTCCACGTGCCAGCCTGGACCATCCTCCCATTTCCCCATTTCTTTAAATCTCTCTCTCCATCTCAACCGTTACGGCTTTGTGCCACAGGGGGGAAGAACTTTGTCACGTGCTTCAGGCCCGATGGGATGGGGACACACGTGCGCCTTGCGTCCTCTGTAGCAGCAGCGGATCGCAACGAATCTATTCGCCAAATTCGAATTGACGAGTGTGGCCTTCAACTGCCTCTGCCAGCCTGACGTGCGGACCGAGGGGCTCGAAGTCATTTGACACGCGTTAGTTGATCGCATCACACCGTGGTTGAGTGTGTACTGTCGTCTAGTACGGCGGAATAACTCGCGATTCACGTCATTAGGGAACCGTCGAGGAGGTTTCACAATGCTTTTTTTATTGATGAATTTGTGGTGTTTATTAAAGCAGCGTCAGGGTGCTGTTTGTTTGGTCTACTTTTTTTCTTAGTTATCGCTTCTTCTTTTTTTTTTACTACCATTTGATGGTTACTGCAATGGAAATTTGAAACTTAGCGGTCAAATCTCTCTCTCTATTTCTTTTTTTGCAATAATGTTTGATGATATGATGAAATAGAGGACTAGTACCTAGGGATGGCAATTCAACCCGCACCCGCAGGATATCCGTTCTGCCCCGCTCCAATAGGAGCGGATTATGTTGACTTTGACCGGGTCACGGAGCGGGCATGGTATTTTTTTTTAAAACCCGCATCGGGTTAGGATCGGGTATGGTATTCTGCCTAACCCGCCCCGACCCGCGACCCGTACCCGCCCCGATATACATACCCTATACATAGTTAATCCTAGCGTCCATCATGTAATATATATAAGCTTTTGTCCTAAACTAAAACCCTAGATCATCTATTCTCTCTCTCTCACTCGGCGCTCTCTTCTTCTGCAGACTCCAAAGAGCCACCGGCGCCGCTGCGACGCTGCGTCTTCTCTTCTCTCCGACTCCGTTGCGTCTTCTCTTCTCTGCGACTCCACTGCGTCTCCTCCACCGCCGACTCCGCTGCGTCTTCTCCACCGCCGGTCGTCGCTCACGGAGAATCTGAGATCGATCCGAAGGCCACAACATCTTCTTCGACTCCACCGCCGGTCGTCTCTCACCGAGAATCTGAGATCGATCCGAAGGCCACCGCATCTTCTGCAACTCCACCGCCGGCCACACAATCTGAGATCGATCCGAAGGCTACCGCATCTTCTTCGACTCCACCGCCGACCACACAATCTGAGATCGATCCGAAGACCACTGCATCTTCTTCGATTTTGGAAAAACCAACCAACTGTGTGTAGTTTAGACATTAATATATTCTTTAGGATTTTCAGACATTAGTCTAATGTGTGTAGTTTATTTTTTATGATAAAGTTTTTGTAATATATATTCAAAAAATGTGATATTTTTGCCAAACCAAGCAGAACGGTTCGGAGCGGGGCGGGTACGGGTCTCCTAGATTCACATAGGATCGGTTATCGTATTTTATAAATAGAACCCGGTGACGGGGCGGGGCAACGTTTCATAACTAGTGGGGCGGGTTCGGATTTTATCAGATCCGCATCCGACCCGCCCCATTGACATCCCTACTAGTACCCGTTGTTGCATGGTATTCTGCTGTAATAATTTTAGCGATAAAAAATTATGAGTTTAATTTTATTATTATTTGAACTTGTAGCTGCTGTCAGTTATCGGTAAAACATGTTTAATAAACTGGATTGGTACGTCAGTTATCTCAACAAGGCTGAACTCAGCACATGAACTTCACATGCACAACCTTTATGCAAGGCTTTGTCCAAATAATAGACATTATAAGTGCCTTCTCGGAGAGCACATAATGGGACGAAAAACATATTTACCGATAAATCTTTCCGGAATGTCAGAAGGTTTTAGACTTGACTTTGCTGGACTTTCGAAATGGTGGGAACAGATCTGGATTTGTACAATTGGCTTGTACAAATAACCTCTCTCTTATGTTGAGCCAATATGATTTTGAATCATATGTTTTGTGTGGTATAATACTAGAATGTCGAGACTTAAAAGAAGAGATACCGTCGTGAAGCGACTTTTTGATGTCTTTGATTTTCTCCTGTACCATGTGCCTCTACAACTGTATTCATATTGTTTTTAGGGTTACGAAAAATTGTACTTCCAGGGGTGGTGGTCTATCTTTGGACTAGCCTGCGCAAAAAGGTAACTTAAAAGAGTGCGCCTTATGACACAACTTGGTATCTCAATTTGAAACTCTCCTCGTGAAGCTCGTCTTTTTTAAAAAAAATTGATTCATTATGCATTTTTCTTTTCGCTACTTTAGTTTTCCAATTGCAAGTAAGGAAACTACTTCAATAATTCTACACAATTTATCTTCATGCTTTATACATCTAAAAGTTAATTATTTAACTCAGAGGTGGGAGTAATTTCACTTTGAAGCATGTTATTGCTCGATGGTAACCTTTGATTCGACCTTTATATATCCCAAACAAATGTTTCTACTTGCAAAAAATAGTAGATGTTCCGTATAATCAATGGTCTTGACCGTCTAAGTCAAGACCATTAAATTTCTATAAAGTATCTATTTCTTAGTCCTTTCCTATCCTAAGAGCTCTTATTAATCTAAAGATCATGGTTGAGACCAACAATATCGAATCATACAATATCTACTAGTTAATTTGCCAATACAAAAGGGCACCTTTTACATGCTTTTGATCATCCAGAAATATATGGTAACAAGTTGCTGACTTAACTAAAGTTTTGCAATTGCATTGACATTTCATCAGCCCATCACATCCATAAATCATATCAAATCTTTGCACTTTTGTTGGAACATTTGTGAAAATGACCCAAGAAAATCGAAGAGATATGGTTGCTGTATGCAGCTATTACAAAAATTGACGATTGCTTAAAGTCACGTAACAATGTCAATGTTGTTGATTTTACACTAAATCAGATAATGTCATACAGTAATTATACTTGACTATATTAACGATCGCGAAAACATTGTTATAACGTTAAATCTAGCCTTTCGCAATCATATACCTCCATATTGTCAAATTTAGTCTTTGTAAACCTTGATCTATGAATTATTTTAAGATAACAAAAAGAGGGAAAATAGACGGTTCACGGCACCGAGACATGAAAATCGTGCCCGTACAATCATTCTGGGTGAAAGTAATTTGGAGGCACGTGGAAAACAAGTCACGAGGAAAACAAGCCAAATTATTCAACCGAGTCGTATTGGCCGGCAGCTACGAGCAGTTGAGCTATTTGACCCGAAACACGTGGTCCGTGCCGACGAGTACCACGCGGCCCAACTGACTGACGTACCTTCAACCTCAGACAGCGAGTCCAGCTCAGACATGTCCGGTTTCTTCCCCGTTAAAAAGGCGACCCCCCCCCCTCCCCCCACCCACCCACCCACGCACCCACAATTATATATAAAAAATATTTGTATGTAAAGGCAAGAGTAGGTTAGTTGGAGTGGGCCCCTACCTCCTCCTTCCCCCAATAATACTTTTGTCGTTTCCTCTTGACTTGGCCCGAACGACGTCATCCATGGTCTTGAGTGGGGGATGCTATTTATGTCTTTTTTGTGTTTAAGAAATATCTTATCCGTTTTATCTAATTTGATAATTTTTTTGAAAAATTATTTAATAAAAATTATTAATTTATCAAACTAAGTAAGATTTTATAAGTACTTTTATACATTTATCATTTTTATATATTTTTTATTTTATTCCTCTCTCTACATTTAAATTTCTATAAATTCATTTTCTCTCACGACTCACTTTCTTACACTTTTTATTCATTTCTCTTTCCATATTTAACACTTCACTAATCAATTTTCACTCTTCTGACCGACATTCTTCCCATCTTTTCTTTAAATGGTAGAATAAAAAACACATAATATATCACTTAAATTGTTCATTTGCGTACAAAAAAATAATAATTTTTGATCAAATTATATGGGACGGAGGGAGTAACAAACTCAAAAGGGAAAGTGTAATTTAGTTTTACTTGTCCCTATCTTTTTATTATAATGTTTCATGCTTCCATTTTATTGTTTATATACATATTAAATGTAAAAAATTAAAAAAAAATTAGTAACAAATGAGATTGTAAAATAACACAATAGAGTGCGGAAGTAAATATTTTATTAAGTCTTCTTTCCAAAATGTTAATATTGAAACCATTTTTCCGCATGTATACCTCTGTCTCATTGATATTTTCATTCAACACATCCTGTAGAAAATTAAAGTTCAAAACTACGAAAAAACAATTATGATGTGGTAATTAGTTATAAAAGAAAAGTTAAAATAGAGTGGGGCAGGACTGTAATTAAATGCGAAGAATAAAGAGGATAAAATGAGAAGAGTTGAATAACAATGATTATCCACAGAAAAACTATTTCCAGTGTGTGTGTCAGGCCGCCTTGGGTGAAGACAAAACTGTCCCGGAAAGGAAGAAGAGGAGGAGGGGGGCCACGTCATAAGGAATGAGGGGTGGGGACATGCCAGCTATAAGGCACTCAAACTTTTGCTTAGTCTATCTAGTACTACTAGTACTAGTAGCAGTAAATAAGAATATATTTGTGTTTCGGGATACAACATTATACGGTCAGTAGCTTAGTTTTATATATCTATAAATAAAAAAGAATAAATGGGGGTTCCCGAAAAAGACAGCATCTGGGGTTTATCGGGATTCGAAGAAGTGAGGGGGAGGGGACAACCCACCCACAACATCCCATGATTCCCGCTATCCTAAGCCGTATGCATCCCCCCCACCCACCCACCCACGCCTACGCTCCCTTCCCGTACCACCTCACCGTCCTCTCTCCCCTCGTGTGCACCTCCTCCACGTTCATTCTCCATCCAAGAGAAAAAAAATTTGAAACTAAAAAGTGACTTCAAAGTTAAGGCTGCCTTGCCTCGCCTTCTTTTTCTATACATTTTTGTGTATGCTTTGTTTTTCAAAAGATATTAGGTAGTTCTCATTCCGGATTGCTTTATGTCTCCTTTGCTTTCTCCTTTGTCATATCAATCAATCTCTTATCACGATGCTCCTAAATACTAGTTGAGATCGATTGTCAGGAACCATCTAATAATTACTCGTTAGCTTTTACCCTCATAATTGAGTATCAAATAGGGGCTGATATTGACCAGCAACAATGAGATTAAGAATGAATAATTCGTGCAGGAGCATCACTATAAATGTTACGATTAATGATGTTGGAGTGCTTTTAGATTGGTAAGCAAATAAAAGGGCCGGGCCGATCTTAATTTCTCTCTCCACGCGCAGCTGTCGTCTTTGTCGCCACTGACAGTCTCCGCTAGCGGGTAGAGGCATGGTACTTCCTTTTGTGCTTTTTAGGGTGTAGTTTGTTTGGGCTTTCCCTTCGATGGACTATTTGTTCGACGATTTGGCGATACTTTTTAGTTTCTACTTGGGGGTTCGTGGTAGGTTTTGAGGTTCGATCTGTGATCCACATCCACCCAACTCAGGTGTCTTGGTGTGTCTTTGCAATATGGGTTTGTGGTTCGGATGTGGTTGGTAGGTGTGGCGGCAGTCGCTAGTGGTCAGTTTAGAGGTCAAGGTTTTTTTGGTGCTTCAAGGTGTGGTGGGTAGGCATGGCGTCCGAGTCAGTGACGTCGACAGTGGTGACAAAGAATACGATGGCTGTCCCTTTGGGATCCAATTATCAAGTCATAGCTATATAACATGCTCATTCCCAATCTGATATCTAACAAACCACTGAAAGTAGCTTCTCATGTTTGAGTATTTTATTCCATGTCGAAGATATTTACACAGACGCTTGAAAGACCATAAGTTCTTATGTCTTTTTTGATGTATGAATGACACCATTTGACTCGTAAGGAACCCTTCTTACTAGCTAGATCTCGGCTATGCTTGATAATCGCACCTTATTCAAGTCAGAAAGCCTTCTAATCCCAAGTCCACCTACGTGTTTTGGAATACAAATATCTTTGCAAAAAACATTAGCTTTAAATACTTCATGTCTTTACTAAGCCATAGAAAGGACCTTGTCTTAACTTCAATTTGGTGGGCAGTCTTTTTAGGCAGAATAAATATAAAACATTAATTAACCCGCATGCTGCAGAGAACAGACGTAACTAATTGCTCCCTGCCTGCATAAGAGAGGCATTTACTAGTTCGGATGTTCATAATTTTATAAATAAGGATCTAAAAATTAGTTGTCTTAAATTTAGCAGAGATCAAAGTCACTCCAAGATATTTAACCGACAACTTTTTCAATGGTACACCTAGTAGATTGGCCACATCCATAATAGCATCTCTCACTCCCACTAGAAAAAAGAACTCTTTCGCAAATTAGGATGAAGGCCAAACATAGCATCTCAACAATCTTATATGAGTTTTTGTTTGGGTGAATTACACTAAACCCCCTGAGGTTTACACCCGTGTCTCACAAAGGACCCTAAGGTTCCAATTTCAACAACTAACACCCCAACTTTGCATTTTCGATCCAATTGGACCCAAAATCGATTTTCCGTTACAAGAGCTATGGATGGCCGTTCACCTTGAGGGGTATTTTCGGTAACTAACAAAAAGAAAGCATTTGGAGGGAAAATATGATTTTTCTCGCCACTCTATCTTCTGCACACACACACACACACACACACACTCCCTCTCTCTCTCTCTCTCTCTTCCGCCATTACCGACCTCTCTCAGCACCCATAAAAATCATCTTCCCCTTCCCACCCGCACCCGCACCTCCATCCTCTCAACCCAAAACCTCCCCCTCTCCATTTCTCTCTTCCTCTCAGAATGATCTTTCGTATTGAATCAAACCCCAAAATAAATCAGTTGATAGTCTTGTCTTGTGGTAAAAATGGCGCAGAAGACGGAGAAAGAAGACGCCGATTTCAAGGCCGTCCCCGAGATATTGACCCTCTGCATCAACAACTGCGGTGTGACTGGCAGCCCCGCCACCAAAAATATGTGCCAGAAGTGCTTCTCCGCCTCCTCTTCCGCCGCCTCCTCCTCTGCGAAAAGCCATAGATCTATGATTTCCGCCGACATGATCAACGGCCTCCTTGCCGGAGCTGGGTACAGGGTCCTGTCCTCGGAGCTCTGGCAAGTCGCTCGGTGCCTCGAGACCGTCATGGTCAATGCCCCCACGGAGGTCTCGCACCTCGCGAACGACGCCATTCACTATAACGGTACAACCCATCGGACGTGGCCTCCTGGGTCGACTCACTCTTCTTCAAGCTCCACCAGCCCAAAAAACCGTACTCGACCCGTCAACCTTCTCGGATCTAAACCCGATGGTCACCGCAAGTTACCGACGGGAACCAAAATCGAGGAAGATTCTGGCATAGGTTGGTGCATGTGCTGATGACTTGCGTGGAGTCCGTCCACCGCGGTGAGCTCTCATGGCTGCATCCTTGACCGGAGAGCAAACGAGAGAGAGAGAGAGAGAGAGAGAGAAAGAGAGAAAGAGAGAGAGAGAGACACCAATAAATGTGTGTTGCCAAAATTACCCCTCAAGGTGGATGGACATCCACCATTTTTTAGACGGAAAATCGATTTTGGGTCCAATTGGATCGAAAATGCAAAGTTGGGGTGTTAGTTGTTGAAATTGAAACCTTAGGGTCCTTTGTGAGACACGGGTGTAAACCTCAGGGGGCTTAGTGTAATTAACCCTTTTTGTTTTCTTGGTTCTTGACTTTCTATATTTTAATTCTAAACTACAGTATTTGTCAAGGGAAACATGTTGTTTTTCCTGAACTCTGCGGATTACACTAATCTATTGATGTTTTGCAGATCATCTACCATGAATCGTAAAGCTTTTTCCATGTAAAAGCAACATCTTGTCAGATGAGCTGCTGCTTGGTAGTTTTCACTTAAGATGCCGTTTTTTTGGGAAAATATGTCAAGTCTGTGGTCTCAAGCTCACACAGGTTTCAAGCATTTTACAGGCTAAGACACAGCTGGTCCAGAATGGCTCCAAACCTGTACTGCATGACGGACGACCGATTCATCAACTACCCACACAACTGGCCATTGTGGCTGTTTACCACGAGAGTCGCATCAAGCCTTTAACTGTTCAATTTGAATATCTTAATAAGCGATTTTTTTTGTTTTTTTATATAGCAAACAAGACAGTGTATTTGTTGTTTTTTTTTATTTATAAATTTTAACATCCTAATTGTTTGTTGGGGTTATTTTGACAAATAACTCTCCTGGAGTTTTGAATTAAAAATCTCATTAGATACTTTAGTCTCGTGCACATTGTTTATTAGTGAAACAAATTTGACGAGCTTCAACACTTTGAAAATATTTGTCTCAGATTGATTTTCAAAAGAAACTCTAACGAGCAGAGGCGGAACTACGCTTGTACGGGGGGGCTGTAGCCCCCCCCCCCCCCTAGATTATTTTTTTAAAAATATATATAGTGTTTTTTTTTCATTTGCAACTTTTCCTCTCTCTCTCTCTCTCTCCGGGCGGCTCACAGTCACCGGACAGTCGGACACCGGCTCACCGAACTGCACTTACGCCGGTCGGCGGTCGCCGTCAGTGAAGCTCTCACGCCGTGACTCCGGCATCTCTCCTCCAGTCCTCCTCTCTCGGCTCTATTAGCCACCGCGGCTCGCCGCACCGCCCGCACGTCGGCACCACCCACCGACCCACGGCCACCGGTCGTCGGCTCAGCTGGGCTCATCAGTTGGTCGCCGTCCGTCCCCCGATTGCCGAAGCCGGCGAAGGCCCTCCTCAGTCCGGCGGTCCCCACCCCAACTCCGGCCAGAACAGATCTGGGCGGCAGATCTAGCTTAGATCTACCTTCTATGAGCCGGCGCACGAACCGAGGAAGTTCCGCAACTACCGTTCGACGGTCACGGGGCTTGAAATAGTGAAATTGCATATCTGACTTTGAGTTTCAGTCACCGACAACATTGCGACAACGACGCCGTTTTGATTTCTGAGGACCGAGGTCAGTGTGCATTTTGAACAATTTCTTTTGCTATTGAGAATTTATTATTTGATTAATAATTTTAGGTTGTTAATTATGTATTTGATAATTTAGATTACTAATTAATGGTTTATGGATGTTAATCGTGCATTGAGCACTTAGATTTGAGATTGTTGATGGAGGATGGGACCCAATTGGATTTTTATTCCATTTGAGCATTGATAAATTTAGGTTGTGTTAATTGTGCATTTAAAAATTGAGATTATTTTCATGCTGATTATATGTTGTTAATTGTGCATTGAGCATTTGAGAATTGAGATGGTTGATGGAGGATGGGACCCAATTGAATTGAGATGTCGGATATGTGATTTAGTTGAATGGTGGGGTGAAATTAAGTTAATTAGGTTAACGCGATATATTTTTAGCCGCCCTAGGATGAAATTCTGGTTCCGCTATTGCTAACGAGCATATAGAGGAACACATATTCCTTAACTTTTTAATAGCACTTAAATCTTAAACTCGTACAAAAAGAAGTACGATTAAAGCAATAGTTAAAACTGAACTGTTATTCCATCCTCACTCACGATACTTTCTGCGTGCTTTATTTCAAAAGTGTATACTAGTACAATTCTTGTAATCCCTAATTAACTAAAAGATTTAGCACTTTCGAGAAGAGTATAACTGCAATACCTGCATGGGTCGATGATATAGGAACCGAGTCGCCATCAACATGGCAGATGTAATCCAATATCAGACGTGCTATCTGGGGAGGGCCATTGTCCTTCCTTTGTCAATCAGATTAGGCAAGCAAAATAACAAGCATTAGTTGACAAAGACGTTCCAAACTAGTCTTGCTTAAAGGGAATAATCACATGAGTTGAGGTTTAAAGTGTTTGCTTCCTTGACTATTAAGTGCCAGTTGATCATTACTTTGCAACCCCTACTCATAAAGTTAGACCTTTTTATATTGTTTTATACGTTAAATGGCTTGCAAGAAAAGAACCCAATCCGGCCATCTGTGTCCACAATAATTGAAGCTTCTGAGCCTCATCCAAAACAACAGTTTGTAGTCAAAAGATCCCAACTCTCGTCTTATATTTGCTCTTGGTGCAGAGCCTAACTTGAACTGAATGATGATTTGCCTATTCAATCCCTTGCTTTACCCAAAGTTTCATTGCTCGCATTTGTACTACTGCTGATAACTTATGTTAAACTATACTAGCATTAATTTCAACTAACATGGACAACTAATCCGTTTAAAGCTGACACTATTTGCGAAACCAGAGATGATAGAACATAATTGTCAGTTTTTGAAGTGAATTATCATACATATCTTGCTTTTTACTAGTGTTTTCTCGAGCAAAAAAATGTAACAGAAGGCTACTAGCAGTACTAGCCAAAGACATTTCCTTAATTTGGGTACTCTTGGAAAGAAAGGTAAATGTATGACTACCAATGCAGCAAGTACAAATGCTCTGGATTTGAAAGAACTCTTCTTGCACTCCATTAGTTGGCAGGCCCATAGATAAAGTACTTCATTCTTAGGGCAATAACAGTGTAGCTATCTTTGGAAAAGTTCCAGCTTTGGTTTGTTAAACTAATACTTGTTGCAAGCTTTATGATTAATGAGCTCCTTGATGGTAGTTTGCACTTTGAAGAAAAAGTGGAAGCCTAATATTAATCAACTACTTTATCAAGCATTAAGGATAACTTTCACTAATTAATAGGCCTCCCTCTTCCCCCTTTGCTTGCAACACATATGATAGAGCGTGGTGGCAAACCCTTATTCCCACTGATGGAATCTAAGCAACATCTCTCCCGCTTAGCATTTCAGCAGTACTTTTCCCTTTATGAAAGCCGCTTGCTTTAGCTAATGGCTGTTCACATCTTTATTAAGCCAAACAGGTTGTGTTTATATAGAAAAAAAGAAAGACTTTCTAGAATGAGAACATGATACGAAAAATGGTTGCTATATAACTTTAATAATAACGCATTACTTCTTTGGAAGAAAAAATAAGTGTTAAGCGCTTTGTGCTGTAGATTGGATGGTTAAAGATAAGAGTTTAACTTAAAATAGTCGTGCTAACGACCGTTGTTACTTTGACAAAATAGTTTGCTCGAATCAAGCCTAAGCTCGGATTCCGAACTCATCATGGCGGGCACATGCCCCTTCTTGCTCCAAGAAATTCCCTTCCTTCATAGTGCTATTGCTAAATGCATTGACGATTACAAAGTTTCTGCCATTTTTAAGTTTTTCTATTAAGTCTTCACCTGCAGCAAAGTTTCTAGTTCCGACTGGAAACAGTGGGGCGCTTGCGTTTCTATTCCCATTTTGTCATGAGGATGTGATAGTCAGATTGGACAAAAATTTGGAGACGACTCAAGGACGCATATCCGCCGTTGATCAAAATGGAGTAAATGAAGATATCTTCTCTACTCCGAGCAATCTGGAAAGAAATCAATTGAAGTTCTTCTCGAGGGCCACACACTCGGAGGAGGCAGTTGGGTTGCACAGAGAGCAAACAAAACACCATATTGGAGCTTATCTCAACAAGAACTGTGTCAGGAACCCCACACATAGGAAGGAAGTTTCAGAGCCCATAGCAACCCATACACGATCATGGGCCTCTTTATATGATGAGCTCTTTGTCAAAAGCAGTGGAGCCCCGGGTTTCCTCTCTTGTGGCCTGTTGTTAGGTCAGGGGTCATGATCATTTTCAATGCGAAAGCTTGAACCCCCCGAAGAGGAATGAAGTGTTGATCACGAGAAGTAGACATGAATATGGTGATGAATTCGGTGTCAGAAGGGGCTATTTACGGTCATGATTGTAGCCTAATAATAGCCTTTGCCAATCCAGTCGCACACCTGCCATAACTCTTTGCTGCCATAGTTTGCTTAAAGGTCAGCAAAACAGGTCCAAGTTGGGTTTTGTCCGATTAGTGTTAGACCGGGCAATTGGATACTTACGGGTTACGGGCGCGTACCCATCGATCTGTGTTTATTCGATTTATGCTGATACAGATAATAGATAGACAAAATGAATATTCATACTTATTTTCTCCGGTTTCAGACTAGGAGGTGTACCCATGAGCCATAAATAGACTTTTCCAGGTCTAATTAGTGTTATGAAAGTCTAGTGGTTCAAATGAAAAACTACCTTTCACGTTTGGTTTAGAAAATAACAAATGCTAACGGATGTCCAGTTAAGCGTTAGTTGTGCCTTGTTTTATGTTAATAGATCAAATTTTCAGATCTAAGAAGATCGATCAAACAACATGAACCATTTCAAACTATATACTATATTTTAAATACCACCCTTAAACATGTAGTAAACCGTTCAAGTAAAAAAAAAAAACATACATATATACACATATACCTCAAATTTAAATATCAAACCGTACAAAACAGAATAGAAGAATAAAAAAAATTATGCATGTACATAAACCTTTACTGAGTTTAAGGTTTTCACCGCGGGGGGGGGGGGGGGATTTTGGGGGTTATCAAAGTTCTATGCATAAAACTATAAATAATTGATTGCAACTACTAATAATTGTTGATTTCATTTTCGCTAAAAAAAGAATTTCGTCTTTCTTTATAGTCCTTTGTCTGACACTATACAGTTTTCAATGTGTCTATTTTCTTAGTCATTCATAGACTTGTTGTAAATTTGACTGCTTGTAATTCTTTTGAATACATGTATATTTCTATAATTGATCTAAGAAAACCTTTATGTAAGGGTACGGTAAACGAGACAAAATCATATATATTTTTTCAACAACGTCGGACTCATTGATAATGGAACAATAACGATGGATAAAACTTGTCATCCTCCATAATCTAGCTTTAGAGGAGATCACTCTTGTAAGCTTTAGAACTATCCGAACATCAAATAGTTACAAGCACGTGTAATTAGTTTAACTTGGAACAAATGTCAATCGCAACATATCCACTTTAACGTACTTAAACGGCAGTTACTCGTTATATTTGTACACCATAATCTTTTTTCTTTTTAGGACACTCTAGTATAATAAAGAGATTCTGAGCGTTCTACGATTTGTAAGACACTCTTCCCTCTGATTTAGTAGTGAGTGAATCGCGTTAGTGAATCATTTATATAAATAGAGAATCGGTGTCTGTGTAGATGCCTTGGCCATGATCAATTTGTGTCATGGTGACAAACACCGCAATTTTTTGTTATACTGTCTAGACAAATAAATTCACCTAACGTCGCGTTACTCACAATTAGAATAAACTCAAATGCGTGATTTTTCATTACAAAAAGAAAAAGAAAAAGAAGCAGCAGCGGCTAATTGAGAGAGCCGCCTTACATCTTGTCTGAATGCCTTTCGGCATATAATGACACGGCCCAAAGTCAACAATGAGTAGAGAGAGTCGGTTATTGGATGGTAGGTTTAGTTAAGCGGGCCCAGGGACTGGGATATACGGATGGAAGATACGCTGTGGGCTGTCACCCATGGGTCCATCTCTCTTGTCCGTTTCTTGTCAAATGGGCTTCTGTTATTTGTATCTAATTTGACCCGTATTAGAGATGTTAGCAAAGGGTATGAGAAAAATCAACAGAGTAATGATTGAGAATTTTTGCCCTTGTTACCCATTACCAACGATGTGATACCAAGGGTGGACTGATATGAAATGTGTGGCCAAAAGTGTTTCATGACTTTTGAAATCAAAATTTTGAGAGAAAAATTAGAGACCGTTATGACTATGTTTATTATTTATTGCGGTGACGAAGAAGTTCACCAGGTGGAATGTCGCGCATATTCCCAGAACTGCTAGCTCATAACTTGGCCTCTTGGGCTTTCTTTTGTGGTCTTTTTGGCTTTGTTCCATCTTCATTCAACCTTCCGTCAAATTTGGAAGAAGATAGGAACATGACTGTGTTTGTGAAATTTTAATTAAATGACATATGCTTAGTGAAAAAAATTAAAATCATTGTAGTTGATCGTAAGTAGAACAATACAACAATTCAAAAGGCAAATAAGCCAATAAAAACAACTCCTACACTTACCTATTGGAAAATTCCTTAATGCGAATAACATCGATCACTTAACACTCCTGTCGAACGGTCTGAGACCAATAGTTTCAATTATATAGTACCGTTTGATATATAGGATAATAACACCTACCTCCATTATCCCCTCCTTTTATCAAAATAGCTACCCTCGTTCAATTGTCACATATGGTAGGGACCAATAGTCTGGACCACGTGATACTTACTCCACATTATGTATGCGTAGCAAGACAACAATTAGAAGGTGTTTGAGATTGATCTTGTGATAGTTAAACTTAAATTAATCTAAATTAAATCAAGTGTGTGAGTGTTTGGTAAAAAAGATTAAGAGATTTAATCTGCCTCAAAAGGTTAGAAACATATTAAATCCATAATCTTGAAAACTGAGGATTATGAAATAATCAATTTTCTCATGATTAGGTTTGACCTTATAATTTACCATACTATCCTCAATTCTCACAAAAGGGCATTCTTTACCCTTTAACTAATTTACTATAAGCACTATTGTGACATTGTGGGTATTTTTAATTTCAAATAAGAAATAAACAACTTTTGTAGGTGGGTGAAAATATTTTTCGATAATTTATTTTATATATTTTAATTATTTACAAAAAGAATGCTATGTTAACATTACCTTTCTAAATATGGATATTAAAAATTTATTTAATAAGTGTCCTTTACGGTCAATTTATTGTAGTGGAACTGATTTAAGTTCTTTTATCCACACGTTTTTTGTAGTTTTAAGCTATTTCACAACTACTTTTGTCAAGTAACAAATTAATTAATTCTAGTTAAAGTAGATTAAATTTGATTTAAAATCTGATTAAGATTTAAGCTAAAATCCGTTTTTTAAAATCAATCCCAAAACGAGCTCTTAGACCAGGTGAAGTACTAAAATCAGCAGCAATTTCTAGGTAACGAATCCTCCTTATTAATGCATGAACGGCCCATTAAGTCTGAGTTGCATCGTAATACAGAATTGAGCCTTTAATTTGTGGGCTTGTGGGGTATCGAGAAAAATGGCCGGGAAGGAATGAAAAATCTCCATCGGGCTCAACACGGCCCAATACATTCCCTGGCTCCAAGTCCAAGACCAGGGACTTCGGACGAAGTTCAAACTTCAAAGAAAGCAAAGTCCGTATGAACTCAACGGGGATAAAAGTATTTAAATACTCGGGATTTACCTTGAAAAAGGCATTAAGCCGAGGAGTGATGCTTGAGACTATGCCCATCCAAATTTCTAAATATTTGCAATCTCAATACTTTTTCCCACATCATTATTCTTCGTGGCAAAAAAAGTGTGAATCTCAATTAAATCACCAGCAATGTTTGTAATCGGGAGTACATCACGACATAATTTTAGAAGAAGATCTTCGATGCCTTGCTCCAATAGATCAGGCTATCTTGAGTCTCGACGTTAACTTCTAGCTCTTTTTTCTTGAGACTTGAGTTAGATTCGTTATGAAGATAATTTTTGGAAGTAAAAGACATCCATCGTGTAAGTACTAGAAAATCATTACTCTAATATTCTAACTCAATGTTAAAAGTTATCACATTTAAGTTCAATTTTTTTTCTTTAACTGCACTCCAAATTATAAAAAAGAAGCATAAATTTAGTGACAAAATGAAAATTGCTAAACACATGAAACCATATCTCAAAATTTAGAATGTATTTCCAAACTGAAAAAATATTAGGTGAGACTTCGTTCGAGTTTTCTCCTGCTAGCTCACTGGGCGACTGCTGGTGCGATCTTCCCCTGCTCTGTCCTGGATGGCCTTCGGCTGAGGTTTCTCCAGTTGCCTCACGTGTACCTTGCCTACTTCAGTAACCCTTTTCTTTTCCCCCTCCCTTCATTTCCTTTTGACTTGTGTTGGGTTTTATTTCCTTACTATGTCTTCGACTGAGGACTCTTCCAACCTGGAAGAACCTTTAGCCTTGGAGCGCAGTGGTCACATGGTCTTTGTTCCCCCTGAACTCTCCTCTGCAAATCAACTGCGATGGCAGCGTACCTTGGTGGGTCGTTTTGCGGATGATCGTGTTTTCCCTTGTTCCTTTGTCCAAGCCGTGGTTGACCAATTCTGGACCCTAACAGGCACCACGGAGGTGGAAGCTGTCGGCGACTACTTCGCCTTCCACTTCTCGGCAGACTGTGATTTGGATTGCATTATCTCGCATGGCCCATGGAACATGAATGGTGCACTGCTCGTAGTAGCCCCTTGGCACCAGTTCAGTTGCATCCCTCGGCTTGACTTTTCCACAGTGAACCTTTGGGTTCGTCTCCATGATATCCCGGCTGAGCTTTTCCTTTATGAAGTCGCCGAACAGCTGGGAGCTCACTTTGGTGAGGTCTTAGAGGTGGATTGGTCAGAACGACGCCGCGTACGGCGTGATTACCTGCGCGTCAAAGTGCGAGTTTCCATCTCGGACCCATTAGTGACCGGCGTCTATATTCCTACAATTCCTGAGCATTGTACCTGGATCTGGGCTTCATATGAAAAAATCTTTCGTGTCTGTTATCGGTGTGGGGTAATTGGCCATGTCAATCTCAATTGCCCCCTCACACTAGTTCAGGCCCGGCAATTATCTGAAGTTGTTTTAGCCCGCTACCCTCCATCACTCTCTGCCCGAATTTACTACCAAGTGCACCGCCCTAAGTACACCTCCTGCCTTCGCGCCTTTGCAAATACAAACTGGAACCGCACAAGCAAAATTCATTTACTGAATGATTGGGCTGGCTTAAATGCCATGGATTTGGACAACATCTCATCTGACACTCATTCAGCAAATAGTGGTTCCCCTGCCTCTGTGGACTCGACTGTTGGTTCAAACAGTTCGGCGACGGATCCTGACTCCGGGGAGAATTCGGGGACCTCGGCAACGACCTTTTACTCATGTCCAGGGAGCCCAGTTTCCCCTGTTCCAGCGCTGCCAGAAATTTCTGTTGGTTCGCCGGAAAATTTACCGCCGGCGACTGTGGTTCCTCTTCCCGATGCCGCCGGCGTCGGTTCGCCCGAGGTCCCTCGGCTTCACTGTGCCACCAACACCTGTCTGGCCGCCGCTTCACCTCCCAATCACGGCAACGACATCTGTTCGTTGACTCCTCCGTTGGACACACATGCTGCTTCTTTTATTGCACCAGATCAGCTTGAAGAAGTAGTGGGCGAACCATATCCGTCTCTGGGTGAACAATGGGCCCAATACATCTTCGGCCCAAAATCTATAGAACTTAACTTGACTATAGATGGGCCTTATCCCTTATTTCCCCCTAAGCCCAGCCCCTCTTCCTCAACTCGGCCTTATATCCCAGACCCCGCAGCCTGCCCTGCTTCTCCTGGTGGGCTGGCCCTAGACCAATACGGCACTAATCTGGCCTCCAGCCTTTCCCAGCTCGCTGTCACGGGCTAGGCCTGTCCCCATCCTCTTGCTTCAGGCCTCCTTGCTCCCTCTGCGGCCCATCTACCTGAGTCAGATTCTCACACAGCCCAATTTTCTCCTGCATTTGTTATGCGTATCCCGTCTGAGACGGAGTTCCAGCTTGAAGACGATCCTCCGCTACAAACCTGTCACACTGTTGGAGCACATCTCCGGCCCTCCCTGCTTCTTCTATCTTCGACAACCTCCGTTGCTTCTCCAGAATCAAACTCATCATCTACCAGTTCGGGCAAGCGGACTCGCGACTTGGATTCGGATCTCCTTGTGATCCCGCCGGTGGTCAAAAAGATAAAATCTGGTGCCATTCTACAGGTTGAAGCGGGCCTAGTAACTTCTACCAGTTCCTCGGATTCCTCTTCCTCGGGTTCACGGAAGCGAAGTTCCTCACATACTGTGATCCCCTCTGCCTCCTTTTCTTCGAAGAGGACCCGCACCCACTCGCCTGAGGCTCCGCCTCATCCGCCAGGTATGTGTCTGCACCCCCAATTAATCTTGCAATGTCACATGCCTGGATGATTTTTACTGCTGTTCGCCTTACATATTCTGCTTTGCCTGATATTGCTATAACTCATCTGTTGGGGTTTGACTTGGGCACGGACGCGCTTATTCCCTTTCGTAACTCTTTATCCGCTCTGAGGGCTTTCGTGATTGGGCCTTTCCAATCACGCGACTCCCAATGAAATTTCTCTGCTGGAATTGTGGGGGTTTGGGTCAGCCCGCTACAGTTCAGATAGCACTGTCATTGATCCATGTACATAATCCGGATATCATTTTCTTAATGGAAACCCGGATGCCTTTCTGTAAAGTTATGTCCTTTTTTCATAAGGAGGGGTTCGTTCACTTTACTGGGCTTGACCCTGTGGGTTTGAGCGGAGGCTTATGGCTTGGTTGGAGATCGCCTATGGATTTAATCGTCCTGCATGTGCACCCTAATTGTATCATTACTCAGAGCTTTAGTCCTCCGGTTTTCTTTGGATTTGTCTACGGTCATCCTCATGTCCAATCTCGTGGTAGCACGTGGGCACTAATTGCCTCTATGCTTAATGAGTGTTGCGGACCATTATGCCTCAGCGGTGATTTCAACCAAGTACTGAATCCTGATGAAAAAACCGGCGCCAACGCTCACATCATCCCGGGAGTGCAATGCTTTCGCGATTTCCTTGAACAATTTAGTCTATCCGACATCGGCTGGGTGGGACCTCCGTTCACGTGGGCTCGTGGTTCTCCTGAGCGAGGTTTTGTTTTTGAAAAACTGGATCGAGTTATGGCCTCGCCAGACTGGCTTGTTCTCTATGGCTCAGCCACAGCAACCAACTTGGCTATCCAACGCTCGGATCATGCGCCTATCCTATGTGACACCTCACCGCCAACCCATTTTTTCCCTAGTCCCCATCGTTTTGAGGCTATGTGGCTCTCTGATCCCACCTGTCGTCCGATCATTCACCGAATTTGTTCTAGTACCCCTGTGGGCTCTCCTTTGTTTCATCTCATGCGGTGCCTGTAAGCTATTTTGACAACGTTGCATAGTTGGAGCCTAAGAGGCTTTGGGAACTTACTCGCCCAGATTAAAGCTGTTAAAGCTTCCCTTTTGGTTTTCCAAACCTCGGTTGCCACCTCTGAGACCAGCAGAACTTTGGACTTCCAGGCTCGCCATCGGTTAGATTTTTTGCTTGCCTGTGAACGTATTTACTGGGCTCAGCGCTCCAAGATTTCCTGGCTCGACGACGGTGATCGTAATACTAAACTGTTTCACACCTCCACCATTATCAGGCGTCGTCGTAATCATATTCACTTCATCACCACAGATCAGGGTTCTGAATTGCATGACATCTTCGAAATCCGCTCCTATCTCCTTTCCTTTTTTAGTGCTCTGTATACTCCCGTGCCCCCTACCCTCCCCTCGGGCGTTGACCTGACTTCCTACCTATCCAGTATGCCAGTTCCTGTACTCTCTGCTGCCCATCGGACCCATCTTATGCAGCCCTACACCTCTGCTGAAATTAGGTTAGCTGCTGCCCAGCTGGGCCATTTCAAGTCACCTGGACCAGACGGCATTCCCGCGGTCCTTTATCAGCAATGCTGGAATTCCTTAGGCCCGTTGGTCATACGAGCTGTTCTTTCTTTCCTGCAGTCTGGCCGGATGCTCCGTGAAACCAATAGTTCTTTTATCGCCCTAGTCCCAAAAATTCGTTTCCCGACTGTAGCCTCTGATTTTCGACCCATCAGCTTATGTAACGTCATTTACAAAATTATTTCCCGGGTCCTGGTCAATCGCCTTAATCCTTTGATGAAAGACCTTATCTCCCCTTTCCAAAATGCCTTCGTCCCTGGCCGTTGTATTTCCGATAACATCATGTTAGCCCAGGAACTCACTGACTGTGTCCGTCGGCGGAAAAAGGGAAGAGTCATCTTAATCGCTTTAAAGCTTGACCTGAGTAAGGCATTTGATCGCTTGAATTGGGAATTTTTGCAATCTACGCTCTCACGCCTGGGGTTCCCCAATCATTTGGTCACCTTGCTTCTTCAATGTGTGTCCACAGTCTCATATTCAGTTTTAGTTAATGGTGCTCCTACATCTCGTTTTCAGCCTTCATGTGGCTTACGACAAGGCGACCCGCTTTCCCCTTACCTCTTTATCCTCAGCTCTGAGATTTTATCAGCAGCCCTCCTGGCAGCAGAGCGCCGGGGCCAACTCGAAGGCATCAAAGCTGGTAAAACCTCACCGTCTATCACTCACCTTATGTATGCTGATGATCTGTACCTTTTCTTACGCCTGAACAAAGATGTCAGTAATCAAATTGAAGGCCTAAAGTCGATCCTCACCTGCTACTGCAATTTTTCGGGCCACCGTATTAATTGGAGCAAATCTTCCCTTTGCATCAGCCCTAATGCTTCCAGTTCTACTAAAGAAATTATTGAGCGGGGCTTTGACTTCCAGAGCACTCCTTCCTTTGGTAAATATTTGGGCATTAACCTAGATATTCTCTCACAGAAAAAAGACATCTTCCGCGGTCTTGTTAGTCGGGTACAAGATAGATGTGCACATTGGCTTGGCCTCCTTCTCAATAAGGCTGGGCGAGCTACTCTCATACATTCTGTTCTTTCTTCTGTTCTAGTCCACTACATGTCGGTTTATCGTTTTCCTGTGCACACCTGTTCTCAGCTTGATCAAATTTTAGCTCGCTTTTGGTGGTCTGGCGAGGCGAATCGTACGTCAATTCACTGGGTTTCTTGGCCCTCGCTTTGCCTACCTAAAAGCCTTGGTGGGCTTGGTTTTCGAAACTTTCGGCTATTTAACCAAGCTTTACTTACCAAACAAGCCTGGAAGCTATGGAATCAACCTAGCTCCCTCCTTGCCCGAGTCCTCAAAGGTCGTTATTTCGCTTCCAAAAACTTCCTTGACGTTAGGGCTACTCGCGTTGGGTCTTGGGCATGGCGTAGTTTGTTGGTGGGTCAGCGCACTCTAAAACAGGGCATCCAGTGGCACATTGGGGATGGGAGATCTATCTCAGTATGGATGGACTGGTGGTTGCCATCTGTTACTCCTACTGAAATGCTAATCCATTGCCGACCCCTTACCTCTCACTTTAAACTCTGCCACCTCTTCCTCCCAACCTCTCGGATTTGGAATGTTCGGTTACTGTTCAGCCTATTTCCCCCTGAACTGGTCGCTAAGATACTTAGCTTGGATCTTAGTCCTCCATTCACTCAAGATGTTAGATTCTGGCCTCATGAGTGCGCGGGCAGATTCCAAATTAAGACATCCTACTACCAGCTCGCCCTCTCCAGCTTGAAGTCCTCAGTACCGACCCTCAACCCGCAGGTTTGGAAGAAACTCTGGCGCCTTCCCATCCCTGAGAAAATCAAATACTTCCTTTGGCAGCTAATACATGAACGTTTACCTCTCATGACTGCCTTACGTAAACGCCACTGCCCAGTATTGGAAGCATGCCCCCTTTGTTCCCTTTCTGTTGAAACACATTTCCATCTATTCCTGGGCTGTGACCGTGTTAAGCTATTCTGGCTCACCGACCAACCTTCTCACTCTTCAGGTTTGAGTTTGGGCTCTGTGAAAGTCTGGCTTGTGCACTGGCTCCAGAAGGCACTTTTCTACCACTCGACCGTTCTGATGCGTTTCCTTTGGATTATGCTTGGGCTTTGGCACATCTGGCTTGGAAGGAATGCGGTAGTGTTCAAACACGAAAACTTTATTCCCACTACTTTAGTGACAAAGGCCCGTGCCACTTTCCTTAGTATCCGTTCCACTCACATTTTCTCTACTTGTATCCGGAAAATTCATCGGCGCGAGTACCGAGCTCTCCATTGCATGGCCCCCAGCCACTCTACCTGCCTGCTTCCTCTTGAGCATTTCCACCCCCCCTTGCTCCCCCTCTTCGCCTTGCCTTCCTGCCCTTGTCCCATCCCCTCCTCACCAACCTTCTGTTCTATCTCTATCAAACCTGGTGCGGATGCTCACCAGTTTGGTATTGGTTTGGTCTTGCTCAACTGCTCTTGGGTCCCAGTGGGTGCTTGTTCTACGGTTTGCACAGCATTAGATTATTTACTAGCTACTGCTACTGCTGTTCATTTTGCTATTCATTGGGCTCATACTGCTAAACTCCGTCATATTATTGTCTTACTTGCCCTCTCTCACATCGTGCATCAGATTCAGAGTAGCCCTCCTCCTCCTGGAACTGATATACATATTTGGTCTGCGATGACTGTTAGCTATAGGAAGATGCACTCAGTGCATATTGCCATGGGTACTGCAGCCGTACTCGGTCTGTCGTCAGCTCTCGCTACTTTTGCCTGTCGATTGGGATTAGGTGCTCAGCAGGATTGGCTACTACCTGCAGATCGTCATTCCGATTGATGCTTGGGTTGATGTCTACCCACGTGGTGTTTTGTTCCTGTAGTTTATTTTGTAGTCGTCTCTAAACGGTTGAAGTCTTGGCTACTTTTACTCTGGTGGTTGGGGTTGTCAACCACTTTTCTACTCTTTGTATACTCCCCCCCCCCCCCCCCCCCCCTTGGTATATATTTTCTACCTTTTATCAAAAAAAAAAACTGAAAAAATATTTTGCAAGAAGTACCAAGCTAGTAGAGAGGGGTCTCGTACACGTGTCCATATCAGCCCAAACTTAGATAAGCATGTCGGTGACATCATCGCCACTTATACACTGTTCACTCAGAAAAATCCAAACACCTAAAATCCCGTCGGTCACCGTGATCCGATCATCATCATCACGATCACCGTTAATGGAGGAGCAACACAAGCCACCAAAACGGGTGGTGGTATGCGGCGGCGGAGTCATCGGGGTCTGCACCGCGTACTTCCTCGCCAAGAAGGGCGCCGCCGTGACCCTAATCGAGAAATCTTCCATCGCCTGCGCAGCCTCCGGCAAGGCCGGCGGGTTCCTAGCCCTCGACTGGTGCGACGGCGGCCCCCTCTCCTCCCTCGCCCGCGCCAGCTTCAATCTCCACCGTTCGCTCGCCCGAGAGCTCAACGGCCCTCAATCCTACGGCTACCGCCCGCTCGACACCCTAAGCCTCTCCATCACCGAATCAGAGCCAGCCCACGGGAGAAGGCTAAGCTCAAAACTTCCTTCGTGGGTTGACGGCCCATCTGGGAATGCTCGGCCCATTGGGACGACGGAGACCACGGCCCAAGTGCATCCCCAGCTTTTTACGCGAGCGTTGTTGTCGAAGGCGATGTCGCTGTATGGAGTGGAGGTGGTGATTGGGAAGTTGGAGAGGGTGGAGGTGGAGGAGGGGAGGGTGAGGGCGGTGGCGCTGGAGGGTCGCGAGGTGGTGGAGGCTGATGCCGTGGTGTTGGCTCTTGGGCCGTGGACTAGTAAGCTGTCGTTGTTGTCGTCACTTTTTAGGGTGTATGGGCTTAAGGCCCATAGCATAGTTTTGGAACCCAAGGAGCCTGATGCCATTACTCCTCATGCTTTGTTCTTGAGTTACTATTCGGCTCAGGGAGGGAAGCCCTTGGACCCTGAAGTGTATCCCCGTCCAACTGGTATGTATCGTGCATTCTGATTTCTCTTTTGTTTGTTTGTTTGGTTGGTTAGCAAATGTTGTGGTTTATGAAGCAAGCACGTACAAAAAAGGTTAATGTTATGCTTTTTGCACTTTCTAATTTGTTACAAGTGTTTGGAGAAACATGTAGTTAACACCTCTAATAAGATAGCATAATATATGAATCCTCTCTGGCCGTTAGATATAAGAGGATCGACTGTAATTTTAAACTCGAATAAAAGTATACAACAATCCATAGTCTAGGGATCGTGATCCATTGCTAGCGCTAGCACTGTTGCTAGTGCTGTTTGGCCATCCGCTACATAATGTAGCGGACGATAATTGGCCGTCCGCTACATTATGTAGCGGACGGTGCTAGCGTTAGCAATGGATCACGATCCATAGTCTAGAAACCTTATTGTTGTTAAATCTTCACCTAGAAGCATGGATTGTGTAACCAAAGCAACTTATAGCTGCTCCTCGACTTTAGATCTTAGCACCCATAGGCTCCACCAAGTACCCATGTTTTCGTTGATGTGGAGAGACCTTTTATTAGTGAAATTATATTGGTTTGGCATTTTGCTCAAATCCTTCCTCCTTGCGGTGGTGGCTGATGGGTGGTTCCTATTCGCTCTGACCCCTGGTTCTACCTCCTTTTTCTGTGTACCACTTGCTTGTTTAGGATGATGAGATTTAACAGGAAAAATATAATATGGGCTGTGTATATATGGTTTGTTTACTGTCACATGGATCAACGGGAAAGCGATGCATATCCTCCCCTTGGGGGTGGATACGTTCATTGGAGAACTCTACCCTGAACGGGGAAGCACCTGATGACAATACTATGGGGTCATTGTAGGCGTTATCACCTACCAAGGGATCAGCTTACCACTCTGTGGAGTTAGAGAGGTGCAGCCCGCCCTTGACTTTGCGCTTTGGACATGGAAGGTCGTAAGGCCTTTCGGAACTCCACCTTCTGAAAGGATCGCGACCTTAGGGTCTCCCCGAGCCTGGAGCAGAGTCTAGGGGTGTCTGCCCACGATCCGGCGAGGATGGGGAATGCCCTTAATTGCCAGCCCAAGGATCATTCTCCGTTTTGAAGGGGTTGCACGACCATAATTCAGTTGCACTTGCTTTCTCTATCTCTCTGCTCCTCCCATTGTCATCCCTTGGGCACTGGCATGAGGTTGCTCCGTCTCCTGCCCTTTCTCTCAATCTTGATTTGTTTCTCTCTTGGATACTTTTTACCTGCGAATGTAGTTAACACGTGGACTTGTACACTTTTTATTGCTTTGTGTGGTATAACATTTTTTCCTCCTCATCTTTATGTGCTTTTGTTATTCCACGAGTTACAATTAACAGTTGCCAGATATGTGAAAATTCATGTTTTGTATTGCTCTGTGTGCTATAAGATTTCTCTATATTGTCGTAATTCTTGGAATGAGGTGTTACACTAATTATGTAGTGTATGAGTTTAGTTGATAAAAATATCATCACCGCTGAGCTGCATCCTTTTCATGTTGGTAACTTATATATCTGGCTTTTGGAGGATCACTGTATTTGCAGAATGTCGTATCTGTATGCATGATTCATAGCCCTAACTTAGCAAGAATGTCGTAGAATGGCTTTTGGAGGATAAGTGTAACTATATGTTTCTCCTCTACTCGTGCCAAAGTTGTTGTTTTCTTGACTCTCAGAATGAAAACTTCATTCATTCATTCATGTATTATACACTTATACCCATTTCCTTTTTAACTGCCCCACTGTTGTTTTACAACCATATTGATCAGTATTTGTCAATGCCTTAATGGCCCTGCATGAATCATCAAATTGAAGTTTTGGTTTGGTGATTGAATTGATAGGAGAGGTGTACTTATGCGGGATGTCTGCCGAAGCCGAGGTCCCTGACGACCCTCAACAGATAGTGCCAAACCCAGAATCGATACGGGTGCTTAAGAGTGTGGCTAAGACCGTTTCAAGCCATTTCGGGGAAGGAGCGAGAGTAACAGCCGAGCAAGCGTGCTTCTTGCCTTGCACGGACGACAGTGCACCGGTGATAGGCGAGGTTCCGGGGGTGAAGGGGTGTTACGTGGCAACTGGGCATAATTGTTGGGGTATTCTCAATGGCCCCGCAACTGGGGCTGCCGTGGCTGAGCTTGTGGTGGATGGTCGAGCTAGTCTTGTTGATCTCACTCCTTTCAGTCCGGCCAGATTTTCTAGAGGCAGAAAGCGGTAGGATAGAAAAATCTTGTCGAAGAAACGAGTGGGTCACTTGTAAACTGTAACTTTGTTAAGTTACTATAAGCTGAATAAAGATCTCAGTTTCTTGTGTCAGATAGTGTTATGTCCCTAGTCTGGTTTTGGTGTTTGAGTGAGTTTTGGTGTTCCGAGCTAAAAGTGAGCAGCGCCAGCAGTTATGGCCTAACGGAGTAATGATCAACTTAACAAGGCCCAATGTAACCTCGTATGACAAACCACACAACCCAAACATCCATGGCCCGAAGCAGACCGAATAAAATGAATACATACCAACACAATTATAAATGATTCAAACTTGAACATAATCCGAAGCTAGTTATTTTTCTGTACTCGATTAACTAAGAATTTTTTGGTAGAGTAGATCAAGATTGAGCTCGGGTCCCTCGAAAAAAATCAAGTCAAGCTTGATGCATTTTTAAGCTTCATCAGGCTCGACAATGTGGCTCGACTTATCTACATCTCTAGTGTGTATGGGGAGCAAACCACCGAAGCCGGGCAAAGTATAGAACTTCTGAAAATTCATGTGCTTGTCACATGGAGAGCGAAGGGAATGGAGTTCCGCCCATGCTCTCTCTAATAGAATTTGTCGTGCCGGTTGAACCCTGCCAAAGAGGAACAAGCTCATTCACATGATGAGGGAATTCACTTGGCAGTTTGTTTTGCATCGTTGTAGCTAGCATCCTCCGTACTCCACAGAAAACAATATAATCCAGATTTCATGTTGTAAGGGGTGCATTTGGAAGCATTTCACCGACCAACGTTTTGTTAGATCCAAAAGATGCATAGAACTACATCTCTCTCTCTCTCTCTCTCTCTCTCTCTCTAAGAACCCTCACCATGTAATTCGTTTTTAACGGTAATACATAAGACGGGGTTTGTCAGGACTGAGTTTCTGAGATACAACATGTCCAACGCAGGAATGCTGCTTGATCTCCTTGTGGTGTTTTTTATTCTTATAGTCAGGGTTGTTGTAACTAGTTTTTATTGTAGTCAGTTTTAGTATCTTGGAAAGAGCCATGGCGATAGGTACTACTTTCCTTCTTGTATATTCGACTGTTTCATATATGGGTATATATTTCTACTTTTTTCTCTCAAAAAAAAAAAAAACATAAGACGGGGTGTAACGGACGACTGAGAGCTAACAAGATAGAGAGTCTTCCAAACAACAAAGGGTCAAGATTTTATTATCCTATCATCTCATCTGTCGGCTACACTACATTATAACTATCACCGTTAGATTGAGAACTTTATCAATCCTAACGTTCTTATTTAATTTAATAATGGTTGTAGCTAACAAAAAATAGGTTCTAACCATAATTGCTTCTCTCGTTGTAAGAGTATACCTTGGACTAGGGAGTGCCATGGCTAGATCATAGGTCATAGATAGTGAAGTATTCATAACCCGAATATATTTATGAATTGTAGTAGTGCTGGTCCAGCACTGCTGGTTATTTTTGGGACAGTTGAAGTCATTTAAATGGCACTGCTGTTCCGTTCGGTATATAAAATTAAAGAAAGTGATGGAACAGAGCATTGAAGATATTACAAGAGCATATCTTTTCATGCACATTAAATAGGCATACACAAAACAAGACATGCCCAGCAAAAATAAATTCAGCTGTTCAAGAATTGATAAATTCGATTCAAGAACATCAAATGTGCCGTAGGTGCAACGTCATGCAGGCAGGCACTATCTTGAATATGTCAAGTTCATTAATGTTCCATTTGAATAGTAGTAGCTTGCAGTGAACATCCATTAAGAAAACCTTCTTCACTTCTTTTCTCGTTGCGAGTTTGACTATCCCAAGGAATCTCCCCATATGATAATACTTTAATAGCGATATGATAATTCTATAATAGCATGTTGTTAAGTTGCGAAGAATGCTGCTAAATACATCTATCGCCCTCGGCTGCTAAAAGCGGTTTTGCGACAAATGACTATCAAAACCATTTCTTTATCATATACTCTACGATTTGAGAACATAAATTAAAAATATCAATACTCCATCCTCTACGTAAACGGTCACATGTTCTTTAGCATTGCTTAAAGAAATCAAAAGCAAATTCTCAAGACAATCACCCAACAACACCTAAAAACTCTTTATATTTTGACTTGCGTTATAAGAGCCTAGGTGCACATGCTGCATATACTTCACGAGAGTTATCCGGAAGACATGATTTGGCAGTTGGTTTGGCACACGAAGCTAGACATGCAATTTTTTTTGTGCATCGTGAATGGTGGAACTCAGATTCTATCAGCATAAATGGAAGTATAAAACTCGTTAATGTTAGGATTGTGTCTCCCTATTTTGTTGTATAAGGTATAACATCCGGCTGTCTAGGCTTGATTTTTGTTCTTATTGCTTAAAAGATGGAACTGTCATCTTGACTTTTAACATCAAACGGTTGTAAGTACATCGTTTCATTTGGAATATACAGTTCTTATACTTGTAAAAAAAAAAATGTACACTCTCTCCCTCTACTTTTTTTCTCCCTATCTTATGTGTAGTTATATAATGAATCGTTATTAAAATGACATTCAGTATATCAAGAAGATAGACTAAGTCTTGCCCAAAAAAAAAAAAAAAAGAAGAAGATGGAGTAAGTGGTGTCTTCTTGTTCACGGGGACGACTCCATTTATCGAAGTTGAGTCAAACCCGAATGACAAGTTCTCACTTCCATGTTCGTGGAATTTGTACCTCCTTACCAGGTTTCTTGATTATGTTAGCGAACCACGTGCAATTACAGCTGAGCTTAGGTAGCCTTTTTGAGTAGAGCAATCTTGGACTAGCCTTTTCATTATGTGCTCTTTGCCATAAAGTTCAACCAACCTGCTAAGGTATCTATTCTTAGATTATTATTATTATTATTAAGTGGGAACCTTAGTGCAAAAGGCAAAGCCAAAGCCAAATTCCAGTGTCCCACCTTGCTTTAACTTCATACTTTTAGGGTTCCTCGTGGTACAGCATCTAGTACCAGTATTCTCAACTTTTAAACAATGGTTGCTCTATATGTTTTTTCCACCCTTTAATACACGGGAAATTAGGAAAAAAAAATGGAAAACACGGTCAAGGAAATTGTTACTTAAAAAATATGTCACTTTATGCACGAGGAAATTCCTTGTAACTGAAATATAAAGAGTAAGTTTGGGTGTCCTTTGTCTTAATTGCTATTGGTAGATAGCAAATTGAAGGATCAAATGAAAATTCGAGCTTTAGGTTAAGAATTATTACAATAAGCACATTTATTACTATTGCCATTGCTTGAGTTGCCTTTAACTGGACCCGCTTGGTCGCCTTTTCTTTACCTTTTGCGGCAAAAATGTTGGCAGCTATAAAAAATAAAAAAAAAGTGTATGGATTTATTTACTCAATATTCGAGTAAGTTTTTTCTACAAGCAGAGCAGGGGTTGCTACCCGAATCATATATTTTCTACTGTCTCCTATCCGAAGTCATGTTTCTGCTCTAACTGTAGTGATAAATCCCTTCTCACTACCTCCGTTCATGTTCTATTTTGATCTTTAAATACTATGGAGTATTATATTCATAGCTAAACGGAAGGTAGCGGATAAGTGGTACACCATAGACCCGTTATTTCTAAGTAGCAACGTTAACCTCCTTAATTCTTCCTGGGGGTGAGATAGCTATACTAATTATCTTAAGATTATCGTACGTATAAGATAGTAAGAAGGACATCCTGCCTACACATTTCTACAAGCATATGTGAAGGCCTTTTTCCTATTCCATGGTCAACTCGATAACATTGTTACGACTGAGCCCTGTGTAGAAAATGTCCAAATCAAGGGTAAACATTTCTCACTCTTTTTCATATGGTCTGTAATATTGACGACTCTTGTCCTTTTGTAACTCTGGAGTTCTATTTTTCACCAAAAAAAAAAAAAAAGGGGGATAAACATTTCAAGTCCTATTTTCATTGGCGAAACCTGCAAATTTTTCTCAAGATGGGCTAAAACTACTAATCATCAAATTTCTTTCATGGTCACAGAGTGAAATACCACACTCTCCTAGATATAATGTCTCAATTTATTTGCCCTTAAGGTTGGACTTTGATGTTGTACACAACACAACTTTAGTGACAATTTTAAGGAGGGGTACTTTAGTTAAACCAAAAAGTTGCTTAGTTTTAGCTTAATATCTCTTATAGGTTTTGCCTTCTAGGTAAGTAATACACAGTACATAAGCAAAAGTACCAAAAAGAAGTGCAAGATTATATAGTCATTATGCTTCGCAAGATGAGCGATTATTTAGTTTTAATGATCAAATTAATTAAAGTGGACAAAATATTTCCAAGTCCATGTTATTGGAAAGAATAGGCTGCAATTGCTGGTAGTAAGAAGAGCCTACGACCCTCTATTGAGCGACCATTAATTGCCGCTAATATTATAGCCAATAACATTTACGTAGTCATCTTTATTGACAATTTTTGACAACATTTTTTAGTATCACTAAAAGTCAATTAGAATATCTAGCGATCATATTTTGTCGCTACATTGGGACTTGTAGGTTCATCCCATGCTATTTATCACCTTTGGTGGTAGTATTAGTGGCCTATCCATCCAACTTTGTAGTGGGCAACTGCCTATCTGAGGCCATATGTGGTTCCGCCAATGCTAGCTAAAAGAAAGCTTGAAAGATGTATGTGCATGGCTTGTGGTAGTCTATTAGAGTTGAGGGGAATCTAGGCTAAAGCTTTAACCATAGCCAGGAAGGTCAATATTGGACAAAACTGAAGCATGCCATGCATGATTAGCCAGTCTCTGTTTTGTTAACATAATGAAGCAAAGACTTTTACGATACGGTGAAGTTCTAACGGTTGATATTTGTTTAAGTCCTGAAGAAAAAGTCAAGCTCGTTGGGGGGAAGGTAGCTTGATCCGCCCTCCACGAACGACTTGACTCTGATGAAAGCTTCGCGAAAATACGCAAGCAAAATAATATTTTTATACGCTAAAGCAGCTATGTGGCTTAAACGAAAGGTGTAGCCTAGACCATTGGTCCATTCTGTCCCATTATTTTCCTACACAAATGCTAATGATAATACTTAAATATTTAAGACATACGTAACATGCTGCAAAGTGTTCATACATCTGACAAGACTTGAAGGGCTCCAAACGGGGTCTCTTAGTAGTGGTATTTTTGTACGTATATGTTCCCAACCTATTTTGGTCGCACCCAAGGGTCCATGGCGGGTCCCGTTTTGCGCGACGCGTCACATGGTCAACAGTTAATTTTTTAACGCTTACAAGCCGGTACAACGATACATACTCAAGTCACGTGCATTTGCTCCTTGTGAAACAACCTTGGCGCGCCTTCCCCCTTGGGGGTCGGTCGCTTTCTCCTCAAGGGGGTCGGCTACCTTCCCCCTTAGGGGGTCGACGTGCCTTCCACCTCTCGTTGAATACATACTTGCTCTCCCTTAGCCTTGCATCGTACGCGACTCCCTGCCGTCGTTCGCGACCCCAGTCGCCCGCGCACCGACTCCGCGACGCCTATCGTTTGCGCCGACTCCGCGACGCTCGTCGCCTGCGCCCGCACGCCATCTCTGCGACGCCCATCGCCCATACACACTATGTTGGACCCATGCGCCCCGCCACTGATACAGTCATTCTCCCTGGCTCTCTGTCACACTACCGTGCCCCCGGCACATCATACACTCCGCCGCGCCCATGCGCCGAGCCCTCAGGCACACTACCACGCCCTTTGCGTTGGTTCATCCTTTCACCACACCATGCGCACCTTGCCTTGGTCGTGGAACATGCTTCGACCCACTCCCTGGAGTGTGCAGCATCCCGCGGGGATAGGCAACACCTCTGGGACACTATCTCCGCTAGGGAGCTCTAAGTGCTCAGGTAAGAAGACTCCCCTTCTGCCAGGTAGACGGCTCATCCGGGATGCTACCTCAGCCTGTCGGGTAGGTGACTCCTCCGAGACACTACCTTGGCGCACTCCAAGTGCTCTGGCACAAGGACTCACTGGCGGGGATAGGCGACTCTGTCGGGGAGCTTCAACTCCCCTTCCGCTAGGTAGACGGCTCCTCCGGGATGCTACATCGGCCTGTCAGGTAGGCGACTCCTCCGGGTCACTACACTGGCCCGATCTGAGTGCTCCGGCACAAGGACTCACCCGCGGGGATATGCAACTCCTCCGGGACACTATCTCCGCCAGGGAGTTCCAAGTGCTCCGACATGAAGACTCATCTTCCGCCAGGCAGCGCGGCTCCTCCGGGATGCTACCTCGGCCCACGGGATAGGCCACTCCTCCGGGACAATATCTCTTCCAGGGTGTCTGGGTGACAAGCTTACGTGCTTCGGCACTTGGGGCTTTCATCGGCACCCCTAGGGACTATGACCCCCGGGTCACTTCGAGACGGGAGCAGGTCTCCGGAGGGCATCGCGCCTAGTCCGCCTGGCAGTTGGGCGTCGGGTCTTCCCCACTGTTGCCAAGCCTATGGGACTCTGCAAAGGCTTGGACTGGTGGCTAGATCAAGGGGGTTTTCTGGCCACATCGACGCTGTGGGAGCCAGTCTTTCCAGACAGACAGACCGACGATGTGAGGAGTAGGCTAGGTGAATATGCGATTCGACAGTCTGTAAAGCGCTGGCACGTGTGGACCCCTTAGTGACGTGTCACTCCCAGGGAGCGCCACGTGTTGCTTGATGACATCATTATCTCAACCTCTATAAAATAGGGTCTTGAGAATTCATTTGGGGAGTTGATGTCATCGCGTATTCATCTTGCGTCATCGCCCTCGCAGCACTGCCATCCTCAGGCTCTATTTGGGAAGTCCTTGGTCTCTGCCCTTGCTCCATCTTTGTTGTGTCCCACATCACTCTACTTGGCATCTGACTCGGACTGCATTTCTTATGGTACCTCTACGTCGACTGCGAACCCACTTCATTGGCATCACTATATAACAAGACTTGTGAAGGGCTCCAAATGGGGACTCCTAGAACTTACTAGTACTGGTATTTTTGTATCTATATAATGATTAATGTGTTGATAGGTGAAGGGTCATCTTCAATTCTTCATATATCTAACAAGACTTGAAGGGCTCCGAATGGGGACTCCTATGACTAACTAGTACGTAGTGGTATTTTTGTATCTATATAATGATTAATGTGCTGATAGGTGAAGGGTCATCTTCAATTCTTCATGGTAAGTCCCATCTTTCCATCAGCACGAATCGAAAGAGCCAAAAGCAAACTCTGATGGTTGCCCAGTTGCACTAAAGGATAACTTGGACTTGACTTCCGTTGAATTAAACTTTTGGACCATTCAGGGCGTTTAAGCTAATTATGGAAGATGCTATGCGCCTTTTGGTGCAAAGGTTTATAACCTATAAATGGAAAATGGAAGCAGATGGTATGCAAGTGACCAAAGATTTCAGGTGACAAAATAAATATGGGAAAACATGGAGGACGATTATGACCATCTTACCAAACATACGTAGTCCATTCTCTTACACTAAACATTGTCAAGTTTTGTTCACAGCGAATTTAAGAAAATGAAACTAACTTTTATTGCCCTCGCGTATTGCTAGTCATGTGTTCTCGAGAAAATTAATTGAAAAAAGTTTTGGCTACTACTCGTATTGTAGGAAGATATCTATTACTTCATATATAGCGACAATTAACAGTTTATTAAATATTCGTATTGACACTAAAAAAGTACAGTTAAGAATGATCGTTGAAAATGTTAGTAGAAATGCTACTAAATACATATAGCGAGTATTATTTATCGCCATACGAGGAGTTATAACTATTTTCTTACAATCAAAATAGCAACATTCAACAAATTGACATTAGGGATTCAATTCAGAAAGCGGAAGGGGGTAAAGAGAACCCCAACTAACCATGGTTAGTGTTTCAAGTTTGTATTATTAAATTGGATTCTTTAAAGTCTTTATTAGCCGTGTCTCGCGCATCAAGTCGTGGTTTGTACAAAATTTGGTGGAAAGGAGCTTAATCTGATTGATTTATACTTTATGGGGTGTGTGTGCGTGTTGCATTTAGGTTAAGCGGATCCAATTTTCCAGTTTTTGAAGCATGTATACTATACTTTGCAGATTTATACACTGCTTGTTTGATATGTTACATAGTTATAACCTGACATTGACCAATATTCCCTTCCACTTAATAGAAAAATTGACCACCATTCCCCGCAAAATTCTGCCACAGGTATAAATAAGTTATTTATACTTTTTGGAGTGTAAATTTAGCCAATCAAGCCCTTCGTCTATTAAGAAATGTGTTGAATTGTTGAGCACTAATCGGTATCACTCCAAGTTCAAGACGACTGTGAGAATTCTTAATTCTTGAGTTGTAGGGAGGGATTTATGTCACCACAAACAGAGACTAAAACAAGTGTTGGATTCAAAGCTGGTGTTAAAGATTACAAATTGACTTATTATACTCCTGACTATGAAACCAAAGAGACTGATATCTTGGTAGCATTCCGAGTAACTTTTTTTTTTCTTTTCTTCTAAACAAGTCATTGCATAACAGGGGAAATTACAGAGTTTGGTGCATTGGTCCCTTACTCATCCGGAGACAAAAATGAGGTTTATGGATGAAGTAGGGACCAAGCCAAAATAATTACAATCATCTGTCCATTTTACAAGATTATGGGCATGCTTATTTACAGTCCTACTAACTTTCAAAAAGGTCCAGCAACTAAGATTCTTCAGTTTGGCTCTAGCTTCTTGAATGATCATATGGCTTCTCCAGCTTGTGATGCCTTCATTATTGTTCATCCACTGTATAATCTCATGGGCATCTCTCTCAAAGATTACGTGTGTGTATTTGTTCTTCCTTGCCATTTCAATTGCCAACAGGGCTGCATGTGCCTCTGCTACTTCCGGGTCCAACACCTGATTCATTTGAGTTTGAGCAGTGATGACAGTACCTCTGTGATCCCAGACAATTACAGCTTGGGTGAATTTCAGTTCACACACAGCTGCATCGAATTGTATTTTGTACCAGTTGATTGAGGTTTTGGTAACCTTCTCGGTTTTGGTCATTTTGAGAGGATGGGGGGTAACATGATGTTTCTGTAAGTTTCATAAGTATTTTGGACTTGTTTCGCACTTTCGGAGAGATTAATTGTGAGGTTTTAGAACACCTTTTGGTTTCGGGTCATCTACTTTTTTTTTTGGTTATGGATCATCCACGTTTGATCCAACACTACAGCTACAAAAAAGAGTGTATACCTGAAGAAGCAGGGGCCGCGTTAACTGCCAAATCTTCTACTGGTATATGGACAACTGTGTGAACCGGTGGACTTACCAGCCTTGATCGTTACAGAGGGCGATGCTATGTGCCCTGAACTATGGAGTCCATAACCGGACCACAAATACCATACTGATATGAAGGTCACTAGCGCTTCACTAACCTAAAATCCTAAATGACATTTGGACTTGCTACAGAAGGCAGCTCAAGGGTGGGGGTGGTGTTTAGACTTTAGCTTCCTCTGTGATTGTCGTGAACTGAACATACTCGTTATAACTAAGATGCTACAAAAATCTAAATCAACAAAAAGAGTGTATGGTAATTAAGAACTTTGTAAACGGAATTGGACATAAAAAGTGGATGGTCCACCAAGCAAAGCAAAGTAGGCACGGGATCCTCTAATTAATGGTAAAGAGGATTACCAACTTTTAGACTGTCTCATTAGAATAATGAGGCAGATAAAGCTGCCACAACTAAATATTTTAGAAAGGGGAAACAAGAGGTGAAGTGTAATCAGCTTTATGACTAATTTGTTGGGTTCCCCTAGATCCACAGAATTGGATCCTGGATTAACTTGACGAAGCAAGTGAAATCTCCAACAACAATACAACCGAAGCCACGCCACCCCCACCCCTCAAACCCACACCGTCGAGAAATCCCTTTTGAATCACTAGAAGATAAAACTTGCCTGGGTGTCAATTGTCTTGAAAGTTTGACTAAAAATGTAGAAAAAGATTGAGCATCTACGCTGAAAAGAAAGTAACACTGTCGGGAATGAAGCCAAGCGGCAAACTCACAAATCTGCACTGAAGTCAAGTAAGTTTCATAGAGATTTTTGGTGGTCCATGAAAAGAGAAGCGAAAGTGAAATCCTTCAAATAAGTTGCATTAAAATGTTGAGTACACGGCACGTGGAGCTGTGTTTAGTCGTATACCAGGAAAAGTGTTAGAAATAAGTTGAGCACATATACGTAGATGAAAATCTTGTCCTATAAACCGAGTTGGATTCGCCATTTATATGCGATTGTAAACATATGCCGTGGATTCGTCATGTATATATAATTGTAAACATATGCCTTCAACTTTACAAATGCGTGACTGCATCATTTGTTACTAGCTTTCCAAACAAAGTTTAGAGATAAGCAGTCGAGTTCATTTCCGCTGTCGGTGAATTTGACTGCTTGTGATGGAGATGGAGACAATTTTTCTTCAATAATTTGTACGAACCATGCAAGCATGCTTTTCTGAAGATGCCTCCTCACTGATTTGCCCCAGCCGAACACTTATTGATAAGGCTGATTTGCGCACCCAATCAGCTATGAATAGCTGATTGACTTGTGTATAAATGGTGATACTCACTCATATCACAGCAGTGGTACTAAAGAGTCTCTATCATTGATCCAAGTTAATATTTTTTTTTGTTAGACCACTCGGTATCCGGACACCACATTAAGAGCCGACTAATTCGGGTTCGAGCCGGGCAGGACCACATGGGCGGCAGAAGCTCTCCCTACCAAGTTTTAACGCAGCTGCATTCTCAGGACTCGAACTCGAGATCTCTGGTTAAGTTAGGACAGTCCCCTTGCCAAGTTAATCGTCTCTATCTAGTGAAAATCCAAAAAAATGTCTAGCCAGTAAGGAGATGGCATGGACTTAAAAGACAGACGAGTGCACTATTAGATACTTTTGGTGCTTTCTTTGCCGAATCATTGGTAGGTGGGTGGTTTGTAAATATTCATGTTGGCTGCATGATATTTGTGTCGCTTCAACTTATCGTAAAGCATCAAATTTTCCGGTAATTTATTTTCTGGGTTAGATAACAGTACCTTACAGTTTTCTCGTTTCTCGTTTGATAAGAAAGAAATAAGAATGCGCTGTGAATATCACAAAAAAACTTCACCTGCTTTATGACTTCACTAATGAAGCTGAGTTGCACGCAACATCGAAGCAAAGGGCGTTAAGCGCCCTTTTTGACCAGTTTTTCTAGTACTAAAAATCATAGTTACTTCAAGATACCTTTCTTGTATGCAAATTAGATTGCACTTCCAATTTCTTCTATTACTTCCCGGTGGACTAAAAACTCATCACATCTGCAAACTTGCATACGAATTTGAAATTTTGTTTTCTTGTTTGTGGAAGTTAGTTGCTGCATTTAAGTCATGACCCCACCCCACTTCAAGTTAGTATTGTGAGTTATACGTTTCATTTGACAGCTTATATAACATTCACACGTGTCTTCTTATTACAAATATGTCGTTGATTACACGAAAACAACGAAAATAAAATTAAGAACCGTTGTTTTAGGAGCAGGTCAAATCTAACTCATCTTGACCAATAACCGAAAATATTCTCAACATGGCAGAGTGAGTTAGCAAAAGTCATTAGCAGTTGAAGAAAAAGAAATACAATTTCCGTAACTTCAGACCTTGTGTAGTTAGCACAATCAAGAAAAGAAGTTGTCCTATAATAGATCTGCACTGTTAATCACAGGCTAAGACTACAAGCAGAGAAAAGAGAAAAATATTGATTGCAGAAGTCAATATGTAAGAGACTTCTGCAACTTCCAACTCTACCTGTATGTCACCTAGTAAGGATGCCATTTCAACCCCTCCCTCCCTAGAGGTTATTTTAATTCTAGATTTGTTTTTGCCAACGTTAGCAAAAAGTAAGACTGAAATATACAGGAGGAGGGTAGCAGTATATAATTTCTGCTCAAGGTCTGGTCTGAAAACAGAGCATATTGGTGAGCAATTTTGGTTTTCTATTCTACTGACTTCCCCATCACATGGCTCTCCCCACATCATAAATCTCAGTTAATATACCTCTCTCTCTCTCTCTCTCTCTCTAAATCTGGGGAACAGAAATGTGGGATTACAGAGAGACATCATGAGCTCCACAAGTTTTCATCTCCATTTATGGTGGAAAATCCTTGCATTTCTACTTCTTCTTTGTCTAGACCAGTCTTTTGGGCTCAACACGGATGGGATTCTCTTACTCTCTTTTAAATACTCTGTTTTGAGTGATCCTCTGGGTGTGTTAGCAAGCTGGAGCTACTCCGATGACACTCCATGCTCATGGAATGGCGTCACCTGTGGCACTCCAGGCAGCTCCGCAGCCTACTACCGTGTCACCGCCTTATCTCTCCCCAACGCTCAGCTCCTCGCCTCCATCCCCGCCGATATTGGTATGATTCAACACCTCCAAAACCTCGATCTTTCTAACAATTCAATAAATGGGTCAATCCCAGCATCTGTGTATAACGCTTCCCAGCTTCTTAAACTTGACCTTTCAAACAATCTGATCTCCGGCGAGCTGCCGGAGCTCGTCGGAGGACTCAAGAGTCTCCAGTTTCTTAACCTCTCCGACAACGCATTGGCGGGAAAACTTCCCGGCAGTCTTACTAGTCTTAGTAACCTAATTGTTGTTTCTTTGAAGAATAACTACTTTTCAGGCAGTCTTCCAAGTGGGTTTGATTCACTTCAAGTTTTAGATCTGTCTTCCAATCTGATAAACGGGTCACTCCCTCCAGATTTCGGAGGTAATAGTCTCAGTTACCTTAACGTCTCTTACAATAGGCTTTCCGGCGAGATTACGCCGGATTTTGCTAATAAAATCCCATTTAATGCCACTATAGACCTGTCCTTCAACAATTTCACTGGCCAAATCCCGGAATCGAGTGTTTTGTTCAACCAGGATGCCAAATCCTTTTCCGGGAATGCTGAATTGTGTGGTAAGCCCTTAAAAACCCTCTGCCCAATCCCCTCAACCGTTTCAGTTCCTCCGAATGTCTATGTTCCGGCAACATCCCCACCAGCCATCGCTGCCATTCCCAAAACTATAGACTCAAACTCAGCACCATCTTCTTCATCAGGTACATCAAATGGGTCGCAGGAATCGAGACGAAACGGGCTTAAACCATTCACAATTGTCGGAATCGTAGTAGGAGATATCGCCGGAATAGCAATTCTAGCACTGGTGTGCATATACTTCCTCCAGTTGAAGAAAAAGAAGAGAGCTGCAGTAGCAAAAGCTACACAAAACAGAGAAGTCAACGGAGGCAATGAGTTTGACTGGAGGTCATCATCTTCAACAGAAGAAAGCAAATGGATGCGTTCATGGGCTTGTTTGTTGAAGCGAGGGAATCAAGAAGACGATTCAACGTCGTCTGAGGCTACCAACTCCGAGAGTGAGGAAGTTGAAGAAGGGCAAAAGGGTGCAGGGAATGATCAGGTGGAAGAAGGGAAGAAGAGGGGAGCGCTTGTGACGGTTGACGGTGATAAGGAGATGGAGCTTGAGACGCTGCTGAAAGCGTCGGCGTATATACTGGGAGCGACGGGTTCGAGCATAATGTACAAGGCGGTTTTGGAGGACGGGACGACGCTGGCGGTCCGGCGGATCGGGGAGAGCGGATTGGAGCGGTTCAGGGATTTCGAGAACCAGGTTCGCGTCATCGCAAAGCTGGTGCATCCGAACTTGGTGAGGATTCGTGGGTTCTACTGGGGCGCTGATGAGAAGCTTGTCATCTATGATTTCGTTCCCAATGGCAGCCTCGCCAATGCACGTTACAGTGAGTCCTCTCATTTCTCTCTTTCTCTAATTTATCATTACTACCAATTGCAAAATTGTTTAGGCCTAATGTGCAACTGTCGCATGAACAAATGAACATTTGCAGTAAGGTCTTTCCTGTTGATTTATGCTACAAATTTCTGTTTGGAAACAGAAAAAGTTAGCTATAACCGGACCAGTGTCGCTCAAAATGTAAGCATTTCTAGTAACACCAGATTATAGCGAGAGTAGTGACAACTTCTTACACTTTCGCTATTGGTGTTACAGCCTAGAAATTCTTGTGGATCTAGTGAGCAAGCGACTTAGGTTTGTAAACTTTTTTATCGTGTCGCACCAATGGTCCTGGACTTTTTCTCACTTACATCTCGGATTGTGCAAATTTGAGCCCTTGATGATCTTGATTTATAAAGGGTACCTGCATATTCCCTATTGGGTACATGTTAGAAGTCGACTAAGACCATTTTGTTAAATTTTGGTCATGACAAGAGATGGGGAAGATGGTGGAGTAGTTGTAACTGAAACCTTGTTTTTTAATGCAATGGGTCTGAGCGCCTGCACTGCCACTGCAAAACCTCACTAGTCAACTGTCCGATAGCTGGTTGTAGTTACTTCGTTACTCTCGGCCCACGGCGCCCGAAAGCGATGCGCGTATCCGTTAATCCACAAACTGACATCTTGCGGTGGTCACTTCCACGGAAAATGACCCGAGCTTTGTTGCTATGCTGTATTATTTCAGTACGCACATAATTGTGATGGTTTGGCTAACTTGCGCATGTGAGATCTCAATTTTTGGACGGTTTTGATTTTCTCAGGAAAGGTGGGTTCGTCGCCGTGCCCTTTGCCGTGGGAAATGCGACTCAAGATAGCCAAAGGGATCGCTCGGGGGCTAACGTACATCCACGAGAAGAAGCATGTTCACGCAAATCTGAAGCCCAGCAATGTTTTACTGGGCCCGGACATGGAGCCCAAGATCGGAGATTTTGGGCTAGAAAGGCTCGTCATGGGCGAGAATAGTTCTAAGACGGGCGGGTCTGCGAGAAACTTTGGAAGCAAGAGGTCCACGGCCTCTCGAGACAGCTTTCAGGACGTTACTAGCGGGGCCACGCCCAGCCCGAGCCCGAGCTTTTTGGGCGCCGTGTCGCCTTACTACGCACCGGAGTCGCTTAGGAGTCTCAAGCCCAACCCAAAGTGGGATGTGTACTCGTTTGGTGTGGTGCTGCTCGAGTTGCTGACTGGGAAGGTCGTCGGGTCGGATGAAGTGGGGCCGGGGATTGCCACGGGGGCTGCCACGCTGGACGTCGAAGACAAGAGCAGGGTCTTGAGGATGGCTGACGTGGCGATCCGCGCTGACATGGAGGGCAAAGAGGATGCCCTGTTGGCTTTGTTGAGATTAGGATATAGCTGTTTGTCTCCTGTCCCACAAAAGAGACCATCCATGAAAGAGGTCCTCCATGCACTTGAGAAGTTCCCTTCTTCTTCTTCTCCTTTTTCATCATACTATTATGGTCAGTAGCAGTGATACAGGGACCACCCCTAGATCTAGAGAGATGTGTGTATGATTGGTTCACTGACAGGTTGTGTTTGTTTATCTGAGCTGCCTTTTGATTCTTGTGATGTTAATAGGTTTTGTGCTGTATTTTGTTTTGTGACCATAATTAGATCTTGTTGTCTGACCTAATCCGCTTGTTACTGCTAATTTGGTAACTTGTTTATCAACTCTTACAGACACTAATTGAGTAGTTTGGAGCATTGGTTGCATTATTGCTTATCTTACTCTATATATATATTTGGATTTTGTTGGCATGTTCTCTGCCTCTCAAACCTCTAAAATTTGGTTAAATCGGTGTTAAATTTTCATTGGTATCAAAATAACCTTTAAACGATGATCTCCCTCATGATCTTCCTTCCCCCACTTCATTATTATTAACTATCTCTATCTGCGTGCATAGTACGAGATTTTAACTAGTTTATATTATTCAGATACATTATTGCAAAACACGAAAGTAGACATTAATCATATGATAACCATTGGATGTAAGATTCTTGTGTGTAATGCATATTTGGCACTCAACTATTTTACTTGACATTGCTACGCTTAAAAGTAATTAGAGCACGTCCTTTTCAACTATTAAAAAGTTGCTTTTCAAATAATGCGCCAATACTAACTACCCCTACATCAAATCTAGATGCTTTAGTACCTAACTCATCCTTCTTTAGTTCGAGGGGCAAACCGTTCCGAGACGGAGGAAATAGTATCTTTAACTAGTTTATCGACATAAATATTAACTTTTCACCAATTAGAGCGAAGTCAACCAAAAGAAAAGTGCTAGACAAAAATTTTACAATGATATCTATCTAAGTAAGACCTTATTTATCAAAGTTTATTTTGACCGGTTCATAATTCATACCTTACGAAAAAGCTTCTAACGTGTACTCATTAAAAAAAAAATTGAGCCATAAATTACAAATGGGGTACAACCACTTAAAGAACGATATTCTTGACATGCCTTCGAAGAAGAGAATATGTATGGGACCCTCTCTTTCCTTCTCCCTTCTGTCTAAACACCTCTCGACCATTCCCTGGATTGAATTGACACGTACACGAACACGAACACGTCGTAATCCAAGATATCTAACATCCTAATTAAGACGATAAAAACATTTTGGTATAGAAATTGACACAATATAAGAGTATAAAAGATAGGGATTGAAAGCAACAATCCACTTTCCGGCACAAAATACTCTACTTCGTCGTCACTAAAACTATAGAAAGTGTCGCTAAAAGATTTCAAAGAGTGTTACGTGAAAATCATTAGCGATAAAAATGCAGTAAAAAGTGGGATGCGGTGATCAATTGACTAAAAATTGCCTGCCCCTTGCCCTCCCTTGGATTGGATTATTGACGAGTCCGTTAAAGCCCAAGCACTTGGGGTTAGATTGGTTTATGGGGCTTGAAAATTGACTAAAACGATGACGTGCCCCTTGGATAGTTGGGCCTGTTAAGGCCCAACACAAAGGGTTAGATTCCTTTATGGGCCAAGGCCCTACGAATGCAAAAGCGACCCGCACCGGAAACCCTCCATCCAATTTTTTTTTGAATCACAAAAGCCGAAAAAGTGCCGCTCAACTCCCATTTCAAACGCACCCCTCTTCTCTCTCTAAATTCTACGTCCACACACACACGCTCCCTCTCTACCTCGGAGAGGCATCGGACAGAAGGCAGAGAGATCCGAAATGGCGACGAACATAGGCATGATGGACGGCGCCTACTTCGTCGGCAGGTCCGAGATCTTGGCATGGATCAACTCCACCCTCCAACTCAGTCTCTCCAAAGTCGAAGAGGTACTTCTATCTGAAACCCTAATTCTCACGATTCGTGGTCAGATTACAAGAATGAACTTATGGAAGCGGTGGATCTGATTGATTGCAGGCGTGCTCCGGTGCGGTTCACTGCCAGTTGATGGACGCCGTCCATCCCGGCATGGTGCCTATGCACAAGGTTAATTTCGACGCCAAGAGCGAGTACGAGATGATACAGAACTACAAGGTCCTTCAGGACGTTTTCAACAAAATGAAGATTACCAAGGTTCCACCAATTCCTCCCCCAATTTATTCTCCTATTCTGTAATTCACGTTTCTAAGTTTTCTATTAGAAACTTATTTAGACCTGTTAATGACTTCCTAATACGGAATTGTAGGATTACTAGTGATTGAAACTGAAACAACTTCATTTTCATACGTCTTGGTGTTAGTAGTCTTAAGTCTTAACTTATCGTATTGATAGCTTTTGCATTTATGTGGATGTAGCATATTGAGGTGAGCAAGTTAGTGAAAGGAAGACCCCTGGATAATCTAGAGTTCATGCAGTGGATGAAGCGATATTGTGATTCCGTTAATGGTGGTGGTCTCCACAGGTAAACATCACACCCTGACTCTTCCTCTTGGATATTTTTGATTTTTACCTCATTTAGAACTTCATGCATTTTGGTTTTCCTGCTAAAGATGTGCATAAGCTTTGCACGCTGGTTCTCTTTTTTGACCTTGTTTGCTTGATCATAGTCGCTCTCCATGTTTGTTGGTTGCAATTGAAATTATTTTTGTTTAGGGATGTTATTAGGAAATTCTAGGTTCAATTGCGATTCCGTTTCTTTTACACAATCTTTTTTTTTTTGGATTTTACTCACATGAATTTGTTGTAATATTTATGATTGCTTTGTTGAGTTTGTGGCTTGGGAACTTTGTTCTTTACAAAACAAGGACCACTAGCCTGGTTGAAAATCGCCCAAGCATTATGAGCTTGGTTGTAATTTAACTAGTATAATGGTAGAACAATTCATAAATAGATTATTGAGTTAATCACACCCAGATTTATGAGGTTAAGGTGAAATTACACGCGTGTCCATTAGTTTGGACAGATATCAACAATATCTTTTGACCAGACTAAAAACCTAAATACGTAATGGATTATGCAGAATGACAAAATTGCTCGTATCACTCTCATAGAATTATCCAGATTGGAACTGGTTGAATTTGTGTTTGCGTCTAGGCTTTATGCGTGAATGGCAGATGGAGCTCTTCACCTGAAAGGAAACATAGTCGAAATCCATCGGCCACCAAGCAGCACCCACCACCACCCGCCCTTCAAGCAGCAAGATCGCCAAGCACCAGCCACCACCGCAACACCCCCTTACCATTGCAAATCACAAAAACCACCACATCCCCCCACTACCCCTACATTGTAGCCACTAAGCACCATCGGTAGTGGCGCCCATGGCCCACGGCGGTTGGATTGGCTATTGCGACGTCAATTGAGAGAGGAGGTTGCGGCTGCCACCACCCTTCACCATCACTGCCAATTCCACCATCCTTCCTCTCCCTCTCCTTGCCTCCACCACCTCCACCGTCCTCCCCACCTCACAGTGGGTGGTGGTGGTTGTGGCCATGCACCCTATTAACACCTGTCCGCCAACCGTTGTCCTTGCACACCATCATCCTCCACCCTCCTCCCATTCTGAGTGGGGTGTCATTTGGTGGCGGGTGATTATGGCTGCTACCAAGAGAGAAATAGGGAAGGGGAAAGAGACCCTAATTTGAAATCTAGGTTTGAAAATTATATACCCTAAGTTAGGACTTGAGGATATAGGTATGGGGTCAACAATGGTTGGACACGACGGATACAAACTTCATGTTTTCGGTCTTGTTAACTTTTCAAACTTTGTGTCCTTGACCATAATTTCACCCTAACATTAGGGACCTGGGTGTAATTCACCCTAAGATATTTTGTTGTTTTTGTAGCATCTCATGGTTGATTTTAAGTTTATACTTCAATTTTGTACATCAATTGCTTATCATGATATACTATAGGGAGACAGATATCGGTACTGGCAGCTCCATGTTGTCCCCCCTGGGTATTAAGTTTTGTTTTCTAATGCCAACAATTGTGCATGGTAGCTCCCCCCGAGATTTGTTATTTTAGCAACTGTTGGAAATTATCGTCTAATTGTTCCTTCTTTTGCATTTTCCTTGAAGATAAAGACTGTGCGAATGCAATTTGATGTTACATTCAAGCATTCCAATAATTTGAAACATACTAGTCTGTGCTGCTAGTTAACCTTTTCTTGTACTATTTGACCACCTAGGCTCTGTAAAATCGTTGGAAAGATTTTATGAATATATGACGATTTGCTCCTTATTGCCAATGTTAGCTACAATGCTTTGGAAAGAAGAGATGCTTGCAAAGGTGGCAAAGATGTGAGCAAGAAATCTGCACCGGCACAATCTTCAGCCAGGTGTGCAGCAGCTCCATCAAAAGCTCACAATGCTCGGAGAAATGATGCACCGTCTGCAAACACTACAAATCAATCTGTTAAGTTTACTAGTACCAGGCCTTCTTCAAGTGGGGAGTCCGCGTATGAGCAACAGGTGACAAAATCTTGCAGCGGAGAGAATTTAGCTTAAAGACTGTTGAAAGGCTAACCCCCGTGTTTATAACCAGATCACAGAGTTGAAGCTGTCTGTGGATAGTCTGGAGAAGGAGAGGGATTTCTACTTTGCAAAGCTGAGAGATATCGAGATCCTGTGCCAGTGTCCTGAGATTGAAAACTCACCGGTATTGCTTGTTTTGAACATTTTAAACAGAGAAATTTGAACGGTTGAAGCGTTTTATGGATATCGATGGATACCTGAGTTGTTGATTATCTTATGTTTCTGTTGCAGGTTGTTGAAGCAATAAAGAGGATCTTATATGCTACAGATGATGATGCATCAGTGGTGGCAGAAGCTCAAGCCATGATTTCCAAGCATGACAGGCAAGGAGAGCCTCTGAGCCCCATATCTGAGTTGCCAGAAGATAGGCCAAGAGCTGAAACTCAGAAGAGAAAGAACATCATTAATGTTGATGTTGATGCTGCTGCAAGCACTACACTGTCTCCAAGGCAAAGGATTGCTGATGCCTCTGATGTCCATTGCAGCGGATCACCCCTAATGACATACTGATGACCTCCTTCAAGCATGAATATCGTTTTTCTATCTGTTGTTACAAGACGACTATTGAATACCGTCTTGACCAATTATCTGTTAACTAGTTGATGTGCCAAAAAGTATTACTTTATAAATCACTATGTATGAACTTGTACTTCTACTTGCTGTTATGTTGTCTGTTTAGGATGTATAACAATAATAGTTCCTCTTAGATTCAGGGCCAGTTGTCCAATATGAGAAGCTCAAGATATTTGCCAGTTCTGGTAAGGCTGCTTGCAGTCTGTTGAATCTGTAGGTACTTGGTTCTCCAGCATGTCTGGTTGAGCCCTTAGTATTTTCAATCTACATTTATGCCATTCTTTTTCTGTAACTGCTGCTTTAATGATTTTACTTTGCTCTCCTTGATACCTTGACTGTTTTGTTGGTTTAGTTATTCTCTCACAGAATTTTGGTTACTGGTGTGCTCGTCATATCTGTGAATTTAACTTTATGCTTGTCTGCACTGGTTAAGTGATTCTTGCGGTGATTCTATTTTGTTGGTTTAGTTATTCCTCGGACAGAGCTGGTTCACTGGCGCGCTCGTCATAAACTGTGAATTGATCTTTATGTTTGTCATTGCAGTGAGTGGTTAAAGGTGATACGTAATTAATCTTCGTACTCTATGCTTGGAGTTGGAAACTGCGGTTTGTTCCCGAGGCTGCAGCGCCCCCTCCCCCTCTCTCACCCTCACAATCTATTAATACGACAAGCAAGATCAAGATGCAGAGGCCAAAGGGTGCTATTGGTTGTGTATCAAGCTCCGAAAGTCTTGGCAAAGGACTCGTGATATTCAAGAAAGCAGGGAACTTAATTCAATTAGCCACAGAATAAGCAACGAATGTATCAATTCAAGCTGCTGGAACTCGAATTACAGGAAAAACAAAAACTGCTGGAATGCAAGAGAATAGTGATTTAAAGAAACTCAAACAATGGTGGGAATCCGGGATCAAAGTTAATGGAATTGGTGGGGGGAGCTACTTTTTCGATAAAACTTCCTTGGCAGAGCGAAGGGTGGCTGACACTGAAGCAGCGGCACTAGCCAAGATGCCCCCACCGATCCTGGCCACGTCCGGTGTGGCTGAATGTGGCTCATGAATCACCTCCACAGGCCTCTGTTCTTGGCCTTGCCCCGCGGATGACCGGTAATCTACCGCCTCCACCACCACCTTGTTTCCATCTCGACTTTGTGCATCCACCGTCCCCTGAGATTGACAAACACTTGTGCATATACATGTAAGAGTTTATAGGTGCAAAAAGCATGTAAAACGCGCACATAATTCACACAGACCGTGAGCTCCATTTATGGTGAAGTCCTACCTTGTTGGCTGATGCGTTGTTCATGTTGGTAGACACTGATTGAGAACTTTAACCCTCTGCTCTAAATGCAAATATGCATGCAACAGACAGTCACGCTCTCGTATCTCATTCCACATGTTGTTAATTCCATAATTAGAAGGAGAAATTATCGGTTAAGTACCGGGTCAAGAGCAGCAGTTAGTACGCTACATATAGGTGGACAGGATTGAGTTGTGAAATTTCCAAATCAACATACCAACCTATACATTTAACATTTAAGCATGAAATAAAGTATCCACGCGAAACGCCCAAAAAGTTTTTATTTTTTGTGAGGAAGACTTTTTGCTGCAAACTTGAATTGTGAGCATTAAAAATGAATAATGGTACTTAGTTAGTAATGCTTAACAAACTTTCAATTTAGTTTCTTAACACGAAAAATCTAAATCAACTGAAACACAAAATTCTTACAATTTTATAAGTTTTTGAATCTACCAAAATAACCCTGAAAAGAAACTTTGATGCATAGATCTAAACACACTTTTCGGCCCATTGCGAAGTTGGGCCCATACGGTTTAATATTTGGTCTACTATTTATTGAAACAAAGACTTAAGCATGCGATGGGCTGAAAAGACACTGTACATATTTGATTCTGAAAATAGTCCACAACTTGTTTTTAAAAATGGTCCATTTTTGTAAATTTTCCTGTTTGGTTAAGTTACAAAACTGGTCCTTTATGTTTGGGCTTGATTTCTAAATGTCCTTAAAGTTTGACTTATTTCTTTTGGGTCGTTTATCTATGCTTCAATTCCTATTTGGTCTCTAAGTCCTCAAACGCTAGACGTAGTCAATTCTAGAGGGGCGAGACTGAAAGATCACGCAAGAACAATTAATATCGTTGTTCTTCGAGTTAATTACCTTTTCCCTATATATGTTTTGCCACCGATCCCACCACCTTCGTTAATCACCACCACCACCAAATAAACCAAGGAATCTAGTTTTGGGGAAAAAATTTCCACCAAATGTTGATATTCTGGTTTTGCCCCTTTAATGTTAACGAAATCTCGAATTTTAAGGACCCGAGGACCGACTAGGAAACATAAAGCTTATATGAAGGACCACAACGAACAAGTCAAACTTTGAGGACCATTCAAAAGTTAGGCTCAAACATAAGCGATCATATTTGTAAACTACCCTGTTTCTAATTGGTCCGGTGACGTGTTTAAGCGTATAAATATACGTAGAATAGGACTTCATTTCAGTGACTTAGTGGCGAAGAAATCTGTAATTCGTTTTACTACTACGAGTACGAGGCAAGTTACTGTGTACTCTCCATTATTGTTTCAGCTTGATTGGTTCTTTTTAGCCCTGATATTATCCCCTAGATATTTGTATTCATGAGTATCGCTTTGTATATATGTTCATGTTATTCTTCTGGTGGTTGCCAATGTTCAGGCATTAGATTTTCCTATTAGCTTATATGAGCATCGTTTTGTTATGGACTTGATTGTTATTCAGCATCCAAAGGTCTAATATTTTGGATGGAGAAAAAGAAATGATCAAAGTCGAGCGATTTTTTTTGATAAAGATGAGAATAGCATTGAAATTAAAGCGCTTTGAAGCGATTTGATTTAGGAGTGACCACGATTATCATCCCTCAACGGCACAACTGTTGTTTGATAATCAAAATGAACCATCATAATCAGTTTGTTTTATGAGTGACCGCGATTGTGATCCCTTAATAATGATCAAAATCGGGTGAACTGTAACGCGCGAAACTTCTAAATGGTGGTCGCATGTTCATCCCTACATGGCTATCTTTGAATTTGTTGCACATTACGAAACTAATATTGAGGATCAAACCTGATGGAGCAACGAAATTCATGGGTTGTACAGAAGAGGATTTGCTTTGCTACACACACTGCATGCACTAGATCAAGAACTTGAATAGCATCCATTAGGACAACGCACCCATTTTTCTTGCATTTTGATCCCAACCTGCAGATTAGATTATGAGCTTCAAATTCCATTTCCAAGTGACAAAATTCTTGGCAACCGAATGTGAAACAAAGTTATAATGCCCTTTATTCTCCTCCCATCTCATCCGAATCATATTCTCTGCTTTTATTTATTCCCCTGGCGAAATATCAACTATGTTTGGATACTTCTCTCTTAGATCTTCTAGCAGTTGACAAACTACGCCTCTGTTTTCTCTGTCATCTTGAAGCCTTTACTTGTGTATTTTAGTTCAAATTTTAGTTCTTTTTTTCCTGTAGTTGTCTGAATTGCAGCAATGGGTGCGCAAATCTCTCGGCTTCTTAAGATGCTATTTGCTAAGAAAGAAATGAGGATCCTAATGGTGGGTCTTGATGCTGCTGGAAAAACTACTATCTTGTACAAGCTCAAACTTGGAGAAGTTGTCACTACCATCCCCACCATAGGTAATTGCATTCTCTAAATGCCTTTATAATTACTCCTGTTCACGTGACATTCAAGCCTTGGTTAATGAGTTAGTTTTACATAGTTTGATGTTTTTCTTATGAATGGATTAAGGTCTAAATGAGTTCATTGTTAGAGCTTATTACTCGCTTATGGATTAAGTGCCTTATATTGATGATCTATTCATGTAACAGGTTTTAATGTGGAGACTGTTGATTACAAAAATGTGAGCTTCACAGTATGGGATGTAGGAGGTCAAGATAAGGTAGGATTAAGCTTGATCAGTGCAATTTCATTCTGTTTTCCACCTTATCAAAACGCCTTTTGTCATAGTCAAACTACTTACATTGTTCGACCTAAATGATGCACAGATCCGGCCCTTGTGGAGGCACTACTTTCAGAACACGCAAGGCCTTATCTTTGTGGTGGACAGTAACGATAGGGATAGGGTTTCTGAGGGGAGAGATGAGCTTCATCGGATGCTGAGTGAGGTCCGTTGTATATTCTACAAGCTTGAAAAATGTAGTACCATGCCTTCTACTGATTTAGATATTTCCTAATAGACTATGAAGACTTGTTTTCTTTGTTTTCTTTTTTTTTTGGCAGGATGAACTACGTGATGCAGTGCTTCTCGTGTTTGCCAACAAGCAGGATCTTCCAAATGCTATGAGTGTTTCTGAAATCACTGATAAACTTGGCCTCCACTCACTTCGTCAGCGCCGCTGGTACATTATACTGATAGCATAAAAGGCACAAAACACAGAAAGAAACCTAACTCCCAAGTTGTTCCAAGTTGCAAAATGAGCTGCATAAATATGGCTCTCGTTAAACAAGCATTTTCTTGACATCGTTTTATGGCGTTGTAACTGAAATTTGGTCTAATTGACTGGCGCAGGTTCATCCAGAGTGCTTGTGCAACTGCTGGTGAAGGACTCTATGAAGGTCTGGAGTGGCTTTCCAGCAATATCACTAGCAAAGTAAGACCATCTCCTGTTGACATTTTACAGGTTTAAGTACTTATTTTCACGTACTAAAGTAGCTACTTCTACATGCTTGCAGGCATAATTTATGTTGGTCATGGAAGCTCTGGACTCCTATCAGACCTGTTTTCATTCCAATCCTTTGAAGTTAATTTACTATATGTACAGGAGATACAGTTTGTACAAGTGAACAAAACTTTTGTTACGTTTTATGTACCGTGTCATCCTTTAAATATTATGGTGGTAGCATACTACATTATTGTTGTATCTTACTCTCTCCATGGTTGAAAGAGACCATAGGTCGATTAAGGAATTTACTTATGAAATTTCAATACCCAGAGCCCCTTTGGGAATGCCATTCATCAGACTACAGAACTTCTTAAACAAACTGGGAATGCCAACTTTGTTTTGTTTGGCGTGAAGTGAATCTTGGTTCAGCTAAGGCTCGACTGAGGAACTCTTTTAGTGTGCTTCGCGACTTGGAACTTGCCCCGGATTATTAAGCAAAGGTTTTAGAGGAGGATGCTATTGCTATGGGTGTGTGTCGGCCTTGGATGATTGCGGTTTAGTTGATATGCGGTTAAATTTCCAACTTGAAACCATAATGCACAATGCAATAATTGGACAGATTCATGTTTCTTCTCAAGTTCTTAAATATCCAACTTAGACTTTCTTGCATGTATGTTGTTTGGGCAAAACTAAAGCACTTGGCACCAGCTTGTGAATATCAGAAAACGATATCTTAACGGATGCTTCCTCCTTCTTCCTAATAACAAATGGACCATAATGCAGTGCAACAATCACCATTTTCTTCACTATCCAAAAATGAGGCAATTGAAGAGAAGAGCACGAGAGGCTGTGAAAGATTGTAGTCTATGTCAGTTTAACATTGTTTTGTTCCAGCAAAGAGATTGAAAGAACTGCAGTAGGTGGAGACAATGTCTAGAACAACCTTCAGCTTGTCAATATAGCCACAGCCCACAGGTATGCAACAGAGGACCAAGTCTTCGGATTGCAATCTACTGACCTCATCAATGGAGTCCATGCAGTTTTTGTAGAGGTATTCAAGTTCGTGGCCCGATGTCACAGACACCATGAAATCATATGTCCTTATGCAAGTAATGCAACATACAGTTGATTGCATTCAAAGTTCTTAACAAATGTAACAATCTACTACATTGTGTGTAATTTCCGGGAACAAAAAGCGCCACATTAAGATACTTGCCTAATTGTACAATTAAGAAGATTTGAGCAGCAAACAGGTTTTAGTTTGAAGTGTGCTTGAAATGTCTCTGGAGTCGGTTTTGCAGACTTTTCAACTACCATCATTTCAGGTCGTTGATGCAATACTGCTTGCAATTGTTGATCTAGTACTGCATTATTGGCAACTTAGGACCTTTAGAAAAGTAGAACTAATTAGGTATTCACATTCATTAAAATTCAGCAGATTTTCCCTTCAGAGATTCTTGGAAGTTTGGTAGCACATTGATGCCAAAATTCAAGTTCAACCGAACAAAGTATCTAAATTGGCAGAACACTAATAAGATTGGAGCAATGAAGGCTGCATTATTCCGAGTCCTAATAAAGGTTCTGCCACTCTAAATAATTTCTTTCAACAAATGTTTGCATTTGGAAAGTAATTAGGCCACGCGCAGCTCGTGGGACCAATCTCACGACGGAGTCCTGTCTTTTGCGTCCATGATTCAATCTGTGAGCGCCAGTGGCTGCTAATTATAAAGAAATGACTAACATCTTGCAAGAGTAGTACGCTTGTCCTCGAAGTGGACACTCTTTCCTGCAAGTTTTCCATGAGAACTCTGGGTCAAGCACTTGCCCTGAAATTTTCCCAGCTGAAGATCAGAATGAAAAGCTAGTCTGTAGAAAGATTTTAACCAGTTAGTTGAAAAGAAGCAGAGTACTACTGAGCTCTTAAGTGTTCACCACTTTGTCCTAAATGAAATAAAAACAAGCTTTCCCAGCTGTTTCCAAGCTTCAACCACTTTCTCTCTTCTGTTCACTCACATGACTACTATTACTCCGTTGCTTTGCCATTTCTATGCCTTTCAATCCTGTCCTTTTTTATCTTTTTCTTGTACATGCAGAATTGGGTCAGGACATAGGTGTCACATTACGAAAGGCAAAGCATACCTATGAAATAGGTTCAGTTTACTGCTCAAAATAGCTTGTAATAATCAAGTAAACAACTTAAAGCTTCGTGGCACGACATGGCGTTACAATGAGAAATCCCAATCCCTTCTGCTGCTTGGGAGATTGGCACATCAGCTTCATCCCCTTTTACCTGTTCTTGCTTCGAGTTGGGGTTTTTGACCATTGATGACACATTACGAGAGTAAATTACAGAGGTAGCTTTACTTGTAAACTTGTATTCTATGAGGGGATTGGTAAAATTTGTTCCAAATTAGTCCTTCAAGTGAGACATGTATTAAACGGACTAGAAAGAAATGTTACGTCGGGTCGGCCATCACTAAAATATTGATCGAAAACCGTAATGTAGAATGACGACCTACAAGACAAAAAATGAGTCATTATCGAATTTTCAGTTGGAACTTTTCGATACTTAAGTCAGAGCACAGTTACCTAATAGAACTCCGACAAAATAAGAAACACAGCGTTGATTGTGTGTAAATAGTTGCCCACGTATTTGGGGGAGGCTCCTTTATGCGCGTATAGGTGTGGAATTCTAATTGAATTAGGAGTGAGGGGGGGGGGGGGGCGCGGGCTTGGACCTGATTCTTGAGAATCATCACGTTAGAGTTGTTTCAAAACCCTAATTCGTTCGAGAGGTAATTATCAATTTCATAGCTCAATTTGGCAAAAAATACGAAGTGTTACTCCATGATTAAGAGTTTATTTTCAGCTAGGATACCACCCATCACTACCCCATCATCATGCTACGGACGGTTATCATTATTCTACTTGGTTATTAAACTGAGGAGATGAAATGTTGTTGCAGTAGATACAGCCTTGAGCTGTCTAATTTTGAGGCAGAAACAGCATAGCAAATCACAATTATTGTAAATTAATTTATGGAGTTACAGTATAAATCTTGTTAATGCAAGATGGTACGAAAGCATATATATACTGAGCTTTAGGCCGCAACATGGCCGCCCTAACCTACACATCACATGGTCGACTCCCCAGTCTAGCCTATCAACTTCCCAACTAATCCTACGCAGAATTTGATTGAGAGTAAGATGACTTGGCTATTTTACTCTACAGATCAGAATAATTAGGATGAGTCTAATTTCTAATCCCCGTCTTTGGCTACTTTTAGAAGGGCATACCCTGAAGCCATGGCAAGAAAAATGACAAGGTCGCTTCACTGTATCTTGGAGGTCACAGAATCTGAAAATGAAATAGCTAAAAAAGTTGCGCAAATCTTTTTTGGCTATGAGCGATAATAAGCATCTGTGTATCATCGATCTAATGTTCTTCCTAAACAAATTACATCCGACAAAAGCTTCGGACCCTCGTGCCTATGGGATCTCACCTTTTCCAAGTATTTCATTGACCATAATTTTGTTAAGTCATATCAATAAATTATAAAACTATAATGTGGTAGCCTGAAGTTTATCGATTTTAGCTGAATGGTCCTTCGCTTGTTAGAAGTGTCAGAAAACTCCTTCAATCTTGTTTCTGCTATTTAAGTGCTTCTTGGTCCTCCTAACCCAATGACATCAACTCGTTGACAGGTCATGTGCAGCACATTTGACCACTTGAAAAGGTTGCAATTGGTACAATACATTATTTGTGCTCTACTTTTGCCGTATGCAATCTCATCATGGGAGCTCCAGACATCCTTTACGAGGCCAAACTGTTAGCTCAAACAGCAAGTTGAGCTGACTCTTCCACCAACAACAAGGATTGTCCTCGTCTTTATAATTTTCCACCCAAGAAAGAGTTGTTTTAGGTATTGTACAACTTCTATGATTTCGTGCTTTAACCATCTTCATAAACGGTGGGGGTCTGTTGCTGTCTCCAAATCTACCTCTGATCAATCAACGGCACTGGCTAAGAGTGTTCTAGCTGTGGTAGAATGGGCGAAGCATAGGAAATTATTTCATATTAAAATTCTTACTAATTCAAAGCTTCTCCTCTCTCAGATGACGGACACTGAAGAGATCTCAGCTCAAGTGGCGCCGGTTATATATGATACCTGTTATATAATAGTTGATCTTCATTATTGCAGCATTGACAGGACTACAGACTTGTATCTAAAAGAGGCCAGATCTTTAGCAACTTTTGTGTGTCATGCCCGTATCTCCGTACATCAGGACTGGGTGCATGAAATTTTGCTGCAATGAGATCTCTCTCTCTCTACTTCATTTTTTGTGATTCTACACTTTTGCAAGCACTTACTATAATTGGTGTCACTTGTAATTATTATTATCTTTACTTTGTATGTGCCTCATGACGTCTAGCGTCGTGAAATTGCTTTCTTAATGCCGTAATGGCTATCTCTGTAACCGCTTATTATTTATGCAATTCTCTTGTTTATCAAAAAAAAAAAAAAAAAACCTCCTATGATTTGCAATGTGACACTCACCATTTACCGGAGGTTGCACAATGGGAAGTATGTTGTGGTGCTAAATTAATTCTTACCCACAAGAAGGAGATATGTTGCACAATATTTATGCTGTAACGGTTTTAATGACAAAAGATTATCACTATAAATATTTTGTCATTATTGTTAAAAATTACAATGACAATCTTTCGTCGCTAAAAAATATTTAGTGATATTTTTCTGTCACCGAAGATTTCATCAATGTCACGCGGTAACGACGCTATAAGAGCACGTCAGAGATAATCAAACTACTTGCATACGCCCAAGCTCACTTGGCATTGGATTAAGAGGGTGAAAGCACCCACCCAAAATAACTCAGATTTCACCTCCCAAGTAAAAATCTGACTCAGTCAAAGGAGAATGACAGATTATAGAAAAGTAATCATCACATCATTCCAGAATTATTGGGTGGCCCCAATTGCTTAGCTGCTCCATTGAAAACTTTGTATGTCCTATAAAATCATGTGTGACCAAGACATGATGCTCCTTTATTGCAAACCATACCAACCACAAATCAGAATAAGCAAGAACAAGCCCTCAGGGACAAAATTCGACCCCACAAAATCAAGAAGTTCCACCTCCCTCTTCCAAGTCAAATACCCACATATCTATACCACCCCCCTTGAAGTTTTATCTTTTTTGGTGGTTCAAGTAATCATTATCCGGAATAAAGCCTCAATCCTACTGTCCGAGATAATTTCTCACACTAATGTTTTGCTACTCAAGTCTCTTGCCTTAAGTTGTATCAAATCAACATTCCTAATCAGCAGCAGCAACAGTGCAATGCATTCCTATTATGTGCTTCATGATCCCTTTTCCCTTTTCCCTTTTCTATTTTTCTTTAGATGGAGGAGAAAGAGAGAGAGAGAGATCTCAATCCCGGAAGTGATAAAAGGCTGATCCTTGAGATTATTGAAAGGGGGTGCTGTCCTTCAATAAGGTCAAACCACTAACAAAAAGTCTATGCAACAAAACCAAAAATCACACTGACCGACAATCTGTCCCTGCCTTGAAGACATCTCTACTCCAATTTAGCACCAATAAACAAGAACATAGTCCAATGCCAACCTGTCTTATATTACTCATCAATGACTTTACTTGACAAAACATCCAAAGCCTTACCCACACCCATCTCCATCAGTGACTCTACATGCACCTAGGTGTTATTGCAGAGAGCTCATAGGAATAAAAAGCATGCCTTGCATTTAAATCTATTATCAATAATGCCATAAACAACGATCAGAAGACGCCGAGAGGAGAAATATTATGCAATCCAATCTCTCTTTTAGATTTCACTCCCCATCCCCAATCAAAAGAGGTGGGTGGAGTGAATGCTTAATGACTGTTTGATCCATCACAAGGGTTTAGCCGGAAATACAGTACTATATGGACTGCAATACAATTTCACTTAAACAACAGCGGATTTAGTAGGCAAAAGAGAGATTGTATAATACCATTGTAATATAGTAGCTAAGCAAGAGAATGGTAGATCAGGGAAGGATGTTAAGCACGCCCACAGACACGCGGTTTAGCGGAGCCAGTCTCATATGTGGATCCTGAGCTCTGCTCTTCTTAAATTGACGCTCTGGTGAAGATGAAACTGATGATGCCACAGCCCACGAATCGTTAGAACTATCGCAGCTAAAATATGCATCAATGACGCCATTGGGACTGCCCGGCCTAGACCAATACTTGCGCTTGTGAGTTTGCTCTTGCTTGTAGCCATTAGTGTCTGAGAGTTCCAGGATGAGTTTGTAGCAGTCATCTACTTTTTCCTGTTGCATCCACAATGACAAATTGAACAAACTAATCAACAGGCATCGCCAAATTCAAATTCATGGAACATGTGTAGTCAGTTGCAAAGAAACAGAAAGTCCAGCGTAACGGAACGATGAACTTACCTGGCTGATTTTGAAGATACCCATAAGCTGATTCTGATATTCCAAAGCATGACAAGGGTCAACCTCCTTCATAACTAGAAACATTGTTGCAGTAGCTAACACAGATGGAAGATAACAGACAACCCTTGAGTCTGCACCATGTACGAAGAACTGATCATGAGATGAAGCAGAAATTTCTCCATCTTATTTACTACTTGGATTTTAGGGTTGGGGGTAAATTTTGAGGGGCATTGTCCCACCAAAAAAACAGCAGCAACAAAGCCACCATTTCTTACATCCATAGCCAAAAAGATAAAACAAAAAATTAATGCAAATGACTAGGGTCTCCCAGTTATGCTGAACTCTGAGCAGATGCCACTTGAGGGTCTATCTTTATTCCAGATTCTACATTTCCATATTTACTCAATTGTAGTATTGATAACAAACCCATCAGCTGATTTTGATGTTCTAATGCATAAAAAGTACAAGCCCCTTGATAAAAGAAATTCCAGTAGCTATCACATGGAAGACTACATACATCACTCTTTAAACTAGGAGGATAAGATGTTAAGCCAGATTGGTTATAACTGAAACATCACATGATATGTATGTTTCTATTACCAAATAGTGAACTGCTAGCTGATTGATGTGCTTACCGGTGATGACAGAGAGGAGGAGGCGCTCACACTTCCACAGGAACTCCCAATGTTGGTGGGTCTTCAATCCAAGCCTCCTTACAATGTGATCCAAGAATGAAATTGGGGTGACTGGATTCATCTTCCACCTGAGAGTAGAGAGCACCAACAGTTCCATTCTCTGAATAGTCTTTGACTCGAACACAAACCTTGATTCCTCCACCTGAGACAACATTAACCAAATTCACAGCATTAAACCAACAAAACCCCCCAAAAACCAATCTATCAGACATTTTAACAAACACAAACACTACATTTGTGAAAATATCTAGAATAGCAAGAAAAGACATACTTGCAAGTCCAATAGAAGAGGCACTTGGGTCTCCTCAACCTTGGCAGCTAAGGAAAGACAAGCAACAGCAGCTAATTGACTCATCCACGGCTTGTCCCTCTGAAAGCATAGACTTGAAATGAACCTATCAAAGTAATTAACAGCTAAAACAGCTGTCAGAGCAACAAACCCATAGTGACCACAAACTCTCAAAATCCAGCCTATGGACTCTTTCCTTGCCACCATTAGCAACCCATTCGAGTCCAAATCCCTCTCGCCCCAATGGGTTTGCTTTTCTTTAGACAAGAGATTCACAAGCTCATCATCTTCCCACGAAAGGTCTCTTTCTTGAAGTAAAAGATTGCAGCTTTGACTCCGTTCTTCTTCTTGAAAACCAAACCCACATTCCAGATCTTCCTCAAAACGCTCTTCTTCACAGTAGAGGCCAAGCATTGGGTAGTCTGAAGCCATCTTCTTCTTGTGAGAAGAAGATATGAGAGCCTTTGTTCATTATCTTCAAGAGCAGAAGATGAAGAGAAAGGAACTCATTGTTGGTCCCATTTTCACTTACACATATCTGCTCTCTGTCTCTGTTTGTCTTTGTATAAGGCTGTGAAGGGAGAGAAAGGCCCAAATTAGCAAGCTGAGGAGGGATTTTATCTGAGATTGCTTTCACGCCTGTCCTTTTTTCCTTGTGGGTTTCTTTTTTATTCTCTCTCTCTCTTTCTCTTTAATAAATTTATTTATCTCACTTCTCATACAGTTTTGGGCCTGGGGGGGGTGTGTTTGGCGCTCAAGAAAGTTGTGATGACACACGCACCAAGATCATATGCTAACAATGGATCCACTTCAAAGCATGAACGGTTCAAATTTTGCATCATTTCAACGTTGGTTTGTTTGATTTTGATTGTTTTAAGTAGGAAAACAAAAAAAATGGCAACTTACTGCAAAGATAACATGAGTTACCAGAATGTTTGGCTCGTTGCATATGAAAACAATAAAAGATTCTCAATGAATTTTATATGTCTTGTTAATCGAAAGATTATCGTTTGAAGAGCATTTAAAAGGATAAATCTAGCTCATGCTTCAAAGACACTTGTTAAGTAGTAACATTTAAAAGACTTAACAACTATTAGTTCCGTCCAACAAGATTCTACTTAAAATTTCAATAGTCGTGATAAATAATACTAATAATTATTTCTTGACTAACCATAAAAAATGACAATGGTACCCTATTTGTTTGTAAACAAAACCGGCTTGGGTTCGTAGGAGCCAACCATACGATAATCCCTACCAAGTGATTCCAACTGAGAGAAAATAAAAATAATGTTTTTAATTTTCCTTTGTATACACGTAAAGTACTTTTTTTTTTTTTGCATTATAGGAAAATTCAACATTTTGTAAGGTTCATCTACTTGAATTTTATGGACATATGTACACCTCTAAATATAGGTATTGCTTTTTTATTAAAAAATTCTTAAAATACTATCACAAGATGAATATGTAATCATAAAGTTCTCAAGGTTATTGTCTTTAATTTTTATATTCAGAATGACCAGCCACTCAAAAGATTAATTACCGTCATAAAATAATTTAAATTTAGAAATCAGATGGAAGGACTTCCATGTTGCAAAATCTTTAAGGCCATGATGGTCATTCTAGTAGTTAGTTAAAGTGCTAGTAAATACTTCACATTTACTGTTCATGATTTATTACCTTCAATTAACTTTATTTATTTTTTTTTTTTGTGTACAAACATTCAATTAACTTTCTACGGTACTTAATGAAAGGGACTGGACTTTAATAAATGCTACTCACACATATCATGTAAGACTTAACAAAAATATTTTTTTAGTTAGTGACTAGTAGTTAGTTAAGTCAAACATTAATCCATTATTATTCACACGCGCGCGCGCGGGGGTAAGGAAAACATTTTGGCTACAATCTAGAACTTATTATACAGCAACAAACAAGGGCCCCTAAATATGTCTAATGACTCATAATTAAATGACATTTAAAAATTATTGCTAAAAATATCATTAATAACTTTTTAAAAAAGAAACTAGCAATATCTTGCAATTATTAATTATCATTTATCAGTATATCTACTAGCAACATGCAATCAAAATCTTTTCGACTAAAACAAGATAGTCCTAGTGAATGATGTAGATACGTATTGAATCGCGACGTTTGGAAATGGATAGCATAGCTGAATCCGTTGAGGTTAGCAAGTAGTTACAGTCACGTGTAGTCATGCACCAAAGTAATGTAACGGCTCAACATGACTGGTGCAAAGAATTCAGATTGTGCAAACTATGGAAGAGATTCTGGCAATTTTGTGTAATCGACACAATCTAGTCCAATCTCCACTTTTTGCTAAAAGTAAGTTACTGATTTTTACCTCTTTATTGCAATTAATGTGAAGAAGATAAGTTATAAGAGAACGTGGATTTACACATTGACTGCTTTACGAAGTTCATGTTCGAGCAGTTGTCACCTTAGTTTAAATGTGAAGCTAATGTTCGAAGAAGTCGATGTCGACTTGCTCGAGCCTGTCAAGTAGAAACGAATCGAACATGAGCTTGTGTTTTGGCTTCAGTTCTAACATGTTACGGCCAAAGTCAGGCTTGAATTCCATCCGTCCACCACCCCAGCCCACCCCCGAATAATTCCCGACGTGATAACGCATAGAAATAAATGCAAATATTGTTGTGGATGGTTGACACCATAAATCTGCTATAAGATTGGCGCTTCAAAATTAGGAAGACTCGATTGTAGGATTTTTCGTGCATTCTAGATTGTGGGAGGCGATCATTCGAACTTCTCTCATTTTACTTGTGGCATGTTTTTTGTAATAAGTGATGATGAACTCGTTACGATGGCAATTTGTAGAATTGGTATTGCTCTAATGTTTCCCATAAATAATACAACGGCATTGTTAATGCTATGATTTTGAGTCGTTGGAGTCAGTTTTTGGGTACCATGAAGAATGGGAGTTTAAAAAAAGCTCAAGACAAAGGAGAGGTCAAGCTATGAGAAGCCAAACCCAGTGCGATAAACTTTTTTATTTTTCTGGTCGAATGGACTTTGGTAACAGTTGTTCCCTAAAACTATAAAAAATACTACTATCAAACGCAAAATGAGAGCCATCAGCCATGTGTGTGTAATTCACGAGAGGATTTGCTCTCTCTCTCTCTCTGTATCTGTGTAATGGTTTTGCACCAAAAACAAAAAAAAAAAAGTATCTGTAATGGTAAAGAAAATGGTACAAAAATTGGACAACTCGAGAGAGAGACAGCGAGGTAATAGACTATTGAATGGTACATCGAAAACAGAAGAGCCAAAGAGGAGGCCCTGGTTGCTCTCTCGCTCTGTGCAGTCTCATAAATGTTGCCGTCTTGTCCGGCCTAGACACTTGCCGTACGCTTCCTTCAATCGATGTTAGCCATTCTCATGCATACAGTATTATGGACTAGTATTCTTGGCCACTGCACACTTGCAGGAAGATCGCTTCGTTTTGAAGTCTAGCAACTTTACAAACATTTCATTTTTTGTCCTCGAAAACTTACATGCAACCCCCTCAACGTTTTTTTTCTCCTTTTTGGCTATTGAGCAAAAATGCTACCAATATATGGCAGCAGCTACACCGTGTAGCTGCTGCCATATATTGGTAGCATTTTACGAGAGTAGAACAAGGGATACATGTCTTACGTAACACAGCATACACAAGCACTCAAACAAAAAAAAACCACCGTTGCAGACAAGACAGCCCGAGGGCGCAAAAAAATCCTGCAAACAAGGATCAGTCCAGTCCATAAACACCGGTGTGCCGAGGCTGAAAATACTTGCAAGCTAAATCAATTATATAGCTATCTGGTCTTCTCAACATGAGTTTACTATGATTATATACTGTACCACACGAACACAGTTTGAATCCCACAAAAAAGAACAAGAATTGATGAAAGGAGGAGAGAGAGAGCCGTTCATTCTCATCGGTTTTACTCGTGTACAATTTACCTTCTTACAAAACACGTTATTTCAACACAAATTGCTCCCCCTCTACCTACTATGTACACTCGCCACTCGGGGTATCAAATGCTCAATGTTTCAGCAGTAGTGGTAATTCCGATGGTATACTTGTCAGATGAGAGTTAATTGGTCGTACATACTGATGCCCATAACCACCGAGTCTGTGCACAGACCAACCCAGTTCAGAGGTTTGGTGAGCTCTAGTTTTTTTGGTAGTGATTCAGATCCTCTCTGTCCAACAGTACCTCATTCATGTAAATATCACCCACCCACTCCACCCCCCTCGGCTTCCAACCCACCCAAAACAAGATACTTAAGAGGCAGAAAGAAAAATTAGTGAGTAAAGTTACTATCCATACACACAATCAAAGTCTATAATTAAGGTTGCAAGATAGAGCTGAAGTGTGTTTTGGAATCCATTCCGCTTATGGGCATGCTCACAAACGAACTTGAGCAAACTTTATTTAGAAGACCTAACGGATATAAATGAGTGTCAGAGTCATATTTGAGGCTTCAGTTTGTAGTATTACAGACAATAAGTTAATGGATCCATAGAGCGAATATCTTACTGAGCATGTCAGTGCACTCCAAAGTTCAGACTAGTCAGCCTTCTGCATTTCGCGCTTGGAAAGGCGACTATACAATGATAGCAGCCAATGCCAAAACAGGATAAGCCAATTGGTCTGTTTTGGCTTGGGCTCCGGGCTTGGTCCGAATAATCCTTTGTAGAGCTCCTTTTGCTTCTGATAAACAGCCCTGTCATGTTCTGCAAGCAAATTTAGCTCCCTTGGAATGGCTTTGTCCTGGGGGGCGTATTTGCGCGCCTTAAGAAAGTCCTCTCGGGCAGCATCCGTCTGCCCAAGTTCTGCTCTAGCCTTTCCTCTCCTGAAGAGTGCTTTGACGTTATTTGCATCTTCGGCCAGTACCTAGAGACCAGCTCAGCATAATTAATAGCCAAATTTGCAAAATTTAATAGTCGATTTGTAAAATCTGAGAAAGATAGTAATATTTTCAAGTTTAATTGGTACTGATGAGAAATTGAAAGGAAAAAAAATGAGGATGGGAGGAGTGTGGAAATGGGGTGGGGGAAGAGAGATTCTAAAATGTTTTGGTGCTCATTTTCAAAGACGCCTTTAACATCCCGAATTCCGTCGATAAACTGAAATTTCTTGGCACTCAAGTATTCCAGGGCCTCCATGGCAGGATCGTTGTCAAGCAGCACCTTGATGTTTGCAGGGCATTATGGCATATAAAAGATATGCGGTCATCACCAAGTTGTTTATTGGCATTTACAACATTTCCCGAGTCATGCAACCAATGTTAGTGCCAAGGTCATAATATGGGTAACACTTTGTAATGGTATGGAACGTGAAGGGTGTGAGTCGTGAAAATATATCCCAAAGGGGCAAAGTGTTTGAATGGAAAACATTATGGGGGCAAACTGTGAAGGCATGAAATTTTGAAGGTTTCAAGAATGTTATAGGTAGCATGTTGACCAAGGATATTCGCCATAGTGCTTATATTAACACTCGTACCTTGATCAAAAGTATGACTAGATGAAAAGAATTTGGACTTCCCAAATTGGTCCAATGATCTTTGACAGAAACAAACCAGTCTACATGAAAAGCAAAGATAAACTACAGGAGACTTTTGCATGTAGTTATAAACATACCATGGTACATTGCGCGATGGCTTCTTCGTAGCGCTTGAGCTTTATCAGGCATGCTGCCATGTTTAGATGGCACGGACTCTTCACTGCCAAAGCCATGTCCTGGTACTTACCGTACAACTGGAACATAAAGTCATCTCCCATGTATGCTATGGCCTAATGTGTCAATATACGTCGTAAATATGTTAGAATGGCGAGAGATTACCACATAAACTCATGTTGAGAACAGTGTTGGAAATAATCATTGAAGAACAGGAGTATGTAACCATTTCATACTGTTGCATAGCCTCCTCTAGTTTTTCCTCCTTAAATAAAGCATTTCCATCCATTTTTCTTCTATCTGCTGCACCAATTCTCTCCTCTACTGTCATGTCACTACGAGCTTTCCCCTGAAGGTTTTACATTCAAAAATTTTACGCTATTAGCAATTTAATGATCCTAAAGCATAAAAGTTTACAGACTTTACAAGGACGTCATTCAGGAAAAAACTTACTTCTTTGGTTTCGTCAAAACCAATTAGCTCAACTTCATATATTATATCTGCCATAGGTGGAACATTTGGAAAAGAGAAGCTTCCTTCTTTTCCATAGCCTAATTCCCAATCCACTTGTAACAGGGCACGTTCACCAGACTTCATGCTGGACACGCCAATCGCCAATCCAGTCAATTCTTTCTTCTCTGTCGGAAGATAGCAGTTGGTTATGTCACCTAATCTCCAGCAGAAACTCAACCAGAAAAGCCAACTCATGATCATAATGTTTACTAGAATGAACAATGTTATTGGACATTTGGATTCCTCTCGCCCATAAGAAGGAGAACGGTACTCAAAAGTATCAGAAAAGTGAACAACAGGTTCCTTTAAGATCAGAAAGGGGTTCGTAAACACAAAATTAAGAACCAAAGGCAAAAACAGTTTTCCGGTGTGCGGATAAATTGAATATGTACCTTTGCCTAAGACCAATTCAACCGGTTGTTGTTCATGCCAAGTATCTTCAAATTTGTGCTGGGTGCTTTCAGTCCATGCCCTGTAGTGTACTATTAAAACAAATGTGGTTACTCACTTACTCTGATGTTTGAACATTGTTGAGTGATTAATTGGCAGCAACAATTACAATTCCCAAACAGTAAGATTGGAGGATTTTCATGCCCTGCCAACGTTAGACATTTAGGAAAATTACAGTAACAGTATCTCTAAAAAGTTGGCTCTGCTGGCGTAGAAGATTATTGCTCTGTGTTATCTGACATACATAGATACAAACATGCGAAATTCTTGTGCAAGGAATAGTACCTCTGATATCGCAGCTTCACAGGTAAATAAGAGCAATGCAAATTGTGATGCAAGATGAAAATGCAAACAAAAATCCATCCAGGAACCTGTGCAGAATCATAGATAGAAGTCCAATCTTGATTTTCAGGGGAAGCCTTGAATTTCTACATATCAAGACTTCAACTATATGGATCAAGGATGGAGTCAACAACTTGTTTGATATGTACATCCATAGTCCGTAGTTATCAAACCCGGCCCTTGGGGCAACCCGGTGAACCAGGGACCCAGAATTTGAGTCCGGCTGGTCTGGAAGTTGTATCGGACAAGCAAGTGACCCGGAATTGCAGACCACTTTATGGAGTTAATAATATATATACCCATCTTTAAAAACCAGATTTTTTTCTTTTAATTACTTTCATATCTGTTTATATAGTTCTCGCATTTTCATAAATTCCACATAATTACTTTTTAAGAATACGTGCGAGCAATGAACTGGTTGAACCAGTGACCCATTGACCAAATCCTTTAGCTGGGTTGGCATCCAGGCCGGTCTGACAACCGGTACATCTATGATTTTCCGGGTACTTTTGCATTTTGCTAAGAAATTAGACCAGATTCTCAATATTTTTTTTTCCACTGCAATGAAATCCATTAAGCGCGGCCCATACACGCCCTTAAGACATAGGTCTATCGAGGTTTTTATGACCAGAATCTCTCAAAGGTATTGTGCAAAGAAGTACAAATATGTTAATGCTGTAAATTGAAAGTATACTACAGATTATCGGCCCCTAAAAAATGCGAGAATTTTATTCCTCACTTCAAGTTTAAGCATGCAACAAAAGAGTAATTGCATGTTATAGGTCAGAGTATAGACTTACCGAAGCATGTTGCATATTTTGATGGCTTCTGACCGTGACCTTCTTTAATAATCTGCTTCTTCACTTTTTCATGGAGGTCTTCCACTTCCGATTCAACTTTGGGGGGAGCACTACCATCTTGAGGTGGTTCTCCATGCACAAATGAAGTGCCTTCTGTCGTGATTTCATTTTCACCATCTTGATCTAAATATTACATGGGGCATTAGTTATTTATATGAGTATTCTCTCTGCCAAATCAATGAAAAGTTCATATGGGGAGGGGGGGGGGGGGGGGAGATGGGGAGAGAGAGAGAGAGAGAGCATAAGTTCAATTTGAAATGCACGGTCATATGAAAAGCAGGAAACTCATATATTTTGCGTAGTTTATACTTGATTCTAACCCATACAGCAAATGAATCAGGGAATGCAAAATGGCAAAATCGACTTGTCTAAGGGAACATCAAGCCCCAATATAGCTCTCAAGGTTCACTGGCCATGCATCCACGCCTCTGAAATTAGGCTTTGTTCAAGCATTCTCCAGCAAATGTAGCATAAAGTCCTTCACCTCCACTAAAATGATAGAGAAAAAAGTACGACTGTCTCTGATAAATTTCATGGTCACTTCACTAAATTGATGGAGAAGAAAGTACGACTATCTCTGATAAATTTCAATTATTTCTCTCATAAATAAAGCTGCTAAGACAGAACACAGATCCATATATGAGGGTACATGTGACCACTACATTGCAATAATCAAGAGCCTAGACAAAAGTCCAAAACGTAAGAGGGGAAAAAAAAAGCATCGTTACAAGACAATTGGCAAATGTAACTCACCACATGCATCATCATGCAGGTTAATATCCTCAACTCAAATGAACTCACCTTGCCAAACCAAAACATACGCTACAAACATAATACTTAATTGTTCTGCGAAATACATACATACAGTGGGATCCAAGATGACTTTTCAAATCAAATCAATTGGTAAGGTTCCAACCTTAAAGGAAGGATTGCAATCACTTGTAAGTTCAGTGACAGAGCAAGCAAATATCCTTCTCCAGAAATAAAAAACAGAAAAGAACTTGTTCGGTCACTAAGCATAAACTACGCCCAAACTCGTTAACCCATTTGGCACTTTACAAGTGATGTTGCTTTATAGTTATGGCCCCTACTTACAGGTAGAGGAAATGAACCAGAGTGGTAACTTATTTACTACTGTAAATGGGTTTGGGAGCCGTGAAGTTATTCAAGCTTACAAGTTTTAGAGTTACACCACCAATTTGACTTAGTTGGTTCCCTGGTGTAGCTTTAGCATTCACCTTGTCAAAGTAATAGTGATTATACCACCTAAAGTCTACGTCTTAGCAATCTGATTTCTGGCATTTCGTCGACCTTTGTAAAAGCTAGATAACCGTAAAACTGTGTCTAATGACTTTGGAAAACCATTGCCAGCTTTGCCAAATTACTAACTTCGGCCAGCATACTAATTCTGCCCATCTGGTAGTTAAAACTACTAGTAATGTATGTGCACACACAAGACCACTTACGATGCAACATAGAGTGACCCAAAAATTTCAGGGTTCAAATTGCAGTTAGGCAAATTGGACAAAAAAGACAGACCATCCTGCGGCATATGTTCCATCACTGATATATCACAAGAAATCAATCCAACTTTCGAGATGGCAAGTGAAAAATGTGTTAAATTAATGCAGCAAGAGCCAGATGTATCAAAGATAAGAACACTGTGCCAAAGGCAAAAGGGGCATAATGTACCAGCTGACTGGGTTTGCTGCTCCACTACTTCCTCCATTTTCTCTGTTCCCTGAAAAGGAATTTTCAATCGATCAGCTTAATATCCCGCAAAATTGCGGACCTAAAGGAAATTAAGTGGATGCGGTTCAGGTTTAGATCGACAAACCAAAGTGCAACCTCGATGACTGGCCCGATGCAATTAGACGGTAGGTGCACAATTTGGGTCTTGAAGAGGTGCAGGCCACAGGTAAATGACGTGGCGACGGCGGAAGGAGCTGAAAGTGGTGGTAGTGCCGGCGACTGTCGCACGATGCAATGAATTTTTCCTCCTTTTTTTTTCTTTTTCTAATATGTTGTTCAGTGGTGAAGGTCTAGTTGACTGTTTGATACTTACTGAGTGGAAAGATGCTTCTCGTACATGGGGATGCATTTTTTATTTTCGCTAGCATATTTGCATCTTTAATTTCCGCTAGCATATTTGTTCAAGCGATGCGTCTACAAAATAAAATAAAACAAATAGTTAAAATGCTTGTTTAAAAATTTTGTACACATTGGGATTGTGGGTCAAAGAGTCAAAAGTTGTTGGTTTTATGGTGAGACGAGATAAGGGATACGAGCTGTGGGGTTGTTTCACAGGTTTAAGTTGTTTGCTATTATTTGACTTTAGTATGGAGTACAAAATGAGATAGTTTAAAACAAAACAAAAAAATATTTTTTTAAATTAAAAACACGCAAAATATTTGATCATATGGGTGCTCTCCTTAATCATAATACAAGTTATCATCTTCCATGTTTATTTTTATTGAAAACTGCCGAGCAATTGTTTTTGGAGAAAAGGAAAATTGTAATGAAGTGCCATTTATGGATAAGTGGTGTCGTTGTGGAATTTTTTTGTCCTACAATTGTATGGTAACTGTTTTCAAAGTGATTTATAAAAAATTGAATCATGTGTAAACTTGTATTGGAGGTGTTTAAAAAGGACAATATGTGGTGGTGGATGGTTGAGGAAATGAAATGATTTTATGGTAAATGTTGGCCCACAGGGGATAAGGTCGCCGCAAGTGGTGGTGGGTGACGGTAAAAGGGTGGGCGGGTCGTTGATCACAGGTGATAGTGGTGATGGTTAGTGGCAGTGGAAGGATGGGTATGTAGTAGTGGTGGTGGGCGATGATGGTGGTACAAAGGGGGTAATTAACTTTTGAAATTTGTTTTCATTGTTTTCAGAGAATTGGACATGAATATGTCATTTGCCTTAAGCTGGAATACTCAAAACTCATAAAATGACCATAGTTGAAAAACCAATTTTCAGAAGTTCAAATAAGTGGAATTATTGCCATACCAAAAGAACATCAATTTTTGATTTCAAAGAAACAAAAACTAGATATTTTTTGAGTTGCTTTACGTGTATGCATGCATCTTATTTTTGTAGCTATCCGTTGTTGACTAAGAATAGCACTAACCTTAGAGTTGTCAAAAGGACCGGGCGGCCCAGTCCTAAAACAGCTCAGGCCAGCTCGGCCCTAAACATGAATAGTGACGGCCTTGGTTCATGGGGCCAAGGGCCAGGCTGAAGAATTGGAGGAAAAAGCCTGGCCCCGCCCTAAAAAGGCCCGAGTCAGGCCCGTTCCAAGCCCAAAATGACCCGGCCCGTTTCTCCTGGGCCCGGACCCGGCCTTTTTTTTGCCCAAAAATTTAATTTTTTGGGCTTGGCTTTTGTGATTAATATCTTGGGCTTGGGTTTTGAAGTTATCTAGGTTTAGGCCTTCTTCTAATTTTCTTGACAATTATGCAAATAGTCCAACTTTAACATAAAAACTCTATATAAAAATCTCATGCTTAACAAGTCGTTCGCGAGCGTCTTTATGAACTTTTTTTTATGTTCACGCTCTCGTTTAAGTACTAAAAGCAATTTTAATTTGACAAAATGATCAATAATTTAGCATTCGAATGACATATATTAAATGTATGTGTAATTAATTAGGATAATATGGTAGTTTAATTGGTCAAACCCGACCATAAGTTGTTCTTAAATAAACTTTTATCGTCCTTATAAAGCTCTAAAAATAGGCTATTATGCATGTATCCATCTTTCTCTGACAATTTTTGGTCAGTGTTATTTTAAGCTTCTTAATTCTGGAGTCCACCACAGCAAACTAGAACATGAAAATCATGATAGAGATGAATCTGAGAGGGCCAGTTGGGTACAAGGAACATGCATCTTACCATAACAAAGGCAATGAATTTTTAAATGGACTTGATAATTAAGCAAAAGGAGGAGGGCCTATGAAAAAATTTATCCAAAATTTAATTTTTTTCGCAACATAAAAATATGAATAGAAAGAATTTAAAAAAATTTCAAGCCCGGGCCTAGCCCTAGCCCGACCCTAAAGTTAAGGCCTAGGGCTTTGGCTTGGAAGTGGGCCCGACCTAGTTCCCAACCCCCAAAGCCCGGCCCCTGCCCGTTTTCTCTTCTGGCCCGTTGGGCCGACCCATTGACATCTCTACACTAACATATATTGTTATTATGTATCTAAAACGTATGTCAATAAGTAACTCCAAAACAAATTCCAAGTTGCGGACAAAACAAAGGTAAGTGAGAGTTGCAAATACATGTGAAATAAAGATCAATATTTGTCATTAAAGTGTATTGTTCACTAGAATAAAGGAGTAAAAAATACAAACAGTATTCTCCTTTTGGATCTAGAATACTCAATGAACGAGTTTGTTAATTGCCATGGTAATGTCAAAAAAGTGAATTCAAGGAACGTGTACCTATTACAAGTAGTAAAGTCAGAGTAAACTGCCAAGCACGATATTGTGTGACAATATAAGAATATGAGTAAGGGCATAGACCTAGGTAACTTAGACGGTGCCTGAGAAGTGGCAGTCCTGTAAAGGCGAAGGTGCGAAGCGAGTACATGAGCATGAGGTCCAAATGAAAAAGTCCAGAATTAAGGTCTAGTGCTTGGGTTCTTTATCTCTCATAAATTCCTTAGTTTTGAAGTTTGGAATAAGAAAATGAAAGTGTGCAAGTGAATTCAACTGTTCAAATCCTTTAAAAAGGAGCTCTGAAGTTCATTATTTATAAGCAGATGAACATGCTTCATCATTAAGTGACACGTGGCACTCTCTATACGTGTCACGTCATTGAGGATGTGTAATGTCATAATGTTCTACCAAGCCGTCAGATCGCCATAGTCATTTGGCATCCCCGCATAACTTTACTTTATCGGTCTAGAAAGATCAACACAATACCAATATGGCCTACAAATGCCCTAGATCCAGCCACATGTCCAATATTATTGTTAAGTCTCGTGAAGGCGTTTAGAGATGCTGACAACCCAATGATTGTGGAGAAGGCTCGACGCTTGGCTACCAAGTAGACTAGATGCGATGCCCTCTAAAGACATAGTCCCCTCTCAAAGTTAACCAGAGGTGATGGACGCAGTGCGATGGAGACGATGCTCTAGCGCAGTTGGGGCCGGCAGCGCGAGGGTGTGACCGCGGTTATCATGGAGCCCCCAATGAGCCGAAATTTATGTACATATGGCCTTCAATTGGTGTTGATGAAATGACACAAGAGGAGATCGATGTGGGGGTACTTAATGGATTCCCAATTAGTAATGACCCTCAAGGTAAGTGAAGGCATGGAGAGGGGGTGGAGAGCCCAATCGAGGTGATGACACACATGAAAAAGGGGAAGGGGGTATAGACTCCAATAAGGAAAAAAGACCCTTCCCCCAATAGAAGGAGGATAAAGACCTTAAGGAAGGGAAACAAGATTCTAAAGAAGAGGGTAGACCCTTCCCCGCCAAAGTGAGGGTAAGACTCGAAAGAGGGGGCCTAAGCCAAGCCCTTAGAGGGGAAGGCCACGACCAACCTCAAGGGGAGGGGGGCGGGAATTGGTTGCCTGCACGGTGGGCCAACGAGCTATGGGACGTGTTGTCGACCCTTTTTCTCAAGGGAGAGGCGCGCCAAATTCATATACGTTTGGAATTTACTGTATTATTAGCATTGAACTTTTACGTTTAATATACAGTGATGTGCGAGAAAGTGAATCCACACGATCGAATATTTCTAGCCACATGGAGTAAAAGGTTTTATGAGTATGCAAGTGCTTTGTCATCCACTTAAATAACTAAAATTTTATACTACTCTATACTACTTATAAAAGTACGAATAAGTGTAAATCATTTTTGGGCAAAACTACCCCTACAAAAAAATTTAATGACATTATTATCCTTAGTTGTAAAAGAAATGAATTGGTGTTAATTTTTTAATCCGGTTCCTCTCCCAAGTTAATTTCCAGATTTAGAGTTCCCAATAAATGAATTGGTGTTAATCTTTCAATGGGGTTCCTCTTCCAAGTTAATTTTCAGATTCAGAGTTCCTCTTTACAAATTAATTGGAAATCCTTCTAATTTTTTTCCAACCCTCCAATATCTTTTAACATCCAAACATTAAGAGGACACAGCTACCTCATGAATTGGTCGAAGAAGACACACTTGCCTTTATAATTCGTTGAAATAGCATATTGTAAACTAAACCTTATACCTTTTGTTGTTTGCTCTTTCCTCTCAACACCATCTCTTTGTCTTCGCATTCATACATTGGTAAAGAGGAAAATAATGTCTCTCAAACTCCCGAACGGACTTAACAGTCAGTCTTAATCTTCCGTATGAATCAAATGTCATTAATGGGATGATTAAAGAGCCAATGTATGAAGTGCTATGATTATAGAGCTTTTCAATCCTACTCATCATTTTATTAGTTCATCCTTCATGCCTTATTCCAGAATTCGTTGCTGCAATTCTCACCATATATGTGTATCATCTCCAAATTGGAGGTAAGTTTTTGTTTCCTGTATTTCCATGGTATGCTTTATCTTACAGTTTCCTTCATGTGAATATGGTTGTGACAGAATTAAATTGGAACTAGAGTTAAGTAGTCCACTGAGTTCAGGTTTTGCGCTATACATTTCTTTTCATTTTTAGTTTTAAGGACTTTTTTGCCTCTGATTCCAAAAATTTCATTGGTTAATAGCAAATGACATATAGCTTTGACATGTTTGACACGAGGGACCAGCTGCGTGGTGGATTTGGTAATGAACTGCATGTGGATACAAAACTTTATGTCCTCATGTAGGTGTTTTGGATTCATTTTTCATTTTTATTTGGTGAATTGGAACTTTTTTTGTATATTGCCCAAAGGTATACCCTCTTGGAGTTTATCGTTTTCATCTTTAACCGAAATACGAAACTGGTTGGAATATCTGCACTTCAGGTTTTTGTTATTTTGGACTACAGTTAATGAGTCTTAGAGATGTATATGAAGTTTCGAGCTTAATAATCGTGACAAAGGTTGTGTCTATGTTTGTGCCACATGTTTTCTTGCGTTGAATTGTTTGAGATATTTGTAACACATATTAGGATTTTAACTTTAATGTATGATACCATGAGCTTAGATTACCAGAAACAAGGAAGGGACTTGGGCGCCTATGGCGTAATGGCGCATGCTCTTTGCATGTTTGTTCTAATTCCACAATTATGGCTATTTTGTGGACTCATAAAAAATTACTTTGGAATTCTTATTGACATTGTTACTTCTCTCTACACTTTTAAGTGCTAAAAAATGTTATAGATCATGAGGTAACTCCTTTGAGGCAGTGCTACTTGTATAATTCATTAAGGTTCCAAAACCAAAATTGATCAGGTCATAACTACCGATAATATTTACCATAAAACTTAGACATTGTTATGAAACAGGGTTAGAATGGTAAAAAAAATTCAAAACATGTGCTAATCTCACTTTTTCGTTTCTATCTCAAATTTTGGCTTTGGCACCGAAAATTCAATGTGTTTAGTGCCAAGTTTGTCCTACTTTACTGAATTATAATATGCTGAAACCAAATTGCCTGTAAAACTTAGACTTGTGTCTTATGCTCAGGTGTTCCAATTTCCATAGAGCAAGGCCCTCTTTGTTCGTCTTGGTTTGTGAAATATGTGGCGAGCTATTTGTGTAACAAAATATACAAGTTAAGGCGCGCACATGCAACTTAACTTTAAAACTCCACTCAAAGCAAAAGTATAACATACTTCACTGAGCCTACTCAGTTATTATTAGAACTTAGAACAAGGGAGGTTTGACAGAGAGATTGAGAAAGAGAGAAAAGCCCTTTGTTTGTTTATTTGGTTTCTTAAGGTAAAAAAAAGGGAAAAGTTAAGTTGAAATAACTACGTAGGTAGTTGCCTTCTATTTTAAAGGACTAAATAGGAGAAAGCCCAAAACTTTCTAGCCAAGCATAGAAATACTGTTCTTTTTTTAACGAAATAGAATATATTTTTTGCATGATAGCTTTAACTGCTTTATTTGCAGAGAAAACATTGTTGAGGCTATACAATTCGCCGTGTTGTAAGAACTTGAAAATTATCGACTACTCGTGCTATTCACGGCTAATATAGAAGACATTGTATTTGGTTAGAAAAGTTTTGTACATTTGCTGTAATATTAGTGTTTGGCGTTTATTTTAATTCATTTGTTGTAATGTGGCAGTGTATTTGGCTTTGAGGTACAAAAGTTTTATCATTTTAGAGGTGGAAGGAACTCTTCTCGCGAAGTTGTAGTATGAGACACTTATGTATGCAATATTAACTAAAAATTTTGTATTAGTGCTATTTATGAATTCTATTATGACCGTTGACTGGCAACAAATTTTGAACCTATGATATTATAAAACATCATATTTCACGTGCAACGCACGTCCACCACTACTAATATATATATATACACACACACACACACACACATACTTTGAAGCCTGGAAACCCAATCATAAGTCCATGACTTTCAGCAACTCATTTTGAGTCGTTTGACTCACTATGGTCTATTTATATATTACCATGATTGGGCATCCACCATAGATTATAATGGAAAGAGTGGTAATCCACTCCCTGGTTTAAACTTTAAGAATAAGCTAGTGCTATGCTAAAATATCAAGACCATTCGTTGTTAGTCCAACAATTTCGAATGTTATGAACGCGTTTCACCTCCATTTATTGAATTGGTCGGTCAAAAAAGTAAACTGTTGAATGAAATTTTACAACTCAGATTGTGTTAGTACAAATTTACTAGCTGGGGTGACTATCTTCAATTTTGAGTAGTTACTAATTGTTAGAGTATCGATTCAAACTCAATAAACAATTCAAGTTTAAATACATTGTCATCCAGTTTAATACATCTGCGTGTTTGGCTCATTCAAAAAAAGTCTAGCCGCATGTGAAGGGGTATGTTGAGATATAAAATCCACAGTAGAGGGTTAGTAACCAATCTGTCAATATGTAAACCTAGTGAGTCTCTTCCTTCATTACCAATTGATTTTGAGTTAGATGTTTTCACAATAAAAAAAAGAGTTTTATTTCATACGTTGCTGCCTTATACTAACAAGATAACGTTGAGAAGATGCGACCAGCTATTGCCTAAAAAAATTGCAGCATATCATTCACAAATGTATGACATCATTGTTTATGAAAACAGATTCTTGTGTGCAGTATATGTTATGTTCAACCTACCATGTTCTAAGCCCATTTTGTGGCCTTCACTATCGTCAAAATTTACATATTTCTTAGTGACAGCATCTCGTTGACAAAAATCTGTTTTCACAATGGTCAATATAAAAGCGATACGACGGTCAAAGCAATTTTTATTCTTTGTCGGTCGATAGGTTTGCCGACTTCGGTTATACTTAAAATCAGCACCGGCAGGTTTAAGAGGTGCTACTATGGTCCTTGAATATAACGAATTTTGGGTTGGGTTGGCTAACATTGTGGTCCACAGTCCACTATTTCACGTGTCATCGGGTGGTATTGGTAAGCAACCTAACAGTTGACTTGTTTACGGTTATAGCTCCGTGACCATTGCCGACTCCGAATTGGCCAAAGTCTACAGTCTAGAATCCTCTGGGTGCCCTCATTTGGGCCATTGAAATTTGGGAGTCTCCGGTCTTTGCGTGTTCGAAAGCTGGTTGAATCCAATAAGAAGCGACAACCATGAGAAACACTCTATTAGAGCTATAAGCTCTATCTAGTTGGAATATTTATTGGAGCAATAAGCTCTAGTTCAATTTTTTGGTTTGACTGTTTTTGGGTTTAATTCTTGACTTACCACGAAATAAAAAGTTGTACTTCCTGATTTGTTGAATGTGGCATTCGATTATTGAATATTATTTCCAAGAACTCCTACCGTAAGTAAGATTGTAATAGATGGTTTATTCTTGAACTCGATCGATGTTTAATGACTCAATCGTTTTCTTTTATGGAAGATGACACATTTTTTGTGCTATTGATTAGCGTTGAAAGTTGTGCCACTAAATTTCGGTGTATGTGTATAACGACGTTTATTATTTTGTGAAGTAGATTCATATTTTCGATTGATTTAAGAGTTAACCGTTACTTACGTCTACGACAACTTTCGATTAAAAAAACAAAAATAACAAATTTAAAAATACAAATAATAAATAAAAACATGCGAAAGCTTTCATTTCTTCGTGAATCTTAATACATCATGAAACGTACTTAAAATTTTACATGAAGTAATAACAAAGCATAAACGAAAAAGAAATGGGATTCATCTTCTCCCCATTTTTTTAATCCCATTTCTTTTTCTTTCTTTCCTTTCTTTTTCTCTCTTTCTTTCTCACATTTTCTCTTTTGTCGAAAGAGCGTCTCTTCCTCCTTTTTTTTCCCTTTTTTTTTTTCCTTTTTGCTGAGTCTTTTTCTTGTTTTCTTCCTCACTTTTCTTTCTCTTTCTGTCATTTTCCTCCTTTTTTTTCCCTTTCCTTTTCTCTTCTGCCCAAGCCAGCCCCTTCTTTATTTTTCTTGAAATATCTCCAAAAGTCTCTCACTTCAACCAGAATATTCTAGTCCAATTACATGGATCCACTTGAAAAGTCTAAATATTTGGTCTTCGTTTTAGTAAAAGTCGGGCTTGCTTATCAACCCAATATTCTTTAATAATGTATGGGTATTATGATCAAAATTTTGGTGCCAACAATGGGGTGAGATATCATTTCAGCATTCATGATTGCTATTATTTATTAAAGATCACCATTTTTTCTATTGTAAATATAGATTTTCCTTACTTGTCAATTCCCTAAATAAGGGGATTTGATATGTCTTAACATGCATATACTGTGTGTAAATGAGAAAATTGTAGTCCGTCCCACGTAATTTTATTAAATTTTCTTTTTAGACCGTCTCACAAAATATTACTCATTTTTAAATCAAGAAAGATGTTTAGGTACTTTTAAATATTTACCATTTTTTACGTTTTTTTATTCTATTTCTCTCTCTACATTTATTCCATCAACTCATTTTTTCTTTCCTGACCCACTTTTTTATTCATTTCTCTCTCCACGTTTAACACTTCACTAATCTATTTTTTCTCTTTTGGCCCACTTTCTTTCCCTCCTCTCATGTAAAATGGGAAACACACAATATATCACTTAAATATTTAATCTGCGTGAAAAGAAAAAGTTGATCAAATTGTGTGCGACGAATAGAGTACATTATAGTTGGGCCTCCACAGTGTTAAGATATATCTCTTATTTCACGTCGGCTATGAATGAGTAGCGAGTTTGTTTCTTATACCTTGTGGATTTTTTTCTCCTCTTAAACATGCTTTTGATTTGGATACCAAACTTAAACATTGTATCAAAGTATGTCTCAGTACCTATTCTTAGTTTTACTCTTTTGTCATAATACGGTCTTTTCTTAATTTAGATCGAGGTTCTTAATTCTCATCCTCGTGTCGCACTTCATTCCTCCCATAACTTGGATAAGGTTCTCAATGTTGGTCGTATTCACTTAATTTCATTTTTCATGTGAGGGCAGATATTAGAAATTAAGATATTTCTAATTCGCCGTATCACCTAGGAATAATAAGCATGTTTTTGCTTCTTATACCAAAAAAACTTTTCATCCTCTTTAGCATACTTTTAGATCGTATATCAGGCTTTAATACATGATATTACAGTGATATTAATTTATAGAGTATTGCAAATACTTGTCAGACATTGTCCAAGTTTTTGGTTGGTTGGGTGCCCATGGTTAGGCTTTCCGGTGGAACAACTATCAACTCTAACTTCACTTGATCCAGATGGGGGCACAAAGGTCCTTTCCAAGGCCCGTCTCATGGCTTCCAAGTTAAGAGAGAGAAATTGAACAAGTATTCTCGTGCCCTATGATGTAACGGGAAAATTTCGCAAACCAGTTAATATCGTAATCGCATTGGCCTACTTAATTACTTGAAATTAACACGACGAGACATTTACTTCGTCATCATCTGAAGCCAACCCGCACGAGGCACGCATAGATGCTACTCTACGATTACTTTACCATCTGAAAATTACACCAGGCTAAGGAATTTTGCACTCTGCAAGCAACCCATTGCAACTAATATGCTACACGTACACTAATGGCACTAGCCATTACAATATAAGACGATCAACTCTTGGTTCATTAGCTTAGTTGGCGATAGTCCCATAACTTCGAAAACAAAGATGTAGGGCAGTGAAGGGACTGTTTCATACGATTCTATTTAGGTCGAATATTGATCTCTATATGTACTACTCTAAATTGTATGGCTCAAACATCCTTAACAAGCGAAATTTTACGGTGACAACAAGTTGTGTTTCGTATACTTGTAAATTCGACTTTTTATGAATGGGAACAGCGCATAAAACTTGATTGTTATCGTGACAAAATAGGTAAATACTTGATTTTAACGTGTCATATATTTATTCTCACATGCTAATGTTATGGCTAATATGTTAACGAAAAGTCGTGCCCGCGACCGGTTTCACTTCATTATAATAAAAGCGTGGGCGTGGGGGGTGGGGGTATGGTTTCAACATTCATGGTTGTAGCCATCATGGTAGCCATTATTATTTTCTTAATATAAAGTGCATGAGCACTTGAAGTACAGTAAAATGACGATGAAATTATTCATCATAGTTTGAATAAAATTGTTTTCTTCTCTAAACAAATCATGAACGTAATTGACGACGTGGAAAACTTCAGTCATTTCATGAAGATTCAAGCTCTAGATTTTCAATTTTAAGACTTTGAAAATTGGAACACTATATGAGAAAAGTTGAAGGAACTTGAAGCAAATGATATCAATTTGATTGAAACTGAAACGTTATATGAGAAAAGTTGAACGAATTTCAAGTAAACAATGTCAATTTGATATAGATTTCTTTTGGCAAAAATATGTGTATAATCATAAACTAAGTGGTAAATTGTGATTCTCGTCATATTGCATTTGGCTTTAGTGTTGTTCTAAAACAAATTATTCAATTTAGTAAATTTGTATGCATCAGGTATATCTAATAGTCAACAATCATCCTAAATAAACCTTGTCAAGGCATATGGGGAGGTTTAATGCAACTCTCAATAATATCTTGATGGTCGTTTATGAAATGCCAGTGCGACCATGAATTTCAAATGTATGAAGAAAAAAAAAAACAAACAAACTTTAACTTAATGTATTTATGCATAAAAAACGAAAAAAAGACCCAAGAAAGGTATTTATTTATGCATATTAATTACTGTTTGACTGTTTGTGCAGCTCAAAATTTTAATTTTAAAGATGTTAGCTTTACCGAAAACAATCTTGGAATGTGGCCCTCAACGTTCACCGAATTGACACGGTCAAATTCTTCTTCTCAATCGCAATCAGCCGCAAACTCGGAACCGAGTCTTGAACTCGTAACCCAGACGTTTTACTGCCAGAATGGATCTTCCACTTTCCGCCCAAATAAATAAAATCCATTTTCATCCCACTTCACCACCTTCATCGATACCATCAGAAGTCACACGACAAATCCCTTCTCCCTCAGTCGGCCCTGAAAAATTCCTCCGACCTCGCCCTGTAAGTACCCATTTTGACGGGTCTCTCATCCCCACTTGCTACTTGCTAGTTCTGTCTATCTACCCTCATCTGAATCTCCACCGGAGCATGGGCATGTCATCATGCATTTCCGGCTACTCCCCGGGCTCGAGCCAGCGGTGCACCGCCCCCGCCTACAAAACAGAGACCTCGCCTTACAACCCCGAGGGCAGCGGCATTTTGAGGAATATAGACTACATCTCCGAGATTCCCGACGAGTGCCTGGCCATAATCTTCCAGTCCCTCAGCTCCGGCGACAGGAAGCAGTGCTCTCTAGTCTCCCGCAGGTGGCTACTCGTGGAAGGCCAGAGCCGCCACCGGCTTTCTCTGAGTGCTCAGTCGGAGCTCCTTGCGAACATCCCGTCCTTGTTCGCTCGTTTCGACTCGGTCACGAAACTCGTTTTACGATGCGAGCGCAGATTGGTGAGCATAAACGACGACGCGCTGGTCCTGATCTCGCTCCGGTGCCCTAATTTGATTCGCCTCAAGCTACGCGGCTGTCGTGAGCTGACCGACGTCGGAATGACCGCTTTTGCTAAGAACTGCAAGGGATTGAAGAAGTTCTCGTGTGGATCCTGCATGTTCGGCGTCAAAGGCATGAACGCCGTGCTCGGCCACTGCTCCTCCCTGGAGGAGCTCTCCGTCAAGCGCCTCCGTGGGAGCAACGACGGCGGCGCCGCCGCGGAGCTGATCAGTCCCGGCGCGGCGGCATTGTCGCTGAAAACGATATGCTTGATGGAGCTCGACAACGGTCAGTGCTTTCAGCCGCTCATAACCGGATGTAATAATTTGAAAACGCTTAAATTGCTGCGGTGTTTAGGTGATTGGGACAGGGTTTTGGAAGTAATTGGGAATCGGAAGAATTGTTTGGTTGAGGTTCATTTGGAGAGAGTACAAGTTAGTGATGCTGGACTTATTGCGATATCGAATTTCCTTCATTTGGAGATATTGCATGTTGTGAAGACACCGGAGTGCACGGATGCCGGAGTCACAGCGGTGGTGGAGCGGTGCAAGTTGTTGAGGAAGCTTCATATCGACGGTTGGAGGACGAATAAAATTGGAAACGAAGGCCTGCTTTCGATTGCTAGGCATAGCGCGAATCTGCAGGAATTGGTTCTCATTGGTGTTAATCCTACTTCGATAAGTTTGGGAGCGATTGCTTCGAACTGTATGAAGCTGGAGAGGTTAGCATTATGTGGGAGCGAGACGGTTGCTGATGAGGAGATTTCGTGCATTGCCTTGAAATGTGTGGCTTTGAAGAAGTTGTGTATAAAGGGGTGTCCGGTATCGGATCAGGGGATCGAGGCGTTTGCTTGGGGTTGTCCTAATTTGGTAAAGATCAAGGTTAAGAAGTGTAGAGGGGTGACTGTTGAGGTTGCGGATTGGTTGAGGGCAAGGAAGGGGTCGTTGGTGGTGAATTTGGATGTTTGTGAGGTTGAAGCTGAAGCCGTGGATGCAAGTGCTAGTGATAGTGGAGCACAAGATGATGCTGGAGCAGTTCCACTGGCGGTGAGCCGAGTAACAGTTGCTGCAGCTGATGCCGATGCCCCTTCGGGCAGTATTGGACGCTTATCTGCTTTTAAGTCAAGGTTTGGCCTTTTTGGAGGTAGGAGTCTTCAGTCTTGTGCCTTGTACTTTCAGAAGGGAGCTCATAGATGATCTGAAACAAGAGTTCCAACAAATATTCTTGCTTTGTTTACATTTTTTTCTATTTTTTTTCACAAGTTTACTTCGGTGCTGTGACTATTATCATGTTAGCCCTCACAATGACCACCCCTGATGTTGTTTCCTGTGTTAGCTTTTGGTATTCCTTGTGAAGCTTTTGGTATAATCCTGTTTGAAAGGAGCTTAATTTTGGCATGGCAAATGGGGCAACTATAATCCTGTGTCGTATAACTTATCATTCACATATTTGCCTTGTTCCTGCATGCTTTGTTGCAACATATCTTGGTATCTGGTAACATGTTGTATGGGACCTCTAAAACACCCAAGAATGGGCTGCAACCGCCCAAATCAAACATGTCAATGTCTGGAATATGAGCTGATGAGCAGGATGCTCAACCCCTTTGAACAGCCTCATGTTCCTTTCTTGCCACACCAGATGCGTAAGGCAAAGAGGTCCCACATCCCACACCTTCTGCTTCATTGTTCCACGGTTCCCTACGTGCCTGTTTAGCTTGCTTTCCCTGATCAGATCTTAACCCTTGACACCACAACTAGGCAACAACATACACCAATGGGAGGTTGAATCCAAAGTGCAGGATCCAACCTGAAGTAGTAGTGGAGCATAGTCCTCAACCATACGTGATCTGAGTAAGTAAAGCTGCAGCTGTTGCTAACGTCCTCGACTGTCGTGAATTATCAGCTTTCAAGTCGAGTTTTAAACTGTTCTAGAGGTTGGGGTCTTGTACTTTCTGGGGGCCGGAAATGGTAACAGTTGTTCCAGTGGTAGGTCGTGAACTTTAGGAACAAGAGATGGAGAAGAGGGGCCCTTGCTTCTTCACATGGTGTGTGGTTATCATTGGTGGAATACCTTAGTTGGTCTTTAAGCTTTTGGTCTTTGTACTGTGGCATTGATATGTAATCTCGCTCAAATATGTGCACTTTAGCTCCTTTAATGCTGGTTCTCTAGGGTATTTTCAATGTAGCACTACAAACATGCCAACGTGCGTGACGCTTGTATGGTGTTGGTTTTACAAAATGAGTTCAATCTTTTCGTCAACTTCTCCTCCTTCCCCGCCTCCCCGTTCTCTGCCCTTTTCTGTGGGTGCTGTGTACTGCACAGTAGTGGTGAGGGGTGTAAGTGTAACTTACGATTTGTACCGCACCTCTTCTCATCGCAACGAGATCCGGACTCATTTTTAACATTTTGGTTTTTGTTGACCTCCTCTCTCTCTTTATATACCCCAGGGCTCGAGTACATCAAGTGCTCTAGTTTTTTTTTTTTTTTTGTAATCCAGTCATTTCATGAAATAAAGATACAAGGGAACAAAGGACAAGATACTAGTTCCCCGTGTCAATTTTTGTTGTTGTTGATAAATACGAGAATAACATTAATATAGAACAGTTTGGGCACGTTAGTGTCGGTACAACAGTTTATTGACATATTCCATGACTCTGATACACACATACGAAAGCAGATTGCACCCATCACAGTGAGCATTCTCCTAACAATTTATTTACTATAGTAGCGCAATAGAGACAATCTTTAGCTATTATGCACAGCTCGTATCCAGTCCTGGTATACCATGATCCTGGCATTACCTCCATACTTGGCTAAGGATCGAGCCTCCTGCATTTGCAACGGCAATTTCTATTCAATTTGACAAAAGTGCAAATCAGCTAGAAGATGGCAGAAATAAAAAAGGATGGGTGCTACTGTGTCTGCAATATCCTCACTCCCCGACATCTGAGAGAGTAAAAAAGAAGAGTCGGTGCAAAATATTAAATAATTAAATTTATGTTTGAGTGCCCATTGAAGGGCAATCAAAAAGCTTTTTGCAAGTGCAGTAAGAGAATCTGAAGCGGGTGTTGTGATTGTCACTTATCCACATCGATCATTTCCACTGAGGCAAGAAATCCCAATGCCAGCCTTAAGGTGCGTGGAGTTGAAGTGGCATGCTATGTGCATCCGTAACGTTTAGGAATGTATGTCACTACAGGTACAAAATTGGGTTTGAACAGTAATAGGTAGGCATACATTTGTTCTATGTTCTGGGTTACCTATTCTATGTAAATTATAGCCGCGAGGTTGGTGAAAATGAATGCGTGTCATAATACTAGTAATGTTATGTACAAGGGTTTTGATTTCGTTTATGATATTGACCGATGTGAAGGTGGTTTGTCTAAAGATGGAATTATTAGCAGAAGGAGATGGAAAATAACTAGACAAAAAAAAGTTGTTGCAATATGCCCATTTTGCCAAATTATGAGCCAGCCTATTTACACTTCTACTAACTTTAAAGAAACACCGGCAAGAAAGGATTTTCAGTTTCCCTCTCGCCTCTTCAATTGTAGCGAAACAATTCCATAATCACTCGAGTATCTCCTTCAAAGAGGACATGATAGCATTTGTTACGGGTCTAGCTTTTGGTGTGGTAGATTGTCCAGTACAAAAGTCTGTTTGTTTTCCCTGCTAATGTCATTCTAGAAATTTCATTCTCTTGAATGGGAGCATACAGCGATGCCTACCGAGTCAAAAAAACACTTCAATGGTCAGTGACAAGGTAATGTTTACAAATGCACTACATTTGTAAATGAAGTGTTATGTTTTCATGAACATAACACTTCAATGCCCCTTTATCTTCCTGCCTTATACTAACAAGGTAATGTTGAGAAGGAACGACCAACTATTACCTAAAAAAATGCAGCATATCATATCATTTACAAATGCACTACATTTTTTGGCATGAAAACAGATACTCGTGTGCAATATATGTTATGTTCAACCGATCATGTTCTAAGCCCATTTAGTGCCTTTACTATCATGAAAATCTATGTATTTGCTAGTTATAGCATCTCGTTGACAAGAATTTGTTTTCACGATGGTCGATATAAAAGCAATACGACGATCAAAACAATATTTATTCTTTTTGTCGGTCGATAGGTTTGATAGCTTGGGTTATACTTAAATTCCACGTTGGCGGGTTTAAGAGGTGCTACTGTGGTCCTTGAAAGTAACGAATTTTGGGTTGGGTTGGGTAGCACTGTGGTCCACTGGGGTGGTAAGCTACCAAATAGTTGGTTTTCCTGCGACTTGGCTAAATTGGGTGAAGGAATGCCTCTCTACGACCAGTTTTTCGGTACTTCTCAATAGAATCCCTTTTGGACACTTTAAACCGCAAAGGGGATTACAGCAGGGGGACCCCTTATCTCCATCTCTTTTTATCATAGCTTCAGAGGTCTTAACTAGACTTATTCTCAGAGAAGAGGAGAAAGGAAATATTCATGGAATCAAGGCTAACAGAGGAAGCCCCCCAATATCTCACCTTTTATATACTGACGACTTGTTCATATTTTGCAAGGCAAACCTTTTCGAAGCTGATCTAATTCTGAAATGCTTAAATATGTATAGCTCCTGGTCAGGACAATGCATAAATAAAAAAAATACCAGATCCATTTTAGCAAGTCTCTGAGCAATAGATTGGTTCGTGATATTTGTTGTTTGCTGAAATTCAAGAAAGCCCCGCATGATTCAAAATATCTCGGACTGCCGCTATTCACAAATCTCTCTAAGAAGAAAGTTTTCTCTGAAGTTGTTAGTAGAGTGGAATCTCGTCTTGCGAGCTGGAAATCGAAGGTTTTATCTCAGGCCGGGAGAGCAACGCTCATAAAATCTAGCGCAATGACAATTCCCACTTATATCATGTCCACTTTTGTTTTACCGAAGCAAATAACTCACAAGCTGGACAAATGTTTTTGGCGATTCTGGTGGGGTTTCAAAGATGACGACAGACAATACTTCCACCCAAAAGCCTGGGATTCTTTGTGTGTGCCGAAAAGAGTGGGAGGTTTGGGTTTCAAGAAAATGCATGACTTCAACCTGGCTCTTAGTGCTAAGGCAGGTTGGACGTTAGTCTCGAAACCAAATGCTCCCTGGACTAAGATTATGTACTCCAAGTATCTGCGTGGAACACCTTTTCTGAATCATGTCCCGAAGAAATCCTCATCTTGGTTGTGGAAAGGCTTCTGTAAAAGCCAAAGAATTCTGAGAAAAGGAATTGGAGAAATCATATGAGATGGCAAGGAAACAAACATTATGGAGGACCCGTGGATCCCTTATCAAGAAGGCTTTTCTCCTGCAAAAGATAGACATAGTGATTCTTCATTATCTCTAGTTGCTGACCTCTTTTCCGCTAATGCAAGAAACTGAGATCTCACCAAACTCCAGCTCCTTTTTGACACTTCCACTGTCAAAGCAATCAAGAAGATCCCAATTTATCCAACTTGTTCCCAAGACTTTATAGCTTGGACACCAAACCAATCTGGCAATTTCACTTCAAAGTCAGCCTACCTCAAGAATATTGAAGTTAAAGTCTCATCAAATGCAGCTTTTCCACCTCTGTTTTGGAAAAACGTTTGGGCTGCGAAGATCTTAGAACGCCATAAGATCCTAATCTGGAAAATTGCTTGGGACATCCTTCCTCTCCCCCAAACAATAGCAGCTCACATTGTGGATGTTGAACCCTGTTGCCCCATATGTGATCATCCCTCAGAAAGTGCCTCTCATCTTTTCATCTCATGCCCAATGACAAGATTATTGTGGGCGGCCTCCACTGCAGGATTCCGCCCTCCCCAATGTTTGGAAGGAAATATTCATTGGCTAAACTTCATTCTTAAACCACTGAATCTCAGTTGTGAAGACCAATCTAGGTACACCTTGTTTGCTTCAACCTTGATGGATATGGTTTGGCTTGCTCGAAATAAGAAGGTCCATGAGTCAAAACCTTTTGATCCCATCTCTCTGTCTATATCCATCAACAACTCATTCGATAACTACTGGAATGCAATGTTCAAATCCAAAATGAGTAGAAATCTGACCCCCTGCTGGTCTCCTCCTGCTCGTGGATGGGTCAAGATAAATTTTGATGCTGCTGTTAGGGGAAATGTAGCATATACAGCTATGGTGTGCCGCAATTCGGATGGAAATTTTGTGTTTGGGAAGACATCCAAAGTGTCTACTGGGAATCCTGAGATTGCTGAAGCTACTGCTGCCCTTGTGGCCATTCAAATGGCTCATGAACAACACGAACGTTTTGTGATCTTTGAAGGGGATGCACAGAATATAATCAAGATGCTTGTGGATTCGATTCCTCCTCACTGGTGTGTAAACAACATCATTGAAGATGCGAAGAGAATACTTAAGAAATTTGTATGTTGGGATTGCACTTTTATTTCTAGGAGCTTGAACATTGCAGCTCACAATTTAGCTGCATATGCTTCCTATTGTAATCATTTTGGCTATGTTCCCCCTTCTTCCAATATTTTGTCTAATTTGGAAGAAGGGTGGAACAATAGTGTCTAGTTTCCTTTGGTTATGTTAATAATATGCTTGTTTTACCAAAAAAAAAAAAACCTACCAAATAGTTGATTACCCTACGGTTATAGCTCCGTGACCATTGCTGACTCCGAATTGGCTAAAGTCAACAATCTAGAATCGTCTTGTTGCCCTCATTCGAGCCATTGAAATCTGGGAGTCTGTCTGTGGTTTTTGCGTGTTCGAAAGCTGGTTGAATCCAACAGGAAGCGACAACCACGAGAAACACTCTGTTAGAGCTATAAGCTCTAGTTCAGTTTTTTGGTTTGACTGTTTTTGGGTTTAAATCTTGACTGACCACAAAATAAAAAGTTATACTTTCTGGTTTGTTGAACGTGGCATTCGATTATTGAATATTATTTCCAAGAACTCCCACTGTGAGTAAGATTGTGATCGATAGTTTATCCTCAAATTAGATAAATGTCTAATGACTCAATCAATTTCTTTTATGGGGTGAGATATGATTTCTGCATTCACAATTGCTATTATTTATTAAATATCACCATTTTCGGATTGTAAATATAGATATTTTTTTTACTTGTCAATTCCTTAAGTAAGGGGATTTGATATGTTGTAACATGCATATGAAGCGTGTAAATGAGAAAATTGTAGTCGTTATAATTGCAAAAAAAAAACATACCTTATAATTGGGCCTCCACGGTGTCAAGATATATCTCACATTGTAAGTCAACTAGCAGCGAGTTTGTTTCTTATACCTGATAGGCTTGTTCTCCTCTTGAACATGTTTTTTGGTTAAGTACCAGACTTTAACATTATATGAGAGCATGTTTCACTACCTATTCTTAATTTTAGGGGTTGTTTGATAAAACTGAAATTTAAGTGCTGAAAAAGCTAAACGCTCAATTCATAAAACTGAACACTTTAAGCGACTGAATTTTTACTGAAAAATAAGTTAACATGTTTGGTAAACCAAAAGCAAATGTCTGAAAATTATTTTAAGTTATAAATTTATATGTTTTACCAAAATTATACTTTTATTTATGTACTTTATAACTTTTTTTGGCCAAAATCGTGTTGGTAGTGGTGCTGCTAGTGACAATGGAATAATAATGGTGGTGATGGTGGCGGAGGTGGAAATGTGTCAATGGTGGTAGTAGTGGTGCGTGAAGACGTGGTGTTGGTAATTGTGATGGTAGCGATAGACAGCGACATGTCGTTTATGACAGTGATTATAGTGTGGTGGATATTTATATAGTTTTGGGGGACATGGACGTGGCGATAGAGGCAATGGTGTGGTGGAGGTTACGGTATCCTTGTTGTGGTGGTGGTGGTGGTAGTGGCTAGGTCGTTGTAATTGTGGTGGTGGTAGCAAAAGTAATAATAATTGTGGTGGTGGTTGTAGTTGGTGAAGGCGATGTCGCCAGCAAATTAATTGAGGCGGCATCATAGTGGTAATTATCCTTTTTATGTATAATTTTGTTAATTGACTTGTAATCATCTCACTTAGAATTAAACTGACTTAAAATTTCAGTCTATTTTTTGTAAGAATTAATTTTTTAAGTTATACAACGTTAAGCGTTATCGAACACACTTAATTAAAAATTATTAAAAACTTAAAGTTTTTAAGTGCTTAATTGCGTTATCATATACACTTAAAGTTTGGTAAGGTGTGTTTGATAACGCAATTAAGAACTTAAAACTTAAAATTTTCAATAATTTTCAATTGAGTGCGTTTGATAACGCTAAACCTTGTATCACTTAAAAAATTAATTCCTATCAAATATAGACTAAAATTTTAAGTCATAGTGGACTTACTTAATGCTGATCACTTAATTTTAAATGAGATGGTTAAAAGTTATTTAAAATATTTTTACATTAAAAAAAATAACTACCATCACGATGTCGCCTCAATTAATTTGTTGGCAACACTGCAATACAACCACCACCATAACCATTATTTCTTTTTGCTAACACCACGACCTAGCCACTATTACTATCACCACCGACACCATCACAAGGACAATGCCACCTCCACCATATCGTCGATGTTGTAACCACATCCATTTCCGCCAAAAACATCTAAAGATCCACAACACTACAACTACTGCCATGACCGTCATTACCGCCACCATTAACACTTTTTTGTAGCCGCCGCCGCCGCCACCACTCCATCTTCATTGCCACTATCACCACCAACACGATTTTAAGCCCCCAAAAAAGTTATAAAGTACATAAACAAATGTATAATTTTGGTAAAATGGATAAATTTGTAAATAAACAATTTTCAGACATCTGCTTTTGGTTTACCAAACAGATTAACTTATTTTTCAGTAAAAATTCAGTCGCTTAAAGTTTTCAGTTTTACGAAATTAGTGTTTAACTTTTTCAGCACTTAAATTTCAGTTTTATCAAACAGTCCTTTAGAATTAAGTGATCATCATTAAGTAGTCCTCCCTGGCTTAAAATTTTAGTCTATTTTTTGTAAGAATTAATTTTTTAAGTGATAAGATTTAGCGTTATCAAACACACTTAATTGAAAATCATTGAAAACTTTAAGTTTGAAGTGCTTAATTGCGTTATCAATTACACCCTTACTCTTTTGTCATAATTATTATCTTTTCCTAATTTATACCAGAGTTCTCTATTCTCATCCTCTCACTGCAATCCAATCCTCCCATAACTCGGATTAAGGTTCTCAATGTTGGTCGTATTCACTTAACTTCATTTTTCGCGTGAGGGCGGATATTAAAAATTAAGATATCTTTAATACCCCATATCATCTAGCAATACTAAGCATGTATTTGCTTCTTTTGCCGGAAAAACTTCTCATCCTCTTGATCATACTTTAGATTGAGTATCAAGCTTTAAGACATGATATTACAACAATCTTAATTATCTAAAGTAACATAAATACTTGCCGGACATTATCCAAGTTTTTGGTTGGTTAGGCGTCCATGGTTAGGCTTTCCTATTGAACAACAAACAACTACAACTTGGTGTAACATGAACATTTCGCAGCAAGACCGATTAATACCACCAAGCGCGTAGGTCAGCTGGCAGAGAGTTATCATAACTTAATCAGAGGTCTCGGGTTCGAGTCCTGAGAATGTAGCTGTGTTAAAACTTGGTAGGGAGAGCTTTGTTGCCCATATAATCCTGCCCAGCTCGAACCCGGATTAGTTGGCTCCGACTGTGGTGTCCAGATACCGGGTGGTCTAAAAAAAAAAAACAAGACCGGTTAATATCGTCATCGCATTGGCCTGTGCAGTTACTCGAAGTTAACATGACGAGACATTTACTTCGTCAGCATCTTAAGCCAACACCACGCACGAGCCACTCAAGCACACATGGATGCTCATTTATGATTACTTTGCCATCTGAAAATTACACTGAGCCAATGAATTATGCACTTTGCAAGCAACCCATTATAGCTCATATGCTACTCATACACCATTATTGCTAGCTAGACTTGGCAATTTTATGTTCGTACCTGGTAAAAAAAAAACCTAGGTACGGGTATATATATGTGATACCCGTGGAAATTAGACCATACCCGAATCGAACCGTATTTTTTGGGTCAGTTGACGGGCTACCCGGTTATTGTTATATAAATTCCCTTAACCCTAAGACCTCTTTGTTTTATTTCTTCTTCTTCTTCACTTCTGCCGCCCCTCTCTCTCTTTCGCTCTCACAAAAAACCAGTCAATCAAAGATCCATTATCTCCAACCAACAACAATCACTAATCACGACCATACTACTTCACATCAAGTCTACGGCGCCAAGTCCTTTCTCATGATCAATTGCACACAGATCTACATTAGCTCCGCCGTCAGTCCCGTCGTCACTTCGTCGCCGGGGCCATCATTTGAGAAAGTAATCGACGGCAGAGGCATCACGGTCACACCGTTATCGACCGTCACTCTTGACTGCGACCGTGACCGTGACCAGATCTTGTTCGCTCTGTCGATTACTCCTTCGCCGACTAGATCTTGTTCTTGAGAAGATCTTCACTCCATCGTCATTGTTCTCTTGAAGATATGTTTTTTTATTTTGTTAAATCGAGAAGTTCTAATCTTGATTTTTAGACTTCTTGTTCTTTTAATATTTGTTGTGATTGTTAAATCAAGTGATTTTGATTGTTGTGTAATGAATTTTGATGGAGAAACTGAGAATGTGATGCTTGTAATTTGGAATTTTCAAATTGTCATTGTAATTTGGATTGGTGGGGGTTAAAATGTGCCTAATTAGTAGGTAATTAAAAAAATTTATTGAAAAAAAGAACAATTAATCAAAATTTTGAAATTTCTTGCGAGTAATATCCTTCCCTTGTGGGTAGGGTACGATTCTCAAAAAGTGTACCCGAAAAAAATAGTGTAAAAATTTACATGACCCGTTTTTACCAGGACCCGATCGGGTTTTACCCTAACCGACGGATATACCCATTTGCCAGGTCTAACCTAGCCATGACATTATAAGACGGTCAACTCTTGGTTTTATTACCTTCCTTGGTGATAGTCCCTTGTCCTGGAAAGAGATATGCAAGGGAGCAAATGGACCCGATCGGGTTTTACCCTAACCGACGGATATACCCATTTGGTGATAGTCCCTTATCATGTTATTCTTTATATCTTGGCCGAGTACTGATTTATATCTCTACCTACTTGTGAAACTATTTATATATTTTCCTCGAGGATCGTGCAATATCACATCCTTAATAAACTTTACTATGACATAAAGTTGTGTGCCGTATACTTGACAATTCGATTTTTCATGAATGTGCGGAACGCATAAAAATTGATTGTCAATCTGGTGGGTGGGAAAATAGGTGAAGACATGATTTTAACGTGTCATATTTATTCTCACATGATAATTTTAGCTAATAAGTTCGCGAAAAGTCTTGGCCACGACCGGTTTCGCTTGATTTTAACCATAGTCGAGCATAAATGGGTGGGGGGTGGGGTATTGTTTCAACATTCATGAGTGTAGCCATCATGGTAGGCATTATTTTCTTCCTATAAAGTGCATGAGCACTTGAAGAGCAGTAAAATGACGATGATGAATTATTCATCATAGTTTGAATGCAATTGTTTCTTCTCCAAACAAATCATGAACGTAATTGACATGGAAATCCCTGGCCATTTCATCAAGATTCAAGATACAAGCTCTACATTTTCAATTTCAAGACTTTAAGATTGGAGCATTATTATATGAGAAAAGTTGAACAAGCTTTAAGCAAATGACATCAATTGTTTTGAAATCGAAGCATTGATGAAAAAAGTTGAACGAGCTTTCAGTAAAAGATATCAATTTGATTTAGATTTCTTTCTGCAATATACGTGAAACATCATAAATTACGTGAAAAGATGTGATTCTCACGATATTACATTTGACTTTAGTGTTATAAAGAAATAATTCAATTTGGTAAAGGGATAATTGCAAAAAATACCATCGTGGTTTGGGCCATTTGCAAAAAGATCCCTTATGTTACAAAAGTTGCAAAATCCTCCATATAACGCTTATTTTGTTGCAACTATTAGAGAAGTAGTCTAAATTAACGGCGCGTGCTCTTCACTCTCTTGAAAAATGCATTTAGTAAAAATTTATACTTTAAAAGGACTAAACTACCCTCCCTTTTTTTTTATCTCTCCCAAACAAGTCCTAATTTCTTCTCCAATTCCATCGCCCCTATTTTCCACCTGCGCCACCCTCACCACCACTGCCTTCATCTGCCACCTGTGCCACCACCATCCCAGTCTTGTGCGCCTGTGCTGCTGCCAGCCCTTTCACCATGCGTCTCTGATGTAGCCCCTTCACAATCCCGGCTCCACCACCCCGTCTATTACATGCGCCACCAACTGCCTCATCCAATCCTGCCTCGTCAATTGTTGCACCCAATCTCATCACCGCCAACAACCCACCCATCCCGCCGCCGCCATTACCGCCAAATAGCCCACCCAATCACAAATCACTGCTGCATCCAATCCTGTCACTGCCAAGAGCCCACTCAATCGCACAACAATTTGCACAAACTTAGATTGAACCCTAATCTCACTGCAGCCACCAACAATTCGAACCCTAATCACATAAACAAAAATCTAGGGTTTCAAATCGCAATGTGCGATTGAAACCCTAGAGCTAAGTTTGTGCAAATCGAGTAATCATCAATATCTAAGCCGTCGCCAACCCCTGTGCTATTGAAACCATAGATCTAAGTTTGTGCAAATCAGGTAAATCATCAACATCTAAGCCGCTGCCAGCCCCATTGATCCCCACTTGCGCCGCCGCAAGCCCCGCCACTTGCTGCCGCCAGTAGCCCTAAGCACCCACCAGCACCAATCAAAGAAAAAAGCCTTAGATCTACAATTAAGGGGAATGGGCCTTTGGAAGTCACAAATTAGAAATGAAAATTTGATCCATTTTGATTTATATAGAGGGACAATTTAGACAGTTTTACTATTTTATTACGGAATTTTTACGGTGCAACACTTATGCAATTTCATGTGTCTTTATATAACTTTTGTAACATAATGAGTCTTTTTGCAAATAGCCCAAACCAAGAGGGTGTTTTTTTTTGCAATTATATGTTTAGTAGACTTGTATAGATTACGTATATCCTAATAATGATCCTATGATAAGCAATCATCATAAATGATATCTTGACGGTTGTTTATGAGATATTAGTGTGACCATGAATTTTAAACATATCCATGCGTGAAAGAAGATTATAAAAAACAAAACTTTAAGTATCTTAAAGGTACTTATGCATAAAAAATTAAAAAAAATAAAAGGAATCTATCTATGCCTATTAATTCCTGTTTGTGCAGCACAAAATCTCAAAAAAGGTTAACGTAACGGAAAACAATCTTGGAATGTGGCCCTTAAACGTTCACCGAATTGACACGGTCAAATTCTTCTTCTCAATCGCAATCAGCCGCAAACTCGGAACCGAGTCTTGGACTCGTAACCCAGACTTCCCACTGCCAGAAATTAATTGAATTGAATTGAATGGGTCTTCCACTTTCCGCCCTAATAAATAAAATAATATGATCACGGATACGAGCTAAAGTTTGTTCACGGCCTCCGTTTCATCCTACTTCACCACCTTCATCGATACCATCAAAAGTCACACGACAATTCCCTTCTCCCTCGGTCGGCCCTGAAAGATCCGCCGATAACGCTCTGAAAGTACCCATTTTGACGGGTCTCTCATCCCCACTTGCTACTTGCTACTTCTATCTATCTACCCTCATCTACTCAACTAAATCTCCACCGCAGCATGGGCCAGTCGTCATCCATTTCCAGCCCCTCCCCGGGCTCGAGCCAGCGGTTCACCGGCCCCGCATACAAAACAGAGATCTCGACTTACAATCCCGAGGACAGAGGCATCTTCGGGAATATAGACTACATCTCCGAGATTCCCGACGAGTGCCTGGCCATAATCTTCCAGTTCCTCAGCTCCGGCGACAGGAAGCAGTGCTCTCTAGTCTCCCACAGGTGGCTACTCGTGGAAGGCCAGAGCCGCCACCGGCTCTCTCTGAGTGCTCAGTCGGAGCTCCTTTCCAACATCCCGTCCTTGTTCGCTCGTTTCGACTCGGTCACGAAACTCGTTTTACGATGCGAGCGCCGATCCGTGAGCATAAACGACGACGCGCTGGTCCTGATCTCGTTCCGGTGCCCTAATTTGATTCGCCTCAAGCTACGCGGCTGCCGTGAGCTGACCGACGTCGGAATGACCGCTTTTGCTAAGAACTGCAAGGGATTGAAGAAGTTCTCGTGTGGATCCTGCATGTTCGGCGTCAAAGGCATGAACGCCGTGCTCGGCCACTGCTCCTCCCTGGAGGAGCTCTCCGTCAAGCGCCTCCGTGGGAGCAACGACGGCGGCGCCACCGCGGAGCTGATCAGTCCCGGCGCGGCGGCATCCTCGCTGAGAACGATATGCTTGAAGGAGCTCTACAACGGTCAGTGCTTTCAGCCGCTCATAACCGGATGTAATAATTTGAAAACGCTTAAATTGCTACGGTGTTTAGGCGATTGGGACAGGGTTTTGGAAGTAATTGGGAATCGGAAGAATTGTTTGGTTGACGTTCATTTGGAGAGACTACAAGTTAGTGATGCTGGACTTATTGCGATATCGAATTTCCTTGATTTGGAGATATTGCATATTGTGAAGACGCCGGAGTGCACGGACGCCGGAGTCATAGCAGTGGCGGAGCGGTGCAAGTTGTTGAGGAAGCTTCATATCGACGGTTGGAGGACGAATAGGATTGGAAACGAAGGCCTGCTTTCCATTGCTAGGCATAGCGCGAATCTGCAGGAATTGGTTCTCATTGGTGTTAATCCTACTTCGATAAGTTTGGGAGCGATTGCTTCGAACTGTATGAAGCTGGAGCGGCTAGCGCTGTGTGGGAGCGACACGGTTGCTGATGAGGAGATTTCCTGCATTGCCTTGAAATGTGTGGCTTTGAAGAAGTTGTGTATAAAGGGGTGTCCGGTATCGGATCAGGGGATCGAGGCGTTTGCTTGGGGTTGTCCTAATTTGGTAAAGATCAAGGTTAAGAAGTGTAGAGAGGTGACCGTTGAGGTTGCGGATTGGTTGAGGGCCAGGAAGGGGTCGTTGGTGGTGAATTTGGATTTGTGTGAGGCTGAAGCTGAAGCCCTGGATGCAAGTGTCAGTGATACTGGAGCACAAGATGATGCTGGAGAAGTTCCACCGGCCGTGAGCCGAGTAACAGTTGCTGATGCCCCTTCGAGCAGTATTGGACGGTTATCTGTTTTTAAGTCGAGGTTTGGCCTTTTTGGAGGTAGGAGTCTTGTGCCTTGTACGTTCAGGAGGTAGCTCGTACATGATCTGAAACAAGAGTTCGAACGGAGATTCTTGTTTTGTTTACATTGTTTTCTGTTCTGAATCACAATTTACTTCGGTTTGGTGTTTAAGCCTTTCTAAGGGGCCGTGATTTTATTATATTAGCCCTCACAATGGAGCCTGTGCTAATATATTGCTGAAAAAGTACCTATGGTCCTCCAAACATCCCCAAATCCGACCCTGGCGACCCCCTTCCTGTGTTAGTTTGAGTTTCCAAAATGTTTGAGTGCTTTAGCAGAACATTGCTTAGCGCCTGAGATATGTATTTCGTGCGTTCTCTTTATGAATCTGACCTTTTGCATGACTTATTTGCTAAATTGTGTGCAACGTTGTTTTGTCTGCCTGCACACAGTTGCAATTTGAGCAACCACCAGTTTGTTTCCTCTTTTTGTTGTTCTTTTATTTTAGGGATGCCAGACAGAATCATAATGTACTACATATTCCTTGTGAAGCTTTTGGTATTATTCTGTTTGAAAGGAGCTTAATTTTGGCATGGCAAATAGGGCAACCATGATCCTGTGTGGTACAAGTTATCATTTATATCATTTGCCTTTTCCATGCTTGCTTTGTTATAAGATGTCTCGGTAAGATGTTGTATGGAACCTCAAACTAGTCAACGTCTGGAATATGAGCTGATGAGCAGGATGCTCAACCCCTTTGAACGGCCTCATGTTCCTTTCTTGCCACACCAGATGCATAAGGCAAAGAGGTCCCACATTCCAGACCTTCCGCTTCATTGTTCCGCGGTTCCCTAAGTGCCTGTTTAGCTTGCTTTCCCTGATGGGACCTTAACCCTTGACACCACAACTAGGCAGCAACATAGACCAATGAGAGGTTGAATCCGAAGTGCAGGATCCAACCTGAATTGGTATTGGAGCTCAAAGAGGAGCATAGTCCTGGATTGTGATCTGAGCAAGTAAAGGTGCAACTGTTGCTAGTGGTGATTTGAAGCTCAAAGAGGAGCATAGTCCTTGACTGTGCAAAGTGGTATTGGAGCTCGAAGAGGAGCATAGTCCTCGATCGTGATCTGAGTAAGTAAAGCTGCAACTGTTGCTAGCAGTTGTGAATTATCAGCTTTCAAGTCAAGGTTTAAACTTTTCTAGATTTTGAAGTCTTGTACTTTCAGGTAGCCGGAAATGCTAAGAGTTGTTCCGGTGGTAGGGCGTGAACTTTAGGAACAAGAGATGAAGAAGAGGGGCTCTTGCTTCTTTACATGGTTTTGTGGTCATCATTTGTGGAAAACCTTGGTGTTTGAGCTTCTGTTCTTTGTACTGCGGCATTGATATGTAATCTGGCTCAAAATATCTGCACTTTTGCTCCTTTAGTGCTGGTTCTCTAGGGTATTTTCAATGTAGCACTACAGGCACGCCAACGTGCGTGACGCTTGTATGGTGTTGGTTTTACAAAATCAGTTTAACCCTTTTTGTCACCTTCTCCTCCATCCCCCGCCTCCCTGCTCTTTGCCCTTGCCGTTTTCTTTGGGTGCTGTGTGCTGCACAGTAATGGTGAGGGGTATAACTTGAAATTTGTACCACCTCTTCTCATGGCAACAGGATCCAGACTCGTACACATTTTTACCCATTTTGGTATTGGTATTTGTTGAGCTCCTCTCTCTTTTTATAATTCCCTGGGCTCGATCAGGATTATGCATAAAGTGGTCTAGCTTTTGGTGTGGTAGATTGTCCAGCACAAAGTCTGTGGTTTCCCTGCTAATGTGATATTAGAAGTTTCATTCTCTTGAATGGGAGTAAACAATGATGCTTACCCGAGTCAAAGGACATTTAAATGGTCTGTGACCACGTGATTTTGGTCTTTACTTGTTTTCTTTTTCTCTCTCCTCTTTTTTTGGCAAAGTTTGCTACTCAGGGGGAGGTTGGTTGCTTCTTGGTCTTGGAGATCCTTTATGTGGGTGGCTATGGAGACTAAAAAGGTTTGAGAATATGAGCATCCCTAGACCCACTTTGAAATTTCAATGGCTTTTCCCCTTCTCTTCCCCCCTTAGTCATTTGGACTTGGCTAGCTAGTGGCTGCCGATCAGTTTAGTCTTCATTACTCCGGTTGAGAGATTTTCCGAAGACTGGACTACTCTTGCGAGTAAATTCATTTCATTCTCCGTCTAGAATGTTTTTGCCTACGAACTATGGCTTGGCTTCTTCTGGCCCTTCTCTAGGAAGAGGTAAAAGCAGAGCAGGAAAAACATGTATTAACTTGTTTTAATATTTTTTGTCAAAAATATCTGTAACAGTATTTTGACTATCATTTTAACAAAATATAAAAGCATCTCTATTGCATTTGAATGTAATATTTCAACGCATTTATATATCATCAACAAAAGGGTGAATCATAGTAATATATATATATATATATATATATATATATATATATATATATATATATATATCCGCAAGAAGTTGGTCAGCAGTGTTGAACTTTATGTTTTTCACAACAAAGTATCGAGAAACAAAATACTTTTACAGAAATTGTCGACAAATGAAGACTAAGAGTTTATGCTCTTATCTTACTTTTTGAAGAAGAGATTCGTTTTGGAATTGTAAGTATATGCGGGTCACCAGAAAAACTTAGATAGTGTTTGAAACAGTTTTTTGTTCAGTTTTGAAACTGAAAAAAAAATTTGTTCTTTGACAGACGGTCCTCCCTTCAGTTTTATAAATCAATTTTCGAAATATGGTTGTTTTTTAAAACTCCATTTTGGAGTTTTCAATTTTAGGTTTTTTTTTCTGAGATCCACCTTTCAACTTTTATTGAAAGCATTTATGTTTCTTCTTCCCTTCAATCTTCATCACCAACATCTATCATCCAAGGACACCAAACCAAGAACATTGCCAACCACCATACCCACTAACAGCCACCACCACCGCCACCAATGACCAACACTTTCGAACACCAAACTACAAACACTAACAACCACCACAGTCATCGATCGTCGATCTGCCACCACCATTGATCAACATACCCAAACACCAAACTTGCTAACACCGCCATTGACCGTCGCCACCACTACCACTGACCAACACACACGAACAACACCAACTACCATAACCACTAATAATTACAACCACCACTGACCAATATTGTCGAACACTAAACCTTCTAACATCAGTTACCACCACGACACCACCATTCCCTAAATCCAAATAATGATCATACCGACCAGAGGCGGAACTAATGTAGGGCCGGGGGGACCATGGCCACCCCCTACCCCTCCTAGTATATGTCACTAAAAGATTTTAATGTTACCAACATGACATTTAGTAAAACATTAAAATTAAGAAGTTAAAAAATTTCTAATATATATTTTAGCATTTGAACACTTTCAATTTATTGTTGTTTTTAAAGATTCAAATCGTGTTATTAACAAGTGCCGCTAAAAATCATTTGAAGTTTGAGAGAGTTTAAGTTTGTAGTGAATATATAATTCCTTATATTTTGTTGTTTTAATTCCAATTCACAAGAAAATTTTGGTTATTCTTTTTTTTGGTAGACAAACTCAAAGTTCGACTAATATTTTTTCTCGCTACTCAATTTTAAATATACATTTTTTATATATACAACTGATATATTCACAAATGTTATATGTGAGTAGCATTATTCAAAATATTTTTAAACTTATTGTGCAAGTATAAGTGCACACAAGTATATAACTTCAATATAGATGTGATGTCGGAACTAATACACATAGATATATTATTCTTTTTGCATATCTCATACCATTGAAGACTAAAAATGATTCAAGTTTATTTGATGTCGCTTCCTGCACCAAACATAGTCGTGGTCATATTACAATAATTTTATAGCACTAGCAACTAAAGTTTTTACATGCAACTTTTGGTCCCCCTCGATGTAGAATCCTGAATCCGCCCCTGGTACCGACCACCATTTTTTTACACAAACACCATCAAAAGATTTCATTCATCGATTAGCTCTAGTATATTTGATTTGCGCAGGTAAATTTCAAACCATTCACCAAATTGAACCCCAATCAAACCATGAAGCCTTAATTCACAAGCTAGTGTGTTACAACCATAACAGTAGTTGGACGAAGGCAGAGGATATGTGTTCGTCGTGGTGGGGGCGCTTCTGGTTGTTGAATATAAGAGCTGAGAAGAAACTCTCAAGTATTGGAAAATGAATGAAAAGAGAAGAGAAGAAAAATAGAAAAGAGAAGAGAGGAAAAAAAAAGAGTAAAAATCAATTATGCAAAGCTGTATCAAACAACCCATTTTGTAAAAAAAAAAAAAAAACTCAAAGAGGTTTTAGTTTTTACTTTTCTGAAAGTAAAAATTGAAAACTGAAATGGGTTTTAAACGCACCCAAAGATTAGTTTTGGGAAGTGTAGGAAGAATTGCAACAAAAGTGATAACCAAATGAAGAAAGTGTAACAAAAAGGTACTCGGGTCTCTTCACTTAGGCTTCGTATTGTTCTATTTTTGTTTCTTATTTTGTATTGTCAATTTTTGTTTAGAAACGAATCAAAACAAAAATATCATCTTGTTCGATTAAACTTTTCTAAGAAGATTTAGAAAAAATTTACACTTTCCATATCTACTTTTGAGTGTTGTAAAACGAACAAGAGTGCAGCACTATAAACAAACAAGAATATGTAAAACGAACAAGGGTTAATTACACACGGTACCCCTGAGGTTTACCCTAAATTACACACGGCTAGATCTAAGTATTTTTATCACTCTCTGCCCCCTCTAGTTTGTCATTGTGTTACACATGACTCATTTTCGTTAGGGTTCTGTTAGAAAAAATTAGGGCAGTATTAATTTATTACGATATCCCAAAAATACCCTTTTGACTTCCTCCTCTCTCACCAGAAAAAGCAAGCTACCGCCATTGATGACATCCGCCATCACCGCCGGCAGCTATCCACTGCCCACTTACACACAGGCACATACATACAGAGAAGTTCGTGGTTGGAAAGAGGATAGAAGTAACAAAGGAAACCTTATTTTCGATGCAATCTCCTCACAAATCAATTCCCTAAAGTACACAACCCAAGCTAAATTCCCGATGAAAGATTCATCGCAAAAACACCGTTTACCGAGCCGAATCTAGAACCCGCTGGATGATGACGGCTCCTCGTTCAGCGTATTGTCGTGGCCGGAAGAATCGATCGTCGCCTGGATGACGACGGCTCCTCGTTCGGTGTCTCAAAGGCTTGAAAGTCAAGAAACTGCGCGTAATAGCTCACCTAGCTCCATGAATCGTCGAAGGCTCCCCGGCTTTTTTCACTTCTGAAGTCGGCTCGTTGGTCAGTTCGTATTCTGACCGATAACCACCTGATCCCAAACGACGGTCCTGGGTCAGCCCCAAAACTATCCCTGCAAATAATCCCAACAGAAGCCTTTTTTCTTAGTGATTGGAAAGGAGGGCGCCTGCCGGCCAGAGGACTGTTGGTCCAATTGATACCATTGACTGGGGAATTAGCACTACTAGCAGACCAAGGAATCCGCCCTCGTCGAGTCAAGAGACATGGGCTCTATCGATGAGAGCTTAGGTGAAGGAAGGGTTTTGAAAGAAAAACCTAAACCAGAAGAAGGACAATACCTGATGTCGAATGCGTTGGTCAAGCACGGGATTACGGCCCAACTTCGTACCTTTCCGGCATAAACCATATAGCGAACAAGGATCAGGAATGTCTTTCGGCCGGAGGAGTCAATCGCCGCCGCAAACCCGTCGTTCGCTCAGTGACGACAGCGTCGCCTCAGAAAGGCTTCCACTGTGTAAAATTTGGCATCTGGGATGTGAGGGTCCTTGGCCGTGGGGCGAATGGAGCTGGAGCCAATTAGAGCTGAATTCAGAGAGACGAAAGTGGCGGTGAACTGTTAGGAGGAGTGGGTGGGTGGGTTGGGTAAATTTGTTTTTTCATGAAGGGTATTAGTGTCTTTTTATTAATTCCGTTAACCCCGTCAAATGAAAAATAAAAAAAAATAGCTGAGTGTAATTTTCAAAGATAGGGGGGTCCGTGTGTATTTTAAGGTAAACCTCAGGTGCCGTGAGTAATTAACCCAATGAACAATAGTGTTGCTCATTTTACATATTCTTGTTCGTTTATACTTTTCATATCTGCTTTTTCACTATATAATTTTTCAAAATGTCATTATTATTGACGTGCCAAGCCCCTAAAGTCCATTAAAATTTATGACGTTAGGCTCACTAATTAGCCTTTAGTCAGAGGCAAACCCCACATTCTTTTTCTTTTTCTTCAATTGCCGCCAACCCTAACCCCCAATATACACAATGAGATGGCGTAGCCGAACACTAAATCAGAGGAGAATGCGTCGTGAATGGGGTATTGGGAGGGAGGCAAATGTTGAGGAAGAGGCAGTGATGGGATTTGGTGTGTCTGGCACTAGCGGCGGTAGTGGTGGTGATTGTATGGCAGTGGATCGTGGGTCTTTTTGGATGGCGATGGAAGGTGTGGAGGGTGGTGGCAACATTTGGAAGACGGTGGACCGTAGAACTGGTGATATTGCGGTATGGGTAAAGCTGTAGTGGAGGTTGAAGGTGGTGTTGCGGTTGTTTGGCGCGGCAGCGGTGGTGGTTCATGGGAGGAAATGAGATCGGAGGTGGTTAACGGTGGCAAGCTTCGGTTCTTCGTGGTGGCACGGAGGTGGTCGATGATGTGCCATGGTGGTGGTGCTGGTTGGGGGGGGGGGGGTGGAGCAGCCTGTCAAAAGTTGTGCAGAAAGATGAACAGTGTTTCTTTTTTTGCTTTTTTCTTGACAAGGGATGAACCTTGGTCGAAATTTTTTTTAAAAATCCCCTTGAAATGGTTTTACTTTCTCCACTGTTTAGACTATTTTTTTTTATCCAAAGCATCCAATATTTTGATGATTCTTTCTAGAATAGAAACAAAATAGTGTAAACAAACAACAAAAAAAGGGGTTGTCCTAACTTAACTAGAAGTCTCGGTTTCGAACCCTATGAATGCAGCTGCGTTAAAACTTGGTAGGGAAAGTTTTGTCGCCCATGTGGTCTTATTCGGCTCGGAAGTATGAAAAACATAATCACACTTTTGTAACAAAAAAAGAATTTTTTTTGCCTCATTATACATATATGGAAAAATAAAAACTACAAAAGAGCAATTCCACGACTTGGTTTCGTTTGACAACACTTTCAGTTTTTGTTTTCAAAAAAACAAAAATCAAAACTAATTAAAAAAAAAAATTGTAAATAATTGGTGGGTGTTTAAAAAACGAATTTTTTTTTTTTGTGGTGGTTTGCGGTGGCGGTGGCGATGGCCGACAGTGGTGGTGGTCGGCCGCCGATAGTTGTCGGCCGTCGGTGGTAGTCACCAGCCGGCGGTGGCTACCGACAGTCACCGGCTGTTGGTGGTGGTCTCAAAATAAAAATCAAAACTGAAAATCGAAACTCATTTTAGAGTTTTCAAAAACAGCCCTGGTTTAAAAACTGGTTTTTTTTTTAAACTGAAGAAAAAAAAACCAAAACTGTCCGTCAAACGCGCTTATTTTTTCCAGCTTACAAAACTGGGGAAAAAAACTCTGTCAAACAGGGCCAGAGTTTTGGCTCTCCTCTCCCTCTTTCTCTTCTTCAGACCATAAGACAAAAATTGCGGGTGCAAGATAAGTGTTGTTTGGTATCTTCATTAAAATCTAGGCTATATTGTAAACAACCCCAAAAGTTATGTCATTTGATTACAAAAAAAAAAAAGTTATGTCATTTTTGGCAATTAAAATCTTCATCTTTCATTCTTATATTTTCAATTTCAAGCAATTGATCCAAAATTGGATGACCATAAAAATTAAGTGGACAGTCTTTCATACATATATTTCACGCGGCTTTCTTTAGCGGCAAAAATGTCCGATGCATGTCCAACTCCTCTTCTTATCGCCTATTTCTCTCTCGTCTTCTTTTCTGCCACCATCCATTTTGGCCATGACCATCACTGTCACCACCCATAACCACCAACTCCAAACCATTGCCACCAAAACTACCTCCACAGACTCAAACCACCATTGTTTCACCCTTGGCAACACCACAAACACCGACATCCACCACCTCTTCACCACTATCGACAAACTGACCACTCACTACCCGCCCATGTCCACAAGCAACCATTACCACTCCACCATTACCAAAAAAACCACCACCCCCAACAACACCCAAAACCATCACTAACAAACAAGTTACACTAAATGCAAATCATCTACAAAGATTCTCAAAAAGGTTTTAGATTTCAAATTAGTTGGTACCCCTTTCCCAACCAATTGACGAATCTTTCTTACCATCACCGTCGTCTATCTAAAGCTCAACTACAACCGATCGTCAAAAGCTCAACCATCGTCGGCCATCAAAAGCTCAACCGTCAGAAGCTCAAAAACCACCTGGGATCATAGCTCAAAAACCGCCAGTTGTCGATCCCATCACAACTCAACCATTGTATGCCGTTAGAAGCTCAAAAACCGCCTAGGGTCACAGCTCAACCACTACCAGTTGTCGATCCCATCACAGCTCAACCACCGCTGGCAATCACAACTTAACAACCACTTGTCGTCGCAGCTCATTCACCACTGACCGTCGATCCCATCTCATCTCAGTCATCGCCGACCATTGAGTGTATCATCGCTTAACCATCGACAACCATAAAACCCATCACACCGACGATTGTCAAACACATTACAACTCAACAACATGTCGTCATACACATCAAATATTACAATTCAACAACCACCATGTGGTCATGGTCGGTGTGGTGGTGGTGGCGGGTTCGAAAATTGGAGATCGGCGGGGTTGAGGGAAAAGAAAAGGATGGTGGATCGATGGTTGGAATTTGGAGAAGAAGGAAGAAGAAGAAACAAAAGAAAGAGTTTTAAAAAATTGGCTATGACTTTGGATAGCCAAAAAAATGTTTGACATGTGGTTGGTATTTGATTTTTTTTTAAAATTTTTGTATAGGTGTTTACGCAGATATCCTTTTAGTTGTTACATGTGCGTTGCACATGCTAATTTTTGCTCATATTTTTTAAGTTAGTCATTTTTGGGTTTAATTGTATTATATCGAAAATGGCAGAATTTTAATTATCTAACCATTAGGCTGTTATCCGCATGACATTTCATGATATGTCATTAGTATCATTTCTTTCTTGCCTGGCAATTTATCCCCGGGGGGGGGGGGGGGGGGCGCACTTTAAATTTGAGCCTAGTTTTTCAGATGTTCTTAAATTTGACTTTAATTTTGGTCATCTATGTAGGAGAAAATAGCTAATGACCCCTTTGTAATATCTCGGGTGCGATTTCACCCTTTTCACTTACAAAATTATGTAATAAAACCCTTAACAGCTAACAAAGCACCGCTCCTTAGATGGAACGGTTATGAACTTATTGAAATGACATCAATACCCCTTTTTTCTTATCACATTTAGCTCAATGCACCTCTACATCTCTTCTAACCCTTTCAATTACCCCATAGCCGCCATTCACTTTCACAGCCACCCCATTCCCCATTACCACCACACCATCTATGCACACATACCCACACGAACATACAGACACCCCACAATTACCCTCACTCTTTTATCACCCACAAACACATGCACCTTGCATGCAAACAAACGCACATACCACGGGTTACCCCTTCCCCACCATTATACACACCCTGCACATATACCCCCTCCCCTGCGCGAACACTCATTGCACGAACACACACACACACACACATATAATATCAGGCACAACACTCTGAACACACACTGTGCACACACATAATCAACTTATTTGATGAATTTATGGTTGACATGTTATGAGTGTGTGTTTCTTTAAGTGGTGAGGAGAGGGGGGCGGTGGTCGTGGTGTGTACGTGGGTGTGTATACGCAGAGTTTGTGGGTGGTGTGTGCTAAGTGGTTGTTTGGGCAGAATGGGTGATGGGGCGACCTAGGTGTTGTGTGTGACAGTTGGGTGAAAAGGGATGAATACAACAGTAGAAATGGGTGGCGTTGCGAGTGCGAGGGTGGTTGAAGAGAGTGGAAGTGAAGAAGGGAAAAAGTTGTCCTTTAAAAAGATTATGTTGGTCAACATGCATGATTTCACATGTGATTAAAACTGACAATTTTGTGTAAGGACAAATACTTTGTGAACTATTTGGGGGGGGGGGTTGGTTTAGCGTATCATCTCTAGATCTGTAAGTAGAGTGGGTGGTATGGCACCCGAGGTATACTACAACGAGACATTAGCTCTTTCCTTTCTTGTCATATATATATGCTTCCGATTTCAATTTGGTCCATAAGGCCTCCAAACTATAATGCCCGTGAATTTCACGAGCGAAAAATCAATATAACACATCGAAACATTTTTCTTTATTCTTCATCATTCTTTTGTTATTTTCATTCTATATGCTTGCACTCGTCTCTCACCATAAATCAGGCACCGACCTACCTCATACTATATAAATACATCACCACCAAATTCAACACTAGAAATTTGATTTTGCCCACCTAATTTGATGGTGTTCAACTTTTGCCTTTTCATAATTGATGCAATCTTAACTTTAGGGGGTTCAAGTTACAAAACTTCAGTTCTAATAGATTTAGCGATAAAATAATAGTATGAAAAACATTTTGTTGATAATAGTAACATTATTAATGAAAACCTTTCATCACTGCATTGCATATAGTGACGCTTTTGAGTTAGGCTTAATGCCAAAAGATTGTTGCTAAATGCCTCTTATGCAGCTGCTAAAATGTGTAATGACAATCTTTCGTCCTTAAAATGCATTTAGCTACCTTTTCAACATATGATTTGTCCAGGAGAGGACCTGATTATTACTTTAAGGATCAAATTGAAAACAAAGCGAAACAAAGAACTAAAATGTAAGAAGTCAAAATTTTAAGAAGTTTCTAAAAATTAGACGAAAACATGAAGGACCATATTTGCAACTTTCATTTTGGCAAATATGAACTACGAAAGATATGACTTGTGTAATCGGTTTTATATAATGAAAGGAAAAAAATTGGCTACTACCCCGGTTGGAGAAATCTTCCTCTTACCCCCTATATAGCGACAATCAATCGTCTCTAAATATTTGTAATGACTTTTATTTAGTGACGCTAAAAAAAATTCTGCTAATAATTGACGCTGAAATTGTTAGAAGAAAAGTCATTAGAAACATTTAGCGACTATTAATTGTCACTATATACGGGGTTGGAGGAAAATTCCTACAATTCGGATAGGAGCCAAAGTTTGTTCATGATGAAAACACATATGACGAGTGTAATCAGGAGCATGAGATAAGAAAATTTCTTCCCGCTCTTTAAAACCCACTCGTCCTCCACACAATTTCTAGAGAAATAAAACAAAGGAGGGCCAAAAAAAAAAAGTAAGGCCCTGTTTGACACTCCTTTTTCTTTCCAGTTTTAGAAACTGAAAAAAAAAGGAGTGTCAAACATGACATTAGCTCTTTCCTTTCTTGTATGGCACCCGAGGTATACTACAACGAGACATTAGCTCTTTCCTTTCTTGTCATATATATATGCTTCCGATTTCAATTTGGTCCATAAGGCCTCCAAACTATAATGCCCGTGAATTTCACAAGCGAAAAATCAATATAACACATCGAAACATTTTTCTTTATTCTTCATCATTCTTTTGTTATTTTCATTCTGTATGCTTGCACTCGTCTCTCACCATAAATCAGGCACCGACCTACCTCTGTTTGACACTTCATTTTCTTTCCAGTTTTGGAAACTGGAAAAAAAAGTTGCATTTGGTAATCATTTTTCTTTTTTGGGCAAATTACACTTATATCCCTGAGGTTTGGGTATAATTACAGTCAAGGACAACAAGTTTCAAAATGTAACATTCCGTGACCAAACACTTTTAAAATGTATCAGCCGTGTCCATCCGTTAGGGTTCCATCCAAAAATTGTACTTTTTGTATGATGTCATCAATATGTATTTTTAAAATGACGATACTACCCCTTGTACTGTATATATTGAAAAATATCTGTATATTATTATATATGATTTATTTATCAGTTTTAGTTTTAGGATATTCTTGAAACCCTAATTTGCAAATTAGGATATTCTTGAAATCCTAATTTGTAAATTAGGATTTTCTTGAAACCCTAATTTGCAAATTAGGATTTTCTTCAAACCCTAATTTGCAAATTAGGGTTTTCTTGAAAAATATCCAATGTTCAAATTAGGGTTTTCTTGAAAAATATCCAATGTCTTCCCCGGCTAACTCGTCGGCAGCCCCTTCCTTTCGCCCCACGCCGGCAGCCCCTTCCCCTCGCCCCTCGCCCCACGCCGACAGCCCCCTCCCCTCGCCCCACGCCGGCAGTCCCTTCCTTCTTACACGCCATGGCAGCCCCACTACCGGCAGCACACGCGGTCGCCGGCGCCGGCGACTAACTCCGTTCCCCGAAATGCCCCTTCATCGTGCCTCTGCGAGCATCGCGCCGATGCGATCGTGCCGTTACCACTGCAACCGTCCGGTCAGCAGCCCGTCGCCGGCCAGCAACTCCGATCAGCAGCCCGTCGCCGGCCAGTAACTCCGATCAGCAGCCCCACGCTCCTTCACCGAGCGCCATCACCAGCGCCTCAGCTGCCATCTCGAGGGAAGGTGACGCCGACGACGGGAAAGGGGAAGGGGGAGGGTGGGGGCGACGGGGAAGGGGAAGGGGAAGGGGAAGGGTGCGGCGACAGGCGAAGGGTGCTGTCAGACAGAAATGGCCAAATGGGCTTGGGGGGGGGGGGGGAGAAATGACATTAATGGCATTAAAAATAAGAAGATGAAATAATGGCATTGAAAAATAAATAATGTTCCAACTCAGGCGTAATAAAGTCTTTTCATTAAAACCGTTAGGGTTTTTAAGATTCTGTTTGGTCAATGGACATAAGTGTAATTTGTCCAAACTATTGTCCTTGGCTGTAATTACCCCTAAACCTCAGGGATATAAGTGTAATTTGCCCTTCTTTTTTTTTTTCTTCTTCAGTTTAAAAAATCAGTTTTTTAAACTGAAAAAGAAAAAAAAACTCAAAAAATGAGTTTTTAGACCCCCACCACCACCACCCTCCCACTGTCGGCCGCTCGCAACAACCTCCGGCGATCACCGCCGGCCGGTAGCCACCTCAGACGACTGCCGACGGCCACCTTTGACAACCACCACCGGCGACCACCGTCGGCGACCACCTCCGGTGACCATCGGCTGCCACCTCTGGTGACCACCGTCGGCGACTGCCGGCGGGCGGCCAGCGACCACCGCCGGCAGCCACCAACCACCGCCACTGCAAATCACTACAAAAAAAAAACTGGGTTATCAAACACCCACTTGTTTTTGTAAAAAAAAAATTTTTAACTGCTCTTTAATTTTAATTTTTTTTTGTTTTGGAGACTGAAAACAATTTTTTTTTTTGTCAAATAGAGCCTTGAGTTGTAGGGCAGGCATCCTCGTCATTTAACTTGTCAACAATTTAATTTGCGAGTGTAGGCCAGCAAAGTGCAAGTATAAACCCTAATTCTGCATATCAGTTCTTGACTCTCTTCCTCTATTTTACACCTCCGAACAGCTCCCTGCAATCCACATGTCGCCGCCTTCCTCAATGGCCGACAAATTTGACGCCGCTGGTAAAGAGGTAAGCTCTGTTTCTTGCAGTTTACTACCTCCGTTATACATCGACTGTCATGTGCACATGGAATCGACCTTAATTAGCTCTTGTATAGTTGTGGTCACACCCTTTTCGGCCGGTTATATTCAACACCTTTTGTCGCGAAAGTAGCATTAGCGACACTGATGAATACTAGTTGAGCCAATTAGTTTGGGATGAACACACAACTGGAAGTGAATATTTCTGGTTAATCCTCACGGAGAATTCACAGAAACTGGGAGAAACTTGAGAAGCAGGGAAAGAGAGATAGAGAGTTCAGAGGGAATGCAGAGGGAAGAAGAAGATTTTACCTAAATTCTCATAGTATTCCATAACCATTTGCTGCACATGCTCCTCCTCTATATAGGAGGTTACAACCAATTGTTGGAAAATTAGGGAAAATAACAGAAATTAGAAAGACAGCAAATTAACACTAATGGATTACTAGTTTTAATTAATGCTAGATTTTCCCAGACACAAATCGGGTTTTAGTGCCATTAATTATGATCAGCGTTGGTTTCAGCCCATCGGTGGTGGACACGCGCTATTACTCCTCCTCCGTTAACTGCCCACACGCCCATAACCTACTCACTCTCAGCCATCTCGCTTTCATGCGCCCAGTTGTCTGCTGCTCCATTTCTTCTGTTTCCATCTTCAACCATTTCCTCTGTTGCTGTTGGCCCTTGATCAGCATCATTACCAGTGGTCTTGGATCTCAGCTTGAGCCTGAATTTGAGAGGAGGTCTTGTCAGGTCACTAACATAGTTCAGCTTCCTACGTAATTCGTCGATATGATGACACATGCTTTAACTTGACTATGATTTCTATGCCATAGAAACAAAGTAGTTTGGGTTCAATTGTTAATGTCATTTTTTTATTTCATCAAATCATTAATGTTAATTTTGCATTTGGCACCGTAAGTGCTCTTATGCCATACAGAGCGACGGCGGCGCTTTTCTGTAGTCTAGCACAATATTCACTTTTTGCAATTTGAATTGGGCGTTCTATACGGTCTTTCTTGCATGTAGGAAAAGATCCTGGCAGGCTAAATACAACACCTTTATGTTATTAAAGACGCATTAGCGCCCTAGTTGAACCAATCGGCTCAAATTCGACTGTTCATCGTGCTATTGCGACACATGCTTTTTGTCATCTCATTAATTCAAAAAGGGTATTTTTATGCTTCCACACCCAAAGTTAATTTAAACTACATCATTGTGGAGCCATGTCATAAAAAACTTCTCTACGCATAGCAGCATATTCAAATATTCAGAGTTGAGTTGGATGTTTTTTACATGGTCCTTGTATCTAAAGTTGGATGCTTTAATGTTCTTTAGGTTCTTGTTGAAATCGTGAAATTGGCTCAGAAAAGAGGAATGAAAGGTAGCAATGGTGGGTGGAAGGAATTTCTGAGTACTCATGATAAAAAGTTTGGGGCTAGCTTGAGTGATCCGGGAAGAAGGTCCATTGATGTACTCGTTTCTTTTCTGAAGACATTCAGCCAAGAGGATGATTTGAAGGTAACTAATAACAGCTATAAGTTTCTATACCATGGAACCAATTTTATGTGAACCATAATCTATCATGACAAACATGGTGATCTTCCATTTTTGTCTGCAGTTTTTCGATAAGGTGATGCAATGCTTTGGTAACCGTGATGCTGTGGTGAAATTCGAAGAGAAAGCTGCAGATAGTGAATCCCCTGAACAGGTTTGGTTGCATAACTTCTAAAACTTCAAGCAAATGGCAATATTGAGTTGCTATTTTTCCCTGGGTACATCTTTATGTAGGCCATGTATTATACTTTGCTTTATTCTGTTCTTTGTCCCCGTAACTTCATTTCCTCTGTCAGTCATATTCTCTATGTTGCGTGTAGTTTAAGAAACCAAATTATAGTGTTAGAAATAAGAAGTGCCTAAGGGGCACAATGGAGGTGGGTCTTGGTGTCTCTGTTGTGATCCATACTTGGAAGGAGAGGAAAACGTCACCTTTTATTGACTCGAGCAGCTGCTAGACTCTTCTTGAGCTTCCTTTTAGCCTTTCTTTTTTTGGCTCGACAACTTTTTCTAGATTTGACTTTTGTTTTGTGAGGATTTTGTTAGTTAGAGTGTGTTTGGAACCATGGAATTGATGGAATTTCATTTCAAATCCTCAAATTTTGTTGTTTGGAACATTAAAAAAAGGAATTGGAATTGGATTTCATGGTATTTGACTGGATTTGTTTCTATAGTGCAAAATCTGATTAAAAATGGTCGAATTTCATGGGATTTCGATTTACTTGAATTAAAAGTATTTATTTATCTATCTTACCCTTTTTTCTGGATCTCTCCAACAATGAACCAACCACCACCATCTTCATTGCCGCTACCGCCACACTACTTTTACTACCACCACCGGCACCACTACTGCCACCACCACCACCGGCACCACCACTACTGCCACCACCGCCACTGTCGCCACCACCACCACCACCACTGTCGCCACCACCACCGTCATTACCACAACCACTAACACCACTGTCGCCACCACGCCATCACCATTACCACTGTCGCTGCCCCCACAACCACTTCTAACACTACCGCCACCACCACCACTATTACTGTCGCCACCACCACCGTCATTGCCACCACCACGCCCCCACCATTACCACTGTCGCTGCCGCCACAACCACCGCTAACACTACCGCCACCGCCACCGTCACCACCGCATCCACCACTACAACTACCACCACCGCCACCACTACCGTCACCGCCAACACCGCCAGTAGTGCCACAACTACCACTGTCGCTGCCACTACTGCCGCCGCCACCACCACCACTGCCACCACCACCGCCATTGCATTCCCCACCACTACCACTACTGCCACCACCACTACCGCCACCGCCACTACCACCACCGCCAGTACTGCCATAACTACCACCGTCACCACCACTACTGCCACAACTACCACCATCACAACCACCACGGCCACCATCACTACCACCACCGCCAGTACTGTCACAACTACCACCGTCGCCCCCACTACTGCCACCACCACCGCCACCATTATTGCCACCACCGCCACTACCACCACCACCACCATTTTCGCCGCCACAACCCCCAATAATCCCACCACCTCCACCACCACCACCACCACCACCATCACTACTGCCACCACTATTGCCACCACTGCCGCCACCACTACTGCCACCATCACCACTGTCACCACTACTGCCGCTATTGCCACCACCACCATCACTACTGCCGCCGCCACCACTCTTGCCACCACCGCCACCATTACTGCCACCGACATCACTATTGGTGTCAGTTGACGACCACCTGTTATATCTCAATACCACCACTACCATCATTACCATCACTTGACCACCCCACCACTTCCACTGTCGATGTTGCTACCCCGTGCAGTGTTGCTGCCACCACCACCACCACCATGTGGTGGCACTAGCACACTTGAAACCACTTACCGTAATTTATTTCATCGTAAGTCAAAGATATAATTGTCTAAAAATTTATTACCTTTCCATTTCCTCTCTTCTCCAAACACAAAATTGGAATTCCGTGATTTGAATTCCCTTTCGTTCCAAAAAAAAAAAAAAAGTGAATTGAATTTTAAATCCAATTCCAAATCTGAATTCCAAATCCTAAAAGAATTGGTTCCAAACGGACCGTTAGTGACATCCCAGGGTTGTAGTTTGGTTGTTCTTTGTTGGCTCATTTCGGTGCTTGGGTGGTCTTGTTTAGGACTAGGTTTACCTGGAGTACTTGGCTTTTGGTTCTAGTGCTTTGTGCACATCTAGATACATTCTATTTAAAAATCACGTGCGGCCCATTTTCGTTCAAGTTGGTGGTGTTATAGGATGTACATGAAAATGCTTCGCTCAATATATTTTGTCAGGTAGATTTTAGTTTCTGGATTCTTCCCATGACCTGTGAATCTATTGTCTTTGTAGTATTTAATTATTTCTGCCCATGATTTAATGTCAATTCTCCACTCTGTTTCTCATTGACGTAAAAGTTTGCTTTCAGTTATTCCATATGCATCCCCAAATAAGCTCAATGGACACGCAAAACCTTTTCAGATCCTTCAGAAATTAGTGGCCCTCATTGCATACAAATACATGCACACACTCCTTGTAATTTATAATAAAGGACCTTTTCATAATTTATAAAACCATGCTTCTGTTGCTTTTCCTCTGTGTGCTTCTTCAGCGTCTGAGAATAATAGAACAAAAAATCACTTGGAAGCTAATGAAAATCATTACATAAGTGACTAATTACTATAGAGTTGGATGCACTCTATATCTGCAATTTACATCTCTTCCTCTTTTGGCTTTGTGGCAGTACAGAGGCTGGTCCGTACAACTCTTGAGCACCCTCAGTACCCATTAAATTATTCATTCCCATCATATGAGGAGGTTCGCTATGCTTTACTTTTTCTGCTGAGTATGTACATATCTTTGCATACCCTCATGAGATTATTACCTGCTTTTACATATTTAGTTGTTATGCGCTTCACAGTTAATTCAGTCAGTCTTTCTCTATGTACAACTTTAAATACACTGCCCAACGTTTTATAACAACATGAAGTGAGTATATGCTACTAAAATAAGTACTTGGTTTTCATGCCATTCTCCAGTTTGTCTGTTTATTCACTTTATTGACTGTAGTCTCTATGTATCAGATTGGGCTTGCCGAATTGGCATATAGTATATTAAAATTTGAAAGTACTTAGATAAAAACCCAGTTACCTAAAAATTTTTGTGAAACTGTTCCTTTTTTAACTGGATATGTTGAAAGGGGAATTTTCTTTCTACTTAGATTCTAAGCAAAGTGAAAACATGTTCTTATGACATATATGTTGCAAACTTAGTACTTAGGCTTGCTTCCCACCACAACAATGAATGCCCTTAAGAGGCACTTCAAAGTGCCTTTTCAGGTCATCTATTGTGGCACTTTTACTTATGTGACACCTAGAGTGGTGCTGAGTATTCCAGTGCCACAAGAAGTTGTAACGGCACTTTATTGTGTCTTAGATAAACATTGATGTGGCACTCTTAGGTGCCCCATAATTTGCTTTTCCTGGTACTTGCTCTGCCTCCAACGGTGCAAAACATTTATGAAATACCATTAGAAATGTCTCAGTACTAGTGCCACCAAGGCAACCGCATATTTTCTATTTTTTTGGTCAAAATATATGAAGAACTCCATTGATTTATAGCAAATCCAGAAGTTTCTCTTGAATTTGTCATCAAGTAATTATTTACATTCATGATAACAGAAATTCAATACAAAAATACAATGCTTTTGCCCAGGAAATTGAAACAAGAAAGCAACACTGAAACTTGGCTATTAAAGGTCCATAATATGACCTGCCTAAGGCTATAGAATTATAAATCTTGCGTCAAATCTTCCGAGAAGCAAAGCGTCCTGAGCTAGCTAGTGGGCTACGGAAACTTGATTGCTCGGGAACAGGAACAATGGTACCAGCAAAAGTAATCCAACCAAATCTACAAACATCTTAAACAAGCATGTTATAGCATCGTGGCTTCAAATTAAATAAATTCACCTATACAGTTGATGGGATACATAAATAGGTTCAACTTCATTAGCACGAAACGTAACATATACTGTATAAAAGTGTTCAAGAACTGTAGTTCAATCAAGTCTGTAATGTACAAATTCCTACTTTGTAGAAGTATCCCATCTAAAATGTACAATGTACTAGCACTAACGTCCCCCTCAATGTCAAACTGGTACACATGGCAGGTATTTTTCATCAGCTTTTTTCCTCTTTTTCTTATCTATAGTTTGCCAAAATTCCACGTCTAGTTGTCTAGAAAAAGACATAGAATTACCTTTAAAAGGAGTAGCGCAGATACTAGTCTTAAAAACAGACTTGGTAGAATTAAGAATTGGGGGGCTGCAGCAGAACACTAGAAATTTATACACAAGCTAGAGAAAAAGCTGTTAATCAAAATTAGCAACCCATAGTTCTAAACAAAGAAAAGTTTAAGGAAGTTATCAACCCGGACTTTCAAAGCAAGAAAAACTAAAGTGTTCCACTAGTCAACTCTGAGAAATTACAAGACTCCCCTTTCCCCTTTCCTTTTAGAGTTCATGGCATTCTTAACATCTTAAAAAGCATGCACATCGCTATCGCATTCATAGTGCTGTCTCTCTGTGGATAGAAGTTGAGGAATTAGACTGGCGTTCTACAAAGTGCAGCAACTTGGATGTTCAGAAGGACCATAATACACAAGGCGAACAGACATAATGAATCATCTGAATCATGGAAAAAGCTACTGAAGTTGCAACATTCTCATACTGCCGAAAAGTTAGCAGTTCTTGTGTATTGTAAACTTACCTCTTATACTTACTTGGCTCTGATCAAGCAAGTAAAGTGTACTGATTCTCAAACCTGGATGCCATCTAAACCTGCCAGAAGCTTGAAATAAGCATATATGAGTTTGCATTAACTTATCTCAGTAGTTTGAGAGTAAAATTTGGTGATAAAGTTTCTCTTGTAAAGCCGGTACTCAGTCCTTTTCTTTCAATTTTCCTTTCCCAACTATAAGCAGTACACTGCAACAAGTCTGGCAGCTAAAGTTTGTACGCAATTTAAAGAAGATTAATGATAAAACACTAAAAATGACTGATGATAAAGACTCCCATGACTTGAAAGAACATACGAGGCTATATGAAAGACAAGCAATCCGTTCCCAGCGTCGTAGATATGATGATAAAACACTGATCTCTTTTAAGACAACATGGCTTAGATAATTAGATTTGTTTAATTGCTGTTCTTGATTACGGACCTGCAGCTAACAAGATAGAATTCCTGAAAACATGAGACATCTACGAAAGACATGGGAAGCGTTCATAATACAACTACCTATAAGTCCCCAAAAATGCCGAGATTTAATCAAGAACACCCAAGAAGAATTTTGTAAATGTTTGCCGCATTGCTCCATAAATTCATGACAGAGAGTGGAATCGGGCTGTCAAGTACCTAGAATTTTGTGGCAAAACCAATGGCCCCATAATTTGTGACAATTAATAGCAAGTCAGTTTGATTTTTGGACGCAGGAGAAATGATGCATGTTATTTTGAAGGAAATGTCACTCACATAATCAATTGAAGATTGGCATGCTGGTGAGCTGGTTATCCCAGATCTACCGATTCCATCACATTATAGAGTGCAGGGAGTCCCATAAGGTGCTAAGACTTGCACCTTAGCTCCAATATTTCAGAATGGTTTGTTACTTGGAAGATAATTCTTGAAAAACCTGGTTTGAACTCAAAGTACCTAAGTCAGATAGTGTTTCTCTTAACAAGGTGAAAACTGAGCAATAAGAGTTGTGAAGAGATCCAGATTTAGGTCATAGACAATCATTTTCACCGAATTAGACCAAAAAGCTGCCAAAGATGAAACGAAGAACTTAGAAATCAGATTGGGGTCTAGCATTGGAATCTGGTTGATTACGATTAAGAGAAAGAAGAGTGCCAGAAGAATTGGTTCAGCAAAGAGAAAAAAAAGAGTAGTAAGAGAGATGATGAGACCAGCAATCAATAACATCGATGAACTAGAAAGGGTAAGGGTGGTGCATGTGCTGCTTTAAGTGCAACAGAAGGCATTTTACCGAAAGTGCCCCGTAATGTCATTTTTGAAGAACAGGTTAAAGCCATTTTTGTGTAGAGTCCTCGGGCGCTGCAATGAGCTGTTTAGCATTTATATCTTGCATTTCCTGTAATTTCATACTAAGGTATATGGTTCGTCTACGTGTTAAGTTCCTGGAGTTTTGTGGCAGGGGTGGTTGGTTACAAAGCGAAGTAAAAAGTCCAAGTCAATGAGATCAGCTGCAATGGTAGCTGTTGATTGTGAGATGGTTCTCTGTGAAGATGGCACTGAAGCTTTGGTGAAGGTGTGCGTTGTGGATCGAAATTTACAGGTAATTCAATCTGTTTTGAATTGTCTATGCAGTTTTAAACAACAAACTATGCCGCTTGCTAATCTTGTGCCTGACGTAATAGTTATAAATACCATACCGGACAGTGATTTGGTCGGCCCTCCAAAATGGAACTTACTGGTACCAATGACGTTTTGGTACCATTTTGGATCATTTTACCATTCTCGTAAATATAAACATATCTGAGTGTATAACAGCCATGTGAGAGAGTGTACTAGGGGCTGTATACGTAATTAATCAAAAATCAAGACCACACAGCAGTTGAGAAAATTAACTACAAAAGGCACAAAAAGGCGAAATTTGGAATTGAACTGCCTGTATGAATAAATCCCATAACATGAAAACATTCATTCTTTGACCTTAGTATCTAATTTAAAATCGAAAAGAGTGAGGGCTTTTCAGTTTCCAATCCAATCATGATAGCTATACATGAGCCCAAGCCTAACCTAATATCAAAATAATGAGACATCTTGATTTCCATCAGAGGAGATGTTTCATTGCAGCCATAAATTTGCAATATTCCGCCATTAGTCTCAAGCTCATAGAAATTGAGACCATGCAAGATAAAAATAGTTACCAGGGCCTTGGACGATTGAGAATAGTGAGCTACCTTTCAGTCCTTGAGGGTTGAAACCTGAGAACTTGAGAGCTTGAGGCCTGAGTATCAGAGTTCATAAGGCTGTGAGGCAAGCTTGGGGAAGGCTGTAGGGCTTTTAGGGGCAACAACGATAGAAGTTCCCAAGGAAATTTTATTTTAAATTCCCGGTACAAAGTCTCAAATACCAGTCGGTATCTCTGATTTGTCCGGTACGCATCTTTTCGTGTGGTAGTCCTGTTATTGCAGGAATATAGGCTGGTAGGAAACATTTGTAGTTTTGTACTGGTAAAGTGAAAAAACGGTTCATACCGGCCCATTTCGGCCGGTACAGAACGAGATTTTATAACTATGCCTGACGCAGTTATGCAACTTTATTCTTCATTAGTTGATCTTGTAGTGTGATTAATTTCAGGTCAAACTTAATGAACTTGTAAACCCCAATAAAGCAGTTGCAGATTACAGAACCGAGATCACTGGAATCTCTGCAAAAGATTTGGATAAAGTCACTTGTTCGTTGGCAGATATTCAGGTAATAAATGGTTACACCTTAGCAGAAACTATAGTAATTTAATGGTATTAATGTTCTTAAACATGTCGTTTCTGAAGTTATAGAGTGCAATTTTGTAGAAATCCATGAAGAACCTGTTACCCCATGGAACGATTTTAGTTGGCCACAGTTTGAACAATGATCTGCAAGGTAAGCTAAGCATTCCTAGCTTCATAAACTACACTCCAGACACACCAAAAAAGAGCCCCGGGGGGGGGGGGGGGGGGGTGAGAAGACATGTTACTTCAGTAACGATCTAAGAAGAACGGACTCGGGTGCAGATACGACACGGGTTCGGAATAGGGTAGGGGTGCAGCTAGGATACGTCGAATTGAATATTATATATTACAAAGTTCATAAATAAGTAAACAACCTTTTTAGTTCAAAGTTATCTTGTTTTCAACAACAAATTAAATGTCAGAAAATAAGATTTAGCTTTTTATATAAATATGTCATATGTTAGTAGTAGTAGTTTTTTTTTTAGTATTGTTTTTTACACGTACAAAGTAGTGATTTAAAAGAAATCAGTTTTGAAGGTTTAACAAGTGTGCATAGCAGCTAATACACGTGTAGCAGTAACTATCACAGAATATAAGAGGACAAAATATTAGCCCATATCTCGGTGAAAGCCATGGACCCATTTGCCAGAAGAAGAGATCGCCTCTTTCCCCTTTCTTCTCCTACTCCTCCTATCTTCTTCTTCTTTCCATTTGAAGCCCTAGCCTTTGTCGCCGACGTTCATTCAAAAGGTAAGTCTCCGGAAACTGCTGCCTGTGGTGGCGGCTGGTGGTTGCGCTCGTGCCTAGTTGCTTTGCAGCCTCTGCTCTCTAGAGTTACAGCCTTAGACTAAGAAGATCTATCCCGCTGTAGGTAAGTATATAGTTTATTATCTATGCTTTGACCCCTGAAAGTTCTGTTTTCACCCTTGAGTATCCTATTTATGTTTTGACCCCTGAAAATTTTGTTTTCACGTTTCAAGTATCCCATCTATGTTTTGACCCCCGAAAACTCTTTGAAAATTCTGTTTTCACCCCTTAAATATCGGATACGCACCCATGTCGTACCATAGCCGCTAGTATACTAAAGGCGCCCAGTATTTAGAAAATTAAAAGAAATTAATCAAAGTTCCGGGACACGCACCCAAGCTGCACCTGACCCGCACCTGTTCCGGCACCCGATGCCGGTGCTTCACCATTTTGGAGCACCCGTGGTTCATAGGTAACGATCAGATGGTGTAAAAGTCTGGCCTCTGTATCTATTGTTTTACTTGTATGTTCTTAACATTTTCAATTGCAGCACTTATGGTGGATCATGCAAGAGTGATTGACACCTCTCTTGTCTTCAAATATGATGGGCCTAATCACAGAAGACCTTCTTTGAATGACCTGTGTAAGGCAAGTCTCAAATGCATTTCGGCCCATTTGATTTTCAAATTCGTCAAGATTGCCGTTACTTCTGATTTCAGTACAAGTAATTAATTCATCTCTGTCTCTCTCCTTCCGGTGTTTGGGGAAACTGCTCACTGTCTTTGTAACCTGAACGGAAGGCCTTTTTCCTCGTATTATCAGAACAAATTTTGAGACTTGCCTTATCTTAAGTCTCAAATACAATTTTGGCCCATTTTATTTTCAAATTCATCAAGATTGCCATTGCTTCTGAATTTATCACCAGTAATGAATTCATCTCTCTCTCTCCCTCACCCCCCCCCCCCCCCCCCCCCCGCCCCCTCCACTGTTTGGGGAAACTGCTGCTCATCTTTATAACCTTAACAGAAGACCTTTTTTCTCGTGTTTATCGGAACAAATTTTGATATACTGATCTTAAGAAGTTTCACCTTATCAACAGTCTGTGTTGGGGTATGAACTTCGGCAGAAGGACACGCCCCACAATTGTCTCGATGATGCATGTGCTGCAATGAAACTTGTATTGGCCAAAGTAGAGGGCAGAGAGAAGCATGCTATACCCTTGGTTCACAAGGATGTAAGTTTGGAACCCCAACAGCTCAAAATTCCTATGGCGAATGTGAGATCTCAATCATTTGCTGTATTTGGAATTTCAGGTGCCCGATGTAGACATGGCAAAGTTACTTATCCACGGGATACCTATCAGCGTGCCTAAAGAAGAGTTACATAAATTTATCCCTGGAGACTTTACAATTGAAATGAAGGTAGTTAATATCTATTTCTTACGTCTTGTAAACATGAAGGAGATCAAATTTGATTTTAACTTCTACATGAGCCCCTTGATAAAAGATTTCTTGGTATTATTTAGTTGTCTTAAAAATTGGTAGCTTATTGTAGCTTATAAATCAGATAATGAGACTGGAGGGAAATGCCAATTTTCTTGCTTGGTAATGCTGTAGTAGATTTCAATAACCCTGCGCTCCCGTTATCCTCTTCTTCCTTGACCTCCATTATTTTTCTTTGAGACTGCAGTAGGATTTTTGGTGGTCAAGTGATAAATCAATGTTATAGATAGCACCTTTGCACTTTGCTTGGGTATACTACCCATGAGGCCCAAGCCTTGGAGTCCATCCTTTATTTAGGTAGTATGTAAGGATGTTGTGCAAAGTCATTGCCATGACTACGAACTCATTTTAACTCGTGCATTGATTTATGAAGTGGCTGATGCGATAAATTATCTGCTGTTAGGTTAATAAAAGAGCTGGAGGGAAGTATTCAGTGCTTGCAATTTTTAAGAACCAGGACGAGGCCAACCAAGCCTTTGAAGACCTCGACAGCAACCAAGAAAGGGTATGTAGTAGATTACTCGCTCTCCCTCCCTTCCTCCTGTGGAGTCTTATTTTCTTCACTCATGCCCCCTCCTCTCCTCTTTCCCCCCCCTGCCCATAGAGAAGAACGAAAAGAATGACTTCTTGCCACTACTGTCCTTACCTTGCCCCTCTATCACTTCGTACAGTGTGTACCTATCTGTTGAAGAAGTACTTAAAGCGTTCCTTTTTTTTAGGCGTTGCTGTTATTTCATTCTGGTTTGCCTTCTGTCAGGATTCATCTGGACGTCCGCAAAAAATTGTTTCTTTTCAACTCAGTACAGGTGTAACTGGTAGTGTCTACGTTCGCAAAATGGCTCATGATGATCCTGTCGGCCAAGTTGCATCAAAGAGGTCACTTCAAGACACGGAGGTCTCGGTTGGATCCAAGAAGTTGAAGACAGATGAGATACCCGGGGAGGAGTCTAAGGGAGGCGTAGATGATTGTGATATTCATCTGAAGGAGATTGAAAGATTGAAGCAGGAATTGAACCAAAGGGATCAAAGAATCCTCAACTTGGAAGAGATCTTAGTTGCTTTTACAAAGAGACAAGGACTCGCAAAGAATCGCAGAAGGTCATAAAGATCATAGTGTCTTGACTTTTACTATTCTTGAGACTTGATTCCTAAATGTTATTACTTCTTTTTTGACGGCGTGGTCCCTGGTAATTGCTCTGTGGTTTGTCACATGTTGCATTTTTATTGAAAAATGCTGATTTAAGCACGTAGTGGAGGGGAATAATATGCTAGCATTTTGCTCAAAACACTCTTGAATATTGGAATTTTTCAAAACATCCTAATGTTTGCCATTTGCTGCATGTAAAATGTTTTGGTCTCAGAAGTTGCAATTCAAAAGCAACTATTGTACGTAAAGCTTGTACTTCCAGCTTCAGCAATGTCGTTTTCATGTCAGCACCCTTTCTACCAAAATCACCGTTAAGACCATCCTTGCCAGTACCAACACATAACCACTAACAGCCAATACCCTCTCTATTGTATTAGCCAAGTAGCGTTGATTTGTGCACTTTTCCTTTAAATCAGCATTAATTGGAGAATAAAATTGGTTAAGGGTGTAAGAGTACTTTCCCGCAAAATGTGGACGGGCAATTCAACCATTTCTCGTTAAAAACATAATAAAAAGTTCGTTTTGCAACGAAATGTTGACGTTATTGTTGAGATCCAAATGACAACAACTCAGATTTGAATGTTTGGAATGCAATAAATGATGTACCGAAGGATTTTTTTTGTTTATACTTTTTTTGTAACACATAAGTTGCCGATAGTTTAAACCGTCATCTTGGAAAAATATAACAGGAAAAAGGTTTTTTCTGTTCAACATGGTAATAAAATGCTAAATATGCCTGTAAACGAAAGCGATCATCATTATTCGTTTCCTTTCCCCTATCTATGATACGAAAATACTGAAAATGATATGTGGAAAAAGAAACACTAATGACGTTGCCTATATAATAATGTACTTGAAACTCAACTGCACCTCATTCACTGTCGTAATCCTCATCATCTCCGAAAGAGAAAACAGAAGCATCCGCAGCCATGGCCTTAATATCACCAGAGTCCAAGTTCGGAATCGACACAGATCTTGCAGCCTCCTCAGTTGTCTTTTCTTTTGAAGCAATACTGGTCTGCGTGGGCTCCTTGCTCCTCACGGAAAGTTCTTCTGTCCCATGCACCAAAGTCGCTATTTGCTTCGATGTGGTACCAGATTCAAGAGGTGCAGCGGTTGTTCCCGAGGATGCATGCGCTAGACCACTCCTCGAACCCTGGGTTTCCTCTCCGTCACTATCAGAGAACACATCATCGCTGTCTTGGTTTCCAGCGACCTTATTTTGGTTGGAATTAGCTGCAACCCCATCACTCAAGGTGGTGGTATTCCCTGATCTTGCATCAGACTCTTTGCCAGCGTGATCATCAGCTTTGTACTTTGTTGGGACGCTGCTGTCATAGTCTATCATCACAACCTCAACCTGAAAGCCTGGGGACGGCAATTTCCTCTGCAGAGTTTGTCAGCCGTGTCATGAATTGCAGTAGAGGAAGAGACAATGAAGCATTTAATATCTATTTTTATATGAAACAAGAGAGAGGGACTGAAAGCTCACGGAGTCGTAGGAAAAGGAGTGCCTTGTTTACCTTGTTAAAGCCGTCAAGATCAGAGGCGCCTAGAATCGCCCTGTTGTCGGTCATTGTTGTGTTTAACCAACTGAACAGAAAGAGAGAGAGAGAGAAAAAAATATTTAGATTAGTACCTAATTTGTCAAACTTAATTCAAGCCACAAAGTTACTCCTAAAATAACTGAATGGTTTTATGTCAGATTCTACTCTGAAGTCTACTATAAGAATGGGACTGATCTTTTCAACTAAATTCTATTCTACCAAGAAAGCGAAGAATAATGCCAGAATAACACTGATATGAGATTTTGCAAAGTTGCAGTCATTTCTGCTCAAGTATGTGCTGGACAATACCGAAAGACAAGAGAAATGATAACAAACCAGTAGAAATCTCCTTGTCGTTCATGAAATTGAATTTTGAAGTCCCCCTCCAGCTCTGTGAGGCCGGGCTCCCCTGGTATAGCAAAAACAACCATCCCTTTTCTTGGTGCACGGATCCAGAAATCTTCTGGCTGAAACGTTGATTACACAAGCGGGCTTAAATAAGCAATTTAATTAATGCATCTGGACAGGGACATGAAAATAAACTCGATTAAAATGCGACCAAATGACTCAAAAGGAATATTACCATTAGGTCTTTTGTTTTGTGATGCTTTCTTGTGGAAAATAAGATTCCTGTATACGAACACATATGTATCATACACCCACATACAACATGCATATTGATAGAAGCAACAGAACACCTTCATTTTGATAAAAATGACGGAGTCAGGATTTGGTCCGGGCGCGGGGGTGGGGGCTAGAAATCAACCTTTATATTTATCATGAAATATAGTGCTTGCATTATAGGTTCATATGCGTCAGCTATATTTGTTAAGAGCTTTGAACATTTACTTTTAAGTGCTTTGGAAGATGAAAGTCTACCAATCTACGCAAATGTTGAGCTAATTCAGAATCTCATCCTCTTTCAAAGAGTGCAGTAGAAATGTAATAAACGAAATGGAAAAACAAGTGTGCAATATTGGCTACAGTAATCTGAAAGTAAGCTTTTTACTTCTATCTGTAAAATGGCCCCAAAAGGATAATTGTATGCGTAATAATCTGCGCCCAAAGGCATGAAAACAGGGGATAGTGTAAATTAGTAAGAATGTTAAAAGAAAGGAACATAAAGAGTGAGGGAAATCTACACTGATTCATCGGTAAATTTAAGTAGATAAAAAGATGGAACGAGTTCTACTGTTTTTCCGAAAACAATTAAAATAAGGCAAGTTTGAATTAGGTGTTTAAATTTAATAAGAATATTGTTACTACAAATAGTAATAACATCAAATTTGAAGAAAAAATCATTTTCTTCTGAAATTGAGTTGAGTTCCCCTCATTTCGTCCCTGCTTACTTCTACACATTATCCAAGTCTTCAAGAAAGTGATAATACTCAACACATATGCTACCTATTCTCATTCATCTACTTGAATTACAGGTATGATATATTGTCCATCCCAGATTGAGAAACCCCGAATTCCAGCTTCTCAGGAAGAATAAATCATGCATTCATTAGAGAATTCTACTGTAATCATTTGTCAAACTTGTCCTTTTCTGGTATTTAGAAAATAAAAAATGCCATTCACTGGTATGGAATTTCTTTAAACCTTGCACCTCTTCACTCTCAAGTATACAGTCAGGGTCGCTCGTCTCAAACAGAAAAGACACCAGCAAGCAACTTTAAGGACGTCCAAGTTACATTATCACATGTTTAGGGATGCATGCCTGTGTGGCACTATGCTGTTTCTCTTTTCTGTGTTCAGTAGACAAAAGCTGAGGGCTGGGTGATGATTATAACTTTGTCCTGATGCCAGTATAGGCATGACTGCATGACCCAGCCCAATTAGCTCAACCTGGCTCCGGTCAATGGAGCTGTCAAATACTCCAAATTGGATCCGCACACAATAGATTTCACTAACAGAAAAAATACAATTAAGAGCAAAATCACTTCCTTCTATAAATAAAGTTCACCTTTAACCATATGAAGCTACCCAAACAGCTTATGTAGTTATGTACATAGGATTGTCTTCATATATGAAAAAATATCATCTTAACCATCTAATCTATGCATTCTACAAGGCCTCCACCGCCCACAAAAGTGGATGGTTGTGCGGTCCAACTCTTGGTGGCTGTGATAACCTAGAAGCATAGAAAGAGGTATCTGAAGGTCGCATGTCAAGATACTAATATCAGCAACCAGCTCAAAGATGAGTGCAATGGTCTGACATTGGCAAAACCATCCACTCTTTCGTAATATCTAGCTTTTTACACTGATGTACATGTTTCGGATCTCACGTGTCTTCAGTAGAGACATCTATATGTTAAAATTTTTGCTTCCCCTAAACGGAACTTGTCCTCAAAAGACAATCCAGGTTTCTGTTGAAGGAAGTCAATCTGTAAAGTTACCAAATTTAGCCAGCATCATGGTTGACGAATTGGATGAAGGTCTCTGGGACCATCAAAACTCAATCAGTTTCACTACAAACTTTTACAAAAATACCCTAGTTGTAATTTCCAAGTAAATAAGGTGAAAATGCAAGGTATAAAAGAAATGATGATAAATTTTGAAAAAGCATGCATCTGCACCCAATAGTGGGAAAGAAATGATTAAAAAGTAACTGAAAACAGGTTCCCATTCAGACTACAATTGTAGGATGAAGAAAAAAGGCCATAAGAAAGCGTTGTAGCCTACCATTATGATCAGATATTGTAATCGAAGGCCTAATCCAATACGGGCACCTATGGAGCCTAAATCCCCTTAGCATGCACCTGCAAGAACGTAGCTTCAGTACCCTACTTGATGATCAAGAAGATGCATTCTGTATAAAATAATTAGACGAGTACCTACGTCCAGGCGGGCTTTCCCCATTGAAGTGTGTTAAGATGCGTTCAAAGTATCTTACATATCTCTAGGATCAACAAATACAGAAAATTAGTTTAGCCATATGCAACTTAAGACGTTACTGAATACCAAATTGTATGAAAGTAGTTGACCGACAATCTGGCTTGGGAGAATGAGACCCTTCCCATCAACACATCTTTTCTGGTTATAGTAATCTATGCACTCCTCAGACGTTGGGAAAAACTGCAGAAAGATGGCCGACAAAGTACAAGAGAGTTAATTAAAAAAACATTTAATATATCCAATAAAAGCTTTCAGGGAAAAGGCTAATGAGTGTCAGATGTCTCACCTTTAAGAACAGAAGAAGGCTACAAATCATCAATCCAGTCCTTGCCTTACCAGCTTTACAATGAACAACCACCACATTCAAGATGTCCTCCTTCAACCATGAGTAAGCGCTTTGACAGAACAATGGTATAAGGTGAATCGGGGGGCAATTATGGTCATCAAAGGGGAAAGATGCAACCTGGTCAAGAGCCAGAGAAATCCGCAAATAATTTCTTGACATTAGTTTCGTTGCTGTAGTGCAAGTTCAGAAGGTCGAGCCATTCCAGGCAATCCAAGAATCAACTAGAAAAAGCAAAAGGGAAAAACGGTGACCTACATGCTTCTCTCTTGTTTTAAGATACTATAAGAGTGGTGCTAGATGGTTGAAGTCTCACCTTATAAGACTGGTGCTAGATGGGTGATTATATTACATACAGAGCATAATTAAGGTGCAGTTTATATAAGACTGATGCTAGATCGTTGTTTGTTTTGCCAAGTTAGCCACACAAGAAATAAATAAGTGCGACGAGCATATATATTAGTACTTCAAGACTCGTATACAAAACCAGGGTTAACAAATCTGAAGAGTTCTTCTATTAAGTCCATCTATAGAATTTCACTGCATTCTTTTTTTGGGGAAAGGTCATTGTATTAATCCCAAAGATTATATGTACATGTGTATAGTAATGTTCCTCTCTAAGCTGGACATTTCCAGCTTAGTGTTCAGTTTACAAACAATTAAGTAATATTCCCCTATCAATCTCCCAATTAGCACTACATTTTATTCATGTCTGATAAAAAATTCTAAACCTTATGGAGGTAATGAGCAGGATAAACAGATGGGTCTACGAATTTCCATGCCATTTGAAAATGTGAAACCCCCTCACTAAGCACTAAAAATCCACAAATTTGAGCCATCATAAACAATGCTAAGTTTTCCATCCTAGATGAGGAAGCTATACATTACTAAGTGACATGGAAATTGGTGTATAACCTTACTTTTATATGCCCTTTCAGTGCTTATCGTTGAATGGTTATAATAGGCCCGACTTAGAATAATAGGAGGAACACTCTGAAAGACCCAAATCCAGACACCAAGGCCAACCTTAAGATATCCAAATGGATTTTATATAATTTTCTAAAATCAAATACCTAGCAACATGGAAATTGGTGTATTTGTATACCCTTACTTTTACATGCCCTTTCAGTGCTTACTGTTGAAGTTTTATAATAGGCCCGTCTTAGAATAATAGGAGGAATACTCTGAAAGATCCAAATCCAGACACCAATGGTAACTCTTAAATATCCATGTGGATTGTATATAATTTCCTAAAATCAAGTACCAAAAAGTAGTGAAGATCAAACACAATATAGAAGTAATACCTTTCCCTCAAACAGTGAAGCATCATACAACCTCTCTGAACAAAGATTGTATACTTTGTATTTTCCCTGCATGTAGAGAGGTTTATAGTAAATGTCTAATCGATCTATATGTCACCGTGAATATCTAAATAAAAAGTTAGTAAAACCGCATCAACCGAAAATGTAAAAGTTGCTCTGCCATATGAAAACATACCAAATAGTCACCTTCTAATGTATAATACCCTATCAGAGTAGGCCACTACAGATGGCATAAATACTGGTCCTTCAGAAACGATTCAGGGACAAACAATATTTAACAAAAATGATAAGAAATATGCAAGAGCAAAAAGATTATGGACCAACTAAGTAGGGGCTGGCCACATAGGAATATGCAAGAGCAAAAAGATTATTCTAGTGCTTTCAAGGCCATAATTTCCACTAATCCAAACCTGAAGTTAAGCTATTACGAATTTTCACTGCTGGCCTTCTTGCAGCCTCAACTTCAAAACATCCCCCCTAAATGGAGCCTGGTCAACGAATCATGCCACCTTTGACTTCTCAAGAACGTTCAATTATTTAATTGAGGTAAATTAAAAAGCACATCCTCTTTTATTAAGCAATAATTTCCTTTATAATACATAGCATGTTAGTTTCTGCTAAAGTTTTCCTGAAAATTTATTTTGCCAAGTACTTCTCCAGAGTATTTCAATCTTGACAGTTCAATATGAAACCATTAAAGTTATTCCCAATACTTTCAAGGCAACAATTGAAGTCAAAAACTCCGTCTTCTTTCTTTTTCTTGATAAATTCCTGAATAACAAAATCTCAATATGTTGCTTGAACCTGAAGGATCTCAAATGGCAGAGGTAATAGGGGAATCCTGATTGAACTTCACATGGCTGTGGAGCATTATGATTGTTACCTTATGATGAGTTTCAAAAAACTTGATCACTTCTTCCATCTGATTACGGTAAAGCCCCTGCATCACATTTCTAATAGAATGTTATTTGGAAAATGAGTAATTGACCTCAACCATTTTAATTTCAAATGCAAGACCTTATTGAACTTTTACCTCAACATATCCAAAGAAGCCAGAGCTCATATCACCAGCAGGAAACCCCATAGCAATTATATTTTCGGTTATATAAGTCATATCCAAATCAAATCCTCCCTCCTGAACACAGATATCAATATTACAGATCTCTGTTGAAAAACAAAGGCTATTAAGAATATACAATAGGGAAAGAAGTAGAGTGCTTGCACTAAGGCAATTAATTAAAACGAACACAGTTGCATGCTTTTGGACTACATGAAATTCCGGCAAAGATGGAAAACAACAGATCTTTTGACTCTGCAAAATTGTCAGAACTTTAGCTGCCAGAAATGGTAAGCCTGCGAAGTTTTACTAAACAAAACGGAACAGGGTATTTAGTTGAAATGCTTTTTGTAACCCCAATTGTAATAAATTAAGCAATTAAGCGATGATCAGAATCTGAAAAAGTAATCTCCCATAGAAGTAGAGACAGAATTTAGTTGGTTATGCTATGCCAATATCTGCGGGATAAGATCGGAGTTCCACTAGAATAGATACAAGACTACCAGATGTTTGGCAAGCTTTCTCTCAGCCCTAAAACTCTAAGACACCAACTTTCAAGTATGCCTCTTCTTCTTGATGAACAGAAGCCCTAAAGAACATTTACATGTATTCATAGTGCAACTTCCAAATTATTAAAACCATTACAGATTTTCAGATCTGCATGGAGGAACAGAGAGTTTCTAGTACTTTAATTGGCTTTCATGCGATTTAGCTCTTTAAAGTCTTCTACTAGTTTCATAAATCCACAGATATATTAGGTGAACTCGAGGAAACCCTGAGATATAGCAAGTGATAAGCATGCAGTTACGACCTACCCTTCATATAACAGATGTTGAAGAAAATTTATGCATGATTGAGATGCAACTAGGTGAGAGCGCAGTAACATCATACTGGTAACAGCCAATCTATGTTCACAGACAGGGAAAAGTCAACTTCAACGTAGGCTAGCTTCAATAAGTAAATTTCTGAAAGCTGATATTTTACTCCAAAAACTGCTTCTAATGCAAATATAGCCATAACCACAACTTCGCACATGCGGAGTTAGTTGTTGAAGAAAACTAGATGAAGCACAGGAAATTTTTCACCATTGCTAGGGAAAGTCCGTTGGGGTACCACGCTTTACAGTAAAGTATGTGTTGATGCACAACAATAATTGTGACAAGTTGCAATGTGCAAGCTAATGTCAAGGTACTTTCTCAAGGAGACACAGGGGCTCAGACTTTCGCGGTTCATATTAGGACTTCTTACAAACGTCCTCTACAATGGTTGTATGATAGACATCCACAAAAAGGGATAGGACATCAAGTCTTTGTCCACGCATATTTCAAATGGATCTATTAAATTAATAGTTGCAGATGGTTTTACAAATAGCTTTGACCTCAATTATCCACACGTCTTTTAATGCTTATTCTGTGCATGCCCATTTGAGAATGACAGCTTCATGGAACTTCAAGATCATTGAACATTTCAAAGAGAAAGAATCTACAAAAAGCCTTTGAAGTGTGGTTGAAAGGCCTCCTGTGGCTTCAAAAAGTCCCTAATTTATAATTGAGAGATTAAATGTGGGTGATACGAATCAAGGTTGAAGCAAGAATGTTTTGAAGTTTGAACATTTATCTCTGTTCCAAAAGGGCCAAAACAGATTGGAGCTAGTGATTATCGAAGTACCAACAATTATCTAGCGTTTGGAAGGTTGGGGGGAATGGGTGTGAGGTTTCACTATGTGGAGCATCACTAGTAAAGTAGATTCTGAGGTGGGAGAGCAAGCAGGTGTGAGGCTCAGGTGCGGATTCCGGACAGCTAGCGTCACTAAAACTGGAAATCCTCAAACTAACTAGGGAGTGGGGACTAGTAGAGTGGGCACAGATGTGATTCCAACCATTAAATGTTGTCGTACATGTTTTTATCTCTCCCCTACTCTCTTTATTGACTAACTACTCTTGTATCCGTACACAGATACGTAGGATCTTGAACTTTAGATAGTTGCTAGTAAAGAGAGAAGAAAAATAACTTGGAAGTATGATTGGAAAAAAAGTTGCTTCTGTTGAACAAACTCCATTCACCCCATTACAGGATGTCTTAACCCTTGATTACAACATAGAGTGAGAACAAAGAAGTGAAAACAATCTGAAATGGATCGGGAACTCGTCAGTTGATGAAGTTAGCATGTCCGAATCTTTAAATGCATTGATTTTGGATGCAAGATGTACACAGACTGCATTAGCACTTTCAAATTTCAAACGTTTTGTTCTCCTCGTCATCCCAAACATGTATGCATGTTTATCATCTTATACGGCATTTGAATAAGAAAAATGCAGACACATGTGCGTGCGTGCGTGTGTGTGTGTGTGTGAGAGAGAGAGAGAGAGAGAGAACTTTTTGCGTTCCTAACATGGCTAACCCAGAATGCTTAGTAAGAGGGTTTTTGACATTGTCCAACTTCAGTGAAATGGGCTAAAATTTAACGCCATAAAGTGATAAAAGGATCTCTGTTTATTACTGATATCATATGAATCTTTTCAAGACAGCTTTGGCAACTATTTGTTCTTTGAAGCTAAAGGATCACAAATGTTTTCGAGAGGTATCAAATCGTAGCTCCAAAGCAGGTTGTCATTTGTACTCCAGAAATGGGCTATTTGTAACTGGATCAAGAACACGAGGAATGTGAGTGAGGCCCGATACAAATTTATGCTTGCAATTGTCATAACAGGAGAGATAATGAACAAGAAATCTGCAATCCTGAAATTAGTTCAGACTCCAATGATATGTACTCAAGTGAAATTAAAAGACTTCTTATTAATATAATAGCCAAATAGTACATACAAGGAAATGTCAATGGTCAAAACACTAAAGCTACCTGGTATCTTCGTTTGTTTTGGGAGACAATGTGGCGTGCCTTAACCTGCACTGCCTTCACCGCACCCAAAGAAGAGTCAACCAAACCCTTTGTGAATGATTCAAGAACACCTGAATGAGGAGATGCTGAGGTCCCTCCAACAGTCTCATTAGATACAGAAGCTTTGGGGGTTAAATTAATTCCGAGACCGCCAGCAAGACGTGCAAAGGTCGACTTCTCAGCATTTCCAGCCTGTGGATTCTCCTGCACAGGTACCAAGGTCTGGGGAAGTTTTAGATTTCTAGCCCAAGATGATATGCCTGATGTAGATAACATAGAAGGTGTGTCATTTGGAGAAGCATTTTGCTTGGAGACAGTGGGAACAGGAAGTTCAACAGAGGCTTTATCAGGAAGCGGGGATGATGAATCTGCAACTTCTGAATCCATTCCTCAAAGAGAAGGTCCCTGAACCGTTCCAGGCTAGAGGCCCCAGTCGAAAACTGACAAAGCCTGAAGAGCCCGTACAATGAGCAAGAGGAACTAATGAGCATTTTGAACAACAGACTTCAAAACCAAATGAAATCAAAACATGTAAGATGATTTTGGTATGATATTAAGAAGATGCATACAACTTTGCTGTTCTGTAAACAACATTGATTATCGCACGCCAAAGCAGCAATAAATTAGGTGGACTGTTTTGGCAGCTCACATAATGTATCGCATAGATCAGCATGTTCGAAGATTGAGTAAAACGTAACTTTGAACAAAATGGAGCAGCAATTTGCTTTCAGAGTAGACGCTAATGCTATGAATATGATGATTATATTACGAACAAATGAGGTCCGCAAGATGTCAATGTGGTTTTGATTTTAGGTCACATTAAAACATGTACTATCAAGTTTTCAGCTGTAGCGATAACTATAACTAAACAGAAATTGCCATCTTATAACGTCTAATTACATGACTTAGTCATGTCAGATACGCTTCGATTATCGATTGCTAATTTAACACAGTGTGCATACGGATTACTAACATGTTCCATAATCGCCTTGATTCCAACTGGTAATAAAGCATCTCGATTTAGTACTGTAAAAGCACGAACACACAATGTACGTGAATGTGGATGTTTGTGTGTGTGCCTGTGTTTGTGTGAAGCAAGTAAGATCTAGCAGCGAATCACGTAAGATTGCAGGATATAAAGAATCGAATACAGACGAAGATTGAGTCGCGAGCTTCGAAACGCTTTGCTGACCTGCCTGGAGCTTTGACGGCTGATTGATTATTGCTCGATCGATAAAACCGGAGTTTGCGAATGAGAGTTTTCCGGCGACTACTGGTAATGGTTTACCGACGAACTGAACGGCTGAATTAGTTTTGTGTCGCAACCACACGTCGTTATCTGGTCTTACCGGGCAACTCAAATACACAAATTGACCGATATGATGTCCTCCACGTTTTTTTAGTCCTCGGTGAAATTCCTGAGTTACAAAATTTATCTTTAAATAAATGGAACCAAAAGATTAATTATAAAAGAATCATTTGTACATAAAACCCAGGAGTTTGTGCGCATTTCACCTCTTTATTTCAATTTTGATTCAATTAACCTCATGTTTATAAAGGTATGCTCAATTTACCAATTGACGGACTAAAGTCTAATTTCTTGGATGCCGGTCAATTTCTCAGGGACAAAATTGTAACTTCATACCATATGACACGTTGATAGCCACATCAGCGTTCATATAGACATTGAATGTCTCTTGGAGTTACCAAAACCATCTGCTACACTCTCTTTCAAATTCCCAAACCCGAATGCGAAACGAAGAACTCACATCGCGGGCATCTCTAGAAGACGATTCATTGCTCCAAATTGAAGCATTACAATAGCGATCAACAGAGCTCAGCGATGGTGTTCTTCGACATCAGGGATCCCGCTTACAAACGACGACCGATACACACCTCTATACGGTATGTAATATATGGATTAAAGTTAGATTTTTAATTCTAGGGTTACAAGATCAGGGTTTTTTTAACAATTTACTATGTATAAGAGTTTTAGGGTTTTTGAATGCCATGTCGTTTTGATGGTAGCGATGCATGTGTGCGATTTAATATCCATGTGTACGAACTATGAATAATATTGTTTAATTGCATGTGTAATTTCTTTTATTCTGTTGTGTGGAATAAAACAACGAGTATTCATGTATATGTTTGTTTGTTTACTCTGCTGAAAGAGTTAGTTTGCTTTGTTTACTTAGGCATTAGCACATTTCATCTGTTTTACATGTTTCTAAAGTAGATTATTTTTGTATTATTGTAACTCCTACAGATGGCTTATTATATGTAAAACTGCACCATGTGGATTTATGTCTACTGTTGGGAAGAAGAAAACATGGGAGGCAAGGTTACCCATATAGACAATGTTGATGAAGATAAGATGGGGTTATGTCTGTTGGATAGGATGAAGGATAAGTTGGGATATGTATACTATGTAGAATTTTTATACTTAACCCCTGGAATGAGTATGGAAGATGGCTTAGTGCATTTAAGTTGTGATTTGGATATATGTAGTATATGTCAGATGCTACCTATTGATAATAGAGTCTTAGAGTTGTTCGTTGTACAACATACAATACCTTTTGCTTTTCTACATGTACTATTACTTACTTTTCTACTTGTTTTCAAGAAATTGCTAAGCGTGAGAGCAAAGCACATCCAAGATCCATTGTCCCCATCACCCAGTTTGAACATTTATACCCGCCTCTTTACCCTTTTTATTTCTCTACCTCCTGTCGCTGCTCAATTCCCACCTCTCCCATCTTCTGTTCAATCTCGATAAAAACTGCTCACTCTGTGGGTCTCTTTGGCCTTGGTCTGGTGGTATTCAACTCTGCATGGGGTTCCTATAGGTGCTAACAGTATGGTTTGTTTAGCGGCTGATTCATTCCATGCTACTGTGTCTGCTCTCGTTTTATGCAATTGAGTGTTCTCATTTTTTACATCTTATATTCTTATTGTCTTCCTCACATTTTGTTCATCAGATCCAAAATACTGAGGTCCGTTCTATATAAGATGTACACCTTTTTATCCAGGATGGCGTCATCTGGCTATAGGAAGTTGCACTCGTTGTATATCGCCCTGGGTAAAGCAGGTGTTTTAGCCTTGTCGTTAGCTTTGGCATCGTTTGCTTGCCGATCAGGTTCAGATACTCCGCATGAATGGTTAGCCTCTGTATAGCATGTAGTCCATTTTATTGATTGGTGCCATAGTTGATGTTACTCAAGGGGTGTTTTGTTTCCTGTAGTTTATTTTGTGTCATCTACTACTGTTGGATGTTATCGTCATCTGTTTAGTATTTCGTGCTGATATACTCTAGTGGATGGGGTTGTGATACGTTCTTGTATCTTCTTCCCTTCTTCCTTGGTATATATTTCTACTTCTCATAAAAATAAAAATAAAAAGCTCTGAGAAAGTCCGTGATAGTAATATAATCATCTCTTGGAGGATCTAATTCACATCTTTTACCTCGTCATCGTTTGATCTGAAATTTTCAACAGTACTGATATTTATGTTTTGTGCTTTTGCCTGGGGCCATCCATTGTCTTTCGGTTATAGACCGGCAAACTAGTTATTGAAATTGCCATTTAACCAAAGAAAAAAAAATCAAGAAGAGCAGGACAAAATGTAACACACGTATACCAGAACATAGACTATTATCGGGTTTGGAGTAAAAATTGTATGGCACTGACCACCGTTAGAAGATGAGGGGCTAATGCGATAGATGAAGGGGTGGCAACTATGACCCAAACCCATTTATCCGCCCAAATCCACGCACTTAAAATTGACCCAAACCCACCCATTTAATAATTAGGTCTTAAATGGGTCACTTGTTTTGAAACCCAATAACCCACGAGTTTAAGTGAGTTCTAAATGGGTGCCCATTTAGTTATATAAAACTCTAATATCTTCATGTGTTTCTAATATCTTGTGTGAAGGTCTAATAAACTCTTGGTCTCCCCGCCTCTCTCTCTCTGACCTAGACCATCTCGATGCGAGCGACGGATGGTCACCACCATTGCAGTTGGTGGTTCTAAATGACTTGATGGCGGTTGGTTAAGGTGGGGTGGTGATTGTAGCGACGAAAGTGGTGCTAGTGGGTGCGGGGGCAAGTGGGCGCCGTCACGGTAGCTGGCAGTTCGTCGCTGTTGCCGCCCCTTTAATTACCACCGATGCACGTTCTGCTGTCACCGTCCCCATCGCAGTGACGCTGAAGACTCTGCCGCCGTCACCATATCCAAATCAGAACTCCATATCCTAAATCAGTCCTTCCTGGTGATTGCGTCAACTTGCACTTCTATTATGAGTTTAAAATTGCTTGAAGGGTTTCACGAGACAAAAAAAATGCGTTTGACATACAATTTTTGTTTTTTTTTCTTCAGTTTTGAAAATCAGTTTTTAAAACAGAGTTATTTTTGAAAACTTATATTTTGGAGTTTTGAGTTTTGTTTTGAGACCACCACCGCCACCACCATAAACACCCCCCTCCCTGGCCACCGTCGCCGACCGGTCACTGCCACCACCGCAACCACTAAAAAAAAAAAACTCAAAAATCAAATATCCAAAAGAAAAAACTGAGTAATAAAGCACCAATTTGTTTTTGTAAAAAATAAAAACTAAACTAGTTTTGGTTTTTATTTTTTAAAAACAGAAAACCAAAACTGAGAGTGATTTCAAACAAACCCAAAGTTATGCTGGTGGTTTTTTTATATGGGTTTAAGCATATAAACAGGTCAATTGCCGGCAAGTGGTGGTGGTTTATATGGTTGTGCTTGTGGTGATATTTATGGTGTAGTGGTGATTATAGTTGTGTGAATGGTTGTAATTGTAGCGTGAAAGTGGTGGTCGTAAGTGTGGCGGCAATTTCGTATGGTGGCGCTTCTGCGGGTGGGGTTGGAGACGGTGGATGAAGATGGTTCTTTATTGTACTATGTTCTTGGATGAATAATCATACCATGCTCTTGTATAAAAAAACTAGTGGGTCTTTATTGGATTAGTGGGTGAAACCAACCCACATAATGAGATTGAGATGACCCAATTAACCCATTAACAAATGGGTAAAATGAGTCAATGACCCATTTATATTCAACCCATTTAACTTATACCCAAATCCAACCCACCCATTCATCTTCCACTCTTACCTTAGATCATTATACCATGTATCCATCCAATGATATTGGATCGTACAAATCCTTGGTCCTACCTAAACCACCCTATAGTTTCAAATGGAGGTTTAGGTTTATTAGACTGAAACATATGATCAGAAAATCTAAAGGTTTACGTGAGCAAATAAATAAGAAGAAGATGAAAATATATCACACTACATCGCTAGTTCATATCCCATCAAGAGTATCACGCAATGCGCATGCTTCTGCAAATGGTCGTTGTCTTTCCTCACAAACCCTAGATTCATCACCACCCATCTCAATTAAATGTTAGAGAAATAGGTTTAGAGCTTCGTTAATACAATGCTCCTCCAAAAAGGGTATCATTAAAGCACGAGACACATGTTGTTAAAGCCATTTTGCTGCCTGAAACATGTTTGTTTCCAAATTTTTCTGAAAGTCTAGGGTTTGTGGAACACGATTTAGAAGAAGAAGAAGAAGGAAATGTCAGACTACATCCCTCAAGAAGTGCTGGTCGACATCCTCACTCGGCTCCCCATCAAGAACATCGTCCAGTGCGTGTGCGTCTGCAAATCATGGCAATCCCTCATCACGAACCCTAGCTTCGTCACCGCCCACCTCAATCGCTCATCATCATCATCATCATCATCCTCCGCCGACAAAAACCTAGTCCTCGTACGTACCTGTGTGAAAGAAGAAGGAGGAGCAAAGTGCGAAGAGAAATACTCGCTACACTACGACGATGACAAATTCGGTGAGCACTCCATTCTGCAATTCACCATGCCACACATTTGCATGACCATAATCGGTTACTTTAACGGTCTCATTTGTCTATCTGACGACTACCACTACGGTTATGTGGAGGAATTGTTCCTATGGAACCCTTCCATTCGTAAGGTCTTGCCACTCCACCCTCTCCGGGTCGGGTTCCGCTCTCACGGCCCGTTTTCGCACTCGATCGGGTTCGGATACGATCCCCTGACTAACGACTACAAGGTGGTTAGGATTGTCCACCTACAATGTGACGAGGATGTTCCAGCCGAGGTCGATGTTTACTCTCTCAACACGGGCAAATGGCGAAACATCAGCCGTCACTCGGGCCTCGGTCTTCAGTACCATGTGGAGGAGACGGGTACCCAGGCTTTTGTGAATGGGGCCGTGCACTGGGCTGCGTTCCAGAGATGGTCGGACGAAAGTCCTTATCGCTCCCTGATCGTGTCGTTTCACATGGGCGATGAGATGTTCAGGACACTAGAGCTGCCGAGTGCCCTGTCGAATGCTTACTTAAGGTTTCAAGTGGCGGTTTACCGCGAATCACTTTCTTTGGTGGATAATTGCAAGGTGGATAAGTATGATATATGGGTGATGGAGGAGTATGGCAGAGTGGACTCTTGGACTAAAGTGATAACTGTGGGTGTGAATGCTAGATTCGACACAATAGTTGCTTTGAGAAGAAAGGGAGAAATTCTAATGGTGACGAATTGGGGGAATCTGGTCTCTCTTGATCCCATGGACAACAGTGTAAAAAATCTTGGTATCCACACTTCTAGAGATTCTGAGTCTCGGCGCTTGTTACATGTAGACGCCTATATAGAGAGCCTAGTTTCCCTTGGGGTGAAATGTTGTGATGATGTTGGTTGCAACGGTGTGGAGGATCACAGGCGGAAGAGAATTGCTGGGAAGAAAAGCAAGAAGAAAGGGAACAATAGGTAAAATACAAAAACTTTTTCACTCATTTTTATTCTCGTTTATTAACTAGTGATTTAGTTGGAAAATCATGTATGGCTCCATGGAATCAAAAGTGCATGTGAGCATCAAAGCTCAACCTTCCATCATACATACCTTCAGGTTAAGGTCTCCTTTATCTTTGGTTCTTTCTTATATTCTATGAATGTTTGCTGTCAGGGTTGAATGGAAAAGCAAAGCAAGGAAACCAGGAAAGGCTGGAGGATCAGAGAATGAGTAGAAACGGCATGGCACACTCCCTTTTCTTCTTTTGTTCTATCTACTTGCTTCTGTCATTTGCAATCCATATGCTGGATTGTCGATTTACTTAGAACTAGGGAACTTATGCCAGAGTCCCGGACACATGATGTTTGTGCACTGTTGGGGCCTTTTTGCCAGTTTGATTTGTGGTCTCTCATGCAGAAAATGTTAGTTAATTTATCTTGCTTTTTGTTAATGCCAATATTTCTCTATGGAGATCATTGTTAACTTATCTTGGAGCCTTCTGCTGGCTTCTTCTGTTTCTAATGAGTCAGGACGGTAGAATCTGGTGGTATAACACTTGTATCTCACGTTGTTGATGGTGGATGAATAGAGGGCCTTCAATCTCTGTTGTTTTCTGGGTAAATTACGTCTCAATCTTATCTAAGCACTTTGTGGTTTATGTCTCTTGGGCTGACAATATTGATTTAGCAAATATAACACATGTCAAACAAAATGCGATGTGCATGTCTTCCTGCCTTATAAGTTACCTATTCAAGGAAGGTTTTATGTTCCTTGAACTGTGCTTCTGGGGAATGCTTTTATATTGGAAGTTACAAATTCTTCTGTTCCACTGATGCCTTAATGAACTTTTCTCATTACTACCTTATAGGTTACATGTTTCCCAAGTTAGTCAATGTGTTGGTTTCGGTTGAGAACATAATTGCTTGCATGTGCTTATGAAACAGGATTATGCATATGAATCTACTACCTAGATTAGTCCTTTAGTGGTTGAAAGAGTCCGTGTACACACTTAAGTAGCTATAAAAAGTTGTCTTTGTTGATTCCTGATACGTCTGAGGAATTAGTGATGCTTGCTTTGAGAGTCTAATTTAAATGCTTAAATGTGCTTTTGAAATCAGCTAGCCAAGATTGTTCTACTTTTGATTATATTGTTGATAAAAACCAGTTCAGGTTAATCAGCCATTCAGGATAGTTGGGGAATTTGGGAGACTGCCGGAAAATAAGCCATTGTCCTACAGTTCAGTTGGATTACCAGATTTTCTCTTTAGTTCCATTGCCTACTATGTCTTATGTTTAGTGGTTCTCTGTGTTGATCATGAAAGAACTTGGTTCCTTAAAACAGATTCGTGGTCCTGAGCCAAATCATAATAACATTTACTTTACTGTTGCTGGAAGGTATCGTTTCTAGTATGAAAATTGTACTTCTTTATCAAGGAAAGGGCTAGCCCGAAGTACAAGGCTCCCGCCATTGTAGGGTCTGGGAGGATTAGATATACGGATAGTCAGATACATACTTGGGTTCACGAGGTACTGCTATATTCGTTTCTCAAGTAGATTAAAGAGTCATCTTTGTATAGCAAGTAATTTCAAAAACTTGATTTTTGTGTTGGTGAAGTTTGTCGGTCGTTGATATGATTTTGTCAATGAATAGAAGCCGTCGCTATCTCCCAAAGCTACCTGATACGGTAAGCACCTGGCGTGATTTTCTTGCTTTAGTTTTTTCCCCTCAACCTTGCCTCTCCAGAGACGTAACACGTAATTGGGGTTGCCTCTCCAGAAAGGTAGAAACATAATTTTTTCCCCAAAGCTTCTTGGTGGTTCTTTATGATTCCAGTTTAGGCGTTTATACTTTATTGCATTATGTGCAAGCCGTGGTGGTGTGAAATTACTTGTCATGTTGTATCAAACATGGTTTTGATAGTTCTGTCTTTTAGCTTTTGGGACAGTTTATTTGGAGGTTCTATGCCAAGGAAGCCTCACCTCATCAGTTGACAATTGAGGAGTGGATGTGTAAATGAGTGTAGAATTAGCATTTCTCATGCAAGCATTTTCTTGTGCAGTTTGTAGTTTTAGGACCGACAGGACAATGTTTCTTGTTCTAATTAGTGTATTAATTCGGAGTAATGGTCCTTCTTCTCGAACATTAACAATCTATCTTATTGCTATTATTGGAGCGCACATTATCCTCTTGGCTGTCCTCTGTATTATCCCACATATCTTCAACTCCCAGATGCACTTTTTCCGTTGCTACTATGGGACATATCTGGATATTTAAAAGCGAAGTTGTGTTCCAGGACCTTGAAATCTCGCCATCACCTTTTGCGAAGCTAGTAATCTCATCTTTCTATACCTACGCAGAGACCCTCCTTTCTTGGTAGCAAGTGTGAGAACTGAAGTTTGCCGAGAATGGAAGGAAAAATAGAGAAGCTAATTTAAGCCCTAAATATTCTTGGAACCATTTTCTTTCTTTCTCTTCCTGATTTTGGTTGCCAACTTATCAGACTCAACTCATGTTTGCCGAAAGGGGTTCCCATTCATCTTGGATACAGACCGCAAACTGTAGTAACTTCTCCCTCTGCTGGATCTAGGTCGGTAGAACTTCGTCTGGACGATATTATGAACCTTTTGAGTAAATGACTCATAATTGTGCTAGGCATACTCGACTAACAGATCCCCTGCTTCTATGTGGAAACATGCGACAGGAGTGGTGGTAGTAGTCACCCCATGATATAATCTATGTCATCCACCACCATGGCCGCCAACTACGTGGATTACATCCCTCGAGATGTATTTGGCGATATTTTCAGTATTGGTGCTTGATATCTGCTGCCAACATAGAGAGCCTAGTTTCCTTTGGGGTCAAATGTTGTGATAATATTGATTGCGATGGGGATCACACCCGGAAGAGGATTGTAGCTAAGAAGAAAAGCAAGAAGAAAGGGGAAAAATAGTTAATATACGTAATGTGATCTTTTCTGAAGTTTTCACTTTTTGTTCACTGTCGACGAGTTACTTGTAGGTAAATCATGCGTGGATCATGCTCCTAGAGTTCTAGGACTGCCATTTTACTTAGTTCTTTTTTTTTTTGTGGTAAATAAGAGAATGACATTGATAAAGTAGTTCTGATTTACATCGTATTCTGTATTACTCTGTATTTGCTAACCAAGTTTTAGATACACACCATAAAGAGAGAGATGCTTTAATGACTTGTTTGTTCTTTTGGATTCCAATTTTGGCATTTGCACTTGTAATTTTGCACTAATGTGCAGGCCCTGGTGGTGCGATAATTCCTTTGTCGTGGTTTTAGCAATTTGTGTCTTACATTACTTCTTTGATTCTGGCACTAGTTTGTTTGGAGGTTCGATGCGACACTGCCAATTCTACAAGGGATCCGGAGATTCTGGACCTTGTTACTTGTTCAGTAAATTTTAGAATTAGCCTTCCCCTTGCAACTAACATTGATCCTACAATCGAAAGCAATGGCGATAGAGTTAGGTGTATTCTAACTTGAGCTTTGATGTTGATGGATTCTGATTTACCTGACCTACTGTTGTACTCTACCCAGCCAACTTCAGCTGTTTGACACTACATCGCTGGCAAACCCTTCTTTTTTTCCTTCCTGTTTTCGGGTTCGCTCGTTGAAATGCCAAGCTTTTGATGATCTGAGACGACTGCTTGTGCTGCTGGCTTGCTAAATCTCCATTCAGATCCCTGCCGGTGCTCTGACCAACACTAGCTCCGGGAAACATATGATGCATCAGTTCAAAGTCGAAGCCGTTGCTTTGATGTGTCTATTGTGGACTGCCGTGGTTGAGAAAAGCATTAATTAAGCAGCTAAAACACATATTCATCGAGTGCTACATCGGACAACCGACATCTCCCCGTGATAGCTCAGCAGTAGACAGGAGTAGACTTCAAATTAAAGGAAGTACGGAGTGATATTTTTAAACAAATTAGGGTTGACAATAGACTCATTCAGCGCCTGGCCTTGTGGTCTAAAATTAATACACTTGCTGGTATTGGATGAATTTGAGTAATCCGGTTAAATTTGGAACTGCCATTTTAGCAAACCTAAACTTCACCTTATGCAAAGTCAAACTATATGGTCCACCCTGTAATTACTTGTTATAATAGTAGAGCTCAGTTTTGCCTCAAAGAATTTTGAAAATCCACTTGTTACATTAGAAAAGCTTTCCCAACGAAGTGATAAGACAGAATAATATCCATGATGATACTGTACCTTCATGCAACTTGAAAGAAGTTAAGCAAGTTTGTGTATCTTGCCTACTTTCCCTTTCTTCGAACAACCTTTGGCTTCTACTGTAAGAATATTCCTCCAATCTCGTATATAGTGACAATTAATAGTTGTTAAATATTTCTAGTAACTTTTCTGTCAACACTTTTAACGACAAATTTTAATAGTATTTTTTTAAGGTCACTAAATAAAAGTCACTGAAAACATAAAACGACCATTAATTGTCGGTATACGAGGGGTAGGAGGAAGATTCCTTCAACCAAATTTTTTCCATTTTCTTCTTACTAACGAAAGCTAGGCTCTCGTTTAGAGCTTTGCTACCATGAGTCTTGAGAGCCACGGACTGCTAGATACTTAACTAGTCTGGCCTTAGGGGATCAAAAGAAACCAGGTTCCCCATGCCATCATCATACGCTGCAGTCGTAGGCTGTCATAGTTGATGAGCGACGGAGGTGAGACTGTAGAGATGTCAAAGGGCCGGGCTTGGGCCGGCCCAGCCCAAGCCCATCGGGCCTGCTGTGGGGCCGGGCCAGTGGGGCTGCCAACCGGGCCGGGCCGGGCCGGGCCTGCCGAAGGGAAACCTAGGCCCAGTCCAGGCCCTGGCCCTAGGCCCAATATTTAGGGCCGGGCCCGGGCCCAAAAGTTTTTTTTCTCTTGTTATTCAATTTTAAATTTCATCTCTAGCCTCTAGGCAATATTCACAATTTAACGAACCTAATCTTGGTGAGCTTTATTAATATGTTAAACATTTTCATACTCTTCTTGGTGAGCTTTATTAATAAAATCTTAACACATAACAATTTATATAGAAAAATAATAAATGTGTTCATAGGCCCTCCTCCTTTTATCCGGGCTTGGACCGGCTGCTTGTAAACAAACAGACGAAGTTACCTTTTTTTTATATATACGAAAAAATATATATCTTACTTGTAAAAAATTATTTTATATTTATGGAAAAAAAATATATTTTGTGAAAAAATTTATTCTTCAAACTCTGACAATCAAAATAATAATGCATGTCTATCCAAAATATCAGCAATCAAAGATCAAGAAATCTGCAACGTCAACCAAAAGGATCAAAAGAGGAAAATAAAAACAAATTACCTAATCATCCGGAAGTACTTCAATATCCGAGTCACTGCTCTTCCTATCATCAATCGGTTTATCTTGCTCGCGGTATTTCGCATCAAGATAATCCTTCCAACATACACATAGCTCGAGCGACTCGGGTTTAAGACGACTCCTCCTGTCATCCAAAACCCTCCCGCTTGCTGAAAATGCCGACTCTGAAGCAACCGTGGAGGCTTGCACTGGCAGTACATCCCGTGCAATTTGGGATAAAGTTTTATACATGTTTTGATTTTGTTTCCAAAAATTTAACAAATTAAAATTAATCTGTTCTTGCCTTGATAAATCAGAATAATGATCAGTATTTGCATATACACCAATCTCATTAAAAGAGGAAAAATTATACGAACCTCCCGAATTAGAAGTACCTTCACCTGGTAGTTGTCTTGCTACTAGATGTTCAAAGCCTTGAAGGTATGGCGCATAATACCTCTCAGCAGTGGATGATGATGTAGCTCGCCCGCGCACGTCAGCAGAATTACGATAGAGGTTGAACAAGTCCTCAAACTTCTTGCTCACTTTTGCTGTGAGCAAGGTTGTGTCCTCTGCTGTGTAGTGCATTAATTTCGATATCTCTTGTATCGAGGCGTTCACGCCATGCAACTTTAACCTAGGATCTAAACAAGTAGCCACAGTAAAAATAGCAGGCAGTTTCCTCCAATATTTATTAAATTTTTGATCCATCACTTGTACTATTTCCCTAAAGGGTCCTATATATCTCCATTTTGTTAACATTGTAGCCATCTTCAGAATTTCTATTACAGCGAGATGAGAGGTGGGATAGTACGTACCAGACAATAAATTGGTAGACGTGTAGAATACCTCCAAAAATTCAGCTAGGTATGTGGCCATCTGCCATTCCTCTTGAGTTGGCAAGCCGGCTGGGAACTGGGTTAGTAGAAAATGCGTGTAGACTTCTCGGTATGCCAGAATGTGTAAAAGCATGTGGTATGTAGAGTTCCACCTGTGGACCACATCTGTAACTGCTCTCCTGCGAGGCATATTATATTGAACACACAACGTTTTAAATTGTTGTGTTCTCAAACTCGAGCCATTAACATACGCTGTCATACCCCTCATTTTGAGCAGAATATCTCCTGCAGCAGCTAAACCATCTTGAACAATTAAGTTAATAATGTGACAAACACAACGAACATGAAATAATTCACCATGAAGTACAGGTTGAAGCGTCTCCTTTAAAGCTGCAACATCAGCTTTATTATTAGAAGCATTATCAAAACTAACACTCATAATCTTATCCTTAATTTTAAATGTGTTGCATGCTTTTAATATAAGAGTAGCAATGTTCATTCCATCGTGCGGATAAGGGAAGTGCTCGAAAGCGATGATTCTCTTGTGCATAACCCAATCTGCATCAATCCAATGAGCGGTCACACAAGAATAACTAACAAAAGTATAAGGAGATTGCCAAATATCAGAAGTAAGACTAACTTTACCGTCAAATTTATCGAAATAATCGATAAGGCGTGATTTAGCAGCCTTGTACTGTCGGAGTGCATCGGATCTAGTTGTGTTTCTAGTAACCTTTTTGTACAAAGGTTGGACGTATGTGTTCATATATCTAGAGTACTTAAGATTATCGGCAAAAGAAAAGGCTTGTTCATCATGAATAACAAATTCAGCGAGACCGTCTCTTTGCTCTCGCTGATTATAAACAAATAACTTACCGTCAAAAGATAATTGCGTTTGGGTAGGTTCGACGTGGCCTTGTCGAGGTGCACACTGAGGGTAATGCCTGTTAAGATGTCCATTACCACTACCAGTCGAAAATAATTTAAGACAGTACTTACATTGAGCTTTTCGGATGTCGTCCACCGTAATTACGTCGAAATGATTCCAACACTCGGCTTTCTTCTTTTTCCCCCTTTGGACTTCTGGCACGTTATCGGAGGCATTGCTCGGCCCTTCTTCATCATGACCAGGCATAGGGTTGAGATTATGCCACTGAGTAGTAGCTTCGCCAACCGAGCTGCGTCCTTGACTATAATGCGGGGGGTCTTCATCAGGCGTGTATTCAAAATCTGGAATGTTTTGATTGAACTCCCAATTGGCTTGGGTATCTATCATAGAGCCTGTACTCATTCGTCCACGAACGAATGGTTGTGTTGGTGCTTGGATTGGTGTTTCTGATGGCCGTGGCGCTGGCGCTTGTGCTGGTGGTGGTGCTTGCGATGATGATGATTTCTTTCGTGATGACGTTGCACGCCTCATTTTCTTCAATAATCCAGACATATTTCACGCTAAACTTTGTAAGAGTAACTAAATACACAAGTATAAGAGTAGTAATAAGAAATAACAATTAAAAGAATGAACGAGTAACAAATATTAGAGAGTTAGTAATTAAAAAGAATTTAGCAAGACTAGTAATTAATAAACAAGAGTACTAATTAGTAAATACTAGTAGTAATTAGCAAGAGTAGTAATTGGAGAGGAAAATAGTAGCAAAGCTTATTGTGAGAGTAAGAAGAGAATAAGAAGATTGGTGTGAAAAATTAGAGAGAAATGGTGTGAATTTATAGATTTTAGAAACTTCACAAAAGACCAAAATACCCCTACAAACTATCCGTTTATAGTTGTTGGGGAGGGTAAAAGTGTAAAGGAGTTGAAAAATATAGGTTAGACTAAAATACCCCCCAAACTAGCCGTTATATAGCTGTTGGGGGGGTAAAAGTGGAAGTTTGGAAAAGGGGTGGAAGAAAGGGGGGAAAAGCAAAAGATTCAAAAAAGGTGGGGCCAAAACCGGGCCAAACTCGGGCCGCAGACCGGGCCAAATAACTGGGCCGCAGACCGGGCAAGCCCGGTCCAAACCCGGGCCAAAACCGGGCCGTGCCGGGCCGGGCCGTTTTCCAGATTTTTCAGGCCTGGTCCAGGCCCAGGCCCCAGGCCCTATGCATGCGGGCCTCTACTGTTCATCGACGGGGCCGGGCCAGCCCGGGCCAGAACCGGGCCGGGTCGGGCCAGCCCGCGGGCCGCCCGGCCCGTTTGACAACTCTAGGTGAGCGGTTAGGAGAGATTGCCACGATTTGGAGATGGACATGCATCGAACAATGCTCTTCCTGATCGAGTAGCCTCCATACAGTAACACATTTTTGTTTTTGGGGTATCCTAACGTTGATTAAGCAAACACGAGCAATAGCTCAATTAATGACAACAATGCAACGTGGTAACTTGATACGAAGACCCGGTAGTAGTCTAATGTAGATTAGCTGGCCTCCCGTTGACCTTCTACTGGGTTGGTTTGAAGTGATCAAGTTTGGCCAATTAATTGTGGTAGCAAATACAGCACTTGGTACTCACAAAAGGTCAACTATAAATATTGATTAGTACAAACCAATCTGCCAGTAGATAGCTGAGAAACGCGCTCTCCCTTGACTCAGCCAAACCTGTTAAGTCAACTGGCTCCCTCCTCTCTTCTTACCTGGTAACAAAAGTATAACAGTCGATTCTTTCTTATTAGTTTGCATCTAGAAAAGAGTCCAAGAATCCAAAGATGGGGAAGGTGAACCAGCACCAGCCTTATATCCAGCACTTCAGCCATCCTCATGTTTTAGAGCTGGCTGACCTTCAAAATCAGCCAGTGCTAGTACCTTCAAGCACACCATGTTCAGGATGCAAGCTCCAACTATCCGGTTACGCATACACATGCCGGCCTTGCAACTTCATTCTCCACTTGTCGTGCACGCAGTTGCCGCGGCTGATCACGCACCCATCACACCCCAACCACACGCTCTCCCTCCTCCCCGTGTCCACCTACCCCCGCGGCCTATTCAACTGCGACGCCTGCAACCTTGGCGGTGACGGCTTCAGCTACCACTGCGCCTACTGCGATTACGACCTGCACGTTGCCTGCGCTTCCAGGCCGCTCTCGATCACCCACCATTCGCACCCCCACCCCGTCCAGCTCACGTTCTCTCCTCCTTACGAGACGAAAAGCTTCTCCTGCGATGTTTGCCTCAAGATCGGGTTCAAGCAATGGCTCTACCGTTGCGGTGCTTGCGAGTTTGATGTCCATATGGATTGTGCAACAGCTAGGCCGCTGCAGCATCGTAACTCGTTCCCGGGTGCGACTAATCATCTCCAGTATCGACCTCCTACTGTTGCAGGGCAGGGAAGTGCACCCGCGCGGCCCAACTACTATATGCACAGCGCAAGCACAGGAGCGTTGCAGAGCAACCCGTCAGCAGGAAGTTACGGATCCGGAAATTCTTTGATGAACGCCGTGGTTCAAGGATTTGTTGAAGGTGCTGCGCAGCAGGTTGGCCAGACATTCATGCAAAGCGTCATAGGTGGTGGCAGCGACGGTGGAGGTGGTATTGGTGGTGGTGGCGCCGATGGAAGTGGAGGGTATTCTTCTTCTACGTCTATTTTGGATGTTGGATCTTTGTTTCCTGGCAACATGCTTGGAGACTCTGACGCACAAAGTTAGAAACTAACGTATTTGTATACCAGTAAAGGGAGTTTTGTTTCTGCAATGGGGTTGAGGTGGTGTTTTTCTTTAAGTTAATGTGACTTGCATATCGTGTGTATCTCGTCCCTCTTTCTTGAAAATGTGGCATGAGATCTGAAGGCATGCCTCTGCACTTGGTAAAGTAGCGGCACACAATTCCATGGTGCTGTCAACAATTGAATGCCTGTGCTATTAGTCACAGTGGGAAGCTTTAGCCAATTCATAATCTCAAAACCCACCCTACAGTCGGCTTTTTTTGAGCTAAGATTGTATGGCATATGTATAGGAATACGACTAATAGCCAGCTGATGTGTTACGAATCACGTCGTAGAGATAGTAGTAGAAAGTTTTACCCACTTGGTGTTGCAATATTGTAGACTACATGGCCAAAAGTTCATATTGTACTTAGCGTGGCCTAATTACAATTCCTTGTGTTCAAAGTAGTCCTATATATGAAATACTTCTCAGATGGTAACAATTTTAACAGCAGCTTGGAGCCAGGCCGTCAGAGAAGTACTCCACAATAGTTCCTTCTCTTGGGATTTAACCCTTAAAACAGGTACAACTAGCACATTAAGAAAAGAGAAAATATAAAAGTTGTCACACACAAAAATATGGACATGGATATTTAACGTGATTCGGCCTCTTGCCTACGTCCACAGGAAGACAACGAGAATGTCGCACTATAAAGTGGAGAAGTTACAAAGAAACTTTTCCTCATTCACTCAGACCCAATTTCCGAACACGCCCAAAACTTGCCTCACTGTTTCTCTCAGTGAATAAAAACTCTCAGTGATTTTTCTCACTCACTATTACTATAATCATAAGTTCTAAATGCCTAACATCTTTTTTAACTCTCTGTAACTAACTCACAACATTTAATTCTCAATGGCTAATGTTTCTCAATAGTGTTTGATGCGTTGTGTGTTGAAAACTTTTGGCAAACTTCTCCTTTTATAGGAGAAGAAGTGGGTGAAAATATCATCCGAGTCAATGTGAAACCAAGAAGCTTTCAAGTGAATAGTTACCACATGTCGGCTAACTATTCACTTGTCTTCACCTCCTAGCTACATATCTCATTCATTCAAGGGATACGTGTCTAACGGTGTGTGAAAGCAATCACACTCCAAACTTAGAAAAAGATGGTGGGTGTTTTTTTTTTTTTTGTTAAATTGAATTAAAGTCAATTCCAACACCTTCCATACAACGGTCCTAGTTGGTTCAGTCTGGTGGTTTGAATTGAGTAAGATCCTAGAGGTGAACGCTCTTTTTTTTTTCTTCCTATTGTCATTTGACACCAATGAAGAACAGCAATGAAAAGCTTTTCTAGAGAATAGAGGAATGTTCTGATATTGTGTTCTATAGCTTTTTATAATAAGGAGTCTTATGCCGCAGCGCAAGGAGCTCCGCTGGCAATGACATCAACCTCTATTTTCATGCTGCTGTTTTTTCACAAGTTGGGACGGTAGGATTGGGTACAGTGAATCGAGTTGACGCTGCATTGTTTGTGGCCCATCTTTGCAATAAACTTGACGAAAATATGCGTTGATTAAGGCCGTAGGGCCTTTTCAGCTTTGGAAGTCATGGCTGAGGGTGACTCTCTTATGGCTATTTCAACCTGGAAATTAAGAAGATGATGGTCCCTTACCTAACCACCCTAGAAACAATTTTTTAGTTTGCCTCAGCGATGCATTCCAGTGCCCCAACACAAGGGGTATATCTCCACTGAGCAGCTTTGGCCACAATAACGTTTTGTGTATATGGTTCGTTTTCCTATTTGGTAGATTGCAGTATTCGTGGCCATCTACAACATAAAAGCTAAAGCAGAGTCATATGAGTCTTCTAACTTTAGCTAGAATAAGTACACCCTTTGCCAAGCCTAGTGATTACCCTTAATGCATATTCCCAATGCACAGCAGAGCAAGTCAGCAAGGATAAGGATTATGACTACTGAATTCTACTTTATTTATCCACTTTTCCTTTTAAAAAAAAAATGATTATGATTACTGATTTCCACTCGGCAAGCAGCCCCAGGGCAAGCTGCATTTGACAACATTTATACATAGGACGACCATAAATAAAAACCAAGATACAGTAAGTAGCGTTTATAGCATGAGCGTTTCAGCGAGCAAATTGGTCCACGCAAGCCACTTGTGCAGAAACGCGATTTGTCAGCACAAGCTCCCTATTAGTCTCATTACATCAATTTAGAATATGGACTGCAAGCAATAAAAACAAGTAGAGAGAAAAACAGAAGAGTGTGACATTCTGCTTCTACTCATTCACGGACCCTCAGCCTTCCTGCTTTCACCCTGACAGCAAACATCAACCAGTTGTCAAGGCAGAAGAAAAGAGACTAGAAACCTAACGCCAACATACAATTTTCAAACAAAGTAACTTGTCAACAGCAAATTAAAAAATGAGCTAGAGAGCCTTATCTATTCTTCTTCCTCTTCTTCACCAAGTCTCAAGGTAAAGCTTGATTGATGAAACGCGTATGAAGAGAATAAACAAAGATCACCAGGACAGAACAACATTAATGCCAACTGCCAAGGAGGTAAAGTAAGACATCTAAAACTTCAGTTAATACCTTTGTACAAGTAGGATGACCCTGGTTCGCTTTATTTGTTTTCTGAATTTTGACTACTGAGGCAAACAGTCTGCCACGTACTTCCTTGTTTTCTCACGGATCTTCCGCCTTTCCTTGTTCCCTTAATTTGCTCATCCACATCCCTGACAGGAAATATCCGCAAAATGGAAGACAAAATACTAAACCTGTTAAGGAATATCTTCCTTGTTTGTCTGTGACAAAATTCCATTAAAAGTGGATCACATGAAAGATCACGGGTTTTATGGCTTGGAATTAAGGATTAATTGATTCTTCTTGTGTATATAAATGCATGTTATTCTCAATGTAAAGACACATAGAAAACATTCAGCCAATTCTCTCTTTATGTCTTCATTTATCTCTTCTCTTTATTTTGTTAAGAAAATCGGAGGCCTTACGCGGAAGATGTAAACGTTCAAAGAATTTATAACCGGACTACTAGATTCAGCAATGGTGCTCACACGCGTTCCTAATCTCGTAGCATCCATGCACGATTTTGCCAACAAAGTAACTTGTGAACAACGAATTAAATGTAGAAATAGCGCATGTTACCTATTTTTCCTTTTGTTTTTGCTTTTCTTTTTGCCTTCGAATTTCCTCCTCCTGTGATCCTCCACTCCGTTGCAACCAACCTCATCACAACATTTCAACCCAAGGGACACTAGGCTCTCCACATAGTTGTCTACTTGTAACAAGCCTCGATACCGGCGGTGCTCATAACTAAAGAGACCAAGACTGTGATATTTCTCGTCCTCGGGATCAAAAGACGTCAGCATTCGCGTATAGTCTTGCAGGAATAGAACTTCACCGTTTCGTCTAATCCCAATTACTCTCCCGCATGCGGCACCCGTATCCAGAGTGACTACTTTAGCCCAAGATTCTGGTTTGCCATACTCCATCATCGCCCATATGTGAACCCGAAAAACCTGTCCGTGCTTATCTATCATGGCCAGTAAATCCTTATAAACTGCACAATCAGCACCGTACGGAAAGTGAGCATGACGGTACGGTCCTGGCACCTCTAATTTTCGAAACTTTTCATCGCCCATGTCGAAAGACACTACAACAATGAACGTTTGTGGTCCTTCTCCATCCGTTCCAAGCCAATGCACAGCACCATTGACAAAAGCCTGGGGAGCCCTGTCCTTTATAACATACTGGAGACCCACGCGACGGGTGATGTCTCGCCACCCGCGCCTGTTAAGAGAGTAAACATCCACCTCCGGTGGAGGCCTATCTTGCAATGAACCACGGTAGACGACTCGAACCACCTTGTAGTCATTAGTCAAGGGATCGAACCCGAACCCTACAGTGTGCCTAAACTCCCAAAAGCCACTGAAACGGGCTGAAAAGGTGACTCGCAGTGGATGAAGGGGCAAAACCTTACGAAGGGATGGGTTCCACAGGAACATTTCGTCTCGAAAGCCGTTTATGTCATCGGAAAGGCATACGAGACCGTCGATGCAACCAATTATTGTCAAAAATTTGTTTGGAATGGTGTACTGAAGCTCCGAGTACTCCCCGAATGTATCATCATGGTGTACCGAGAATTTCTCTTTGCAGGACTCTTCGCTGTAGTAGCCATCATCATTATCATCATCATCATTGTAACAGCTACGCACGATTACTAGGTGCTTGTTAGCAGAATTGGATGATGATGATGACGAGCGATTGAGGTGCTTGGCGACGAAGCTACGGCTTATGAGAAGGGATTGCCATGATTTGCAGACCGAGGTGCATCGCACGATGGATTTGACGGGCAGCCTCACCAAGATATTGACCAACAATTCACGAGGGATATAGTCTGACATTTTTTCTTCTTCTTCTTCTCCTTCCCATGCTGGCTGAAACTTCTAATTTTATAACGCTCTTTGCCTTCAGAAGTCAGAACTCTATTAAATCTTTTCAACCACCCATATTTGAACTTTTGCGTTTTCTTCAAATACTTTCTTTGGATTGCAGCAATCTCAAGAGAAGGTAGCAAAATCACAAAAAACCATCTTTTTTTTTGTAGGAAACGTTCAGCAATTATATTAAAAAAAGAGTTAACTACTACATGAATTGTTCCACTCATCTTCCAAATTAGACAAAAGGATGGAAGAGGGGGGAACAAAACCAAAAAAACTACAAGCAAACGATCTAGCAGCTAGGTTGTGATCGAGCTGCAATATTTGCTGCTCTTGGAATATGAGCAGCATCCCAGCAAAAAATTTGAGCCAAGATCATCTTAGCTTCCTCAAAGATTGGCTTGGTCCTCCAGCTTGGGATAGCATCAGGTTCACGGATGCACTTAATGATCTCTTGAGCATCCCCTTCAAATATAACGTACTTCAAATGAAGATTCAGAGCCACTCGAATGGCAAGTAGAGCGGCTTCTGCTTCAGCAACCTCTGGGACACCTGAATCTATCATTTTAGAGTAACCAAAAACCGGTTCACAATTCGAACTACAAAGGACTGCAATGCATGATTTTTCACCCCTAACAGCAGCATCAAAATTAACTTTCTTCCATCCTAGAGGTGGAGCAACCCAAATTTCCGCAGAAAGGATCAGCAGTTTAGGTGGTTCCAGCTCTTTTAGATAGTTTCGAGTTGCATGTGTGATACTAGTTGCTATTTTCTCAGGATCAAAGAGGATTTTCTCGTGAATTAGCTTGTTTCTTGCATGCCAAACCCGGTCCATCAAATACGCAGTGAATATTGTATAACCTTTTTGATCTTCCATCGGTAATCCTTGTGGCTTTAAGATGAAATTTAGCCATTGCACTTGAGAGTTGGATGTTGGAGGTGGCCGATATCCAAACGGGTTCATTAACCAAATCAACCTTGTTTTGCTACAGGTCATGAATAGATGAAAAGCAGATTCCAACTGAGATTCACAGAGAGGGCAGGATGAGTCCAAGTTAGGGTTATGCTGGGCAATCATGTGCTTGAAAGGAAGGGAATTCCAGGCTATCCTCCAGATTAGGATCTTGTGTCTTTGAAGGATTTTGGCTTGCCATAAAATTTTCCAGAATCTTGGTGGGATCCTTTGGTTTGGTTCAATCCTGTTTGCATTTGCCGTGAGGTAGGCAGATTTGGTAGAAAAGTTACCAGCTTTGTTTGGGGTCCAAGCTATGAGGTCTTGGATTTGATGAAAAGGAATTCTGATTTTTTTTATGGTTTCAACAGAGGGTGCATCAAAAAGGCTTTGCAGTTTTGGAATGTTCCAAGTGTTTGAATGTTGGTGGATTAGATCAGAGACAAGGTTTATGCTAGGACTTCTATTGGATTCATTTGCAGGTTGGTATCCTTCAGGTGACGGTATCCAAGGGTCTTCCCAAATATTGGTAGATCTACCATTGCCTATAATGTAGCCAATTCCCTTTTGGATTACATTCTGTGATTTGCACATACCTTTCCAAATCCAAGATGAGGATTTCCTTGGAGAATGGTGCAGAAAATTGGTACCACGAAGATACTTGGATTGCATAATTTGAACCCATAAAGATAGTGGGTTTGTGATCATTGACCATCCCATTTTAGCTATTAGAGCCAAATTGACATCCTGCATTTTCTTGAAACCCAGCCCTCCAGCCATTTTTGGTTTGCATAACGAGTCCCAGGCCAAAGGGTGAAAGTGATGCTGTCCATCTGATTTGAAACCCCACCAAAAGTCCTTGAAAAGTCGATCTAATCTTGAGGTAATTTGTTTTGGGAGCAAGAAAGTCGACATAGGATAGATCGGAATGGACATCGCACTTGCTTTTATGAGAGTAGCTCTACCTGCAAAAGAAAGGACTTTTGATTTCCAGCTTGCCAACCGTCTTCCCACTCTTTCCAAAATATCAGCAAAGGCTTGTCCTTTGGGTTGATTTGTGAACATTGGAAGTCCAAGGTATTTTGCATCCTTTGGAGCTTTCTTGAAAGCAAAGACCCTGCAAATGTCTCTCTGTATGTTGTGACGTACATTTTTGCTGAAGTGAATTTGGGATTTGAGCCTATTTATACTTTGGCCCGACCACCGCGTGTAAGATTCCAAACACTTGTGAACATTTTCAGCATCAATTGGGTTTGCCCTGCAAAAAATAACAAGATCATCAGCAAATAAAAGGTGCGAAATAGAGGGACTTCCTCTACTCGCTTTTATGCCATGGATTTTGTCTTCATTTTCAGCTCTGAGAATAAGTCTTGTGAGGATTTCAGTGGCAAGGATAAAGAGATAGGGCGATAGTGGATCGCCTTGGCGAATGCCTCTTTGTGGTTTGAAAAAACCATGGGGTTTACCATTAATCAAAGTAGAGAAGCTTGAAGTGGTTATGCATTGATTAACCCAGTCAATCCATGCATTTGGAAAACCAAATCTTTTGAGAATTGCAATGAGAAAAGGCCATTCAACTTTATCATACGCTTTCTCCATATCAATTTTGATGGCCATCAAACCCGAACCTTTCTTTTTCCTCAGAGTATGCCCAATCTCCTGAACAATGATGTTGTTGTCATTTATGACTCTACCAGGAACAAAGGCAGCTTGCATAGGAGATATAAGTTTAGCAAGCAGAGGTTTCAGTTTGTTTGCCAAAATCTTGGAGATCACCTTATAGATCACGTTGCATAGGCTGATTGGACGATAGTGCTCAGCCTTGAAAGGTGCAGAAACCTTGGGGATCAAAGCAATGTTCGTATGATTGATTTCTTGAAGATCAATTCCTGATGCAAAGAACATTTGAATGGTATGACACACATCATGTTGGACTGTTTCCCAGTAGGTCTTGTAAAAAAAGTGTAGGCATGCCATTCGGGCCGGGGGCTTTGAGAGATCCAAATTTTTTCAGAGTGTTAGCAATTTCACTGATCGTTGGAATCTCGCAAAGCATTGCAATGTCTTCTTCAGATAGGCTTGGAGTAATGAGTCCCTCCAGGTCTGTTGGAAAATCTGGGTTTGTGGTTTGGAAAACTCGTTCCAAGCTCATATTAATGCTGTTTCCAATTTCTTCTCTATTCGATGTCCAGCTTCCATCTTGTTTTTTCAAGAAATCAATCGAGTTTTTTCGTCGTCGGATGATGGTACTTAGATGGAAAAACCTGGTGTTGAGATCGCCTTCCGCCCTCCACTTGATTCTTGATTTCTGGAACCAGAGGCATTCTTCTCTTTTGCATTGTTCATCCAGTTCATGCTGTATGCTTCTTGCAACTTCTATGTTCCTGACTGTTGGCTCTCTCTTTTGAATCAAATCCAGTTTTTCTGTTAGAAAGCTTATCTTGGTTTGGATATGACCAAAGTGGGTTGAGTTCCAACTTCGAAGGAGCTTGCTAGTATGATGAGTTTTCCTGCAGAGAATATTTTCAGTTGTTCCAGTCATCGACTTCAGCCATGCCGATCTGACCACATTGTGAGAAGTAGGGTCTCTAGTCCAAGCTACTTCGAAACGAAAAGGTCTTTGAACATTATGAGTGATCAGGTGAGTTCTGAGAATGATGGGATTGTGGTCAGAAGCTTTTCTTGGCATGTGAGTAATGGAGGCATCTGGAAAAAGATTTCGCCAATTTAGATTAGCGTAAGCTTTATCTAAACGTTCCTTGATATTTGCTGCGAGAGGCCTATTATTGCTCCAAGTGTAAGGATTTCCAGAGAATCCCAGATCAATTAGATAGTTGTTGGATATGAATTCACTTATTCCTCCTGATGAGGAACTACCAACCGGGCGTCCTCCTTTCTTTTCAGATTGGTTTGCCACTGCATTAAAATCTCCCATACAAATCCATGGCCCAGCAAAGGAATTTGCAAGAATATGCAAATTCGTCCAGAATTGATCTTTGTTCTTCCAATGAGGTGGTCCATATATAACTGATAACATCCAGGGAGAGTTTGGCGGATCCGAAAAAACAATAGCATTTATTATGTTTTTGTTTTGGAGAGTAACTTCCAGCTCCACTCCAATTTTCCAAGCAAGGCACAGGCCTCCCGACATTTTTTTGCTACCAGTAGGGTTGACAAAACAGTAATGATAAAAACCAAGAGAGTGAAGGATTGGGAGAAGATGAGAAGGGAGAGAGCGAGTTTTTGAGAGAAACAGGATGTCAGAATTTAGGATTCTAACATCTTTTTTGAGGGCCCTGACACGCGACGCATGCCCAAGCCCTCGCACGTTCCAAGCTTGGATGATCATGGGGGGTTTGGGAGCAAGCTGATGCTTGACTCCCTTGGAAGAGATGTTTCAGAGACATGTAGAGGCTGATTGT